>CM030797.1:9245000-9942500 GCA_018127125.1 Rhododendron griersonianum | reverse complement strand
GTGGTAAATGTAGAAAGTTGGTGGTTCTTTCAAAATCAAGACCAAGTCTATATTGCCAAAAGACTACACTCTATATCTTTGTGGACCATATGTTTCTTGTATAAAGAGTACGCCATATTTTTTGGCAAGTGATAACTGTGAAAAGTTAGGTGGTGATTCTTTCAAAACCAAAACCAAGTCCATATTGCCAAAAGACTACACTCTTTGTCTGTGGAGACCACATGTTTATTGTATAAAGAGCACGTCATATTTTTTGGCAAGTCGTGAAAAGTTGATGGTTATTTCAAGACCAAGACCAAGTCCGTATTGCTAAAAGACTACATTTTATATCTTTGTGGACCATATCTTTATTTTACAAAGACCACGTCATATTTTTGGGCAAGTGGTAAGTGTGAAAAGTTGTTAGTTCTTTCAAGACCAAGACCAAATCTATATTGCTAAAAGACTACATTGTATGTCTTTGTGGACCATATCTTTATTTTACAAAGACCACGTCATATTTTTGGACAAGTGGTAAGCGTGGAAAGTTGGTGGTTCTTTCAAGACCTAGACCAAGTCCATATTGCCAAAAGACTACACTCAATGTCTTTGTGGAGCATATGTTTATTTTATAAAGAGCACGTCATATTTTTTGGCAAGTGATATGTGTGAAAAGTTAGGTGCTGGTTCTTTCAAGATGAAGATCAAGTCCATATTGCTAAAAGGGTACACTCTATGTCTTTGTGGACCATATGTTTATTGCATAAAGAGCACGTCATATTTCTGGTTGCAAAAGGTCATGTCTTTTACAACAACTGTTTTTGGTTGCAGAATCACTTTTACGAACTATTGTTTTTTTTTTTTTAGACGAACAAACTCATAGCATTAAAAAGCAAACTAATTACAAACATAAGTTAAGACAGCCCGAGCTTTGTCATGGGCCGCCTTAACCACAAGTCTTGAAACTTTTACAACCTTAACATAATTGAAAGAGGAGCAAGGAAAACAAAAATCCTTAAGGGCCAATTACAAACTAGTTGTAGCTCCTTGAGGATTACATAGACCATGCACAAAAACAGAGCTATCCGTTTGAATACAAACTTCAAGAATCCCCTGTGCGGATGCCCACTGAAGAGCTACTAAGCCTGCTCAAACGTGAGATATTTGATCCAAGATATGAGCCATGGGAAGAGGTGCAGGGGGATTTGGACCAATCGGACACGGATGATAGGGAAGAGGTGCAGCGGGCTTTGGACCAATCGAACACGGATGATATGAAGGTTAACTTGCAGTTTAGCACTAGTTTGGAGGGTAGAGTAGCTATACTGGTTGATGCGGTTAACTTGCAGTCTAGCACTAGTTTGTCTGTCCTCAAAAGAAAGATGCTCCATACATTTTGGCTGGTAGTGAGTCTCCTGCTCCAGTTACTCCTCCAACACCTGATCGTGTGGATACGGTTTCAGGATCTCGGAATTTGCGGTCTAAGAGAGTTGTGGCTCTTTGGCGACATAAGGTGGAGGATAGTGAACATTTGCCCATTTTACATTCTGGTAAGCGAAAGCGGATGTGCATTGTCCACCAAAAGGCCCATTGTGATAATGGCAATACCCTTCACACTTACACTTGAGCTAAGCGCAAGCGAGACTGGGTTATAGAGGATAGTTGTCACGAATCTCACGTATTTTGTACCCCTTAGCGTCAAGCTATCAGTTGATTATTTTCACCTCTCGTGCTTTTCAATTTGTCTGATTGCAGGTCATATTGATGGTGAACTTTGTAATGGAGTAATTGTGGTTTGTGTGGTGTCGTGAGAGAGCTTTGGTTTGACTTGTGGATCAGTTGTGTGGGTCTTTTCGTTTTGTTTTTTGGTCTTGTATGGATACTAAGTGAATGTGGCTGTACTGTTTTCATATTATATGTATATGGATTTTATTGTTGGTCAAAAAAAAATTATCTTCTTAAATAGGCAATGACAACATCATTCCAATCATCTAGTTCTTCAACTGAAGAGAGCTCGTCCGATGAAGTTCAAGAGACAATTTCTTAGCAAATCGCCGAATTGCCACACCAAAAATACCATTCTATTCACACATTACTCCTTAGAAAACTAGTACAGACTTGTATCATCCAATCTCAGTACTTAAGTACAAAATACAGTAGCTAGCTATCCTCCCTAACACATTTGCAAAGAGATCATATCCACATTTAAATCTCTCAAAACTAAGTTGCCTAGGTATACATGTCTTGATACAAAAAGGAGTTAGTAGAGCAAAAACTTCAATCAAATTCCAACCAACACTAGATAATATATCGACATCTTCAGCAAAAAGTGACGACGTATCAATCTTCTCTTTCAACCAATCGACCTATAAATATAAGAAAGAATACTTAGTACATGTCATTAACAATTCCGAAAAAAAAAGATATTAACAATGGCCAACACTATGAGATAAGATGGCCAACACTAAGGATCTATTTCAACTCTAGTTTTAGAGGAGCTCTATGCGTAGAATGAACATTGCTTGAGTTGTACCAAAATATTTTACTTCGAAGAATATATTTCTTACTTTTGGTCCAAACACACAATGGAAAATCAGTATAATATTTCATAGGAAAACATTTTACATAAAAACTAACAGAGCTACAATGCAAATCAAACTGATGAAATTAATCAGAAAAACCAGGATGCGTGAATTTTAAAACTTCTAAAGGCACCAAATAAGGGACGGAGTTAGTTATCCCAACTGTTGTCTAAACAGAGAAGGATCAATTTCAAACTTATAAAGGCGCCAAATAGGGAACAGAGTCAGTTAAACCTTTTTTTTTTTTTGGATCGGCTTCAATTACCCATTATACAGTCATACAAGGCAGATCTAGATCTTGTCAATGACAAATGACTAGAGGACAAGGTAGAGATGTAATGCAGAAATTAGATTTGATGGGGATAATGCACAATTAACACTTTAAGTGACTTTCAAGAATTGGAAGTGTAAATTTGTATGGAATCCAAATAAGTAAGCCAAACAGGCAAAAGGAAAAAACTGAATGACAAGAACAACATGAAAATTGTGAAGCGAGTTGATAAACGAAGAAGTTATTAGCAGTTGATAAAGGAAGAGATGAAATACCTTCTTCCCACAGATCACAGCATCGGCCTTGCCTTAGATAACCATGTACTTTTGTGCCACCAAGGTGTAGTCCAGTGGAAGCAAGAAAGCCAGGTTCATCGAAATCTTTCATGATACCAGTGATCTCTTCAGTCTTAAACTCATACAAACATGCAAACGAACTCTTAATTAACGATCTAGACAAACAAATGCCAAATGGGAAAATACCAAATAAGTTATAATTGAAACTCCATAACCCAGTAGACTCCATAGCTAGCCTACTAAATTATCAATGAAAAGCAAAATGATAGCTCCATGAAAATCTGAATAACAACTCTCCCTTTATGATCAAGATTTTTGAATTGTTTTCTGCTTATCTCAAAGCCATACAATTTCTATCCAATTACCCAATTTGCACTCTTATTAATTAGCACCAGTATAATTTTTCTGGTAAGAGATAGGTGATCAGTATATTGGGCCTGAAATTGTGAAGCTTCTTCAAAATTATTAGCAAAGTGATGTAAAAGTGCATATTACGATGTTCACCACCTTGCTCCGAAGTGATTTCTCTCCAAAACTCTTACTTTCTGTTTTAATACAAGGTCATTCATCATAAATAGCAAGGGAATTTTTCAGTATTTCTCTTTCTTTTTGTCAAAATTTCATTTTCAAGAATCATTAGACCACCATAATCTAAATAAAAGCCCAATACAGTATCAATTACAAATATAGCATTAAGAGAAAAATAGAGAATAGTTCGGAATGAATTACCACAAAAGGCCCAATATTTTTGGCAATGAGAACTGATACACCCATAAATTAAATCCAAACCCTCTAAGTGCATTATCCGTGCAAATCCTTAGATGATTATCACAAACTAATACATGCAGATTAAAACCCTAGCCTTGTATTTGGGCAACAACTGAATGAAAAAATCAAATCAAACTTGGTGAGGACTCTCCAAACTATGACTGTTTGCTTCAACCTGTGCAATATTTCTGCACATGGTGTTGATTCTCCGCCGACTATGGAATGAGGAAGCAAAAGTATGATGAAGGTTGAGCGATTAGTAAGGAAACAGAGGTTAATCAGTTGGGTATTAGGAGAAATGAGTCACTAATGAATGGCTCTAAGCCTCAAACAGCCATCCTAAATTCATCTTAACAGAATGACGAGGAAAGCTTTCTTTTTATCGTTCATAAGAGGAGGCATTTTTAAGGAAAGCAAAAGATATAATTCTCAGAAACACCTCACTGGAGTTTAAAGACATTCGTTTTCGACAAAGAATTGAGGATCTCCTCTTAAGCTGAAATGTGCAATCTCTGATCCAAAATCGTGTCCATGTAAATGAAATTAGGATCTCTAATTAAGCTGAAATGTGCAATACTTGGTTCCAAACCCCTGTCCATACATATAACATGGCCCCTAGTTTGTATGTGAAGCTTGGCAATGCAAGTCAGAAGCTCCAAAACTAAATATCCGAGAATAGGTCTTCATTATATATGCGCCAAACTTGCTTCCAAAAAAGGTTGCATATATATCTTTGTCTGTATTTGTATACAGAGTACACATATGAACATGGATAAATAATGTAAGGTACTCAGGTACTCACCATATCCATAAAAAAAAATCAGATGAATAGCCACAAAAGCAAGTAAAACATGATTCAATCAAGACAGGTTGGTGACACGCACACAAAATAGACAAGGAATCCTAACCACAGCCCATAGCATCATTGGTTACTACTTACTACTGAATTCAACTACCAAAGAAGAATTGAATGGTTGATGATCCTATCCAATCACTGCTAATAATTCCATATGACGTGCAGAATGGAAACCCAAGAACAATTGGGAGTAAATCTACTCTGAAAGCATTCGCGGTTCAAAGAACGTTCTTTTAGGCAGTAAAACACATCTAATTTGCAAAATTAACTTTTTCTACTCCTTCCAACCACGTATGGGCCCAAAACCAGTGTATAGTTTCTACTCCAAATCACTAATAAGGACATGAATGTCATAATACAATTCCTTTTAAATAGCATCATATGAACAACAAAACCCTAATAAAACAATGAACCCCTTATAAAACAATTAGGTGGGAAAACAATACATACACAACCATTATGAGAAGAAATTCAACTGCTTTATAAGACAAAAAGCTAGCGATCAAATCAAAGAAATAATCAAAATTTCAAAGCTTTCATGGAGTTTAATCAACTTTGAGTTTGGAAAACTTACTATTCAGGGTTCATGGCTGTATATGCTATGAAAATCGCCCCAACCTTTTGACGATAGAGGTTTATATCTTTCCGACGAGAGTTGACTGGATATTTGTGATCGCGCAGACAGAGAGAGTATAGAACGAGAGAGAGAGAGTAGAGAACGATAGAGAGAGAGGAGGGAGAGAGGGGTTGGCCTGGGGAAATACCTGTTAGAGAGAGAAAGGGAACGCTGAAATGGTGGATTAGGGCTTGAAGAGTTATATATATCCAGGGGTAAAATTGTAAACTAACATACTCTTACCATGTCTTGGTAAATAGTTTCGGCCATGCCATGAGGGCGGTGATTTTAAAACTGCATACCATGTATTGGTAAAATGACCGAGTCCACGCCGCCTGTGGGTAATTTTCCCAATTTTCAATTACACACAAATTCTTCTCGTATGTGGGCCCACACTCCTCATACCTCCAATGAGTGTAGAAGAGTTGTTCGGTTTATGTATGGTAAAATTAGGATTGAAATTCGGAACCGGAAGCATTGCGGAGCAAGGGGTTTCTTCTGAATAAAGCCATTTTGACTTATTTTTTGTTCTTATTCAAAATTTTTTCGTATCACTTGGCTAATCATCATTTTTTTGGGGATTATTGCATTCTCATAACAAGAGGAATCTAAAAAGCAAATTTTTTTTTATCGAAATCCAACTTTTTTTGAATAAAGACGAAAATAATCCAATAAGCCACTTTTTTCGTCTTTATTAAAAAAAAATGGATTTCGATAAAAAAACTTTTACTTTTTAGATTCTTCTTGTCATGAGGATGCAATAATCCCCAAAAAAAATGATGATAAGCCAAGTGATACCAAAAAAATTTGAACAAGGACAAAAAATAAGGCAAAATGGCTTATTTAGAAGAACAATAAGCAGGTGACCGGTGGGGCCCGGCCCCCAAAATTAAGTTTTTAACTAATAATAATATGTGTTACTCCTATATGATTAAAAATGTGTAATTAGTACAGAAATTTTTGAGTAATGCTGATTTTTAATCTAGTTAGAAATTGAAATTATTTTGCATTTTCTCAATTTCTTTCATAAACGAAAAATAAGCATGCATGGGCGTTGCAATTGTCGGCAAAAAACAAAATAATATCATGTGGCATATATTATTATACTATAAAACTTACGCGATATATTTAGAACATATTCACACGAAAAGTATTTCCCTTAAATCGGCCCTCCTCGAGACAAAAAAACTAGCTCCGCGGTTGACCATAAGTTATAGCTTACAATCAAAACCTTAAACAAAATCACTAGATTTCTTTTTATGTAAGAGGATGTTTGGCCTAAATAAGCTAAATGGCTTATTTTTTGTTATTGTTCAATTTTTTTGTGCATTTATTAATTTTTCATTAATTTTTGTGAACTATTGCTACGTCTTGATAAGAGGAATCTAAAAAGTAAAAAATTACGATCAAAACCCAATTTTTTTTGAATAAAGACATAAAAATTTGATTTATTGGTTTTTTTCTCTTTATTATAAAAAAATGGATTTCGATTGTAATTTTTAACTTTTTAAATTGCTCTTGTCATGACGAAGCAATAATTCACAAAAAAAATGACGAAAAATTAACAAATGCACAAAAAAATGAATAGGGACAAAAAAAAGAAGAAGCCATTTGGCTTATTTAGGCCAAACAAGCCCTAACGTAACTGAAACCGTCGAAAGTTAATTGAATTTTGTGTAACCTAACCATTCCGTCTATGTAGAAGCGATAATTGGTCTGAACCACTATTCTACAAAGCATTAGTTAACCCCAATGTTTTACAATTTTTATTTTAGATACAGCACGACGCGATGAGAAAGCTAGCCAGATATACCCATTATCTGTGATTCCAAAATAGTTAGCCACAAAACCTGAATCAGAATTTACATGAAGAAGAATAACTTGCGATTCCAATATTGCAGCCTTAAAACATTCGTCATATTATAAATAGATGTTGTGATCAGGTGTTTGATGACATGGTCACATATTTCCATAAGACCAAACAATACAAGTAATTGGACCAAAGAGGAACAGTCGTTGTTCCTTGTTTTGAAAAAAACTATCACACTTAGGCTCGTTCGCCTTCATAAGTCATCTGTTTTTTTTTTTTTTACCATATTCAAATTTTTTTCGCATTTGTTAGTTTTTCGTCAATTTTTTAAGGATTATTGCTTCATCATTACAAGAGGAATCTAAAAAGTAAAAAATTACGATTGAAACCTAATTTTTTTTTTAACAAAGACAAAAAAATTGACTTATTGGATTATTTTTGTTTATATTTAAAAAATTTGGGTTTCGATCTTAATTTTTTACTTTTGTACATTTCTCTCGTCACGCCGAAGCAATAATCCTCAAAAAAATTGACGAAAAACTAACAAATGTAAATTTTTTTTGAATAAAAACAAAAAATAAGACAAATGGCTTATTAATTCGAACAAGCCCTATAAATACTCCTTTTGACTTAATATGAGTTGTGTTATTGGTTTAAAAAATAAACAACACAAGTAATTCATATTTTGAGCAAGAAGAACTAATACATCTCTCAACCATTTCACAAGAACTTGTATTTTTCTTTAAGCAAATTTCCGTTCACTTTTCAAAAAACTGATTCTTGGCTTGTACCAGTCAAATTAAAGTGACTAAAACCCACATGATTGTGTTCTTAGGATTCCCTTCTTATTCTTCTCGTATATATCTATGGTTGTGTTCTTGTAAACCTATAGCTCTGAAATTTATTTCGGTTTTTTAAATTTTTCATAAATTTTTGTTTAGCTTTTCGTCCTAATTTTTGGGATTAATCATTCGTCTTGACGAGACGAATCGGGAAATCTTGAAAATATAAACCAATGTTGAAAAAATTCAAATAATACGGCACTATAGACAAACAAGTAAGACAGCTATTTTGTATTTTTTTCGTCTTTAGTGAACTTTTTTTTTTCTTTTGAACGTAATTTTGTACTTTTTAGACTCCTCTCGTCGAGACGGATGAGTAATCGAAAAAAATATCACGCGAATTTATCAAAATTTCAGAAAAATGTACAAAACACACAAAACGAAAAAGAAAAATAAATTTACAGGGATGGAAAAATCGTAGGGTGATGGAAATTGGGTTCTTTTTGCTCACCTTTAATAACCATTATTTGCAATGGAAAGGAGTTTTGTAGAATACCAGGTATGAAAACATAACTATTGAGAAAACTTGGCCAAATTTCAAAAGGGCCATGTGAATTGCAGTATGTTGTAAAGATATACGCGGTGGATGACCTTCTAGGACCAAAAAAATTCATTTTGGATGTTCAACTTACAATGGTATGTGAGTTGCTTGAGGTGAATATGCCGGGCGACGGTTGTGGCTTCTTAGAGAGTCTAGTTATACTTCTCTTCCACTATTCAATTTTTGCATCCACCATTTTCGTCCATATCACCTGTCACCCTACAAACCACCCCGGGTGCAGGCGCCAGTGCACCATCGAGGTGGAGCTAAGAGCATAGGATCTCAATTCCGAAGGTCAAAATAAGGGGTCAAAGGACAATCTTTAAATGTTGAAAGTAATTTCATACGACAACATTCTCCAACCGATTGCACTTTTAAAATTTTCATTAGAGTAAATTGTCAGAGCCATTATTTAGTTTTTTTTATTTATAATTACAAGGTTAGATCCAATCCAAAGTGGATCCCCAAAATCCCTGACAATAATTTGTTAACACCAAAGTTTACAAAAACACGTTCAAGCTGTTCAATTGCTAAAAAGAGGATGGTGAACGATGAGTAATTAAATTTTCTATAACTCTTTTTAGGTGGTATTCCACTAAGCAAATTTAGCATTTTTTTGGGTACTTGTTAGTTTTGCGCCATTTTTTAAAAGATTATTGATTCATTTTGACGAAACGAATCAGAAAAGTTATTTTTTATATTTTAATATCAAATATTTGAGTAAAAGTAAATTTTTTTATTTTCCCGTGATAAATCAAGAATTCATAAAAATTTAGCTCAAAACAAATAAACGAGAAAAAAATTTGGATAAAAAAAATGCTTAACTCTTTTTTCTTAATATGTACCGTTATCAAGAATCTTTAGTATACCGCTATCAAGAATGTTACCGTTATATCAAGATTGTGTGAGTGAGATCCATATCTTTGACTTTATTTTGCTGCAAAACAAGCACGACCAAGAAATTTACAGATTTGGTAATAAAAAAACGAAAAGAAATTTACAGATTTCAAATTTCAAACATAACAATCCTACAAAAGGAAAAAAAAAAAAAAAAAAATTTCCTTAAGGCTCAAGCTTCCCGTAAAAGGATGTATTTTCTACGCAATACTCCGTATTTATTGGACAGCTTGTCCGGGCCCCACCCCAACGTCATTTTTTTTTTTGATCCGCTCCCCATCGTCATTAACCTCGGTAATTCTCTTCGAGGCCCTGCTTGATCTGATTCAGGTCATCATCCCACGCTCCTCTCTCTCTCTCCTCTCTCTCTCTCTCTCTCTCTCTATATGCAACTCCGATGGCGAAGAACTACGTGCGAGACAACGTCCCCCTATCCAGATTCGGCGTCCTGGTCGCCCAGCTAGAGTCCATCGTCGCCTCCTCTGCCCACAAGCCCCCCGACTCCCTCCTCTGCTTCGATCTTCTCTCCGATCTCGTCTCCGCCATCGACGAAGAGCCCAAGGTCACTCTCTCTCTCCTCACAACTCTCGACATTCTCCGTTTGATTGTAAAACTCGCTGTTTACGTTTACGCATTCGGTTTTCGAAATTTCAGGAGTCTATACTGTTGTGGCAGAGGAAATGCGAGGACGCGCTTTACTCTCTGCTCGTTCTCGGCGCGCGGCGGCCGGTGCGCCATCTGGCGTCGGTGGCGATGGCGAGGATTATAATGAAGGGAGATGGCATTTCAATATACTCGAGGGCGAGTAGTCTCCAAGGGTTTCTTTCCGACGGGAAGAAAAGCGAGGCGCTACGCGTTGCTGGTTGGTCGAAATTATCTATTTCTTTTTTATAAGATCCGAGATAGTAGAATATAATTTGTTAAATTCTGTGTTTTGGAGTGGTGCGATGTAGTGTTATCATGTTATGTAGGGTTTATGCTGATCCAGTTTTATGAATGGTATTGGAAATGTTTTACTACTAATGCTAAACTGTATGTACCATTCAAGGCTGTTGCAAAGCCGGTAAGGATCTAGAGGTGATTATAGTAAACCCAAAATAGGTGAGGAATCTTCCAGGTTCGGAACATCTTTGCACAAAAATTATGGATACTTGTGCATAGTTTGTTACTAATGTAGCAGCTAGAGTAGTTAAAGCATCCAAGCCGGGTTCTTTCACTCCTGAGGGCGTACCCAGTGCATGAAGCTCTTGCATATGCTGGGTTTGGGGAAGGGTTGGTGTATGCAGCCTTACCTCTATAAGCAGAGAGGCTGTTTCCGAGAATTGAACTCGTGAATTTCACTCTTAATCCACCATAGTCAAATAAGAAGTGTTGAATATTTGGTAAATGAATTTGTATTTGGTTAAATTTATCTTTCCGAATATTGTTTCTTCTAATTCACAAATCATAAGATAACCAACTATGTTGAATAGGATCGTAGATCAAGGTGAGCTTTAAGGCCTCATGTTTTGCGGCTTTTGCCATAAGTACGTTTTACGTGTTAGACTACACGGTCTTCTTGTAGATTTTCATTGTACTTGGCTGAAACTATTTCATGTTTATAATATTTGTGCAGCATGTGTTTGATTGTTAACAAAGGAATCCATTGAAACAGCTACACAGCCAAAGGTACATCATATTCAAGAAGAACAAGGAAAGCAGAACGAATTTAAGACTAGTTATGTACATGTATAGCCGTATAGGTATGCCTAAATAGACAAGAATGGAGGATTTGATCCCTCTTGCTCATGACAGTTCCTTTAGGTAAAGCTCGACTCCAACTTGGGAAAGAGTGAAATCCTCTTATTTTCTAATGCTTTTTCCTGACGATATATCTCCATTCTTTAGTATTTTGTATTATTTCAAAGCTATGACTGATTTAATCCAGTCTACGATTCAGGGAAAGGCATTGTTGATTCAACAATGCGATTAGCTACCTGACAACTACACTTCCGGGGAATTGCTGGTGGATTCATCAATATTTTGGTTTGGGCTATGACGAAAAGGCTTTGAACATGCACAGCTCAAATAAAATATTTTGTTTTTCAAAGCTAAATGACCAATTGTTCCCAAAGTTTATGTTTAGTAAATAGGCCTAACCACCTTGCCAGCTTGCACTTTGATATGCAAACATCCATTTGTAGAAAAGAAATCCAACGCAAACGAGGAATTTATGGAAATTGAGAGACTAGAGATTATGACCTCCCTATGTATTTTAACGGAAAAAGGATCTATCGTGTTCTAGAAATACCATGTCAGATCATCAATTGTTCCCAAAACGGAAGTGATTAGGAAATGATCCAATAGTGCATATGCAACACAATATAGCTAGGTTGGGATAGGAATTTATGTCAACCACCTAGTAGTTGGTATGAAGCTTCTGTTGACTCGAGTTTAAGCCAAATCCTGTTGAGCTGCAAGTGATTTGGGGTGTCTTTACATGCTTTTCGAATCTTACAGCGGGGGGTTGGGGGTTCGCACTGCCACAAAATAGAATCATGCAACTGTAAACCTAAGGAGGATGCAAAGTTAATTGAGTGCGTAGCTGAATGGCATAGTGAATATCTGCCTTAGTAGTGCTCAAATGTGGTTACTTGGTATAAAGAACCATCCTTTTCATGTCATTTTCTCTGCGCATGGTTCTCACGGATCCAAAAACTTTGCTCCAAACTTGCATTCCTATTGTACATTTTTTAGGTGCTTATGTAATGTGATTGAGTTCTGAATTTCAGTTCTATCTTTTTTGTTTGTTGCATATTTACATATGATGTTCTTGGGACAAACTTGTAGGTGCTGCACAATGCTTGGGGGAATTGTATCGCCTGTTTGGGAGAAGAATTACGTCTGGTCTACTTGAAACAACTACTATCGTTACAAAACTGATGAAGTTTAATGAGGTAGTCCCACTCGAAAGGACTTTTCTGGATTAGCTGGTTATATATTTACTACTTATCGTATGCTTATTCTGTTTTTGTTTAGAAGGCATTTTTTAACCTTCTCATTTTATGTAATGAGAAAAGATCCATGGGAAACTAGGGGTTGGTTCTCTAAAAGAATTTTAGCATGGTTAATATGTTAATGAGAATGGAACGTCAACAGTTCTCCATAGAGCAAAACAATTTTTGAGATGCCCCAGCATAAATTTGATGGTTGGAAATATTTGTTGAGATAGGAAATACATTATTTGATGCCTCATCCCAAATCTTTTTGGAGAGATGCCCCATCATTAATTGGACTATCAAGGAACCACTGTGGGTAATAGATCAAAAAAAGGTTAATTCGATTTTCTAGGGATGTGTTCAGAGGTTGTTGCTTCAAAACTAGTAGTCCTTAATATGGGATGGTGTTTATTTTTCATATTCCAACTATTATGCTTTTTGTTTGTTTACTTCTATAATTAACTACTTGCATCTTCAGGATTTTGTTAGACAAGAAGCTTTGCATATGCTTCAGAATGCTTTGGAAGGCTGTGGTGGTAGTGCTGCTTCTTCGGCGTATACAGAGGCTTTTCGTCTCATAATGCGGTTAGCTGTTGGGGATAAATCCTTCACAGTAAGAATAGCTGCTGCAAGATGTCTAAAGGCATTTGCAAATATCGGAGGTCCAGGTTTAGGAGTTGCAGAGCTGGACAATTCTGCTTCTTATTGTGTGAAGGTAGGTGTTTTAGGTCTCATTTCCTGGTGGTTCCTTTCTGAAATCAGTCTATCAATAATGGAGGCTACATTATTAGGCCCTCGAGGATCCTGTTTCATCTGTTCGCGATGCCTTTGCGGAAGCTTTGGGTGCAGTGCTTGCTCTTGGAATGAATCCTGAAGCACAGGTGCTTGTCTTAAAAATGCTATATTCCATTTGAGTGTTCTTTCATGCTGCTACATTCCATTTGTGTGTTCTTTAATGCATTTTCAGTCTTTTCTTTATCTTTACTAGGTGCAAGCAAGGGGAAAAGGTCAATTTACCCCTAAGAAACTTGAAGGGGGTTTGCAGAGGCACTTAGTGTTGCCCTTCATGAAAGGTAGTTCCATCTGTACAAGTGCTCTTCTTGTCATTTAGTATTCAAACTTTAAACGGGAGTTCAAATGGTAAAATAATACCGCGGCTGTGGTCCTCAAAATAGTAGGTGAATTTGAATGGTTGGTGGTGTAGGATGTTTATGGGAGAAATATTGAACAAGACTAACCCATACTTAGGGCCTATAAAGAGAGTTTCAACCCAAAAGAATGAGACATTATCCTACCATAGGATCCCTGAGACTGATAGGGATTATTACATTTTAAATTTACAGTTAGTATGATAAGAAATCCACATCCTTATCTCATTTGTTGCGTGAACATAATAAACTATTATGTGTGCCTATGACTATAGCATTTTTGCTGTCAACAAAAGGCTTCTTATGTTTTTTTTGGGTAAGCAACTGGTTTTTTTTTTGGTTTTGAGAAGTCTTATTTCATTTTTGAAGTGTATGAGAAAGCATCCTTACATGCTAATTGATGCAGCTTCCTGTCGTTGGGATTCTGATGGACCTAGAAATGGGTTGTGATGTAGGACGTTGTGAATAACACTCTCTTACTAGTTAGAATGCCTTCTAGTGAGAGACAATGGTTAAATGAACTTGTATGGGCAGGTTTGGTGAGTTATTGGGCTGAAAATGGTAAAAGATGATTTTTAAGGTTTTTGCAAGGATAACAAAACGGTTTGAGACTTGAGTGCTACGATCACGGTAAGAAAATTAGGAAATATGGGGATGCTGGTGACTTGGAGCAGCGATTTTTGCTGTTGAAACAGTTGCTCTGCGGATCTGGTTTGGGCTATAGAAGTTCATAATATACCAAAATTTATAGATGTTGGAAGCACAATAAAGCTTCAGAGCTTCTTATCCGTAACATTGGTATTCATTTAATTAGAACATGAGAATATTACAGAATGTGACTATTACGGAAGAAGAAGAAGAGAAAGAACTGATTATATTGCTAACTGAGTTGATTAAAATGTACATCGCGAAGCTGGGTATAAATAATCCTAGGAATGATACAAAAATGGTAAACCTAATCAAGCCTAATCTGTGCCCTAAATAGAGAGACAGTACGATATGATTACGCCTAATCTTTGCCTTAAATGGGGAGATACACTACAATAGGATTACGATATGATACACGGAGATTACACCAAGATACATTCCATTCACAAAACCCATGTGATGGCCGCTTCTGTTAATTAAATTTTTGTTATGTAATTGTAAGTTAATAGCCTATACTGTTCAGTATTTCGTGGGAATCGAAGTCATTCTGTGACACATGATTGTTAATTTATTAGCACTATGGTTTCGTAATATAAGTTTCACTGCCTGAACTTGATTCATTGTTATGGAAAACAATAGCATGCTCTTCACTATACAAAAAAGTAAGACGAATGCAAACTGCTAGTGGAACCTATTCTGTTTTCAAAGCAATTGCCGGGTTGCAGATGAGTATTATGAAGTGAAGAGAGGGACCGTAGAGCTGAATTACTTTAGGCACGTTTTATTCCCAATGGAGGTCCTGTGTGAGTTGTTTACTGGAGGGAGGAGAAAAAGAACGTGAGATGGGAGGACTAAATTTGAACAGCTGTAGGAAGGTTTCTTCTCTTTGTTTACTAAAACGGTACGTAGAACGGTAGAAATATTTGTGTGACTCAACTGCAAGCTAAATTGTTGAAACAACTGCTTTCTGTTTAGATATGCATGTTTGGACTTTTTACTGCTTGTTGCGGCCTATGGTTGATGCAAGTCTACAATTAACATCCACTGCACTTGTTTGGCTGTAATTGATTTATGTTCTCTAGAGTTTTTGTTTCATAACATGTACTCCAGCGAGTCAGCGACTCTCTAAATATCTCTTCTTGTCCTTATTGGTTTCTATTAATATGCTGTTATTGATGACTTGGCATCCACCTATACCTGATATATTTTTTGAATTGCAGCAAGTGGGCCTCGGCTGAAAGACGTCCGTATCGGCGTAACCTTGTCATGGGTATCTCTTTTGCAGGTAGATTCTTATAGGAATCCACCTTCGCTTGTTCTTCTAATTTTCCCAGCTTCCCATTTTATGGTAGTGGGAGTGGCTTTTTGGAGTTGGATTTTCTATTGAAATGCATATGTATACTAGCATACGTACATGTGTGTTAGTGGAGTTACTTTGAAATGGTTGGTCATGCTAAACTGTTCTATTTGTCTAACTAGTTACTTGTGTTATTTTCTGCACACAACTTTCTACGTTTTTTTTTTTGAGGTGTTTAACTGTTTCTTCTATGTTTTGTTTTGTGCTTTCTGTTCTCCCCGGATGATATGATGGGTTATTGGGTTGGCAATTTAGGTCTTTGGGTTTATGATGCTTGTAAGCATTGTTGAATTTTCTGCTTCAACCAAGTTGTTTGGAATTGTAATAAGTTGGTCACGGATCAAGTATTGTATATCTTGTATTCTTGTTTTTTCTTGATAGCCTAGCAACAACTGCCATAGATTCCCGTTTATGATTTCTTTGGTCTCTTAGAGATTTTCACTTTGAATTTCTTCCTTTCTCTTGCCATGATTTTGGATAGACTTCCATTAATTTGGACCTTAACTTTCCGTATGATGCCGGCAATTTGCTGTTGTATATAATATCGCTATTATTTTGGAGGAAGTTAATTAATTTCTGTCCATGTTCCTCCAAGTTATTTGTTATGCTTTAGAAGCCATATAGTCTTTGAATCTTCTGTCTTTTTATATATGTTTTTTTCTTATTTCTGCTTATCTTGCAGGCCATTCGTCTGAAGTATCTGCATCCAGATAGCGAGCTTCACAACTTTGCTTTGCAGGTTATGGAAATGCTCCGTGTGGATACTTCTGCTGATGCACAAGCCTTGGTATGTTTTCTAACCTATTTGTTTCTTCAACTTTGTGGAGATATGTTTAATGATGAGATCAGACAAAGTCTGTATTGTTCGATTTGTGTGGGTGTGTGAGCGACAACAGAGAATTGTTAATGCTAGGACTATAGCATAGTTTGGGGATTCTATGATATTGATGTGTGTCCGTAAGGTAGAGCAACTTTGAGGAGACTGGGAGGTACATTTTCATTTCACACCCTTGGCCTTGGGAGTTGGCTCCCAAGGCCACCTTCTGATGCTTTGGAAGTTCGCCAGCAAATTGGAGTGCTTAGTGGGAGCTTCACTTGTGATGAGGAAGATTGGATGATCGCTCAAAGATGCATGGAAGAGTTTCGGATAACTTGATTTGACCTTGGAGGAAAGTCAATGAGATTTTGGAGTATTGAAGGTGGGTTGAGCTTGGTCGACCAACTATGGTTTTGTCGACGAACCTCTTTGTAATCCCATAGTTATGACTAACCCATGTAGGCTAGGAAAACAACCCTCCCCATTTGGTACTTGTGTACCATTTTACATAGTGTAGATCTTTTATACTGGAGACATTCTTGTATCCAATAATCCAAGCAATGCGGGACTTCTTTAACATCCTCACTCACACGACATGTTCATTTGGTAGACTTGTCGTGTGCAGGACAGGGACACGTACCATTCCCACTCCTGGTACTTTGACTCTAATACGATGTTACCCGGTCTTGGGTAGAATTTAACCTCAAAAGTTAGTTGTTGAGGTGTGGGTGCCATCATGCATACCTATTGCCCGTTGTTACCATAGCCATGCAATATGGGACTTTACTTCACACTCTCCTTGAGCTCATTCAATAACACCTGGCGCATAATGTGAGGGATACCCACCTTTCCCTCGTACTCTGGCT
The DNA here is from genome assembly GCA_018127125.1 of Rhododendron griersonianum. Classification (NCBI taxonomy): domain Eukaryota; kingdom Viridiplantae; phylum Streptophyta; class Magnoliopsida; order Ericales; family Ericaceae; genus Rhododendron; species Rhododendron griersonianum. Next base: position 9,925,228 of record CM030797.1, on the reverse strand, counting down.
CTTTGATACCATCTTACATGATGACATGGTACTTAGATAGTACTCGACCTCCGGATAGAACTGAATCCCAAACACTAGCTATTAAATTGAGGTGTTTTCAAACTTATATACAGCAATTTTTTTTCATATCTTGCAATGTGGGACTTCGCTTCACACCATCTTCCCGCGCAACTTGCTCACTTGATAGCACTTGCCGCGTGGGATGCATATCCCACTCTTCCCTGGTACGCTGCCTCTAATACCATGTTACACTTATTCAACCTAAATGTAGCAGTTGAGGTGAGGGTGTCCTCATGCTTATACATTGCCCATAATTCTCCTTAATTAGGCAATATGAGACTTTTCTCCACAGAACCTTGGGAATTCCTCCTTCCATTTGCGGGACTCTTGATCAGTGAGGACATGTACACAACATTTTGTGCATTCCCACAAGAGAAGGGTTTGACGGTCCAAGGCGTGGCAATCTTTGGATCTTCAAAAATCTGAATGGAGCGGCGATCCCCCACTAAAAGCCTCATATTAGCTTGTATCACCTTCTACGAACCGACATACTCCTCCAGACCCAAGATGGATATGAGCCCATCTTGTGAAAATTGCATCTTTAACTTGCATTTTAATATTCTGCCCATCAACCCATGAGGGTGAGTCATCAACAGCCAACCTTGTTTGGCTAGCATAGCCAAATTATAAGGAGTCAAGAACCACTTAAAAGGTCTCTATTTGCATCGTTTGGATTTTGATGTCCCGTCTTTCATAGAAAACTCAAACTATACGAGATGACATGGCCACACTAGTAAACACTGAATCAGTATGCTTAAATTTATTGTGCAACTTGGAAATGATACTGCACTAACACATTGACTCGTCTAGTATAACAATTCTGATGGAAACCTTTCATGCGTTAATGGTTTAGTGTACAAAGTTCACAGAGAAGTGTTTATTTACATTTTGCAAGTACCAGTGGTTGCAGATTCAATTGGTCAATGGTATCTCTTGGTGGAATTCCTGCTAACACTTGAACTTTCTTGAGATGGAGTAGCATTATTTGGTAGAGCCTCAGGTGCTGCTCAATAACTGATACCAAGAAAAACTGATACCAAGTTTTTCTAAAGCAGTCAAATTACACCTATTTGGTTATCACTTGAGAAATCCTATCCGATGAAGTCTGATGATATTTGTTGACAAGGAGTGCTGACCTTTGACATATATGTATACAACCAAATTTAGCTTATCAAATTAGTGACCCTGAATGCAAATGCAATTGATCAATGGAACTTTGGTGAGAATTCCTGGGAAAACCGGAACTTTCTGAAGAGGAGCAGCTTTGTTTGCTAGTGCCTTGGGTGCTGCTCAATAACTGATATTCTAATGATTCCAAGAAGCTTTTAAAGCGTTTGCCACTTGAGAAATCAGGTCCACTGGAGTATGAATTATTATTATTATTTTTTTTGTGACAGAGACCTTATCTTTAATATATCCATCTTATACACTTACATATTTAGTTTATCAAATGGCCCTTCTAGCATAGAAAGTATGACTTGTTTTATGGGAGTTCTCAAGAACAGACCGCCGCCATTGCAGTTGACCTGCTTTTAATCACGTAGGATCTTGGTGCATCTGGGCATATGATCTTAGTAGAATGTGCATAACCTCTCACATTTGATTTTGCTAAACTTGTTTATGCCATAATTGTGTTGGAGATTATGTTTCTTCCGTATATGTGGCATTGGGATTTGCTTCAAAAAGCAGGTATAAACTACCAGGCATATTGTTCTTTATTCTTCTTTCTTTAAATAGTTTGGGGGGGGGGGGGGACATCTTACCCATTAATTAGTTGCCAACTAGTTTGACATTTCACTTTCTGAAACTAAATGTTGTATGTTTTCAATCCGCATTTTTATGTTGGACTGCTATGATTGATATTATTCGTCTATGTTGTCAGTAATGCTTAGGAGAATGTGGTGAGACATCTCATTAATGATTTATTTTCCAAAATGAAGCTTCTTCTAAAGCATTTCCTTGTTGTTTCAAGGCATGTGTTCTTTATATTCTACGTGTCGGGGTTACTGATCAAATGACAGAACCTACTCAAAGGAGCTTTTTGGTTGTTCTGTCGAAGCAGGTTTGCTGAAGGGATTCACTTTTAAATGACTTTGGTGCGCCTCCTTCAATATAAAGTATAAATTCAAGATGATTTCTGTTCAATGACATTGCACAAATGTTTTGTGGTGCAGCTTCAGTCTCCTGATGCCAGCCCTCCCATGCAAGTCGCAGCCTTACGTACCTTGTCGTATGGTCTCAAAACGCTCGGAGAGGTGAACTTTACTTTATAGTATTGATCTGAGATGCTGCCAATTATTACTTTTGTTTTGTAAGAATGCTAGATACTACAACGCGGTGGACAAAGTATTTTGGTTTGGCACTGAGCTTTACTGAGGCTATCTTGTCATGTACCTTGAGCTCTTTATATATATATATATATATATATATATATATATTGATATCTAAAATTCCCCTGAAAAGTGACCAGTTTAGGTGTTGTGTTGGGATTTTGGGAAAAGCCATAAAGTACTTGACAACATTAAAAAGATTGCGAAATCTTTTGGGCTGCTTTTTTGTTTTGTTTTGTTTTGTTGGTACAAATGAACTTTGCGGAGAGCCTAAGCAAGGTTATTTTCTCTGGTTTTGATAACTATATTTTGTGAGAAGGATGTTATCAATTGATAGTGAAGAAGCTAGTCAAATGAAAAGGCATCACTGGAAAATCAAATAAATTTATCGTTTCTGCTGCAAACAATGCATACTCTAGGAAGCTTTTAGTTAAGTACTGGAACAAACAAGTTCCCTACAGAGTCTACTGATCCCTGGAAATCTTTCCTGTCCCAGTTTTTCAGTTGATAGTTCAGCTATTGGATGGCTAACAATTTTAATCATCATTCTTCATGTATCTTGTGATCTATGTGAACCATAATGTTAACCATGGATGTTGAACACAGAAGTTGTTTTTATCATAACATCTGCAAGAGATCTCCGTAGATGTCTTCTGGTGATGGAGGGAAAAAAATGGACTGAAAATAAGACATACACTTAAAACTGTGAATTATCCTTTGCTTGGGTTTTGCATCTTCGATTAGTGTCGTGGACTTATTTCAAAGCCTGATAAGACTGTTATGCCTCATATGCTTCTTATATCAGGTTCATTTTCAATGATGAACTCTATCTTTTGACTTCAGAATTTTTGCAAGATACTGTGTTTAAGGAGTAATGCTTTGATCTATTCATCTGCAGGTTCCACATGAATTCAAAGAAGTTCTTGATAACACTGTAGTTGCAGCATTATCTCATTCTTCACCTCTTGTAAGATGTGGACTCTGGTTTTCTTAGTTTATATTTAATTTTCAATTAGATATATAAAGCTATGTAATTCCCCTTTCACGCTTTGGTCATAGTCATGGTTTTCCTATTTGTTGCGTTTAAGTCTGACTTGCTCTTCTTAATTGAGTTTGACCTTTGTCAACAGTAACAGATGATTTTAACATTAAGTGAGGTTTTTAAGAGATATTTTAGTATATGATTTTTTTTTCCTTTGTGTTAACTTATGAGTGTGAAGTCATATAGCGTTGCTGGAATCACCCTGACTCCAACAAAGACATCTGGAATCCTAGCATCACCTCATTACAGATGTTCATTCTGACCTCAGTCACATGTCTGACGTTGCAGATCCCTTTCACAGATTGCAGCTCTTGCGACAATATGGGAGCATCCCATAGGCTCGCTGACCCTTTTTGCATCAGATTGCACCTTCCCTGATATTCCATCGCCATCACAATCCCACTGCAGAGCCTTGTCCTGCCACACGCTGGCAACCAGCCATGACCAGCATCGCTCGCAAGTTGCAACCCTCAAGCCTCACCGGGACTACCCTGGCCACTTCATAGACCCAATACGACTAATACAGGGGTATAGGCTCTTCTTTTCTCATCTTTATTGCGTCAGCCCTGTCCCATGAACACCAGCTGCTCTTCACTGCCACCAAACTGTAGCTGAAACCCACCCTCTCTTGCTGGCGTCCTCTATACCTCCCTGAGGTCTGTTACCGACCCACCTTTACCGTTGAACCTCTAGCAGCAAAGAGCTTGATATCCCTGCCCATTGTCGAACGACTTGAACCTCATCCATAGACCTGTTAAGTCTATAACCCAGCCCAAGTTTGACCCTTAGTCTGAAACCAAACAACCCAGCTGAATCCTACAAACCATACTCCCGTTATCTAGTGCAAGAGCAATAGATTGTCTGTGATTTCCTTATTGTAACTGCCTAGATTATGCATGCATATTCCCACTCTGTGCTCCTGTCTTCAACATAGTACCTTCACTTTTGTAATTCTCTCTTAGTTTATGCCCTTACAAGATTGCAGCGCAATTCCTGAATACTTCTTTTGTTTGATTAGGCAATGTGGCTTTTAAGAACAAGGCTTTGTAACGGAGAATCGATTGTGGATACTTATGAAGAACAAGGTTTGAGAACTTAATATTAGAAGCAGATATAATTCTACGGGAAAATGATTGAGGTATCTCACCTGTGATAGCCGATAGGTAAATTAGATGCCCTTAAAAGGTGCCAATACAACTTTTAACATTAGGTTTCTACCAAGCTAAAACTTTAGCAAAACTTACCTCTCCATGAGGATTCCAAAGATTCCTTTTAGGCCAAAAATGAGAACTGTGCAGCAAAGACATATGTATTGTTTAATTTTTTGTACTTCCTCTGCAAGTTTACTGATTCTGCTCTGTAAACACTCCACATCAGCAGAAGATTTCAACCATCTAGGTTTTTCACCCTCTCTCGTAATTGCACACAACAGCTTAAGTGCCTAACACTTGTGCGATTGATGAACAAAAACCAGCTTTGTTTGGTTGGTAGTTTAGTTTAGTTTTGGTAGTGGGTAGAGAGAGAAATAGGGTAATGATTGGAGAGAGGGGTAATGATTGGAGAGAGATAGAGAGAGAAATGAAATTAATAATTGGAGATATAGGGTAATGATTGGAGAAATATATAGGGTAATGATTGAAAAAAAAAACTAAAACTAAAGATAAATGGCAACCAAACACAGCCGATCGATATCATAACTGGATAAGTACTGGACAAAGAGCGTAACACATGGCTCCTGTGCCCGCTCACATTATATCCTACAACGATCCACCAACTCCTTAATGATATGAAGTACCAACTTGTGGGAGTAAACCCCTCCTCCACATAATCATCAGTCAAAAGAATCGAATCTAAGGCTGCAATCCTACTGAGAAAGACATCTATGTGTAGGACTGCCTACGGTTTTGATGATGAAGATTCATCATTAAAAATTGCAAGTCGAATACCTTAACTGAAGTTCTCCCATTAACTGTTGGTTTTTTATTAACTGTTGGTTTATAGCAAAGGTTCTAGCTCTAAAAGTGTTTGATATTTTGTCATTGTCCCAACATTTTAATAACTGGAATTTTCCAGGTACGAGTTGAAGCTGCTTTGACTTTGCGTGCACTGGCTGAGGTTGATCCTACCTGTGTTGGTGGTTTGATTTCGTATGGGGTAACTACGCTGAGTGCACTTAGAGAAAATTTGTCATTTGAAAAGGTATTGTCTGAAAACCGAAAACCATGTTAGACAGTAACTGATGTATTGGACTTTGTTGGCTGGGCTTATTAATTCTTCTTGGATTCGGGGCGGTCTCTCTCTCTGTCTGTTTCATTTTCTTCTTTATCTTTATCTGTTTTTTGTGTTTGGCAACATGTACCTTTTATAGGACATTCCACTGTGCGGATACCCTTTCTCTTGTTGCACCGGGTTTCCATTTGGTCTCTGTTTCATTTTGTATTGTGTTTGTAGGAGTAAGATGCGGTGATACTAATATTTCCATTGACGTGCAAGACTTACAGAAAAAGCTAGAGAATTTTGTGTTCAAGTTGGAATTTGCAACAGATCCAAACACAAAGGAGTTAATATAATATGCATAGAAATGAAATTCTGCCGCTTAGACTTTTGAGAGGGGTCCTACTATATGGTAGAACTGTATCAATATTCCATCCACCTGTGTACGTTGTCCCAACCGGCTCTGTCGAGTCACAATTCGATGCCTGCCTGTACCCCTTTTCCATTCTTACTTTTCTCAGGTGGTTGGGCAGCTGTAATTTCACCACTTTTATGACACATACCCACTGGCGTAATGCTTTGATGAATCGCAGTATCTTGGGTGACTGGAAACCTTTGTTTTTAACTCCAACATTGTACCTGCTTGCTAATTAAACTAGGCCATGCAAAATGGATGGCTAAAATATGTTGACATATGCTTGTGGTGTGTTTTTCTTATTTTCTTTTGTGTTTCCAAGTTTAGAGTTACATTTGTACTCAGGTTGGGTTAAAGTAAAAAGAGACTGTATATTGTTGTATTACGTGACTTAATTACAATCTCAGTATGGTAGAAAAGACTGCATAATTGTTGTCCTCAAGTCGATACATGGAAGTTTGGTTCTTTTCGTTTTTTTCTAGTTATGCCATATATGTGTTCTTTTGATTCTAGACTCCATTTTTCTGTAGGGAAGCAACCTTATAATTGAACTGGATTCATTTCATGGGCAAGCTACAGTTTTAGCAGCATTGGTGTCTATTGCCCCGAAGCTTCATCTTGGTTACCCTGCCAGGTATTGGTTTTGTTGTCTATTGCACCCACGTTACATAATAAGAATCCATACTGTTTTTGTTATCCTGTGTCTGAAATAAACACTATAGATACCAGTACCACCCTTGGTTTCCTTTTGCATTGGTTTGTGAAACTTGGAAAATTTTTAAGATGCATCAGTATGTCATTTTCCACTTTTTGTTTTCTGGAGGTCACGTTGTAGTTTGACAGTGGATGTTTATTATGCTTATTGTTGGCCTTGAAATGACGTGATTGCACTGACAGTGTGGTGGTTTTAAACAGTGACTTGTTGTTATGCACAGGTTGCCCAGATCAGTTCTTGAAGTTTCTAAAAAAATGTTGACAGAATCTAGTAGGAATCCTGCCGCTGCTACTGTTGAAACTGAAGCCGGATGGTTGCTATTGTCTTCACTATTGGCTTCCATGCCGAAGGAGGTATTCATTCATCTTCAACTTTTGCGTTGGGGATGTACTGATATTTGATTGTTATCATGCTATGATGTTTGCAGGAGCTTGAAGACCAGGTTTTTGATATTCTGTCTTTGTGGGCTGCATTGTTTACTGGAAATGCAGAAAATCAGATCAAGCAAACTGAAGATCTGACCTCTACTATATGGTTAGCTAATTCATCTGCTGTTATTTCCTGTGAGTTTTTACATTACCTAGTCACTGGCTTCAAATGGTACATACTGCATTCCGAGTTCTATGTCAAGTTTCACTGTTTTCTGAGACTGTAGCTGCTAGAACTGTCACTCTCGTGTGACAGAACCTCAAACTAGCTTGGTATGACTTCAGTTATTGGAAGTTAAATAATGTTTCCAGGTTGAACCGTTGAAGAAAGTTACCAGAATTGTTTGTAATATAGCAAATTCATAGAGTCAGTGGTTGAAGTGAGATGGTTTGACTGTTTGCCTTTTGGTATTTAGCTTCCTCTCCAATTTAGCAAGTTTCTATATTGAAAGATCACATAAGATTTAAAGAATAGTGAATAAGGCATCGGAAATATATGTTCTTTCTCATGTCAATTCCAAATGGATTGTGAATATTCAATAGGGGTGTAAGGTTTTCTCAGTACCTAACTTCCCTCAATATGAATATGAAGAAGATAACCATTTGCTGAAAAGTCCGCCCAATTTTTTTGAATTCAAATCCTTGTGATCTATGTTCTATCTTACCTGTATTGTTGGACTAGCTAACGTTACCTGTTGAAGACAAACTTAGATGGAACTACTTATTGGTTAATTCTGCTTGTTATAGAGCAAAGAGTTTCATGTATTTTTCTGTACTAGAAACTTGATCCTAATTTTGTACTCAAATCTGTATTATGTGTTTGAAATACGCAGTATAAACAATACTGATAGCATGCTTTCCTAGATATATAGATTTAGGAAATTTATTTATGTAATTATTCATGATCAGTTATGCTTGTGACTTTTCCTGTAATGGCTGTCGTATATTGTCTCTATTAATCATGTCAATAAACTACTTGTACTCAAGGTTGGACTTAGTACAAGCCTCTCTCAAGATGTATGGTTTATGTTTTTGGAGGTTTTTCATTCTTTCCCAAGGGCTAGTGGCTGTCTTCTTGGAGCAATTTCAAAGTCACTGGAGTTTGATAATGAACTATATATCTCCTTTTGTAGCGTGTGGTCTGCTGCAATTGATGCGCTGACAACATTTATAAGATGCTTTGTTTGTCCTAATGCTGGGAGCAAGAGGATTTTACTTCAACCAGTGCTACTATACCTTAATCGGTATTGTCACTTTTAAGAGATGCCCTCATTTTGAATATCGTATCTGCTGCTAGTCATCCAGAGATTCTCTCTTATGTTACTCGCTGTCTTTTGGGTACTTTTTTTTAGCTCCGATGAAAGAGTTTGTTTTATGAGTATGACATTCTGTATCTCCTGAAAAGCAGAGCTTTATCCTATCTATCACTAGTTGTTACCAAAGAGCAAAGAAATATGAAGCCAGCTCTGGATATGTTCATCTTCAGAACACTGGTAGCTTATCTGTCGCTCTCTGATCCAATGGCATATAAGGTCGATCATCCCCAGATTATTCAGATATGTAGTGGTACATTTAGGTAACTTTTTTCTTTTAATTTCATTGTTATTTTGGTAGTATGCACCTTTAAATCATTCAAATAGTGAACAGAAGTATTTGTATTGTTTATCAACACCATAACAACAACAGAACCCATGTAGTTCCCAATCATTGGGGGGGGGGGGGGTTATTGGAGACAGACCTAACCTTTGGCAATATGCACAAAGTGGCTGCTCTCAAAATACCACTGTCTGAAACAGTGGCCCCCCTATACCGGTTTTACTGCGGAACCATGCCCCAAATCAAAGCCGAATGGCATCAGAGATGGCAGGCCTAGAGACCCAATTCAATTTATGTGCACATTACCATGCTTCCTTCATTGATAGTCCAGAGCATCGGTATGCACATTAAGTATTTGTATTGTTTATAAATAACTAATTTGGTTGTTTTTTGCCATTGGGTTGGAAAAGCAGGGATGCTTCTGGATGTGAGGAAAGCTCGTGCTTGAGGATGTTGTTAGACAAGAGGGATGCATGGTTGGGTCCCTGGATTCCTGGAAGGTGTCTAGCATTTTTAAGTTGCCCATTTTCTCTCTCCTTTAGCATTAACTATTTTGATGCCTTTTAACTTATATTAGTCCTCAATTTTCTTAAAATGGTTTGATTCTCTTAGTATTCTGTTCATAATAAAATCTTTGCTTTATTTCGCCAAATAGTTTCATTGTTCTTTTAGGCTAGTTGCAACTCTCTGCAAATTTTTTACTATTGTTTAATCTTGCGTGGGTAATCTAGGGACTGGCTTGAAGACGAGCTTCGTGCATTTCAAGGTGGAAAAGATGGGGATTTACCTTGTGTATGGGAGGATGAGCTTCCTAGTTTTCCTCAGGTAGCAATAGTGCTGATTTTAATCAATGAGAAGTTGTTAGTTGCCAAACCTCCTCAATCAAATTGTTAATTGCAGTGTGTTAGCTTTTGCTTTTTTATCTTTTTCCCTGTGAGCTTTATATGCGTTTTCTGTTAGCCTCTTCTATGAGCTTCAAACCCTAGCCCTGCAGCAGGTGAATATGGGGTTTTGGTTTCTTGTTTGTTTCCTTTATTGTGTAAATGGTGGCATCTGGTGATGGCCTTGTTAGACTTGTCCCACATCGCTCATCTAAGCCACCCAAGCTTGGTTAATAAATTCTAGAGGCTACTCCACCTATTGCCAATTGGTTTTAGGGTGGAACCCTCCAAGAAATCTAACATGGTATCAGAGCTAGGTCTTGGGTGGCCTCACCTCTCTTGGGAAAGTCTCTGTCATCTCCGTCGCCCGAGTCAGTCAGTCAGCTCCTGGTCAGTCACCTCCACGTGCATCCGGGCTGCACGTGAGAGGGAGTGTTAGACTTGTCCCACATCGCTCATCTAAGCCACCCAAGCTTGGTTAATAAATTCTAGAGGCTACTCCACCTATTGCCAATTGGTTTTAGGTTGGTACCCTCTAAGAAATCTAACAGGACCATAACCATGTCAAAAGAATACCAAAAGATGCTGTCCATCTGTTGGCCTTTTGAATTGAAGGCAATCTGCGGAGACTATAATGGAAATAGTACCAGTTTTCTGTCTTTCTTTTTAGTGCTGGCTTGGTCTTCCCTCTTGAACGTTTGGTCAGCAGCAACAGAAATGGAATACATCAAAGTTGGCTTTATCTAGGTAGGATGGTACAAACGAAAAAATAGTTGGTGTGGGGAATAGATATTTGAAATTGTTCATTGCTCTGAATGTTGATTTCTTGAGTTTCTCAACTCTCTTCTTATAGACGTTATTTATTCCTCCTAACTCCATTGCTTGTGTATGGATTCCTAAAATGAAGCCAGAGACTGTAAGCAAGATGTCGGTGAACCAAAAGCTTCTTTGTTTTGGAACCATGTTTGCTTCGCAGGTAGGTGAATATTGTCGGCGGTTTTAGCTTGGGTAGCTTTGCATTACTCATGAGGGGATGCAAGGATCTTATTTACTTATGAGGAATATTCTATTTTACCCCAGGATAGTGGTGGGATGTTGTCGCTTCTTGGCATGATTGAGCAATGTCTTAAAGCTGGAAAAAAACAATCTTGGCATGCTGCCAGTGTCACAAATATATGTGTGGGGCTTCTTGCTGGGTTAAAGGTGCTGATTGTCCTCTGCCATCTTCTTCAAGCATGCTGTAAAAAATTCTTCGCCATGGCTAACCTTTTGTCTATTATTAAACCTCCTCAGGCTTTACTTGCTTTACGACCTCAACCGTTGGGATCTGATATATTGAATTCAGCACAGGCTATTTTTCTGGTTTTGAGCTCTTCTTGATCCATTCTTCCATCCCAATTACCCTAGAAGCTCTTCACCATTCTGCCGTACATTATGTTGTAATATACTTCTTTTACTTTGTCAGAGTATTCTGGCAGAGGGGGACATCTGTGCATCACAACGCAGAGCAGCATCAGAAGGTCTTGGTCTGCTAGCTCGCCTTGGGAATGATATCTTTGCAGCCAGATTGGTCAGTTCCACTATTGATGGGGCATTTGCTTCTCCTACAAACACAGAATATGCTTCTTTCTTTTCCTCTTATTAGTTAGAGGCTAATCAATCTTTTTTGTTTTTTGGGTTTGTTAAACCTTGTATTAGGTCATTCTTTTATTCAAGGCTGTATTTAGTTGGGTTAAGTCTCTCTGTGTGTGTGTGAACAAACTTGTTCTCATATCTGAACTGGTTCTGATTAACAGACAAGAATGCTTCTGGGGGATTTAACTGGGGCAGCTGATTCATCCTATGCTGGATCAATTGCTTTTGCACTTGGTTGTATTCATCGCAGGTAAGTAGGATTTCTGCCCATTATGTACAAATATATAAAAAAAATACTATATATTTTCTCCGCTGCGCTGTTGATTTCAATCTTTGAATCTGCTTGTTTAATCCCTTACATTTGTTGTCATATGCGAGTAGTTTGTTGAAAAGTTTTGATGGTGACTTCAACTTGTCAATCTCAACTAAATTTCGTGCAGTGCAGGAGGAATGGCATTATCGAGTTTAGTTCCTGCAACTGTGAGCTCTCTCTCTTTGCTAGCTAAGAGTCCAATAGCTGGTTTACAGGTCTGGTCTTTGCATGGTCTTCTTTTGACTATTGAAGCTGCTGGCCTGTCTTATGTATCACATGTTCAGGTATCCTTTTTCTTCTACTATTGAGGTAGACTGACCTTTTGGAAAGCGGTTGTAGTTTCATTTCATCTACTTATTCATGTCCTTCTTAACAACCAGAGACCCGAATCCCCTGTAGTCTTCACGTGTGAACCTTTGTGATCTTTGATACTTGTGGGAAGCTGTTTAAAAATGATTTCAGTTGTGTGTACACAAATATTATTTTTTATGATAATGACACATGGTAGTTTTTTCTGCTGCTCATGGGGAAAAGCATCTGTGCTGTCTTGTGTTTATTTTAGTTCGGGGGATCGTGATAGTGATTATAATTTACACTTCCCTGCACTCTAGGTTGAGATGTTCCGCTATTATGTGTTGCTTCTTAGTTGCTATTCTTTCTGAGTGGTCAACAGTCAGCACTTGGCATTGCTATTGTCAGTTTCTTAGTTGTTTTCCTTTATCTGTAGGCAACACTTGGCCTTGCTACGGATATACTTTTGTCAGAGGAGAATGGATGGGTTGACCTTCAGCAAGGAGTTGGCCGTCTCATAAATGCCATTGTTGCTGTTCTTGGTCCTGAACTTGCCCCTGGCAGCATTTTCTTTTCTCGTTGCAAGGTCTTTTTGTTTACTGTTTTACATAAATATTCAAGTTTTCGTTTTCTTTTTCTTGATTGATTTGGTATTTTGTTGAGTATCCGTTGAATAATACATTTTCTTCCAGGCTGTTGTTGCAGAGATAAGCTGCCGGCAGGAAACAGCAACACTCTTAGAGTATGTTTGCTATTGTTCTGATTGTTATTGTTGCTTTTGTTGGATTAGTAACATAGTACTGTACGCATTCATCTCTGTTCATGCTATTTTGTTGGCTTTTCTTTCCTTTCTACTGAGCTAATAGTTCTCCATACCAGGAAGATAGGGTCTAATCCCAAAGGATATCTGTAGTCAAAATGTTTGGTTTTTCCGTTGGCCTCCCTTCTTGCTTGAGGAATTCTGTGGAAACATTTTTCGTATTTGTGGAAATGGTTGAGTCTTACCTGTCCTTTGGCAGGAATGTCAGGTTTACACAACAACTTGTTGTTTTTGCACCGCATGCTGTTACTGTACACTCCCATGTGCAAACTCTCCTCCCAACTCTATCTTCAAGACAGGTATAATTTTTCATTTTACAGGATGTTCCTTACTGTAATAGTTACTGGGATTTTAAAAAATGTGTTTCCTTCATGACAGCCGACCTTGAGGCATCTAGCCGTGTCCACTCTACGACATCTCATAGAAAAAGACCCGGTCAGTACTTAAGATCTAGCATGTTTATTGTTTTTCATAATTAGCTTCTAGCAGATACTGAACATCACGTGAAGTCCTATGATTCTGATTTTCCACAGGCTAATTGCTAGATTCAGTTTTCTCTAGGTTTCATTTGTTTTCATGGTTTCATAGTGATTGGATTTGGATTTGATGCCAAAGAAATATGCCTTCTTTTTATTATGTTTCATGATGTACAGTTTTTCTATCAACAAATAGAATGTGTGGATTTCATTGTCTTACTCTGAACTGATCCAAATTGTAAGGTAAACACATTAATCAGTTCCAGTGATGAGGTTTTAATTGTGCAAGGATCCTACTAAAACATCTCAACTTCAAGCATTCAATTTTGGTCTATATTTCACTATGTAATTATAAATGCTAACATGCATTAGCAAATTAAGTTACCAAAAAATGCACCTGCAAGTTGAAGTCCCATATCAGTAATTGGGAAACATCCATCCATCAATTAAACTGTCTTATTTTTCTTTTAGAAAGTTGGTGCTTAATGTATCAGATGATGTTGGCAGGATCCACTTTCACTCTTCAGGGATTACTTTCTTAGTGATAGGAAACTTGATTCTGGAGTCCATGTTCTATTTAATTACCACTTTAGTTATTTATCCACCAGTTCTTCAGATCCAAGTGCTGATATTATTTTTTGCAGGCTTCCATTATTGATGAACAAATAGAAGATACCTTGTTCCATATGTTTGACGATGAAACCGACACCGAGTATGTTGGCAACTCACTATTTTATGTATATAATAGATTTTCGTCTAATATTTCTTATAGTTTCCATTTTCCTCACTGAATAATATGATTTTCATGTTAATACCTATGGTCGCTTGTGCTGGCACTGGAATTGTTCCAATTAGAATGATCTGTGTGTTTCTTTATTGCCAGAAACCTTCGGCTTAGTTGTTTATGCTTTTCAATAGTTATTGGTTAGCAAGACATTTCGTTTCATCGCATGACTAGCATCTTTTTTTGTAAATACTGGACTTTCCTTACCATTGTTCTGGATCTTTTGATGCAAACTTGAGTCCATCTTCCATTGCTTTACAAAAAGGGGGTTGCAGTGATATTAAAGCAGTTGAGACAAGTTGGCCTTTCGTGAATTTCTATTAGATGGGTTTTTTCATCTGCTTGGTGGTGGAAAAAGCTGGACAAGTGTTTACCTTTACGGTTATATATGGCGGTGGTTATCTTATTCACAATCTAGGTTCACAAGCTGGACAAGTGGCGTCGGTGTTAATGAATAAAGCATACATTCTAGGTTTGTTAGGGAATTGGCTATGGAGGACATTTATCTGCTGAGGAGAGTGGATTCGTAATTTTGGCTTCAATGCTAGAAGGTGGGTCCCTCTAGGAAGTTAGGGAATCATATGCGCTGTTTATGGTAAAAAATTAGGAAAGGGTTAAGTAAATTTTTCAAAAGCTTGTGAGCTTGTGGGAGGGAAGGCTGAAGAATCAAATTCTGGCTTGCCTTTTGTTCGGGGTTATTCTATTATCTAGTCTTTTTGGGATTGTATTCTAGTGCTGTTGATAAAAAATTCTAGGTTAAATGATTCGTCAAGGATCTAGAATTTGTAATAGTTAAGAGCCTCCTATTGTGCAGCAGTTTTTTGAGCACCTTAAGAATAAGCTGAATAGGTTGTTGAGAAAAGCTAATGGTAAGTGATTTTTGGTTGAGTATTTGCATTCACTTTTTGTGGGATGAGTCATGAGTGTGCAGAACGTTTCCTGCAAAAAGCATTTCAAAGACTCGGGTTCATCTGAGGTGCTTTTTTTTTATTTTCCTTTTAATTTTTTGCTTGCGGAATAGCTTGGGGTTTCATTGTAATAGTTGGTGTTTCAGAGAATAGGGGTAAGATGCTTCTGATTAGTGCTGCATGTGTCCTAGAGGGGATGAGAGAGTTTTCGTCTTTTATTCATTGGTATATTTGGGAGGGAATAATGCAGTTTTGGACTTTGTTCTGTCTATTTTTGGTGCTTATTGAGTAATGCGTGAGTTGTGACAGAATGATTCTTTGTACCAGACGAGCAGCAATAGCTGTTTGAATTGGAGGATGAATGTCTGGGGAGTGGCCTCTGTGTTATTGTTCTGTTGCAATTGAAAGGGGAATGTGCACTTTTGATGATGTGGACATGGTTGTACATTGATGAAAATTGTTTTCAGCACACACGTCACTTTTTGCCACAGGAAGTTCTCATGAATCTTCTTTTGTTTGTGGACCTTATAGGAGATCTTAGTATGGACAATTGGCTATTTTCCTTGTATGCTTACTATGTTCCAAGCCACCCTTTTTGGTTTTTGTTGTTAAAAATTTTACTTGTCAAGTTTAAGATGACTTTGCTGTTGAATTTTGATTTGTGTTAGTTTGCATACATCCTGTTGGGATTTGTCCCACATTGGTTAATTATTTCCTCCAAAACTAGTATATAAGCCTGGGCGGCCTCTCCACTCTTTGCCAATTGGTTTGGAGTTGGATGCTTTAACATGGTATCAAAGCTAGGGTTTCGGAAAATTTGTTCCCCTTATTTGTGCCATAAGTGCACCATTGTTTGTTGTGATCCAAGTGGTTATGGATCCATTGTTTATCTCTCCACGTGCGAGTCGGGGGTCGCACGTGCGGGGGAGTGTTGGGATTTGTCCCACATTGGTTAATTATTTCCTCCAAAACTAGTATATAAGCTTGGGCGGCCTCTCCACTTTTTGCCAATTGGTTTGGAGTTGGATGCTTTAACACATCCTTTGATTTTGCTCTTGCATCTGTTGATTCATTATTTGATCGCGCTCTTTTTCCAGTGTTAAATTTTATTTGTAAGGTCTCTTCTTATCAGGGGGTAAAACTTGTCATCGTCTACTCCATATGGATGAGAGTTGGTGTCTGTATCATGTTCCAGGCTTCGTGTGTGAAGTGCAAAATGTTTTCTGTTTTTTTGACAAGTTGCTGCTGTTATACTTTTCAGATGGATTGGATTCTACACAGTACTTCTTTAACTTTGATATCTTTTTTTCTTTGTTTAGGATTGGGAATTTGGTGCGTACCACACTAATGCGTTTGCTATATGCATCGAGTCCTTTGTGTCCTTCTCATTGGCTGGCGATCTGTCGTGCCATGGTAGGCTCCTATCTCTGTGTTAGCTTTTTTGTTTTTAAAATGGTTATAAAGTTGCGATAAGCTAGTTGATGGAAGAAATATAGACTGATCCCTAATTCTATTTGTTCCATTTAGTTATTGGGGCGGTTCCGGGGACAACTAATTAGACACCTAAAAAACACCACATAGTTCCCGATCAAATTTTGATGATCCGAGCCGCTCAATGTGATCAGAATGTGATTTTAAGGATACCCGCTAGAAATTAGCAACAAAAATGACCGGAAAATGCTTGATCTGAGCAGTTTTTAACTTAGATTTAATGAACGGTTCAATTTAAAACTGCTCAAAATAAGCACTTCCCGGTCATATGTTTTGTTAATTTCTCACGGGCACCCTTAAAATCACATTCTGCACACATTGAACGGTTCAGATCATAAAAATTTGATAGGGAACTATGAGATTGAGATTTGGGGTGTTTTTTTAGGTGTTTATTTGGGTGTCCCTTGAACCGTCCCGGTTAGCTATTACGTTTGAGATTTTTTTTGAAGTAATTAGAGTCGGTTCCCCTCTATGTATTGGATTTTTCCTGGTAGCAATGTCCATCTCATCTCTAATTCATGTGGTTGTTTTATTTCTGGCCTTACTTCACCTAGTAATTGCTTAACATACTGACAATCTTTTCCCGGTATATCCAACAGCTGAATTGAATTTCTTGCCAAAAAGGTTCCAGAATGTGTTTCGAAGGTTTATATAATTCCTGTTACGGACATTGGTAGGTGAAATGCGTAGATGGTGAGCCTTATGGGGAATTAGTAGGCACAAAGATTGCTAGAAATAACTGGAGGTAGGAGGCGAGGCAGAGGCTATGTTAGCGGAGAGAGATTGCCTACTGCCCCTAGCTTTGGGTAGTCTGACTAGGGTTTGTGCGTACCCCTACACCAAAACAATTGTTAAAACATCTTGATTCTCGGCATATTGTGTACCCCTACACCTAACTACTTTCTAGTTCTTTTTAGGAGGTTGTATCACCTGGTTCAAGGGCTTGTGTTGCAATTGTTGTCTTTTCTTGCATATGTATCTCTTCGCGGCATATTTAAGGGTTTAATGTGAGAGATTTGTATATCCCTTCCTTTTTCATTTGAAAGATGGAGACTTCTTGCGGGTTCAGACTTCAGAGTACCATTAGTTAACGACCTTTGAGGTTAAAACTCGATAGGCTTGGGTCTCGATTGTCTAACTTTCTGTGTTTTGCAAGTGGGATCATGTTCGTGTTCTAAGAGGGTAGCTTTATGTTGTTAGGTTGTTTCAAGGTCAGAAAAGTGTTTAAGATGTCTGTTTGGGTGGATACGAAAGCTTTAGGCTCTCACCCTTGGGCAAGGTGGGAGTTCTTCCTTCTTGAGTTGTGATAGCGTTGGTTCTTTTGCTGCCAATGCAATAGGAATTATGGTCTAGGGGCTGCAAAAAGAGGTTGATGGTAAAAGAGGGAGTTAATGTGAAATATGTGTTCTAAAGTGGCTCTGTTGTCCCTCCTCGTGTGTTCATGGAAGGAATAAAATAGAATGAGGAGTAGCTCAAATAAAGAGTGAATGATCTTCTCCTTAGGTCTCTTTCTTTACAGGCACCTCTGTCATGTATTATGTTCGGTTTTCCACTTATTAGACCTGTGGATCATTGCAGCCCAACTTGAGTGTAGGTGCTATGTACTGACTTGTTTTGGGCCCGTTTTCAGTGATATATCCCAGTAGTAATAAATATAACGCATTGAGACTTATCATGGGACACTAGTGATTTGCCTTGTTTCGATTAGTAATCCGTGACTCGTATTGAGTGGGCCTATGACCGTTGGTCCATAAAGTAGAATGGGTTGAGACCGTGAGCATATACCATTATGGCCTTTAATAGAGGAGGAGGCTAAATGGGATGATGCTATTGAACCCTAATAGTTTGGACAAGGCTTTTATAATTGAGTTGAGTTGGCTCATTAACTAGACTGAAAGAGGAAAGGGAATACAGGATTTCCTCTGGCTCTTTGACATTAATAAACATTGCTCTTTAAGATGAACTATAAGTTCTAAATTTCTTGAATTTCTATGAAATTCGTGCCGATGCAATCAAGGGATCCAATTAAATGCACACACAGAAACACACACGTGTGTGTGTTCTATGCTATATGGAGTATGTGTAAATAGGAGAACCAGACTTTGGGGGTGAGACACACCATGCATTTTTATGCTAAGTACGATGACAGAGTATAGCAGCACCAATTCACTACTTTGCTGCACAGTCAGGATGCTTTTGGTAGTAATCCACTTGGTTGTAATGTTATATGTGGTTTTTTCTTGTGGAATTAGTCCATACGTGTCATATATGTGGTTTGCATACCTGGCAACGCACACACTTATAGTTTGTTGTAAATCCAATATTTTTCATGGAAATAAATCTCAACAATTTTGCCCAGGTTCTTGCTACATCAACAGGAAGAGATTCCGGGACCAATAGCCAATTAGAAAATGATTCTAATGGTGATGCAAGATTCAATTCTGAAGATGACGAGAACATGGTTTCGAGCTCTAAATCCTCGTCGTTTCAAAGTCATGGATTTGGTTCAACAGGCGATAAGCATCTCAGATATAGAACCCGTGTTTTTGCTGCCGAGTATGTGAACCTGCTTTTGCTGGATCTTTGGATTGATTAATTTGAACAACTTAGTAGTTTAGAGCCTTTTTTATCCTCTGGGAACCATTTCCTGTGACTTTGATATAATGGTGTTGCCTTGTGTTGGATGCCTGCACTTATTTGCACCTCAGACCACCTATAACCTATATTACTGATCTTATCTAATTATCTTAATAAAGCAACTTCTTTTAGGTGTTTGAGTCATCTACCTGCAGCTGTTGGGAAGGATCCTGCTCATTTTGACCTCTCTTTGGCAAGAAGACAAACTGCTAGAGGACAGGCATCGGGTGATTGGCTAGTCCTCCATGTGCAAGAGCTTATATCGCTTGCTTATCAGGTATTAAAGGAGTTATCATCTTAGTATTTGGATGCTTTGAATCTATTTTTAGGACTTGATATTTTTATGGAAGCTGACGATATCTTGACATCTTACTTGTAGATAAGCACAATCCAGTTTGAGAACATGCGGCCCATTGGCATGGGACTTCTAAGTACCATTATGGACAAGGTATCGGTCTGTGAAATGCTGATTCTGGTTTTGTTGGGGGATTTCAACTATTACTAGAGTAATTAATGATTTATGCGAGAATATTTTTATATTGTTCTTTTTTCTATTTTCATTTATAGATATTTTGTTGACACTGTCGTTGGTTTCTTACTGGATACTCGTTTGCTGATTTTATCCTCTTTAACAGCAGCTTGAGCTGCCAAATCTGCATCCTGAATATTTAACCTTTTAAAATTGCATTATTGATTCTACAAGGCTCTGGGCCTACCTCATAGATCCTTCGTAGTTGTTGTCTAGAAGCCTTTCTATGCATTTTCATCCTGGGTCAATTGCAACCCCTTGGGCAGCTTTATATGGTTATACAAAATGGTATCGTGGATAAGTGTTGATATCATTGATAGAACACACTTTAGTCCCATTAGTGAATGAATTTATTTCAGCATCACTCCATCAAAATGGACTTGAAAGTCTATTTTAGAATTACTCAGAATTCACAAAAGATGCTCGCAGGACGGTAGGATCTCTACTTATCTTTAGAGACAGAAATTTCTTTACCAACTCCTTGTTGTCATAGGCACTAATTTTGCATGAGGAGTAGAAATTAGTGGGCATTTTTGGCGCTAGTTTACTGAAATGAGTTCCCTAGACCGTCTGGGATTATGTTGTCAGTAATTGTATAACTTGAGAAAATTCCTTGTTCCTGCCCGGGATTTGCTTCCCCACAAGGGAAGCCCAAAAAAGGGAAACCTAATGAAGGTATGAACTTGAACAAACAACGAAGGAACAAAAACTTAGATAAAATGCAGTTAGCCACAAAAAGTCATCTTCACCACTAAAACTCAGATAACATTGTGTTGGTCTCGTCACAAGTAATAACCAATCAAGAAGCATAGGCACATGCAAGAATTTGTTTGTCTCTCTGAATTCCTTAAGTTGTCATTAGCAGTCCTTGTAGAGCCTATTCTACTTAGCTGATAGTAAGAAATAGCCTGACACGTTGTGCTGAGTTTCAAAGTTTCTAAGGACTGGGTAATGACAACTGAAGGACTAGAATACTCTTATTAAGGAGTGACACAATTAACCTATGCAACAATTTGCTATGGTCTTTTTTCCATTCTTTACAACTTTGTGGGCTTAATTGTTGAAATGTGTTGTCTTACTCTCCATTCACCTTTGTGGGCTTAATTGTTGAAATGTGTTGTCTTACTCTCCATTCACTGATACCATGCTGGCATTTCAAAAATCCAAACTTTACATAGTGCTCTGATTGTTCAGTTTTATCTTGTGTTATATGGATTACAGTTTGAAATGGTACCAGACCCTGACCTTCCAGGACACCTTCTACTTGAGCAGTACCAGGTATACTGATTTGACTAGCACTAGTTGTTTTTGTTCAGCAGCAAAGAAACTTGAACTTGAAAAACTTGTTGCAGAGGCAAGCCGATGTAGGGGCCCATGGGGGCACCACCCCACTCAAGTTTTTAGAATTAATATTGTAGCGCCCCAAAAAAAGTTACACTGAATTCCTTGTATTTGAATCTTTATTAGGTTACATCTATGAGTGACAAATTTCACAACCTCCTTTGCCTTGCACGTGCTCTTCTTTTTATTACAAGGTGGAGTTAGATATAAAATCTACAGTCGCCTGTAAACATTGATGTAAGGAATTATAAATTCAAGGACTTTTTTTTTAAGCTCACCTAAAAAAAAGAGAATAAATAACTGAAAAATAATTAGTGATTTTCACTGACCATTATGTGCCTCACTGACATTTATGTGCCTCACTAGCTTAGATTTCTAGATCCACCGCTGCATATATCACCTAAGAAAAATAAAAGGAAGAAAAGTAATTGTGGGAACTTTATATCCAACCCAAAAGCTTAAGCTATTAGGTCGAGAGGTTCCACTATTATATTAAGTGATCACCCATTCCCGTTTTGAGGTCCGTCACGTAAAGCCTCTTTTTGGGTCTATCATCGCGCAACCTTTTTGTTTAGTCTATCATCGTGGGGTGTGGATTTTGAATTTTTAAAATGCTGGGTGGAATGAGCCTTGCTTTGATACCATTTGGAAACTTTATATCCAATCCAAAAGGTTAAGCTATTAGGTGGAGAGGTCCAACATTATATTAAGTGATTACCCATTCCATACCCAAGCAATATGGGATTGTATTTCCTTAACAGTAACTATCATAGATAGCCCAACACCCCTTATACATCCCAAGAAAGTCCAGTCTCAAATACTGAAAAGCTTGAACAATGTAGAAGACTTGCATTAAGCGCTCTCTAGCTTAATGCAAACATACGCTCTCTAGCTTGCCTACTTATTTTATGTCACTGTTTGTCATTCTGGTCTTAGTTGTTAAGCGCTTGGAGAAGTTGCAAAGAGATTTTCTTTGGGGAGGCGTGGGGGAAGAGTTCAAGTGTCATCTAGTTAATTGGGATACAGTGTACCCCCAGTAGAAAAGGAGGGCTGGGAGTGAGAAGGCTAAAGTTATTCAATCAAACCTTGTTGGGGATATGGCTTTGGAGATTTGCATGCGAAAGCGAAAGATGGTGAGGAAGGTGATTGTAGCAAAATATGGGTGTGGGAGGGGAGGGTGGTCTACTCGTAATGTAAGGTTACCATATGGGGTGGCACTATGGAGGGGAGGGGTATCATGAACGGGTGGGATGCCTTTGTAGATAACATTTATAAGGCGGTTGGTGACAGGAGAAGGGTGATGTTTTGGGATGATGTGTGGTGTGGGGATGTGAGCTTGCGGGTTGCTTTTCTCAACATTTACCTTCTGGCATGTGATAGAGATGCAACCATTGTAGATTATCTTTCTTTGGATGAGGGGGTTATAGTTTGGGACATCCGCCGCTTGAGAAGGCAAGTTCAAGATGGGGAGGAGGAAGATTTGATGGCTTTTTATGCTAGAGTGTATGGCATGCAAGGAATTGGAGAAGGGGAGGATGAGATGCGTTGGAAACTGTCTTAAGTCAGGATGTTTTCAAGTGAAATCTTATTATCAAGCGTTAGGTGGACGTGGAAATGTTTCTTTCCCTTGGCAAGCGATTTGGAAGACAGTGGCGCCGTTGAGGGTGAATTTTTTTTGTTTGGTGCGCGGCTCAAGGCAAGATCCTCACTATCGATAATTTGATTCGGAGGCAGAGAATCATTGTCAATAGGTGTTGCATGTGTAAAAGGGATGCGGAGACGGTGGATCACCTTCTCATTCATTGCCCGGTAGCTTGGGAGCTTTGGCCCATGGTGTTTTCTTGGTTTGGTTTAAAATGGGCCATGTCAAGGAATGTTATGGAACTATTAATTGCTTGGAACGGGGCTAGAGTGGGCAAGAGATGGAAGCGTGTGTGGGCCATGATCCCTCTTTGCTTGATGTGGACTATATGGCGCGAAAGGAATTCGAGGTGCTTTGAAGGGGTTGAAAAGCCTTTATTTAGAATCAAAAGTTTTGTGGTTAGTAGTTTGTATAGTTGGGATAAGGGAGAATGTAATCCCTCTATTGATCAATTGTTAGATTGGTTTGAGCTTTTCTTGTCAAATAGGGGTGGTGTATTGGGCCTTTTTGTGTTGGTGTCCTTTTTTGTATACGGGCGGCATTCTCTTAATGCCATGTTTCTAATATAATTACGTATAAAAAAAAAAAAATTTCCTCTGCACTTTTACGAACACTTTTAAGGATTTAGATTTCTCATTGCTTTAACATGTCTTTTCGTAACTTCGTTCCTTTATTAGATTTGCTAAAATATATTTTGTATGATTTTTAGGCCCAACTAGTATCTGCAGTCCGGACTGCATTAGACTCATCACCTGGCCCTATTCTGTTAGAGGCAGGCTTACAGCTGGCTACAAAGGTTAAGAACTATAGCGTAAATGTGTCTTATTATTTCCATTTAAAGGATGCATGTTAATGCTAATGGTGTCTTGCTAAAATTTCAGATACTAACAAATGGTATAATAAGTGGAGATCAAGTTGCAGTTAAGAGAATATTTTCGTTGATTTCACGTCCACTGAAAAATTTTGAGGACCTTTACTATCCATCATTTGCAGAATGGGTATCGTGCAAGGTATATGTTTCCACTTCCCCGAATTATAAAAGCATGTTTTGATTTATGATGGCCCATCTGTCTGTCTTCTGCGTCTTTTGTCCTATGCAAATTGAGTTTAATTTGTTTTAACATGTGCTACTTTTTTCCCCTCCCTAGATCAAAGTAAGGCTTCTAACTGCCCATGCCTCTCTCAAATGTTATACCTATGCCTTCTTGAGGAAACAACATGCTGGTGTTCCAGACGAGTATCTAGCTCAACTACCTTTATTTTCTGAAAGTTCGAGCGTTTTAGGGAAGTACTGGATCTCAACTTTGAAGGACTACAGTTATGTCTGCTTCAGATTGCATCTCAAACAAAATGTAAGCTCAATGCTTTGTGCAACCTGTTAAGATTGTCTCTTTTGCTTCCTTCTTCCATCTTAAACGTAACCATACCACCTAGCGATGTTATGGTATTTTGTGTGTAAACTTCCTGTGTTTACCCTGCTTGCAGTGGAAACCATTCCTTGACGGCATTCAGTCACCCCTGGTTTCAGCGAAGTTGCAGCCATGTTTAGAAGCAGCCTGGCCAGTAATCTTTCAAGCAGTTGCGCTGGATGCGGTTCCTTTGCATTTTGAATTGAATCTATCTTCCCAAACAACTGAGAATACATCAGAGAATACCTTCATCTCTGGATACAGCATGGTTCAACTGAAACCAGAGGAATTTCAATTTCTCTGGGGCTTTGCTCTACTTGTTCTATTTGAGGGGCAAAATCCAGTCCTCCATAAGCCTTTGGTACCACTTGATTCTGCTAAAGCCAAATTAGGTAGTGACGGTCAAGTTGAAGATACAAATCCTCTAACATTGAAGTCATATGAGATTGTGCTACCAGTGTTCCAGTTTCTCTCCACGGAAAGGTTTTTCAGCATGGGATTTCTTACTATGGATATCTGTAGAGAATTGCTGCAGGTGGGTGGTCTAGAACTATTCTTTCGCCTCCTTAATGTATATGAACTTATTTTTTCAGTTAATCTCTCATGTCTATCTCATCTGTTAACTCATCTAATGTCATTGTTCATGTTTCTTTCATTCAACTTGTTCACTGTGCAAGACCACCAGCTTGTCAGAATGTCATTACTGTTTGTCTGCTTTCTCAAGTTTAACATCAAGTGCAGAGGTGTCATCAAATATCACGTTTCTAAGAAATTTATTGAAAGGATTTTCCTATGTGCTAGATAGTTATTCTACTTCAATTTAGCACAATGGCCTTATGTGCTTAATGTGTACAATATGCACTCCTCAGTAATTTGGCTGAAGTCAAATGCAAAGTACCTTGTAAGGGACAGAATAAGCTGTCCCAGCTACACAAATCAGCAACGGGGCATTAAGATAAGTCTTGAACAATAGAACTGCTGCTTTGTTCACCTATTCTCTTCCTTGTCTTTCCACCCTTTGCTTTTGTTGAAATCATGAATCATCTAGATTAGTTATCGAGCCTCAGGAGTGTGATTCTGTTTTTATAAAACAGGGTGACATTTACTTTTACAGCTCACTACCCCTAAGCCTTTTTCCAAACCCCTTCCAAAAGGAGAGAAAGAAACAACAATAGAAAAGGAAAAAGAGGAAGAAAGGTCGGGATCCCATGCTTTTTATTCCCACTAGCGTGCACTTTTGCTTTTTAACAGTGGTCGAATGCACTGACCATGACTGTTCTAGGATACCGTTGGAGTTTGTCCCACATTGGCCAATTGTGACCATCAAAACTAGTATTTGTGCTGGGCAGCCTCTCACTCATTGCCAATTGGTTTCGGAGGCTTCTGGACAAGACTCTCTTGATTGATATTATTTGTGCCTTAAGTGTGCCTTGTTTTATTATGATACCTATGTTATACATCATTCATTTACCTCTCCATGTGTGGGTCCGGGGTTGCACGTGCGGGGTAGTGTTAGAGTTTGTCCCACATTGGTGAATTGTAACCTCCAAAACTATGTATGAGCCTGGCGGCTTTTTTACTCATTGCCAATTGGTTGAGTAGGGATTTTTAACGGATACCTTTATCAAAATGCTCTATTCTTTCCCACACTTATTGCACTTTTTGAAGCATTTTGTCTTGATCTATGGATGCAGGTTTTATCATATTCCATATGCTTGGAGGATGCGTGGGACAGTCTTGCAATTTCAGTTCTTTCACAGGCAAATTTTGCAAATATCTTCGTCTGACTTACATTTTATATTTAATACATCTGCAATACTGATACTTAGGTTGGTATCTGTTTAGAATGATTTATTTTAGATCCTTTAGGTAGCATATCTTCATTCTTTCTTAATGTTTTTGGCAATAAATTCTCATTTACCAGGAAGAAGTATCTGTCGCTAGAAGGTCCTGGTTCAGTTCTTCTCAACCCATTATCTCTATCATTGTGCTTTTTTTCTATTCTGGTCTGGAGTAGTTCATGGGTCTTTTTCAAGTCAGTATGTTTCTCTCTCCGCATATGAGACGAGATTCATGCGAAGAGGGTGTTAGATTGATTAAATGGTTGGAGTCATTTCCAGTAGCTTTTGGGATACATTGGACGGCTTTTTTGCATTTATGAAGTTTTTTACTTTGTTGGTTGATATTGCTCAGAATATAACATTATGTGGATATTTCTACGTCAATTCAATGCCTAGTATGTCAAAACCTTAGTATTATTTATTGAATCTTCTTTTGTTTACCAGATTGTGCAGCACTGCCCAAAAGATTTCCTCGAAACTGAAAATTTTGCATCTTTGGTCGTGGAAGTTTGTTTGGCTTACCTTTTTAAAGTATTTCAGAGGTACCATTTTGTAAACGTTGGTTGTTTCTGTTGCTTAACAAGAATTTACAAGTTCTTGGCCCAAAGCTTTTCATGGAATCTGAAAGATCGTCCCTGTGTTGTTCTCAGTGGTGGTGCGACTTGTTCAGATTATTCAAACTGGGAGAATATGATTTCTGTGTCACTTACCACCGCAAAGACACTGATTAGACGTCTTGGACCTGAGGTAAGTTAAAGCTCTTCACTCTTAGAATTCTTATTCTTCTTTGACCCAGTCTCTTGTTACCCAAGATGGATATTCTTACTCCTAAAGTTTTGAAGGTGGAGATTCTTTTTGATGTGTTAATTTGATGTTGGTGGGATGCAGAGGCAATTCAAATCCATGTTGGCATTTCTGTTAATTGGTTACAAATGCGTTACAGAAGCTTCAACAGCCTTGTGTTTTTCAAAAGCTAATGACTTTGTCCAGTGCACACTAGTTTCATTGAAGACGCATGTTGATGGTAAGCTCTCGGGTTAATAACCTAATTTTGCCCTGATAAATGCTTTTTATTTAGAAGCAACATCGATACTTCACTTTCTCTCTCAGTATCTATTCAACGAATTGATTGTCTTAAATGCAGAAATCCTTACCTTTGACAAACTTCAATATGTAAGATGTAATAAATGGAATGTAATGGAACCGATCCTCAATCCTTGAACATGTTTTCTACAGCTGTTTTTAGCGTAAAATATTTTACTGCTGCATGCGTTTTATTTGTGCAGGATTCGAAATTATGATATCATCTCCTCTGGGTGATTTACTTTCGTACTTGTCGAATGCTTGACCCTTTTGATATGAGTACGGATATGTTTCCGGTGTTTTAACTTGAACATTCACCTAGGAAGCATATTTAGTTCTTTGATTTTATCTTAGGACTGCGCATCAAGAAAAAAAATTCCCATATTATGCCTGACATCTTTTATGACACCTTGTCAACTCCATTTAGCCTAGAAGACAAGAGTAGTACCAAGAGCTATAAATATTTTTGTGTGTAACATCTATGGAAATTTGATGAATCCTACTGTGGGAGGCGAAAATCACAGCGGTCAATGATTGACTAACTGCAGTCTAGTGGTCAGAAGGTCAAACTAAAAAAATGTTGAAAGTTAACAGAACTGAAGAATACCCATACAACACGCGATCCACAAACACAGAGTTAAGGGATATATTAGTAATGAAGGTTAATAATCATAATGGCCATTAGTTTAGATCTCACAGCCGACCAATATGCATTACTCAGCAGCATCTCAAGGGAAAAGTTCATAAATTAGAAGAGTACTAGAATATAAGTCATATCGATCCCAGACAGATCCTTCATCGGTAAGTCTTGCCTTCATGAAACCGCCGAAATGCTACTACTAGCAAGGAGCTATTGACAGATGGCTAGTCAGATTCCTCCTGACCGTTTGGATGCATTTTGAAGGTGATCATTAGAAGCTTCCAGAGCATGGCGAAGATGGACCAAGATCGGAAGAAGGGGTCGACGACCAACGCACTGTCAACAATGGCTGTAGTGCCAAATGCCCGAACATCGAAAGATTGCTCCCCTCTAGCCCGAGGCCGACCGAAGCAAGACGAAATGCCATACCTCAATCGGCTGTAAAAAGGGCTCATGCGCCCATTAAGAAGGGTCAGAGGAAGGACCAAGACCTACTCCGCGTGACCCCGCTTGGTGGACTCGGCGAACCCTATGACCCCACTTAATGGACTTAGTCCCATTGTTTCCCGAAATCCCCCATGCCAAATAACAACTCTCCCCAGAGTATAGGGGTTATCAAACTCTCAAATACAAGGCCCATCTCCACGATGCCACGAGCGGGCGTGGTTGGGCCACTAATAAAAAAGTTACCCTAATCCATATCTGGAAATGCCAAATCTGGGAAGGGTATGAATGATAAATACATGGTCTTACTCGCATCATAGCACGTGAAGGCCCTATAGTTGGTCACCAAGGGCTAGGCACAAATATCGAAGGACAAGACCACATGACAGCTAGTCTTGACCACTTGACGAGAAGGAAGAATAGAAGTCATAAAGGGGCATGTGACAGTGTATTTTGGAACGGACGGCGCTCATGTGCATTCATCAAGGGAAAGCTAGGCTCATGAACAAAGCTGGTGGGGAAGCAAACGACTAATAAATTGGAGGAGAAAAAAACTACCGATACGGACTCGTTAAAGTTTCATACGTCGAAGAAGTGGCTAAGCAATGTCATCGTGAGCAAAAGCAAGGTCCAAGGGCAGTTGGGTCATCCAATGCCCTATCGAGGCATTGGGCTTGTTCATTTTCATTAAAACCATGGAATACAAGTTCATTCATCAATCGGATTTCGGTCAACTGGAAGATAAATCGGTAGGCTCCGACAACATCGATGGGTGCTGTATAATTTCTCCCGCCCTATCTTTGTCGATGTTGTCGGAGCCTGCCGATTTATCTTCCAGTTGACCAAAATCCAGTTGTGAACTTGCATTCCATGCTTTATTGAAAATGTTCAAGCCCAATCCATGATGCATGGTCATGGACACGGGAATTCTAAAAAAATGGGGACACGGACACGGCGGGGGACACGCTACTTGTATATTTATTTATTTATATATTTTTTCAATTTTTTTCCAAGTTTAAATGGCAAAATGTGGTCAAAATGAAAAATCCATAGTTCCAATACCATTCAAACAAAACAAGACATCCATAAGTTCAATACAACCCTATTGAAAAATTACAGTTTGACCCCTGAAAATTTTAAAAAATTACAATTTGGTCTCCAATTTTTTTAAAATTACAGTTTGACCCCCATTTTAAAAAAAATTACACTTTGACCCCTGTCGTGTCCCCATTGGTGTCCCCGCCGTGTCCCCCTCAAAAATTTAAATTAAATTATGGGACACGCCATGCGGCGTGTCCCATACGTGTCCATGCCGTGCCCCCGTGTCTGACACTCCAATACGTCGACCTCTAGAGGTGTCGGTGCTTCATAGAGCCCAATGCTTGGATAGGGCATTGGATGACCCGATTGCCCTTGGACCTTTCTTTTGATCACGATGACATTGCTCAGCCACTTCTTCGACGGATGCTATATGATAGGAAAACACAAGTACCCTGTCTTCATCTCGCTTACCATACTTTCTCGGGCATTGATGTGTACTTTTGGATTGTCCTCTTTCATTGGCATACTTTGATGTCAATGAGCTAGCCCCATGCTTGGATGCAAAAATGGATCAATCGACTTCCCATAGACTACGCTTATTGTGCCGATTCATGGCTTAGCCGCTCCTAAGATAGCTTTTGTATGATACAAAATGAGCACCCCGGCTTCATTTCGGTTATGGTACCTTTACGGCATTTCTTGTTTTGTTTGTCAGTAACAAATTAAATCTCATCGTAAGAGCTAGAAGAAGTGTAGAGAACAAAGCGGGACAAGAACTCCACCGAAACAAACACCGGTTTCCAGCTCTTCTAAATCGAGAAATCTTCAAGAGGGAGGTGGTCCTGAAACCCAACATGAAAAGTTAAATAACATTTTTTCCAACAGCACCCAAAGTGGTTAGACTCACAGCATACTTGAAAACTCTCGCACTCCTCTTCAACCTTATAACTCACAAACCCACAAAAAGTGCTGTCGCTGTTGGTTATTTCCTAATGTTGGATCACAAATAAAATACTCCGTATTGCTGAAGAACTATATAATTGGCAATAGTTTGTTTCCAGTGGTTTGATGTCATTTTTAAGCGTAAAATTTTACTAGGTATCTAATTTGATGGCTTATTGCAGATGAATCTAAATTAGATGCTGATGTCATTTGCTACCTGACAACGATATTTGGAGCTTGTTTGGACGTGATTTCTAGTTTAACACAAGGTTGTATAGATAGTATTCATGTAGTGGAAAGGAAAAGATCCGGCTCAGGGAAGCTTCTACAAATGAAACTTGCTTTTGCCGTCGAACAAATGTACTCATTGGCTAAGCTGGCTTACGAAGTCGAATGTCTGGGAGATAACCAAGAGAATGACCCCATCTTATTTACTGTCATCCAACACTGCACTAGATGTATCCACGTGGTTCTTATTGATACCAACACGCAGGTAAGAAATTTGTATGAATGCAGTATCTGGACCATTTTATTTACCATTCGTCAGGTACAGATGGCAGCTGGTGGGGATTTCTTGTGTGCAGGTTCTATCAATTGGGTTACAAGTGCTGAAAAGCATGGTACAGAGAGGCACCAGTTCCGAAAGCTACAACTTTGTATTGTTCTTTAGTGGGGAGCTTCTTAGAGACTTTTTCGGCATATTTGACAAAATGTTAAAGGTATCCTTTCTTTCAGATAATTTCTCACTTGGTTTTAAAATTCAATGTTCGTCGCTTTTGAGGAGCCTTCAATGCTGTTCATGACAGAAACCCATAAACGGAGAAGCAGTGGCTATTGCCACTGAGTGTTTGAGAATCTTGGCTATTCTGCAAACATTGTCAAAAGGGAGTGAAAGCCAGAAGGGTCTGATGAATCTGCTTTTGGAAGCTATTGTCATGGTTTTTTCATCATCAGATGATGGTCTCTCTCTGGTAGTACGAACCTTCAAATTTCACCTCACTTTTGTAATTTTGTTTGTTGTCAGCATCATGCTGATTATTTGTATCTATGACAGGAACTCAGAGATTTAAGAAGCATGGCTGGGAAGCTTGTCTCTCAACTTGCTCAAATTCCTTCCTCCGCAGTTTATTTGAAGGATGTCTTGTTAGATATGCCAGCAGCAAACAGGCAGCAACTTCAGGTGCTTTTCTTTCAAACTCGTTATGGGGGGCAAAAGTAAAAGAATTAAAGCTGCAGTCTCATTTTATCTTTGAGAAACACCTTTTTCCCTGTGGGATCATCTTTAGGGTTATGATTTTTTAGGAGAATAGTAATGATAACTTGACATCTTGACAGGAATTTGAAATAAGATTCCATTCTTGCTTCCTGTGTTTTTGAAAATTTACCCATTTATGCGGGTGCATGTTTCAACAAGTTGAGTTTTTAGCATTGTTGACACCACCTTCCTGCAGCAGAAACATTTGTTTACCATTCCTTCTTCTTGACCACGTATAAGCATTATTTAGATCTTTTACTTCTTTAACCTGTACCCTCTACATCTCTTCTTGGATATCATATCACCATTCTTTTTGTACGGTGTCAGAGAACTCCAGAAATTAAGTTATGAAGTAGTCTGTGGGAGTTGAGTTTCTGCAATATTCTCTTGGGTTACCGTGCTTTCTTCCATGAAAATTGTCACGCTATTTGACTACTTCTGGTTGGGATGAACCAAAAAAACATGCTGTATGTTGGCTATGGCTTGGTCTAAAATCTAAACCAAAATTTGATAATCGGTTCTGCTCTTTTTGTAATAAAAATAGTCTTCTATGAGTGTTCCCTTATCCCTCCTTACCCCCAACCACTGATCAGGCACAGCTAAGTAGCTTCTGGCTTTTGAGTTACAAGGAGTGAAATCTGAATTACATTTTAGTAGTGGTTATAAACATATTTGTTCAGATATCAGAAGTTTTTTTTTCCCACTTTTGTCCTTGCTTTTAGAGCTACATGGAGAATTTTAAGAAGCAGAGAGTTGGCATTTAGCTTGTTCTCATACTAGTTGTTCATATGAAGTTATGAATTTGCACTTCCAGGGTATCATTCGTGCTTCAGTAACTCAAGAACACGACGCACCACAAACGAAATCCATTATGCCATCTTTGGAGATAAAGTTACCAGCACTAACAGAGGAAGCTAGACGAAAGGGTCCCACCTCATCAATCCCAACAGAACACACGGCTCATAGAACTGAAGAAGAAGAGGAAGAAGAAGATGAGGATGATGATTGGGATGCTTTCCAGTCTTTCCCTGCCTCTACAAGTGAAGTCATGTCAATTTCAAAAGTTGAAAGTGCCACAGAAGAACCTGACTTTGTTGAGAAGGCTTCAGTTTCTGATATAGATTATGTAAACGACAACTTCCAAGAGCATATGGGTCCTATGCCTCCAAACAAAATAGCAGAATCCATTGATGAAGATCGAACAGCTGTTGATGCGGAAATGACAACTGATTCACTAAGTGGAAGACATGTTGACTGTCCAGAAGCATCTAATGACCACCATGAGGAGAAA
This sequence comes from Rhododendron griersonianum, assembly GCA_018127125.1. Classification (NCBI taxonomy): domain Eukaryota; kingdom Viridiplantae; phylum Streptophyta; class Magnoliopsida; order Ericales; family Ericaceae; genus Rhododendron; species Rhododendron griersonianum. Next base: position 9,892,734 of record CM030797.1, on the reverse strand, counting down.
ACTGAAGCAGCAGGAAACTGTGAAAACGACCAGGTCTCTGATATTAAACCTGTTGCCTATCCCGACGAATATACTGAAGAATTAGGTGATCACCACCAGGAGAGAGATGGAACCGTTGCCGCTGACAAAGGAAGTGATCCAGCCTCATCTGATCTTGCGTCGATAGAAGATACAAAAGGATTAGTCCAAACCTATATTCCAGACGATGAAAGTACACTTTCTGAAATTTCAGGTTCTGACGTTTCCAAACACCCCGGGGAAACAGATGATAGGATACATAGGGAGCAAAATGCGGAAAATGATGCAGCCATCACAAGTGAAATAAAAGGCAACAACAAGAGTACTGAAGTAGGTTCAGAAGATGAGACTGAAAAAACGGAAGTGGTTAGCGACACTGCCAAAAGTTGAGTTATTTGTTACTTTGAAGACAATTTTTGTTCCAAGTTTGGGGCAGTCTATAATCCAGTGTCCATGGCACGAGTGGTAGAATTTCAGATTCCTTATTATACGTGAATATGGTTTATGGGCTTGAGTCTCGAGTAGATTCTGACTGCCTTTGCATTTTCCAGGCATTCTAGATAATCTACAGGAGACGTGTATGTATCGCATTGCTGGAGAGTATAATTATTTGTGTGTTCTGAGGTCCTGATTTACTGAAATCTTGGTTATTCTGGTTTTTGTGTGTGTGTGTGTTAAGTTAAATTTTGTTGAAACAAAAAAGAGGACATGATCACTGCCCCTGTAAAACAGCAAAACAAAGCTCCCTAACCAACCAACTAAACACCACTAGAAAGAATCAAACACCAGAGATGAACCAGATCCAGAAGCAAACTACTAGGCCTGATTTCACTACTAACACTGCAGGCACAGGGAACCCTAAGCTCCAACCGAAGCCAGGAAAAAACAACATAACCAATAGCATCCTTTTTCTAAGGTCTACAAACAACCTAGGATTCATGGTACAGCAAAAAGTTTGCGTGAAATATTCCAAACCAGATGCAACAAGTGCTGATTGATGGAAGATCTCTTGAAATTCCTCCAAGAACTGATGTAGTATCTCGTATCAACGATGATTTTCTGCACAACAACTTCCACCCCTTCTTATTCTGAAATATCCTAGCATTTCGTTCCCTCCACAAATGATACAAAGTGGCTGCAGGAGAGAGTTTGCAGATGGTATGCAGCAGGCCCTCACCCCCCGTATTGTTGATCAATCCTTTCCAGCTCCTACAATAGACTTCCAGGGACTTCATCGATATTGTTCCGTCGTGACAACTGAACCCACACTCGAGAAGAGTATGGACAAGCGAAGAACAAATAATCATGGCTTCCGACCTCTCCATTTCACCATCACATAGCACACAATTGTCATCAGCAAATTACTCCCAGGAATGCATTCTATCCTTTGTGGAAAGCCTCCCCCAAATAGCCATCCGTTGGAGTATAGCCCACCTTGGCACATAATGCTTGAACCAAACTAATTTGTGCAAAATAACTTCGGGTAAATGAGGTCTGATGGCTTGCCAAGCTGGTTTTATAGAACAACCTCCATTGGCATTCAAAGACCATGTAACAGAGTCCTCCTGAGCTTGTCCTCGTGAGGTCATATGTTCGAATCTCACAGAGGCCAAGCATTGAAACCATAGGGCCACTGAAGGATTTGCTCGATCGTTAAATTAAGGGCCCCAGAATTATTCAATATGGGCGCAAGTTGACTCGGATATCCGGTTATAAATAAAAATAAAACATAGTCCTCCTCCTTCTGGCCCAACACACCAAGTGTTATTTCTAATTACAGAGGCAACCTTGGAGTGCAGAGTCCTAAGCAAATTGTTGTCAATGGGACTTTTCTCAATGGGTGTTTCCTGGGTTGGTTTCTTGCTAACCTAGGTTTTAGGTCTCGGGTGGGCAGATGATAGTTCTTAGCTTTGCATAGGATTTGATGCCATCATTCCTTATCCTTTTAATCATTGCAACAATTTCAAGGATTAATAAAAAAAAAATTCGCCTTCCAAAAAAGAAAAAAGAAGCAAATTGTTGTCCATTCTATCACCAAACTAGGTTTTGAGAGGCCCGTAGGGGTGCCAATTGTCAAGCCATACGATAGTAAATTGATCATTACCTATAATATGGATGTACTTAATCAATGGCTGAACAAAGTGTCTCAAACTGAAGATTTTCATGGAACCATTTAATCCACAAAGTATCAGCCTTCTTGGCAATAAACCTAGCTCAGTCGTGTGATCTTGTAATGTCATTGTCATAACCGTTTATCTTTTTTATTTGCAAGCCATCTTATTTGATTACTTAATCTGTTCACAAAAGAGGACATTTATGGCTGACCATTTGTAGAGCTTGATTATTTTTTTCCCTCTCGTGAAAGAAAAATTATTAAATGCTCTTCGAATCACGTAGTGCTCTAAGGGCCTTACCACCACATATTTACGCATGGCCTAGTACTAAATGTATGAACTCCATGTGAATGTGTACGTGGTGGTATAAAGAGGCCCCTCGAGCACTAAAGAAAAAATGTCGTGAAAAGCCACATGCTCCTAGCGTTTCGGCATCGGTTGTAGTAATGGGGAATAAGCTTTTTATGGGGTAAGAGTTGGACGGTGCCAGGACAGAACAGGCTGTTGTGGGGTCTATTCACGTCCATTCTGGGCTCATTAGTTTGGTCTGAACCACTCATTTTAATTGGGTAGCACATGCAATAATATCATATTGGACGTCGGTAGTGATATGACCAATGGAAATTAGTGCTGCAGCCTTCTTCTGCAATAGGTACGTAATTGTCGTGTGGGGCTTGTCGTGATTGTTGAGCTCTACAATAACATTCAAGTAGGTGTTTTAGTGCTATATAAGATGGAATCAATTAAGAACATATAGAGCATTTTCCATGTAAAAAATAAGTAGTTAGTGTAGACACTCCAATTCGGACCTCGAAGGTTTTTTAAATTCCCCATGATGAAATAAAGGAACGATACCTTTGAGAGCTTGAATGTGGACTCCCATAGCCCAAATAGCCAGAAAAGCCCAAAAAGCCAGCCACGCCCAGAACTGAATCTGGAACATCGCACGGAATACTTACTAAACCGTACGGTGTAGTAAATTTTACTCCACGGCACGTTGTCTTGAGGTATACCGCACGGTGTTTCTAGGAAAAGTTTTGATTGGCTCAGAAAGTTGTCAGCCACGCTTGTTGGAGCCATAACTGAAAAACGACTTAGCATGGAATATAATTTCTAGCCGGCCTAGAAGCCACCTCCCCCATTTGTATTGATATTCCTTGGTTTTGCCTTTAAATACACCCCTCATTTTGGATGAAAGACACCCCCTCCAAGTCTTGAGAAAGTTACTCTGACATTCTCTTGGAGTGTAGAGTTCTAAGCAAATTGTTGTCCAATGGTGTAATGGGACTTTGTTCTCAATTGGTGTTTTCCTGGGTTGGTTTCTTGCTAACCTAGGTTTTAGGTCTTGGGTGGGCAGATGATAGTTCTTAGCTTCGCATAGGATTTGATGCCATCATTCCTTATCCTTTTAATCATTGTAACAATTTCAAGGATTAATAAAAAAAATTCGCCTTTCAAAAAAAAAAAAAAGAAGCAAATTGTTGTCCATTCTACCACCAAACTAGGTTTTTAGAGGCCCGTAGGGGTGCCAATTGTCAAGCCATAGGATAGTAAATTGATCATTACCTATAATATAGATGTATTTAATCAATGGCTGAACAAAGTGTCTCAAACTGAAGATTTTCATGGAACCATTTTAATCTACAAAGTATCAGCCTTCTTAGCAATATAAACCTAGCTCGGTCGTGTGATTTTGTAATGTCATTGTCATAACCGTTTATCTTTTTATTTGCAAGCCATCTTTTTTGATTACTTAATCTGTTCACAAAAGAGGACATTTATGGCTGACCATTTGTAGAGCTAGATTACTTAATTCCCTCTAGTGAAAGAAAATTATTAAGTGCTCTTCGAGTCACGTAGTGCTATAAGGGCCTTACCACCACATATTTACGCATGGCCTAGTACTAAATGTATGAACTCCATGTGAATGTGTGGTGGTAGAGACCCCTCGAGCACTGAAGGAAAAATGTCGTGAAAAGCCACATGCTCCCAGCATTTTGGCATCAGTTGTAGTAATTATGGAGAATAAGCTTTTTACGGGGTAAAAGTTGGACAGGTGCCAGGACAGAACAGGCTGTTGTGGGGTCTATTCATGTCCATTCTGGGCTCATTAATTTTATCTGAACCACTCATTTTAATTGGATAGCACATGCAATAATATCATATTGGACGTCGATAATGATATGACCAAAGTATGTTTGTATTCGATCTCAAAGTCATATCATCCAGAAATAATTCAACAAAGATTTTGATATTTGTATTCCTAGGATTATGGTCCTGCACATTGATTGAGTGTGGCAGTACGTGGCCATTTTTCAAAAATTGGGAGAAATTGGACGTGGTCTATTTGTGACCACACTGTAGATGATAAACCCAAGGTTTGAGTGTGGGGCTTAGTCGTGTAGGGTGGAAAAACAATGGAAATTGGTGCTGCAGCCTTCTTCTGCAATATGTACGTGAGTAATTGTTCAGTGTTCCTCGGACACCTCCAAGTGCCTTAACGTTCCTCAATATCACATATTTTCGCTGAGTTCATACACTTAATTAGTGTTGAGCTCTACAAGAATGTGTGGTGTTAAGGTAGTGCCCCAAAACCACCAAATAATTTATCTGCGGAAATAAACAGATGTATGCATATGAAATTGCTGTCCACGTTTTACATGGATGCAGGTCACCTTCTGGCAAAATTATTACTCTTGAAGCAACGTCACGTGTCGCTACAGTGGCATTGTGTACCACAAATTTGTCTGGATTTCATCACAAAATATGTGGTGAAAAAAGACCGTGTAGCGCCACGTGACGGTGCTCCAGAAGAATAGAATAATTACTCCACCTTCTGAGGTGAGATGGGCTCGATCACTACAGACCATTCAATCGATCAGAGATCTTTAATTTTAGTTTCTTTACTTTTTAGATTTGTCGATTTAATTGTCCAACAAAAAATTAGCTAGCTAGTCTAATTGGACATTAGGTAGTGTATAATGGGGTTTGCTATGTGGTGAGATAAATGTGTCCTAGTTGTTATGGTTAATGATGCCCGATCAACTTTACTCTATGGATGATGATGTCTATGAGACAAATAAAATGAACGACTTTAGTCATAACGTTGATTCGATGAAGAGCCCGAAAAAAGAGTCACAATAGGGGCTGTGGTGCGCATAGCAAGTTGGCTCCATTTCTTCTTCAGATTGTATTACATTGATCACTAGTATAAATGTCAGTATGTCAGTATTTGTTAGATTATTTCGAGTGCCATCCTCTTGTTCGTAGGAGTCGAACCTTAGACCTCACACTTCAAAAGAGCGCTACACGGCAGTTGATCAGCCACAACAACATTTACATTGAGCCACATCATCTTGTACAGACATTATGTGCAAATTTTCTTTCTTTGTCTATCATTAGTCATCTCCATTGAGCTACAGCCATGACTCATGAGAGTGTTTTGCTAGCTTCAATTTGGAAAGAACATGAAATTATCACAGCATCAAACTACTGTCAAACTAAGCCTCTCAGCTGAACTTTCAGATTAAACTTGAGCATATATATTGCCTCCGTACGCATGCATACACTAAGATCAGCATACATCACAAAAACTTAGCTAGCATCTAAGTAATTTGATCAGACATCAACTATTATTTTCATGGATCTGACCATGGCGAAGGTTCGATGTCGAGGCCCTAAGAACCAACAAGGGTTTAATGGCCATGACCTAGCCATGGTGAAGGTCGGAGATCGAGGCCGTAAGACCATCTAACCTCGTCCTTCTTCTAAATCACTATTTAAGTTTGTTTTCTTGCTCAAATGAGTATTCCACGCGTTCTTTAAACTTCATACCCTGCAATAACATCCAAGTAGGTGTTTTAGTGTTATATAAGATGGAATCAATTAAGAACATATAGAGCATTTTCCATGTAAAAAATAAGAAGCTAGTGTAGACACCCCAATCCGGACCTCGAAGGTTCTTAATTAAATTCTCCGATGATGAAATAAAGGAACGATACCTTTGAAAGCTTGAATGTGGACTCCCATAGCTCAAAAGCCAGCCAAAGCCTAGAACTGAATCTGGAACACTGCACGGGATACTTACTAAACCGTACAGTGTAGTAAATTTTATTACACCGCATGTTGTCTTGAGGTATACCGTACGGTGTTTCTAGGAAAAGTTCTGACTGGCTCAAAAAGTTGTCGGCCACGCTTGTTGGAGCCATAACTGAAAAACGGCTTAGCAGGGAATATAACTTCTAGCCGGCCTAGAAGCCACCTCCCCCATTTGTATTGATATTCATTGGCTTTTGCCTTTAAATACACCCCTCATTTTAGATAAAAGACACCCCCTCCAAGTCTTGAGAAAGTTACTATGACATTCTCTTGGAATGCAGAGTCCTAAGCAAATTGTTGTCCAATGGTGTAATGGGACTTTGTTCTCAGTTGGTGTTTTCCTGGGTTGGTTTCTTGCTAACCTAGGTTCACTACAACAAAAAACACCAATGGTGACACCCTTTGACACTCTTTGGTGACAAAAAATTGGTGTTGTCACGGAATATACTCAACAGTGACAAAAAATTTTATTGCTTGTCACCGAAAACCTTTGAGTGACCAGGGTAAATAATGAGGAGATTTGGTGACAAAATATTTGTTATTGAAGACAAATTTCGGTGACAAGTATAAAGTTGTCACCGAAAGATCCGAATTTTTGCACTCCCGGGCTCCAACTCATTTAGGCGCGCTGTCAAAAAGCAAAATGAAAATTTTTACAAGCTCACCAAAACCCAGCCCTAACTTTACCCTTTTTCACGCTGTCTCTCTCCAGTCTCCACTTTTACTCTGCCTTTCTCTCTCTCTGCCTCTCTGCAAGACGACGTACGTCTCTCTCTCTCTCTCTCTCTCTCTCTCTGCGCTGGTATTATGTCTCTCTCCCTCTCTTCCTCTCTCCTCCGATTTCAATTTTGTTTTCTCTCACTGTAGCTTTGACTGGTTTCTTCTGTGCATGGAGTCGCCGGCGTCAGAGTCACTCATCGGCGACAAGAGGCTCACAATAAGTAGGTTTCCTGCTCCAAAATCTACCGGCATAGCTCTGGTACTCTCTCTCTCTCTGCTCCAAAATCTACTGTCGATTTCTCTATATTTTGGGGGTTTTCGTCGATACTTGATATAATGAATTTAAATGCCCTAAGTGTGTTTAGAATGATTAAAAATGTTTTGTTCTTCTTATTTTTTGCCCTTATTTTTTTAAATTGGGGTCATAGGGTCATAATTTTTTCGGTTCACTTGATAACCGTCAATACCCAAGCAGAAAGGAATACTACGAACTTTTCTAATTGAAGATGACATTTTCAATAATTCTGCTCGGATTCAGGTATTGCTGAATGGTAAAGTGGTAATATCCCTGAAGGACTTGGTGATTTTATTATTTCATTTCTTATATTGCTTTTTTCAAGACAAAATACTAAGTACTAGCTAAGCGAGAATGGTCCATGTATCAAAAGTAGAAAAGGTACGATTAAGGTTACTTGTGTCATGTCTATTTCCTTCTAGCAACAATTTAATTTGCCTCTACGCTAGAGGATCTTGTTGAGCGTGGGAGGATGCTGTGTACTATCCATCTGAATCTCGACTTGAAGGATGATTGTTCTTCCAAAGGAAAGACTTTTCCAGTTTGGACAATGCGACTATAGGATAACCAAACGTGCTACCAGATTGATTGATATGCCTCCATGATGTAGAAATTAGCTTGTAGACATTCTTTTCTTTCTAAAGTCTTACCATATGGGAGTCACTATATATCTGTGGATGTGTAAAACACTGTTTAGACAATGCGACTATAGGATATCCACATGTTCCTTCTTATTTTTTGCTTTTGGTATCTCTAGTAGATCAGAAAGGGTTGGTGAGTAGTTTGCATTTTCTTGGAAATCCTTGTTCCATTACAATATTACATTAAGCACAATTCACATAGGAATAGAAGATGAAGTTTACGATCTTAACATACATAATCTTTGTCATGTATTCTCTTCTGAAGGCACATGGAAGTTTAACAAAAAGGGACATGAAATTAAGTTTGACAAGTTTCATGTAGTATCAAAAAGTATGGAAGCATCTGTTAGGCCTACTGATTATTGAACTTACGATGACATTTTCTTCTTGATTCTTGTTGGGTTTAGTTTGTGCGCGCACAAATCTGGACACGTATGTGTCCAAAACCGTCCGATACATATGGACGTTTCATGAGGGGCCTCGTGCATTGGACGGTTCCAGACACATCTGTGTGCGGATCTATGGCACTTCTCTGCATGTTGCATTGCTCGTAGTTGCATATGCTTGTGTAACAGAGGCTAGTTAGGTGTCCTGTAATGGTAACACTATTGCTGTGATGGGATACTTGTAGTTAAATTTCAATGCCTTGTGAGTGTATTGTGGTTTTCTTGCTGCTAGCAACTGTCCTTGTGATGTTGGGCAATGAATCTAATTTCTTCTGTCATTAATATCTAAATCAGCCACAATTACTTGTATCTCCTGTTTGTTCTTTTGCAGGTAGTTAATCCATTTACCAAATATCTTTCTAGTAGGAATGACCAGTTTGTGTCGAGGAAGTATCTCTGTTCGCTTTTGGTCTATTACAAGTTTCCTGTTTGATTGGGATGAATCAAGGTAGTCGATGTTTATGAAACTGATCCCTTATCTATTCGTTACATGGGTACCTCGTTATCACTTCACTATTTCTGAACATGGATAGTTGCATTATTGGATAAAATCCTTACTTTGGCTACGGAATTACTTGTATAAATTCTGTGTTGGTGAATACTAGTTCCTGAAAAATCCAACTCCATGCTAACATATTCCCCTGGTCACTATGTAGGCACAAAACTAATAGGAAACATCAGTTGTCTTAAATCTGAATGAAATGGTGTACTTTGTTTCTTGATAGGGTGGGTGCCGAACTGGGATGGCAAAGGTTACTAATGCATATGACCTTCCTGCAAGGTGAGTAGTGGTTTAGCTCTATCAAGTATCGCTTGTAATATGTAGGAATACTTTTTCGAAGTCGCACTGTGCTGATCAAAACAACTAAATCGTCCAAGTATCGTTCTTGTAAAGCTCAATCCTGCACTTACTTTACCTGACCTTGTGCTCTGGAAAACAGGAATTTGATATTGGACTATTTGGATTGAGGAATACAACACTATTAGCTTTCCGTCATCTTATGAGACTTCTCAAGTAAAAGAACTAAGCCAAGTATAATGTGAGCATAGTTACAATAATTGACCGGGTTCTTTTCTACCTAATTTTTTGCACTTGTGCTATATTGAACTTTAGCTTTGAGATTCAATTATGTTCTTTTCTTTTCGGTATCTTGCCTCTTGCTTTTGGTTTTGGTTGTTCTTTGTTGGGAGGAAAGACAAGTGGATTCATATACTGTGGACCATCTGTTGCAGGAGTATTCAACCTATCATATGCTTGTCGGTCAGGGGCCAAGGAGGGAATCAAAGAACTAAAAGTATTGGGCGTACGAACTGTCTTGCAGCAGCAGTACTCGTACAAGATCAGGTGCACATCTAGTAGTCGTTGTTGGTAGAGGTTATTACTTATTAGTCACTTAATCCAACCACGAAAGGCTGAAATGGTCTGGGTATTTACTTGTGTTTTCTTCATCTGAAATTTTTGCTAATCTATGATGGTTTAGTTCATTTTCCATCCCTGATTCCCTTTCCATAATAGGGAATCAGTGGGAGATTGCTGCAACCATGGTGATGGGACCTTATCTAATGAATCAGCTGATGCATGATTTAGGTGTTAGATTGCCAAGAACTCTGCGAATTTTAGATAAACCTCACTCTTTCTCACCTTTTAAGCAGTATTTCTGGGTGTCTCTTTCCTTTCCTGCCTTTTCATACAACGGCAATGGTGTAAAGTGTAAACACACAATGCCTTTGGCATTGCTGTTTTCCATAGAACTGATTTATGTCCTCATTCATGTGTTATTTGTAGGACTTCCAATATGCTTCTCAGGCTCTTTTCTGTCTTCGTTAGGGTGTTCTTGTATTTCTTGCTGCGAAGTCTGGATTTATAAAGGATGCGGAGGATGCTGCTGTGTTCCAGAACTTTATAATTTGTGTTGAGAATGGACGTAAGCAACAAAAATGATGATATGTAAGCAACATTAAGTAGGTGTCCACATCAAGATAATGGATGTAAGCATACAAAAATGATGATATGCTTTTACTTTCCAATTTTATTACTTCATCTGAATCTTCTGATAGTTTTAAAAGTGTGATAAAACTTGAATTAATGTGGTTCATGTGTCGGACACGCGTCTAAAGTGTGTCCGGAGCGTGTCCATGTCTTACACATTTCCGACACCAACACTTAAATTCTGGCGAAGTTTTGTCGCTACGTAGGTTGCATATCATCGATATTATGTAGAATGACATCAAAATCTGGGTTGGATAGCTCGCTTAGTCACTCATGAGTCATGCCATAATTCGTTATAGAACAACATGGAGCAAAATCTCTTTCTTTTTCACAACCTTTCGTAGGCTTGAGATGTTACATAATTGCTTTTTTTTTCTTTTGCAATTTTGTACAGGTAAGGAGATGGAGTTGCTTTTTGGCAGTTTACCAAGATGGAATTGAAGATTTTTTGGTAGTTAAATAGAACACTTGTTTTGAGTTATTTTTGTCATTGGACACACCATGGATATGGATGTTTTATAGTTTTGGTAATACTGTTAAGTTTGAAGTGGTTATTGTTGTAGGATGAATGTTTTGAAGGGTTGTAAAGTTGGATGATGAATGTAGACTTATTGGATATTTGATTTGAATGATATTTTGCTTCATCGCAATTTAAGTTTTGCTAAGTTGAATTATAAGATACAAAAAAATCTGAAACTTTGTAAGCAGGTGAAAACAATATTTGGTGACAAAAGAGATTGTCACGGTTGTGTGTACTACCACTACTATAGGTTATTGGTGACACACAATTGATTGTCATGGTAGGTACTTTTGGTGACAACATTTGTCAAAGAAAAATCTCTCTTCTGTGACAGTTTGTTGCTGTCATTGTTACTTTCCGTGACATAATCATCTTTGTCGCAGAAAACCTCTCTTTCGTGACACCATATTGTGGTCACTGTTACTTTCGGTGACAATTGTGTCACGGAAAATCTGTCTTCCGTGACACCAAATTCTTGTCACTGTTGACAACATTCCGTGACAATTACACAATTTTGTCACCCTTGACTTTCAGTGTCATGGATACAATGACACCTCTTCTTGTGTCACCGAAGATAATAGGTGACAAAATTTGGACTTTTGGTGACAGTTTTACATGTCACCGAATGTGTTTTTTGTTGTAGTGGTTTTAAGTCTTGGGTGGGCAGATGATAGTTCTTATCTTTACATAGGATTTGATGCCATCATTCCTTATCCTTTTAATCATTGTAACAATTTCAAGGATTAATAAATAAAAAATTCGCCTTTCAAAAAAAAAAAGAAAGCAAATTGTTGTCCATTCTATCACCAAACTTGGTTTTGAGAGGCCCGTAGGGGTGCCAATTGTCAGGCCATAGGATAGTAAATTGATCATTACCTATAATATAGATGTATTTAATCAATGGCTGAACAAAGTGTCTCAAACTGAAGATTTTCATGGAACCATTTAATCTACATATTATCAGCCTTCTTAGCAATAAACCTAGCTCAGTCGTGTGATTTTGTAATGTCATTGTTATAACCGTTTATCTTTTTTATTTGCAAGCCATCTTATTTGATTACTTAATCTGTTCACAAAAGAGGACATTTATGGCTGACCATTTGTAGAGCTTGATTACTTTTTTCCCTCTCGTGAAAGAAAAATTATTAAATGCTCTTCGAGCCACGTAGTGCTCTAAGGGCCTTACCACCACATATTTACGCATGGCCTAGTACTAAATGTATGAACTCCATGTGAATGTGTGGTGGTGGAGGCCCCTCGAGCATTGAAGAAAAAATGTCGTGAAAAGCCACATGCTCCAAGCGTTTTGGCATCAGTTGTAGTAATGGGAATAAACTTTTTATGGGGTAAAAGTTGGATGGGTGCCACTGTACTAGGACAGAACAAGCTGTTGTGGGGTCTATTCACGTCCATTCTGAGCTCATTAGTTTGATCTGAACTACTCATTTTAATTGGGTAGCACATGCAATAAATTCATATTGGACGTTGATAGTGATATGACCAAAATATGTTTTGAGATCTGTATTCGATCTCAAAGTCATATCATCCAGAAAAAATTCAAGGATTATGGTCCTGCACATTGATTGAGTGCGGCAGTACGCGGCCATTTTTCAAAAATTGGGAGAAATTGGACGTGGTCTAATTGTAACCAAACACTGTAGGTGGGTTTGAGTGTGGGGCTTAGTCGTGTAGGGTGGAAAAACAATGGAAATTAGTGCTGCAGCCTTCTTCTGCAATAGGTACGTGAGTAATTGTTAAGTGGTCCTCGGCAGGGACGGATTCAGAAATGTCGTTTAGTGGGGGCACCTTCTTAATCATAGTGGCGAAAATTTATTTTTCTAGTTAACCATAATCAGATCGTACACAATTAAGGCATGCATTACAAACTACAAAAATATATAACACATACTTTCACTTAAATTATGTAAAAATAAGCAAAAAATCTCAGACAAAATTTGAGAGTATGTTTTACATAAATATCGACAAGTATCGATATACTTTTATTAATGATATTGTTTTAAAATATTGTTCTTAGACGGTTAAAAATAAGTACAATTAAAAAAGAATCGATCCAAATAGACAAATAGTTCCAAAATCAACAAGTATAAATGCACCTGTTGGAAAAACTTGGTTTTGCTCAATTTTGAGCTATTTATTGAGTGGGTCCCACGCGTCCACGTGGACCGACCCACATACCGTTGTGTTCGTCTTGGTTAGGAGATTAAGATTGAACACATAAGTGGAGAAAATCAAGTCATGGTGAATGAGAAATTGCCATGAAAAGTTGCCCCTCACATGGTGTTTGGAGGAATGGAAAATGGCTAGTCCCACATTGGTGAGAGGAGGAAAGCTCATTGGGAATAAATAACCCAAGTGGAGATCAAAGGGTTGGCCCTTTGGGTCATAGAAGTTTTGTAGGGGGAGAGGGCATAGATAATGTATGCTTTGCTCTTATAAAACACGCACGCCGGGCCGGGCTAATCAAAAGATTGGGCTCGGCCCAATACATTGTTATCTTTTTGCAGCCCGTCTATTCGAACTGGGCTGGGTCAGAGCCGACCTGTCCGCGCGCGCTTCCGTTACCGTTGCCCCGTTTCTTTCCTTGCGTCTGTTCGACGAATAGGTTACCGTTCTGTTCCGAACAGCCACGCCTGCCTTTTCCGAACGGGTGTCTTGATGGCTATATAACCGACCCGTTTCTGCTTCATTCATCACGGAAAAATAACCTGCATACATTCTGCATTTTCACACATCCATACTGAGAGTTCGATACAGTTTCGGTTCGCTAACCAACCAGATTGCAGTGCTGCTTCCGGTTGGTGAAAATCGGGTAGCCCTGGGAAGCAGACGTCCGCGGATTCCATCAGCACCGTTGTGGAGGGCGAATTTGCTTTAAGGACAGAGATTTACTCGCCTCGATTAATCCTTCTATTGCCAATTTTCGGACGCCTGAAATTGGCTAAGTACGTTTCGCATTCCTTTACTGTTTCGTTGCGTTTCTGTTTTATTTGTCCAGTAGGTAGAAGCCGTGGTGATAACAGCACCATATGACGAAATTGAAACATAAAACTAGTTTTATATGTATATTTTCAAGATATATGCACGTGTTTATGTGTAGTAGCACACTTAATTTCATAATTATGCAAAATATACAAAAATATAATAAAATTATTTTAGTTTCGAGGGGGGCACGTGCCCCCCTTTCCCTCCGTCCCTGGTCCTCGGACACCACCAAGTGCCTTTACGTTTCTTAATATCACATATTCTCGCTGAGTTCATACACTTAATTAGTGTTGAGCTCTACAAAAATGTGTGGTGTTAAGGGGTGTTAAGGTAGTGTCCCAAAAATGTGGGGTGTTAAGGGGTTTTACTTGGATGCGCGCAGGTCACCTTCTAGGTAGATAAACCCAAGGTCACCTTCTGGGACGTGGTCTATTGCTGTCCATGTTGTAGATAAACTCAAGGTTGGATATGTATCATATGCACCCCCAAAATGTTATGATATAGAGAAAATGTAACGAATCGTATTATTAAAAAGTTACGAATCGTATAAAGGTTACGAGATACACCAAAATGTTATGAATCATAATGAAAATGTTACGAATCGTACTGCTGAAAAATTATGAATTCTAGAATAAAAGTTACGAAACACGCTAAAATGTTATGAGTGAACCATTAAATAGGTGCATATGGTACACTCTTTTAAGAGGTGTGTACTGTAGACTTTCCCAATTATTACTCCTGAAGCAACGTCATGTGGCAATTATTACTCCTGAAGAAACGTCACGTGTTGCTACAGTGGCATTTTACACCACAAATTTGTCTGGATTTCATCGCAAAATATGTGGTGAAAAAGACCGTATAGCGCCACGTGATGGTGCTCCAGAAGAACAAAATAATTACTCCACCTTCTGAGGTGAGATGGGCTCGATCACTATAGACCATTCAATCGATCAGAGATCTTTAATTTTAGATTCTTTAACTTTTTAGATTTGTCGATTTAATTGTCCAACAAAAAACTAGCTAGCTAGTCTAATTGGACATTAGGTAGTGTATAATGGGGTTTGCTATGTGGTGAGATAAATGTGTCCTAGTCGATATGGTTAATGATGCCCCATCAACTTTACCCCACGGATGGTGATCTCTGATGAGCACCCAACATTGTAGATATTTGGTGCGACTAGTCGACCCTGTCGGCCCCTTAAAATCTGTCTAAGTATGGAAAAATGACTTTCCGAAAAAGTTCTGATTTTCGAGATTAAAAATGGCGGTAATTGATCCTTGAATTTTTCTAAGAGTAACTACAAAGTTGTATTTAAAGAGCAAGGTCAGGTTTTGAGCCATTTCGTCTTAAGGAAAATGTGCAGTTTTTCATTTTACACTAAAAGTGGGGGGTTGACATTTTGATTTAATTGGAATCTTGAAATTCTGGTAATGCCATTGTTTCCAAATGGGGGGTACTTTCTTATTTTCATTAAATAAAATTAAAGTAAAGAAAAGGTAAAAGAAAGGTTTAAACTGTAGTCTTTACTTAAATTTAGAGAATGAAAATAAGAAAGTACCCCCCATTTGGAAACAATACGGCTTCTTTTCTGCAGATTTTTTGCTGCTTTTTGGACTTTCCATTTATGGAATACTTGCCACTTTTGGCAAGTTTCGGGATATTTTGTGGAGAGAGAGGCTGAGTTGTATAAATACTCATCTCTCTCCCCCTTAGTCATTATCTACTCTTATGCTCTAGGTTAGTTTCATTTCTAGTCTTTTTTTCTCCATTGTTGTTCTTAGTTCAAGCTTCATTACTCAAGTAAGTTTAGTTCGTATGTTAATTTTCCGTTTGTTAATGTTGTAACTACTTGTTGGATCTCTATAGAAATCAAGTTTATTTCCGTTTCTATCGGTTAATTATGTTTTCGCTTCCTAGCATAATTTCTAGTCGTTTTGCTATGAGTGAGTAGTTAATCGGTTTGGTCACGGGGTGAGGTTTGCTCCATGGATTAGTCGTTTAAATGGTTTCGCCTAAACTTTAACTCAATCTCAAGGTTTTGAATAAATTAAACTCATGATGTCTAGCTTTGATCATGAGGTCGGTGGCTTCTTTGATCAATGAGGTCTATCGCCTTATGCTACGTGCTTGAATTATCCTACGCGTGCGAACGATCCTTTTTCGTCTCTCACTTGCGTTAAATGAGTTCAATTTGAATTAGAGCTTTGAATCAAGTTACAAGTAGTCTTCAGTTTTAATTCTTCTAGTGGAATCCGGACGGTTTCGGTCCACACTCGAGTTAGATGAAGGAACCATTTTTATGGCTAAGTCGTGGGTAAATCAATCCCTTTGACTCAACCATCTTAATCTAGTTTATTTCCAAACTTAATTTCGTTATCGAATCAAACACCAAAGTTGGCCGCTTGAAAGCCGAAACTCCATACTTTACACCTAATCCGAATAAGCTGAAGAAGCCCTATGCTCGGGTGCAAGCCTTTCTAAGAGGTTAGGTTGCGGAGTTAAGCAATCTCTATGAGACAAATAAAATGAACGACTTTCGTCATAACGTTGATTCGATGAAGAGTCCGAAAAAAGAGTCATAATAGGGGCTATGGTGCGCATAGCAAGTTGGCTCCATTTCTTCTTCAGATTGTATTACATCGATCACTAGTATGTCAGTATGTCAGTATTTGTTAGATTATTTCGAGTGCCATCCTCTTGTTCGTAGGAGTCGAACCTTAGACCTCACACTTCAAAAGAGCGCTACACGGCAGTTGACAGCCACAACAACATTTACATTGAGCCACATCATCTTGTACAGACATTATGTGCAAATTTTCTTTCTTTGTCTATCATTAGTCATCTCCATTGAGCTACAGCCATGACTCATGAGAGTGTTTTGCTAGCTTCAATTTTGAAAGAGCACGAAATTATCACAGCATCAAATTACTGTCAAACTAAGCCTCTCAGCTGAACTTTCAGATCAAACTTGAGCATATATATTGCCTTCCATATGCATGCATACACTTGGATCAGCATACATCACAAAAACTTAGCTAGCATCTAAGTAATTTGATCAGACATCGATCAGCTATATATTATTTTCACGGATCTGACCATGGCAAAGATTCGATCTCGAGGCCCTAAGAACCAGCAAGGGTTTAATGGCCATGACCTAGCCATGGTGAAGGTCCGAGATCGAGGCCCTAAGACCATCTAACCTCGTCCTTCTTCTAAATCACTATTTAAGTTTGTTTTCTTGCTCAAATGAGTATTCCATGCGTACGTTCTTTAAACTTCATACCCTGCAATAACATCCAAGTAGGTGTTTCAGTGTTATATAAGATGGAATCAATTAAGAACATATAGAGCATTTTCCATGTAAAAAATAAGAAGCTAGTTTCTTGTCTACACCAAATTAAAACTTTAGCTTTCACTTTCATGCTTTGTTATATTGCTCATCTAGTCATCCCAGATATCCATGTTAACAATCTTACATTTAAACCCAGAACTCTTACAACAAAAAAAACTAACTAATTACCACACGGAACACCTCATAAAAAATATGCAGATGAGCAAGATTTTCTAAAGTTAAGTAAATAAATCTTATAAAACTTGTCGTTTCATGTATTTTCTGTGACTGATACTGTGAAAAGCTTTTGTTTTCTTAGATCGACTTATTCATGATACAGCGCGGAGAATTCTTTTTTCCCCTCGCAAAAAAGAAAAACAAAATGTTTTTGGAAAAATAAGACACCTGAAATGTTTCCACCATGGTATTCTTGCTTGGTAATAGTCTTCTCCCTTGTTGTATAGAAATGCTATATGCTTTATGATCCTCTCCTTTCATGTTTGAGAATATGTGCCTTTGGGTTTCTATTTATGGGATTTGGGGTGAATTGTACTCCACTATTCTTCCTCTCTTTTTTTTTAAATTGATTTTCACACTCTCCTTTTGTCCGAGTGCATTCCATTTTTTGTCTTTATCCATGTAAAATTACAAAACTAGTAAACTACCTTTCATGCATTTTTTTCTTCACACATACATGAAAAGGGTAATCATGGAATTTCACATCACTACCAAAAAACAAAAAATAAACAGTGCATTTTAATTGGGTAGCACATGCAATAATATCATATTGGACGTCAATAGTGATATGACCAAAATATGTTTGAATTCGATCTCAAAGTCATATCATCCAGAAAAAATTCAACAAAATTTTTTATATTTGTTTTCCTAGGATTATGGTCCCCGCACATTGAGTGTGACAGTACGTGGCCAGTTTTCAAAAATTGGGAGAAATTGGACATTGCCTATTTGTGACCAGACACTGTTGATAAACCCAAAGGTTTGAGTTTGGGGTTAGTCTGTTTAAAAAAAAAGAAAAAAGAACTGAATAATAGGTACGTGAGTAATTATTCGGTGGTCCTCAGACACCGCCAAGTGCCTCAACTTTCATCAATATCACTTATCTTTGTCAGGTTCATACACTTAGTGGTGAACCCTATAAAAATGTGTGGTGTTAAGGGGTGTTGGGCACCACATAACAGTGCCCTAAGACCACCAAATAATTTTTCTCAGTGGAAATAAACAGATCTGTGCTTATGAAATTGCTGTCCTCGTTTTACATGGATGCAGTCCACCTTCTGGCAAAATTACTACTCCTGAAGCAACGTCACGTGGTGCTATAGTGACGTTTTGCACCAGAAATTTGTCTGGATTTCATCACCAAATATGTGGTGGAAAAAGTCCGTGCAGCGCCATGTGACGGTGCTCCAAAAGAACTGAATTATCGCTCCACCTTCTGAGGTGAAAATCGTGAGATGGGCTCACTATAGAGCCATTCAATCGATCAGAGATCTTTTACTTTTTAGATTTGTCTATTTCATTGTCCAACAAAAAATTAGCTAGTCAAATCGTATAATGGCCGGAATTGGTATGTGGTGAGATAAATGTGTCCTAGTCGTATGGTTAATATATGGTGCCCGATCAACTTTACTCTGTGGATGATGATGTCTATGAGACAAATAAAATATACGACTTTAGTCGTAACATTGATTCGATGAACAGCCAAAAAAAAGGAGTCACAATAGGGGCTGTTACCACCGAAGGTGGTAGCCAAGTGGGCAGGTGCCCCTCATCCCCAGACAAGGTCTCGGGTTCGAGCCTTGTCACGTGGCACCCTTTTTAATGATCAAAAAAAAAAAAAAAACAATAGGGGCTGTTAGTGCGCATAGCAATTAAGTTGGCTCCATTTCTTCTTCAGATTGTATTACATGCATCACTTCTTTTCCATAGTTAAGAAACCCAAATTGAAGTTAGTTATGTTAGTATTTGTTAATTAAATTATTTTGAGTGCCATCCTCTTATTTGTAGGAGTTGAATCCTAGATCTCACACTCAAAAAGAGCGTTATACGACCGTTGATTAGCCACAATGACATTTACATTGAGCCACATCACCTTGTACAGACATTATGTGCATATTTTCTTTATTTTTAGTATATCATTAGTCATCTCCTTTGAGCTACAGCCATGGGAGTGTTTTGCTAGCTTCAATTTGGAAAGAACACAAAATTATCACAACATCAAACCACCATATACTATCGAACTTGAGCATATATATTGCCTTCCATACGCATGCATACACTTAGATCAGCATACAACACAAAAACTTAACTAGCTTCTAAGTAATTGGATCATACATCAGCTAGTATTTTACGGATCTGACCATGGTGAAGGTTCGATGTTGAGGCCCTAAGAACCACTAAGGGTTTAATGGCCATGACCTAGCCATGGTGAAGGTCCGAGATCGAGGTCCTAAGACCATCTAACCTCGTCCTTCTTCTAAATCACTATTTAAGTTTGTTTTCTTGCTCAAATGAGTATTCCACGCATTCTTTAACCTTCATACCCTGCAATAACAGCCAAGTAGGTGTTTCAGTGTTATAGTAAGATGGAATCAATTAAGAACATACAGAGCATTTTCCATGTAAAAAATAAGAAGCTAGTTTCATGTCTACACCAAATTAAAACTTTAGCTTTCACTTCCATGCTTTGTTATATTGCTCATCCAGTCATCCCAAATATCCATGTCAACAATCTTACATTTAATTCGAGCACTGTTAACCCAAAAAAAAAAACTAACCGACCGTGCGGAACGCCTCATAGAAAATATGCAGAAGAGCGAGATTTTCTAAAGCTAAGTAAGTCCATAAATAAATCTTATAATACTTGTCGTTTGATATATTTTTCTGTGACTGATGTTGTGAAGAGCTTTTGTTTTCTTAGATCGACTTATTCATGATACAACGCGGAGAATTCTTTTTTTCCCTCGCAAAAAAAAAAAATACAAAAAAAAATGTTTTTGGAAAATAGGACACCTGAAATGTTTCCACCATGGTATTCTTGCGAGGTATTCTTCTCCCTTGTTGTATAGAAATGCCATATGCTTTATGATGCTCTCCTTCCATGTTTTAGAATATGTGCCTTGGGCTTCTATTTATAGGGGTTGGGGTGAATTGTACTCCACAATTCTTCCTTTTTTATTTTTGAAATTAATTTTCACACTCCCTTTTCTCCGAGTGCACTCTATTTTTTGTCTTTATCCATGTAAAATTACAAAACTAGTAAACTACCCTTCATGCATTTTTTTCTTCACACATGAAAAGGGTAATCATGGAATTTCACATCACTACAAACAAAAAACAAAAAAAAAAATAGTGCATTTGGAGGAATAAAGAATGTGAAAATCAATTCTTTTTGTTTCTTCTAATTTCCTTTTTTTTTTCTTTTTTTCTTTTATGCCTTCGTTATTTTCTCCAAGAAGTGCAAGTCTAGTTACAAATCATAGGTCGCATAATTCTTCATTTTATGCACTCGCTCTAATTTCTATCTAACTCACATATTTTTGTAGGATTCAGAACTAAGTGTATGAACCTCATACAAATGTATAGTGAACGAGGGACGCGAGGTGCACGAAACCACTAAATAATTACTCCACCATGATAGGTTGTTCTCCGAAACAAAAATCTATATAAAGTCTACGCACACAACAATCCAAACACAATGTCATTCACAATCCCTCACATACATGTGGAGCCCACATGTATGTAAGGGGCTATAAATGGTATTGTGTTTGAATTGTTATCAATGTAGCATTATTGAAAAATCTATACATGTGTCACATCCAATCAACCACAACCAGTGGTTGAGTTGTTAGCTTGTTTAGGAATTTGTTTCTTACTTGGTTAAGAATATGATGTTGTCTCATCCTTGTTCTTTTAAATCTTTATAATTACTTTAAAGATTAAAAAAATTTCTTTTGCCTTTAAAAAAACCGAAACCTGTCAACACTGCCTCAACTTACATAAGAAAAAAAAATACAAAAACTGCAACCTGCCAACATTACCCAAAAAAAAACTTACATAAGAAAAACTTTTTCACAAAGTCTTCCGTGAATTTGCTTACGGAGGTGAATCTCAAGCGTTCAAAGTGTTTTGGACAGTCAGGATTTTAATGAAAAATTTTCGATGGAGAGTTTACCCGGAAAAATTTCATTAGAATCCAGACCCGTCGGATTTTTTCTTCCCTGAAAAAGTTTCATTAAAATCCGGACCGTCTAAAACCGAAACGGATGATCGAAATCTCGCGATTCCGTAAACAACCTGTTTACAGCAGCTGTGTGAATTCTATCACCTTAGAGCAAGTTTATCAGTAGTTTGGTAAAATTGCTAGTAAACAGTGCACTTTTTTCATTTTATCTACTCATATTTCTTTCAACACTGCATCAATACCATCTATTTAACCTATTCTCAATTAAAATATTATTACTTTTATTTCCCTTTTTCTTTTTTGAGGAGAGAGAGAGTGAGAGAGAGAGAGAATAATAAAGAAATGGAAAAACTTGTGAACAGTCGCACTCTTCTTTTACCTTGGAACGGCAGCTAGAGGGAGTTTAATTACCTCATCCTTTACCGATTCTGCTGTAGACTACTTTTCTCACTTTTGGTGATGTAAAATGGCTATATAGGTAGTTTACATGGCCGGTAAATTTGCTCTTACATAATTACCTGTGCCGTTTTTTACTCCCTCTTGTCTTATCATGTTACTGTTAAAAGTACAACGTTGTTTCAATCATTATTCTATCTACTCGTACAGTATATGATCCGTACAACGTTATTTTGTCCCTCTTTTGTCCAATCAACCACAACGACAGTTTTTTCCTCCGTCCTGTCACATCAAAGTACAATGTTATTTATTGGATCTCTTAGGTTTGCTCCCCATACAATTGATCTGTCCGGATTCGATTATGTGGGCTAGGTCGCAAGAAAGAAATTACAATTTCTTATGAATTCTCTAATTCTAGCGTGAATGTGCTACTTTCGACCAAACCAGAAAAGAGATTAATCGAGATACGCATAAACCGATATTGGAGCACAAATCACAACCAGTCAAGTGGAGGCTAATAAGGAAAAATCAAACTAATCACTTGGCGGAAAATCTGGGTAATCTCAATCTTCACTTATCTATGGAAGGTCAGAATCGCCACATATTTTCCTTTCCGTTTATTGTTTATTGTAATTAGGGGTAATTTCGGTTCGTTTAGGTGAAATTTTTGAAGACTGATTTGGTTCGGTCCAAATATTTCTATGACCGATCCCGATCGGAGTTAAGTTCAGTTCGGTTCGGTTCAGGGTGGAATCGGTCCGTCTAAAATATAAAATTTTCATTTAATTTTAAGCGTATATATGTAAAATATATAGTCGGTCGGTTCGGTTCGGTTCAGCAAAAATCCCAAGAAACCGAGACCGAATTGATTTCGGGTCCGGTCCGGAAAAATTCTGCCATCACCCCAACCAAATACCAAACCGATCGATCGATTTTTTGGATTTTTACTCTGCTCTCTCTCTCTCCACCTTGAGAGAGATTTTTCTAATCTTTCAACCTTCTTTATTCAGACACCATGACTCTCCAAAAATAAATCAAAAAAGATCTCAGGGGATCTTTATATAATTGTCTGTGGGTGAAGTCTCTGGTCCGAATTGATGGAGTCTACATCAGTCCACTAGCAGACTCTTCTCTCTTTATGTTTTCACTTACAATTTACGGCAGAAACGTAAAGTGAGAATTGACAGCGAATGCAACCAGTCGTGAGGATTGTTCCGGTTTCTCAAAAAAGTAACTTTTAGAAAAAGAAGGTTATTTCAAGCTCAAAAATCATATATTTACGCAAATAATTTTCCTACAAATATGGATCTTGTTTGATAGATTTCATTGAGATCTTTTATACGGTGCAAAAAAAATTAAAAAATTATTTTTCATTTTCATTATATTTGAGTTTGAAAATTGAAGAAAAAATACTTTTTAAAAAAGAAGGGAAAGTGGAACACCTTCTAAATGTGGTCGTTCATTCGACAATTCAACAGTTCAAATTTCATCTTCACCTTGTTGTATCCGAACCGTTCATTATCGAGATGAAATCTGAACTATTGAATTACCGAATGGACAGCTCGGATGGTGCTACTGCCTGCACAGCACCCACCCCGTCACATTAGGGTGTGAGTGATTGATTTATTTGTCTTTTTCTTGGCTACTGATTTTGCCACCCCTTTTTTTTGTTAATGCTACTCCCTTGAAAGAGTTTTTTTTTTTTGGTGCAAAAATATATTTGTAGGGGAATGGCGTTAACAAAATAGGGAGTGGCAAAATCATTTCCCTTTTTCTTTTGTCACCCAAAAGAAAAAGAATTCGTTCCACTTACGTTAGCGTGAATTGCGGACGACTCAACGAGGTGGGCCAGAGCTATGTTGCGCCACGCAAAACGTCTGCTGCTCAACGTGAACTGTCGGTGGGTTTCGTTTTCGGGGCTTTATACGAGGGATATGGCCCACATCCACATTTAAAACAATAGCCGATATAGCATGTTATTCCCAATTGAGGAGAAATTTCTCGGTGGTAGGCGGGTATATCTCATGGGGTCTTCGCCCGGTACATTCGGGCCGTCCAATGTATTTTTGTATGTCTCGGATTGAATCCCTCACCCTTCTCTCACTCCAATACTTTTTCTTTCATTTTTCTCTCTCTAAATCCAAGCTGTCCAAAAATGCAATGAAGCTCAGTTTTTGACGAGCTCAATGAAAATTATGACGAGCCGAACTCAAACTAAGTTTGCCTAGGTTTGAGTCAAACTCGAGCTTATTCACGAGTCTTAACGACCGAATAATCTATATAATAATGGAGCTCAGTTTTTGAATCTTATATACGTAGTTATAAATCTAGACCCTTCATTATTGGCATTCCAAAAATTGATGCAGTCACTCTAAAAAATAAAGGAAAATGGCTTTGGAATTACACTGATTTTGGAATGCCTGCATCAATTTTTAGAGTGCCAATATCATTTTTCTTTCTAAATCTTGTGATTAGCAAGTGTCAAGAGTTTCTATATATAAATCTAGACCATCCATGTTTTGCTACCAATGGCTAGGATCAATTCCCCAAACACTTATCTAAAAGGAATGATTTTGATTTTATTTGTTACTTTAATTGATATACATATGGTAGTTGACACAATCCATGTTGATTTTATTTGTTAGCGGAACTTTAATTGAGCATTTGAGTCGAGCCTTCACACACGGGTAAACACTGGTATCATATATTTATACTCTAATACAGGTCTAAAGTTGCAAATAAAGTTTTTAGTATGTACATAAATACATTCATATACATATAAAAAATGATAAAAACATATACTGTACATAAGTAAGTTTTAGTAACTGGAAATGTTTAGACCATGTACAAGTTCTAAAATTTTCATTGTGTAACTATATTAAACTCCTATGATATAAATATACTCCAGGTTCACGAGCCTAATCGAGCCGAATACTGCTATGTTCATGTTCGGCTCGTTTCTTAAACGAGCCTAAAATTGAGGCTCAAGTTTGGTTCATTTAGTAGACGAATCGAACTCGAACAAGCTTTTACCGAGTCGAGCCGCTCGAACAGCTCATAAACGGCTCAGTTCATTTACCGCCCTAGGCACGACACTTTGCTCCTGATATAATTATGCCCCTTACTAGTGAGCCGAGATTGATTTATGAATCAGTTGGTTTGTTGGGTGGTATTACTAAGCTACCAAGTAATTTTGCCGAAGCCATGGCAAGAGAATATGTGCTGATTCATTTATTTTTGTCTACTTTAGTTAAGGAATCGGTTAGTACAGTGTTTAATTTTTATTATGAGCCGCACGTACAATTAGAGAAAAGACTAGAAGGTGGCACACATAGCATGTGTGTGCATCATTTTTCATAGGGTTTATATAAAGTGGGTTGCAATGAATAAAAAAGTTTGTCAGTCTTATTTTGTTCGAAAAAGGGATCCAGGATATATAGCTGTACGCAAATTTAGCTTATCGAAAGCAGTAGCTGATGTGCTACTGGAGGCTCTAGGGAAGTCGGAATCGGAGAGCACTCATCTGTTTGTAGAGATAGAGAGAGAGAGAGAGAGAGAGAGAGAGAGAGTGTAGCAGCAGTTTATTGTGGTAGTTCTTTGTGTAGAACAGTTATTGAGTAGAATTGTGTTGTGTGTATAATTTTGCCCTTAAAGTTGAGCTAAGAGTAATGGAAACGCAAGAACAATTTAGGAATTGAAAAAAGAATGACAGGACTTCGAAAAAGGGAAACACCAAATAGGTTGCCAGAAGTGACTGGGCCAAAGAAAGACCAACAAAAAAGTTAAGGTCCACCATGAACCTTTCCTAGTCTCTTGTGTCTCTCTCTCTCTCTCTTCTTTTTTTTTTTTTTCGTTCGTTCGTTAATCCCAATCTACTCTATATTAGGGGACTTGGGGAGAGGATGAGTGCTTACGGGAATCGAATCCTGCCATATGCATGGGAGTATGTGGTTAAGCGGCGTAGGTTTTGGTTTTTCTTTGGGCCGGGCTTTATTTTTGTATATGGGCTTTTTAGGCCTTTTGGGTTGTTTATGATTTTCATTGTTTTTATCTGGGCACTTTAGACCCTCAGGTGTTGTATTATTGGGCTTTGCCCCAGGCTGTTCGGTTCCAACTTTTGGTTTGACTCCATTTCCCTTCTCCTAATAAAATGTTACTTTTGTCGACAAAAGAAAATGCAAAATTGATTTTCTGCGATTGTATAGACAATGAGGGAGAGCATGAGTGGGGCTGATCAAATTGGTTTAGATATGTGGGCCAATAATAAGGCTTAATGAGCCCATCTAGGCGGTATTGAAACTGCAACAAAGGCTAAGGGCCTTCATAAATACAAAGTTGGACATTTATGGACTGAAAGGAATAATCGTAGTGGGCCTTAACGATGTAACAAGGTCCAATGTCTAAGAACATCTCCAATAGTCTCAATGAGATTATAGTCAAATTGACTAGAAAAAGGGTAATTCAAACCAAATCGACGACCACATCCAGCCTTACACAACGATTCCGGCCACCTTCCTCGCCGTCGCCGCCGGAAAAGCGAAATAGAACATCAGACGACGACTGTAGTGATTGTGAAGGCAAAGGGAAAAGAAGAAGGGAAGAGAGGGGGAGGGTAACCTTTCTTACCTTCGCGGCTTCGCCGGAGCCAAACGACGGCGACGACGCCGAAAACGCCCAGATCTGGTGGTTGTGAAGGCAAGGGGGAAGAGAGAGAGGAGAAATTGCTGGGAGCGAGTGCTACAGTAGCAAGTCAGGACCGACGAGCTACTGTAGCAGCTGCTACGTTTGTGTTCCGCCTCAAGTACCGAGGCTATTGGAGATGCTCTACGTGTTGGTCCAACTCGACATATCGGTCTATAGCTAAAGCCCAACCGCCCTTCAACCCAATAAAGCCCCTCGCCTCTCTCTCTCTCTCTAAGCAAAGGGAGCAGGGACATGGAAGACAAGGCTAAGCTACTGATCCTATATGCCTCACAAACAGGCAATGCAATGGACGCAGCCGAGCGTCTAGGTCGCGAAGCGGAGCGCAGAGGCTGCCCCGTCGCCGTCATTTCCACCGACGAGTTTGACGCCGTAAGTCCCAAACCTTTTCAACTGACAATTAGAAACTGCTAATTTTATGATTTTTCTTCTTTACGCACTAGAGTAAATCGACACGCGTTTGCCTAAATTAATTTGTCTTGAAGAGCGTTATATTGTTTAGTTTTACTGATCATTCGTTTAACTTCGTGTCAAAATTTGTGGGTTAATGATTAGTGTCTACGAAGAATCAGAAAAAGTACCAAAATGTGGGCTGAAATTCAAGTTTTGATAGGATGACGACAATTGAGACAGATGTTTCAAATTTTTTTTTGTCTTTAGTGGTTTGTTTTCGTCTTTTGGACAGCAATTTTTACTTTTAGACTTGTAGATGGAAATCTAACAAAATTCATAAAAGATGAACAAAAATATCGTAATAAATAAATAGGCCAAATGGTCCCAGATTATCTCAATGAGTAGAGATGAATTCATGTGCTGTTTTATTGCATTTGGCTCTATTTTCTCGGTAATTTAACATCATGTTAAACGGATATTGCTTAGGGTTTTGTCATTGGTAGGACCTATTTGAAGGATTCCACTAAAGTAGTAAAGGGGTTCTAGGCATGTGTGTTTGTCTTTTACTGCTTCAAACTACACATGACAAAAACACTAAAAGGCTACATGAGGAATGCACTTATAAAAATGTGGAGTGGAAAAACTATTTCCCACAATTTTCATGGCAAACTTCGTTTGACCACCTGTGGTTTGTGGACCAATGTGCGTAGTTAACGCCGTTGAGAACTTGTAAAATGACCTTAATGCCATGCTCTTTCTTCATTGATCTGATGAGCAAACTATACACTTAAGGAGAGAAAATAACAACAGAAATGATTTTATGTTTGATTCTTACCAAGTGAAGGGGTAGCCTAAAGAAAGAAAATCAACCTTTTCATCACAAATCCACTAAAAAGGTTGAAATAAACTCGTTGAAGAAACAACACTTCAAACTGCCTCCAGGTAAACATAGGTTGGGTCTTTCCCTATTGATTTTAGATAAGTAAGATATATTCAACAACATACATGCATACTTGCATAGATATACATAGATGTGCATTCACTGTATGTACACATAGATTATGCATACATACATGAGTAGATATACGTGTACTATATTGAAGTTAGACTAAAGATTAAACCCGCCGCCAACTTATCAAAAAAAAAAGATTAAACCCGCCGCCAGAAACTCGTTTGTGGCCGTGCTCTGAAAATTCAGTAGAGAAGCGAAATCCGAACAACCACCAAAAGTATAAAACCCCCAAAGCATACTGTCTCTCTATCTATAGGGGTCATGGAATTTTTTCCAATTTTTATGACCCGAATTAAACTTTCATCGGATTTATAATCCCACAAAAAATGGGACATATAATACCATGATGTATGTGGTACTGTTAATCACATCACTATTACTCCGATAATACTACCTATACCTTGGAATTGTAATAGTCCAGTCAAATAAATGGGCCCCAAATGTTCAGCAATTCAAAATAATTTCAGTTGCGGTGTATTTCCCTGATGAAACTGACAAGTATACAATCAGCTGAATGTTTGCTAACAATCGTCTGCAAATCTGATTCCTAGCGGACTCTAACATAGGACATATGCTTTACACCGGGACAATTTTTCTCAGAAAGAACTTGATTATTAGTGTTGCATGCATGTTTTCTTGTGTGATAATTTCAGAGTTCCTTGCGAGATGAGAAGATTGTAGTTTTTGTCGTTTCCACCACTGGGCAGGGAGATCCACCAGATTCCTTGAAGGTTGGTGCTTTCCCATAGGAATACCAATTCATGCAAATCTCAAGTGTTCCTTCTTTAATGTCAATTTTCTTTTCGTAGGTGTTTTGGAGGAAACTCTTGCAAAGAAATCTGGCTAAAGATTGGCTGGAAGGAGTAAACTATGCTGTGTTTGGATTGGGTGATTCAGGTTACCAGAAATACAATGTAATGACTCTACAGTTCTATTTATAATTGCAGAATTACAGTACTTCTTTCTCTCTATGTAAACTGCTGACTTTTTATGCTGTTCTGTGTTCTACTTATCCAAATCTTTGTACTTGGCATCAACTCTAGGAATACAGATATGCGTTTTCCTCCCTAGTCTTTTGATTGATGAAAACCTTTTTTCTTTTGGCACGACCTATGGAGCAACTTAGACAGAATGAAAAGGCCGAAAAGTCTTTCCATACTTGGGCTGGGACTGTCGAAAGTTTGAGAATCAATTATGATTTGCTTGTTTACTCGGGGGTTTGCTTTTTCCTTTAGAGATGTGAAATGATAATGTCCTACACGCCAAAAAAGGCCATTTCGAGAGAATTTTGTAAGCTCCTCCCATCAGATGCCCAAATAAGGTGCTTGCAAACGAGGAGAGCATTTGATACCATAATAACTTGTTTACTCGGGGGTTTGTTTTTACAAAATGGACACCTATTAAGGGACAATCCAAAATAATTGAATACTGGACTCTAAAAAAGGGACGGAGGGAGTATATTATATTATATGTCCACTATATATGCGAATAGAGAAGATTGACTGATAATTGAGAGAGCAGAGATGAGAGGAGAGGAGAGAGAAGAGACCGATGATTGAGATTATACATGTGCTATTTTCGTTTCTGGTGATTGAAAGAGGAGAGATTTATGATCGACTGAAGTCAAGGCTGGGGGAGTGAAAGTAACACGTTTAACCTAGCTTCGATCCTATGGTTGTGATTAAAATTGCGAGAGGCATGCCTTTTCTCGCCTCTGCGCCTTTCTCGCCTAGACGCGCCTTGGTTGAGCTTCATTGAAGGCACCTCGCCTGGGCTCAGTCAAGGCGCGGTTAGCGCCTTGATGCGCCCTTTGACAACTATACCTAGGCGAT
Organism: Rhododendron griersonianum; assembly: GCA_018127125.1. Taxonomy (NCBI): domain Eukaryota; kingdom Viridiplantae; phylum Streptophyta; class Magnoliopsida; order Ericales; family Ericaceae; genus Rhododendron; species Rhododendron griersonianum. The sequence goes on along the minus strand of CM030797.1, from coordinate 9,863,022 downwards.
GTGGGACTTCACTGCACACCCTCCTCAACGTGCAACGTGCTCGCTCGGCAGCACCTGCGCGTGCAGGCCAAAGGAATGCACCCTACCCATCTCCGTACCTAGCTCTGATACCATGTTACACAGTCTTGGGTATAACTCAACCCCAAAAGCTAGCTATTGAAGTGAGAGTGCCCTCACCCTTATATACTTTATAGTTCATATTACTTTGGTACCTAGGCTATGTGTGCATCGTGTTGAAGTATAACGTCTGACTGTTGCAAACTACTGAGCTTTCCTTTCATTAGAGTATTGCAATTGTACACTTCCAGAATGAAGTAAGAATCTTATATATTGCTTTTAGTTGAAACGTTTTGTCGTTTTTGTTGCAGTTTGTTGCAAAGAAGCTGGATAAAAGACTTTCAATTCTTGGAGCAACAGCAATAATTGAAAGAGGTCTGGGAGACGATCAGCACCCTTCAGGGTAAGGTTAGGTCCTTAAGGTTGGATAGAAAAATGCTCCATGATTTGACAGATCAGAATTGTTTTTGTTGGTTTAGAATATTGGTTTTGGTGTTTTCAGATTTTACAGGGGTAATAGATAATGTTAAATGTACGAATTTGACGACTCCCACATGACATTTGTGATTGGAGTTTTTCTTCTTCTTTTGTAGTACTCAGTGCTAATGTTATGTATTGGTTTCTCAGGTCTCGGCAATTAAAGTGCTATTTTTTCTTCTTGTGCTTGCATAACTGATATAGGAATTAGGAGATGCACCTTTTTCTATTACCAATGTTGAAACAAAATGCTTGGGTGTTGAATCAATCTGGTGGAAGGCTATGTTAATTATCTTTTTCTTATTTCTTTTTTCCCCGTTCCTGGTTTTTCCTCATTGCCTTTATTTTTTGTTACTCTATCGATATATTGTCAAAGCCATAAGCGAGAACTGCTCGTCATTTCTATGAGTATGTCCAAGTGGGTCTTCTGTGCTGAATGTTGGTAGGAGTTTGAGTTTTCTTGAGGAATTTTTATGGGAGGTGGTGGCTTCACTATTTAGCTTATGTTGAAAACTTGAAATATTGATTTTGTATTTCGTTTAGAAAAATATTGTTCGATCATGTTATCTTTAAACGGATAATAGGTGGGCAGCTAACCCACCTGGGTAGGTCAACAGTTTAAGGTTGTCATTGGGACCAATTGTGTATCCGAAGTCTCGCAACCTGCAGCTTGTGGGTTGTTGTAGCGATCATGTTATCTTTAAATGGATAATAGGTGGGTAGCTAACCCACCTGTGTAGGTCAACAGTTTAAGGTTGTCATGGGACCAATTGTGTATCCGAAGTCTCGCAATCAACTTACCTGGTACCTGCGGCTTGTGGGTTGTTGTAGCTATTCCCTAACTAGGGTTGGTCCAAAGTGGCTAGTGGCCTTGCCTTCATGCCTTGGAGGGTTTCCTCGTTACCAAAAAGAGATAAGTGCCCCGTGGGTATTGATATGTGTATTCAAAGGAAAACCAAGGTGCAAAGCTATATTTGTGAAACCTCAGGATTGCCTTATGTTGATATAAGTTTGTTGGGTCTTTCAGAATTGGGTGCTGCAACCTTTAGGAAAATAAATCAAAGAGTTTGGCACTCACTATTGAATGCTGAACGCGAACATAGAACAAACTTTATGTGTAAAGCCCCAGATGAAGTGATCCTTGGAGGATTAGAATTCTACATGTAAAATTGATTGGAATTTTTCAGCCTTGTTAGTTTTGCTCTGAAGTTTTCACTTCCTAAATTTTGAACTTCTTGAAATAGTCTCAGTTTATTGACATTACATGGTGATATGCAATAATGCAATGTACCTTAAGAATTGATACCGGGTTTTCTTTTAAGACATACGAGGACAAGGTGCTAAAACTTTAAAATTTGTATCTAAACCGCTGTACATTCGTGCTTCTTTTGTTTTGGATCTGTAATATATTTCCTTCAATGCTTGCGGTGGTTTGATTTAAGATTCTCTCTCTGTTAGATCAAAGGTAGCAACTGCTGAAGCCTTCTCTCTCTCTCTCTCTCTCTCTCCAGTCATCAGCTGAAGCATTTCCTCTAATTTTTGCAGGACAATCTTGTGGGTTGTATGTATTTCGGTCGTGAATTCCTATCCAGTTTGACTGAGTTGTGTTTTATGCTTCCATGTTATTTTAACAAAAGATAAATGATACATTTTGTTCCCATTGAAAGGTATGAAGGTGCTCTGGATCCTTGGATGTCCTCTTTCTTGAATACTCTTTATGAAAAGAATCCAAAGCTCTTCCCAAAAGGTCCAGATTTTGTGATTCCAGATATGGATTTTATGGATCGACCCAAGATTGAAATCGTGCATCATGATGCTGACAAAGTTGTTTCACACTACTCAAATGATGCAGGTAACTTGCTCACTTGAAACTGTATCTGAACTTGCATGACATAATTCCTTGGTAATTTGTCTGTTGTTTATCAGTTTTTTCTGATACTACTTGCCATTGCATATCCTGAGTAGAGTCCACATCTTTTTCTCCACCTGAATCGATGTACTAATGCAATTTCCAGGAATTTAAGGAGACGCAACAAAGTACCTACCGAAAAGGAAAAAACGAGAAAGAAAGGAGACTCGACACAGTGGTTTAACCCATGCTTAGTTAGAACTCAAAACAGAGACATAACAAATCTGGTGTTGGCCGAGTGATAACCAAATCAAACCAAAGCTTAGCTTTTGTCCAATTATATTGAGGCCAACTACGTGAATCCTTTTTCGCAATTCTGATCTATCAAGACTTGTTGGTTCAACCAAATGATTAAATGCAAAAATGAAAGTACAAAGAACCTGCATCGGAAGCTGAGATGGCTGACTTGACTTAAAGTTGGGCATATTGTGTCTGGCTTTCTAGCTTTGTATGAAGTGCCTGGTTTCTGATAATAGAAATCTGTCCACGGTGCAACCAAAAAGACAAAGAAGATAAAAGTGGTAGCTGATAAATTCTTAGGCATTAGTATTTTTTTAAAGCCACGTTCGATAATCTTGTTCCTTGGCTCGACAGCCAGCCATTTGAGAGTGGTTATAAATCTTATTTAAAATTCATGAGGTGAAATCTCTTACGAGCAGACTGAGGGCTTTGTGGTAGTGACACTGCTAGTGACCCAGACTGAGAAGCAACTCCACCATATTAAACTTGATATCTAAATTCATTTATGGTTGAGGTCCTCCATTTGTGCTCAAGTCTTATTGCTTGCTAGAAAGTGTGTTTTATCTCCAAGGTTTCTGTTACATACTGTTGAAGACTTAAAGTTCAATCTCAAAGTACAATTTCGAAATTGGCATGTATATAGGTGTATTTGGACCAGGGTTTCGAATCGTTGTATCAACTATCAAGCGTTTTAAAGTATGCAGGCAAGTATTGACCAACATGAAAGGAAAGACATGTCTAGTACTTATCAAAAAAAGAAAAGAAAAAGAAAGACATGTCTAGTGACTGCTTGGTTTGTGAATTCCTAGTGTATCCTTGATATATTCCTAGCCAAGATTTCTGTCTTATGGAAATGATTCTGTTGCCGAAGTTTCATGCTTCTAGCCTGTGGTTAAGAGGACTACCGTTGCTTACCATTTTTAATTTCTACAAGTACCGACCGACTGAGGTTGTAGATCTTAGTTTGAAAAATTAAGAGGACTACCGTTGCTTACCATTTTTAATGTCTACAAGTACCGACCAGGTTGTAGATCTTAGTTTGCAAAATATAAGACAATAAGGATTCAGGTTGCCAAAGCTATGCTTCTCGCACTATGCAAATATTTAGAATTTCCCTCGTTCTTGGCAAAAATCAATCTTTGTTTTGTTGAAATCATTGGCTTTCCATTTCAAATTGGACCATACCCTTTATGTTCCCTCAGAAGCCCCTCATATTCATAGTTTCCCGGGACTGGCTGAGAAAATTAACATCTAGGCAGATGGTGTAGGACTTTTCGCCTGAGTTCGTAGCTAACCGGTAAGCACTAGCTAGTATGGCTGCCCTATTCTCTCCTTGGATAACAGGGCATCCGGCAGACACGTACACATATTAGGCTATGCAACTTATAGCTAATTAACCTTTCAGTGGTCGTAAAGTGGACAGATCTTCACTGCAACTTGGCACTTTAAGCCTAGAAACCAAATGGAACTTAGAATGTGTAAGCCTTGTGGTTTTCAGAAATAGAAAATAAAGAATTATTCATTGCATGATTTCCTGACAATGTGTTTCCTTACTGATAAAAAAATCTCGGGTAATTGTCTTAGATTTGAGGTTTATTGAGATGCAAATTGAGAGGGCTTGCTCAATGTCCCCCGGAAAACTTTCTCATGACAAGAAGAGGCCTGACTGCTTTCTAAAAATGGTTTGTGATTGTTTTTCTGTTACTGTGTATGTTGATGTTGTTTTTGATGTTTAACAATATTCTCTCCAAAAGGAGTTCATGTATCAGTCAATGTCGTGTGCAGTAAATTCTAGATATTCATATAGTAGGTTGGTTTATGATGGTAAGCTTTTGCGAAGTATTATTGGCGGTTACTTGGATACTATATGAAAAATGAAATGGTGATAAGACGTTCAATTTCTTTCGGCCTTTCTGAGCTGTGTTCTGTTTTTTTTTTTTTTAATCAGCGATGCTGTGTTCTGTTGTTGGCATTAGTTTTTAGCATCTCAAGAACCACAATGATACTATAAGCTCCATATGTGGGAGTACATCCTGTGGTTGCCATTATTAATTGGTCTTATTGTCTTTGGAGACATTTCAGACTTCAGTTAGATGAAACTAAAATAAAAGTTATTCCCTAGTTCGCTGATTACCTTTTATGTCCACTATTTTAGGTTAGCACATTCTTGACTTGTTCACTTCTCTACTTAAGATGGGAGAGATTTGAGAATGCAGTATTAACCATGCGGAAAACATATGCCCACTTGTCATGTTCAGTGTTTTCACTTTCGCTCAGACATCAAAGTTCGTATTAAGTGATTTTCTTTAGAAAGTTGGCTAATGTGTGGAAAGACACAATTTGCTACCCTCAAGGATGCCTGGTTTGACTATAGTACTCTTTCCACTGTAGCACTATTAATGGTCCCTGTGTGGTGGATTGAGTGTCATTCTCTCTCTCTCTCTCTCTCTCTCTATATATATATATATATCTATTTATATACGTATATAAAATGTGTGTTTGTGTGTGACAGAGACTCACACACCAACCCATTCACACAAATCTATGATCTTGAGGTATCTAATGAGTTATAATTCTAAGTACCATTTTATATTTATTGACTAATACCTGTTTTAATTGTTTGAAATTCAACACTGTAGACAAAAAATCATGCATTAACTATAGCAAGCTGTGGAAAAGATGTTCGCCACTTTGAATTCGAGCCTCGGTCATCTGTAAGGAAGAAGTTCTCTTGATCCTTAAATCAAGTCAATTCTATGAAGTTTTTTATTATAAATCAATCCAAATATGAGATTAAAATGCAGCTTAAAATGCAACCTGATTCTTCTTTGCAGTTTGACTTTTATTCTCTGCCTTTCAGATTATTGAATATGAGGTTGGTGATGTTCTTGAGATTCTCCCTGGTCAAGATCCTGCTGCAATTGATGCTTTCATACAGCGCTGTAATTTGAACGCAGATGCATATATTACAGTACGTAATTTTCTTGCATGTCAGTTGCCTGGAGGATTTTCATCATTTTTTTACTTCGATTTTTTCTTTGAACATGTTATTTCATCTTGGGTGGTACATATTCTTGCCATATATCATTACATTTATCAATGCATCCTGTTGGAGATTACATTGATTTTATTGTGTACATTATACTATATAAATGCATCTCTCTCTATATATATTCTCTCTCTCTCTATATATATATATGTGTGTGTGTGCGCGCGCTTGAATCCTGTGCAACTGCTGAGATGTTATGTGAAAGGAATGCAGTTTAATATACCAGTATGTCAGATACATGTGTTGCGGGATGAAGGTGGCAAGGTGCTAGTATGACATTCAGGGTTGGGTTTTTTCATTTCAAACTTTAGGCTCGACTTTTATAGAAAAGTACCTGGTGTAAAATGGAATAGCAGATTCATCCAAGTCAATCTCGCGTAGTTGGGTAGTACTTCGTGGAATTAAAGCAAAGGACAAGCTTGTTCCTGACCATGAAAAAAGAAGTGGCATTGTGAACTCTATCCTCATTTCTTTGAATTCTCTTTTATCATTATCCTCATTTCTCTTACTCTATTTACTTGAGGCATCTGGGCGCTCTTTATCTTCTCGTTATTTTCTTTTATGTTTTATGACTAGGCTATGGTACTATCACTTAATGATGTTGCCCTTTAATCACAGTTTACTTTCAGTAGTGCTGGACAGATAAGTTTTTTTTTGTTATTAACATGAAATGTGACTGAATGATTCACTGTTTTTAGGTCCATCCCAGGGGTACAGAGAATCAACTTCGTGATTCAAAGATCTCCATGAAATTAAGGACTTTTGTGGAGCTTACAATGGACGTTGCATCAGCCTCCCCCCGTCGCTACTTCTTTGAGGTAAAAAAATACCTTAACTTCTTTTGTGTATATATTGCAAATATCTTTAGTAATATTTTAAGCTTTTATCGTTTGGCATGTTTTGGCTCCTTTATAATACTGGTCATTAGGTAAAGTATCGATCCTTTTTCCATCAATTGATGCCCAGTAGTTACCTTTGATTTCTCTGGGAATCAGCGTTGATATGCTTTTTTCTTGTTTGAACAAGCTAAGTTTGAGGCTCCATTGGGATGAACAGCTGCATTTTATTTGGCTTCTAATATGTCAACTGCGTTCTCAGCTGAGCATTATTTCATTTGATTACTTTAATGATTTAAATGTTCCCTATACATTTATGTATGTTGTTGGTTGTTGCACTTAAGCAGCATTGTTATTGTACTTAAATCCAGGGATGGCAATAGTGACCCGCCTCACTGTTAAGACTCGGCTTTCTCCATTTCTTTAAAGGGTCCAGTTCAGTGTCGGGATTACACATGAAAACCCAAGTAGGGGATGATGGGGCAGGGATTGTTCCAGAGGTTCTTGCCGTATTAGCTAAAATTTTAATATAGTGTCTGTCCCGATTCCCACACACTTGCAGTCTTGCGGACACAGCTAATTTATGGAGGAATGTGACAAATAGTAACTTGGTATGGTAGCGATGTGGACAAAAACTTCGAGTGCTGCTTAGATTTTGAGTGTTCTACAGTGAATTCTTGCAACTCCTCTACAGATACATTTCACACTTTCTGCACGTGATACACTCAAAGAGATATCTGTGTGTATTATCTGGGTGTATACGTAGAGAAAATGTAATGGATGGAAATCCAAAACTAGAACCCCGAACGCAAGGAACTGAAGCAAGCAAGAGAGGGAGAGGGAGGGGGAGGGGGAGAGAGAGATGGAGCAGTGGTTGGTGTAGAGAGAGAGAGAGAGAGAGAGAGAGAGAGAGAGAGAGAGAGAGAGAGAGAGCAAAACATTTTCTCGTTTATGCATCTATAATGGTCTGCAGTGTTTTCTACCCTGAGGATATCGTTTCTGATTCTGGATGTTATTTTAATATTTGTCTTTGTCACAAGGGTAGTTTAAAGGTCATGCTTTGTTCTTGCCCTTGTAGGACTCACTGTGTGATACTGTAGAATAGATAAGACAAAATAAAACCAGTGTTAACCAACAATGATTATAAGTTGGTACAAACAAAACTAAAGACTGATTACAAGATAAAATACTTCCAAAAAACCAACGTATTGACTATGTTGCTTATATTTACAGCAGAAAACAGAGAACAAAAATGGAAATTTGTACGAAATAAAGAAAATAAAGGAAAGAGGGAGAATGTTGGCACCAAATATTTGTGGATGGTGGGAGGATAGAACTTTCCCGCGACGCTAAATTCCATATCTTTGGCAGGATCTGTTTTAAGGGAAAGTGAGTCCTACAAGGGCAAGTTAACTTTCATTTTCCTTGGTCCCATCATTTTCCTGGTAACTAAACACTCTAAAATATGTGGGAAAGTTAACTTTCCCATCCTTTAATGGGGCCTAAGTAACTAATACCCAGAGAATATATTTTACATGTCTTCCTTAGTTGATGTAGATTTGCTCTTGTAGGCAGGTGGATCTCTAACATCAGAATTAGCTACTACGACTTTTTTTGGTGAAGGAATTTCACTTTGGTAAAGAAATTTCACTCTTCGTATCCAACCATGAAAGCAAATTTCTTTGCATCTATGTAATTTGATTGTGGAAAAATATTAGGAACATGTTATCTGAGTTCTTACCTACCTGCTTTCACATCAGCTGCACGATCATAGTGTGCACTAAAGTGATCAACCTTTCCTGATATCTTCAGGTAATGAGTTACTTTGCCAGTGCTGAACATGAGAAGGAAAGGCTTCAATATTTTGCCTCGCCTGAAGGAAGAGATGATTTATACCAATATAACCAGAAGGAAAGAAGAACTGTTTTGGAGGTACACAATTGCTCATCTTCCTCTAGAGACCAAGGTGCTTATATTTTCTTCTCCTTTTCACGTTGGTTTTTCCTTGAAATGAAAATTTGAGGTTCATTGATTATAGGTGTTTATGCTTTCTGAACCTTGATGAAATCTCTATGGATCTGCTCTAATCATTTGCATTTATGAAAGCTTGCATGTCAGAGTATACCTTTATATGGGTAAGGAATATTTCCAGGATAGATAAAGTGGTTTGTTCTACAAACATCCTTGTTAAAATTCAAAGCAGGACACTTCTGCATTGACACAAAATGTCTTTGCCCAAAATACGGACGAGTCATGACTATGTTGTCCAGAAATCCTGCAATTGTCATTTTTGCTAGGATGTGAATGAAATTGAGATGTAGCCATTTCTTATTACTGTCTTCTGAGTTTTGGGAACACATCTCTGCAAAGACTAAATAGGAAACACTAGGTGTTAGCAACAGGTGTATCAGATGTGCCGATTTAGCAAAATGGTGGAGAAATCCTTGTGAGCATGGATCTTTCTTATCACATCGAAATTGGGTGATTTTACTGATTCTGAAACAGTTTAATCCCAGTCATAAAAAATGTAAAAGCCCACTAATGTTATGCAAATTGCTATCTTTTCTCTAGGTATTAGAGGATTTCCCTTCTGTGCAAATGCCATTTGAATGGCTCGTGCAGCTAGTTCCTCCATTAAAAACGAGGGCATTTTCTATTTCATCTTCTCATTCAGTTCATCCCAATCAAGTACACTTGACGATTAATGTGGTATCGTGGACAACACCTTTCAAGCGGAAGCGAACTGGTCTCTGCTCAGCATGGTTAGCCGGACTTGATCCTGAAAATAGTTCTGGTATGTTAACAAAAAGTGATCTTTGCTATATCGATCGCATTTGGATGACCAACTTTGTTATCACTCAAGAATGCTCAGATGACCACATTGTGGTTTAATATGGCACACCGCATATCCACAATGGTTGGATATTATTGAGATTCATTTGAGACCCGCGTTACCAATGAATGTGTTAGTGCCACATCAGATTCTAAAGAAAATGTGGTAACAAGACTCATTGGTATCACCTTCTTCCACTTTATACTGCTGACCCTGTATTCCTTTGAAAAACAGGAGTCAATATACCAGCATGGTTTCACAAAGGTTCCCTTCCTCCCCCACCACCATCACTTCCCCTCATTCTCATCGGACCCGGAACTGGTTGTGCGCCTTTCCGAGGATTTGTCGAGGAAAGAACCTTACAGAGTAAATCTGGACCCACCGCTCCGATTCTCTTCTTCTTTGGTTGCCGAAACAAGGATAACGACTTTTTATACAAAGATTTTTGGTTGTCCCATTCACAAAATGGTGGGGTCCTCTCAGAAGATAGAGGTGGAGGCTTCTATGTTGCCTTCTCCAGAGACCAGCCAAACAAGGTTTATGTGCAACACATGATGCGGGAACAAAGCAACAGGGTGTGGAATCTGCTGTGTGAGGGTGCGGCCATCTATGTTGCAGGTTCATCAACCAAAATGCCGGCTGATGTTATGTCAGCATTTGAGGAAATCATATCAAATGAGAGTGGGGTTTCCAGCGAAGCTGCCGTCGGGTGGATTAGGGAACTGGAAAAGGCTGGTAAGTATTATGTCGAAGCTTGGTCGTGAGCTGTCTGCTCCTTTTTTTCATTCTAGTGGCAATTCTGGTAGTTGGAAAGTCAGAAACTAGCCTTGTTCTGAAGATCTTAAAGGATCTCGGCTTTATCGGGGAGCAAATAAATTCTGAAGTGTTAATTCTGAGTACCCGATACCGATTCTGGAGAAAAGTTTTGACCCGACATTGGATATGATGGCATGAGTGAATGAATAGGTAGTTTTTTTTTTTTTTGATCCTCGAACGAATAGGTAGGTAGTTAGATAATTGTTGCAAGTGATCTGAAGTTGGATGTAATAACCGTGTATGCCTTTTGGGACTGGGTTTTGGTTGCTACTCTTTGAACTTGGATTCGAACACACCATAAGAAAATCTGGAAATAATTCAATTTATACTTCAACCTTTCAAGGCTTGAATTTTTTTCCTCAGTGTATATCAATGAAGGAAACATGGTAATGTGCACAGAAATTAAATTGGGTCTTTAGGCTTGCCCTCTCTGATGCTATTTGGCTTTGATTAGTGGGAATGGTTCTGCAACAAAACAGGTATAGGGGGACCATTGTTTTAGTGGTATTCTGAGAGCAGTCTATGTTGTCAAAGGTTAGGTCTGTCTCCAATTCTCCTCCGTCCATACCCTCAATGATTGAAGACAACATGAGTTCTATTGTTGTGTATTTTACCATTACATTGTGGAACCATAACTTTCTTTAAATTGGCAGGAATTGTGGTTCCTTTTTGAGAATGTTCAGTAGTTGAGAATGTCTTCAATTGGAACTCATTTCTTTGTTTCTGTAAAATTATCTCCGACGCTAAAGCCAACGTCGTCGCCAAATGATAAGTTTGCAAATTCGAAGCACATCTAATCTATACTACTCCTATACTATAAGCAAGTGAATGTGTGTGTCTTCCAAGCCTCCGAACCCCCACTCCTAATTTTTTGGACTTTTAGATTTTTTATTTTTATTTTGAGAGAGAGAGAGAGAGAGAGAGAGAGAGAGAGAGAGAGAGAGAGAGAGAGAGAGAGAGATTTAAGGGGAAATGCGAAGGTAAGTTTTACTAGATGGCAAAGATAAATAAATATTATGTTTTTTAGTTTTTGAATTTATCTTATTTGCACTTTAAAATTTTAATTCATAACAACAGATACAGTATATGTTTCCCATGCATAAAATGCAAATACGCTCTGTGACGGAGCCGGAAAAAATATTACTGCTATTTCTTTTATCAATTAGCGTTGAGCTCGTTCGATACGTGGGACTAGAAAAAACACCACTATGATTTCTTGTTTGTCCCGTGCAGTAAACGGGCACAACGCTAATTGGATAATATGGAATTGACTTCTCCTTTCACGGGGTATACAAATAGTAAGGCTTGAAACCTCCCATGAATCAGTGTTTTTGTATTTATTTTATACCTATTTAAGGATATGGGCAATGTTGATCCACTTTTTAAGTGGGTGATATAATATCGGATTTTAATTTTACTCACAAGTCATAAAATATATTGATATTTCACTTAATATACAGTAATAGATAACTTGCGATTTCCATCCGGACGGACGGGAAAAAGTTTCTGTTTGGTTAGAAAAAAAAGATAATGGAAAGAGAAAATGATAGGAAGTGAAATAAAAAAGGGGGAAAATGTATTATTTTCCTAGCATCCATTAATTTGATAAGAGCAAACCCTAGCCGCTGGACATAAGTCGATATTTCAGTATATTTCCTTCTTTTTTTTCGAAAATGGGCAATCATCTATTTAATCCTTTCTTAAGTACAACTCCCATTAGGAACCAAATACCTTAGTGATAATACGTGTTTGTATTTAGTACGGACACAACTGCATCTAGAACCGTTTGATGCACGTGGGCCCCCGTACATCGGACGGCTTCAAATACAGTTGCGACCGAAGTTGCGTGTTAAGGTCGTGTTCCTAGACTTTTTCTCATCTCCCTCTCCAAGTAACCTCTACACACATAGCGCCGCCCTTATTGTATGTATATAACTATATATACCCCCATAAGAAGCTCTGAACTACTGCAATTTCCCAAGTAACAACGTGAGAATAACATAGGGGTGGCAAATTGGAACCAAACTTATTAATCAATCCAAACCCATTTACTAAAAAATGGACCCAACCCAACCCATTTATTGGTTGGGTTAGAATGGGTTCAACCCATCTAACCAATTTATTAATTGGGTCTTAATTGGGTCAACTAAAATGACCCAATAAGTCATATGAACATGACTCAAAAAAAAAAACCTTCATCCACTCCTGATTCTCCTCCTTCTCTCGACCTCTCTCGCCTCTCTCTCTTCATGTACAGACTCTCTCTCTCTCTCCTCCTATTTTTTTCTCTAGAGAGAGAGCAACCGTTTTCAACAATCTCTCTCACTAGATTTGCACATCCAACAGTGTTAAGATTGTGGCCTCTGTTTTCTTCGAGCGACTTCCTGTCGTTGTTCCCAAAATAATAAAGTTTTGTTCGTGAAAAAATTAATTCAAATCCTCCATAATATCAATTGATTTTTTAGGACAAATGGTGGAAAATTAGTTCGACAAGTGGTATTTTGGTTACACAATGCTACTTTTTGCTACCGCTCTAAAAGCGTACATGCAGAAATTGAGCGGGAAAGTTCAATCGAAATTGAATTATAAATTCGAAGGTCCGTTCAAATTCACCTGTTATATACTACATTATGAGTTTCGATCAAAATTTTATACTTTTCTGATTCCTCTCGCCGAGACGAATCAATAAGTCACAAAAAATTTGACGCAAAACTAACAAATGCAAAAAAAAATTGAATAAAGACAAAAAATAAGTTACTATTTCACTTATGAAGCCAAATCCACCCTAAGCGTACAGGATAATTTGGTCATATAAGTAGTAGAGGGATAGTATGTTAATTTTAATGTACATAGATATTTTAGTCATTTAAATTTACAAGGGTAATATGGTTATTTTAGTGGACATTGATATTATAGTCATTTTAAATTTTAGTATATAGTAGTATGTAATTGGGCTAATGGGCGGGTCAGGTTTGTTTTTAAATAAATGGGTCGGGCTAGGTATGGGTAACTAGACTTATAATTAATGGGTCTAAATAGGTCATTGACCTATTAAAGACTCAACCCATTTACAACTTACCCATTTTGACCCAAATCTGCCCATTTGCCACCTCTAGAATAACATCACGATAAGAGATGATATTCAGAGAGTTGTGTAAGATCAGAGAGAAGAGCAGTACTACTAAGGAAGACATGATCATACCCGTCTTCAGGCCGACGGATGAAGAACTTTTGATCCACTATCTCGAGAGGAAGTGTAAGCATCTATCCCTGCCTTGCAATGTCGTTTTCGAGAGTCAGATTTACAGGGTTGGGGACAAGCGCCATGGCAGATTTTCACCAGAGATGACCCGTGGACAGAACGTACCATCTATGTTTTCACAAGGTTGATAAAGACCAGCAAGAACAGCGACCAGGTGGCTACAACGGCCGGTTGTGGCACATGGCATCGAGAGACCGGTCTTGAAAACGTAACAGATGATGAAGGTGGTGTTATTGGGTCCAAGAGGACATTGTGTTTTCGGATCAATAACGAATCGGGTGTGATAGATGAGGAGGGTGAGAGAAAAGGCCACTGGATCATGCATGAGTACTCACTCGGCGATGGTAAGAGTCCTGCTGGGAAAGGAGAATGTCTTCTTTGTAGGATAAGAAGACTTGACAAGGACCCCAAGAAATCTGTGATGAAAGCAAAGAATGTCGAGGCTGGTAGTGTTGACGACAACGTTGCAGTCCAGAAACCAGCAAAGCGTGCTAGAACAGAGCTTGTGCCGGAACAGAGGACGGATTGTGACATTGCTGCAGAACCAGAAACAGAAGTTGTTCTGATTTCAGAAGATCTATTTGTGCAAGAACCGGGTTTTATGATGAGTGGTGATCCTAATGATCTAATGTTTGATCTTGAAGAATTCAAAGCACTTTTGGAAGGGGAGAAGCAAGGAAGTTATAGGCATTGTGACAGTGCTGCACCTGTTCGATCAGACCATATTGCCGTAATATCAAACACTAAGGAGCAGCAGGAGCAGCAACAAGGGTTTCTGCTTGCTCGTGATGCGTTTGGAAATATCTCTTCGACTAACCAAGTTGTTCCCTCAGGCCTTGCTTCAGAGAGTTTTGTTGACGATTGGATGCAGTACGTGAGTCCTGAGCTTATTGGATGCGTAGCTGAAAATTTTTCAAATACAGAAATCTTATTGAGTGCCGAGCTTCTCCCTAGGTATCAAGAGAGTAATAGGTGGTATCAAGAGAGTAATAGGTTGTTGCCTCCAAACTTCAGGTTTGATGCCACCATAGAACCTTCACCGATATGTTCTGTTTCCAATAATATGCATGTTCAGTTGGACCCTGAAACCATATCGGCGCTCAAAAACATGCCGTGGCCAAACAACTGCTTCCCTGACATGGGTATGGGGGTGAGATAGATCTGCTGCAGAACAAGGAATGAAGCTAGCAACATCTAGAGCAAGAGATTACACATTGTTTAGGACAGTGTGTTTGCTGTCGTGTGTGTGTGTGTCACAACTGCAGATATTTTAGTTTATCAGTTACACGATTTTTCTGTGCTTCAGAATGTTGAGCTTCTTCTATTTGTCTAATGGTTTGCCCGGTATGTAGCTGCGCAGAATCACGACATACCAAAGGGATAGGACCGAGTTTCACTCTGTCATTTATTTGCTTCTTCTGCTTTGATTGGTTTTGTGGAAATGAGGTCATGATGGGAATTATTTCTTTGAAACTCGAAGAATCTCTCTTTATACTAGCTGTAACAGACCTGCCATTGCCAAACTGAATGGCAAAGCATATACCTCTTTACGCTGCATACTTGAAAAACAAATGCTTCCAAATTCCGAACCAAAAAGATGAGAGCTGACATTCAAGAAAGAGAGGCTGTGACAATCAGTTGTGACTTCCCGTTTTGAGGGAGTTGCAAAACGAATCACTTCAGATCGCGAAAAACTTAAGAAATTAAACTCCCAAGTTGCATTTTTTGACACCCTTCTTTTTATTCATGGTTAATGTGGTTGGAATTTCTGGAAGTATCTGGCTGATAAGCACTCGAGAATGTAATAAAGAGTGCGCTAGTGTCTAGTCTTAGTTACTTTTGTCATTTAATTAGTTGTTTTTAGTTACTTTTGCTCGTAAGGCGTTTTGGTTTTGTTTTGTAGAGAAACCATTTAATTCAGGTAATTTAAAGACCAAAGCGTGTCAAGGTTATTCAAAGCTCAAAAGATGACCCGGTGGCCAAAGCTAGGCAAGGCAACCCGAGCAAGGCAATGGCCAAGGCGTGGCCCGAGCAAAAATAGCAAAGCAAGGCTGCCAAGGCAAGTCAACGCGCGGTCAAGACCAAGTTCTGAAGATAAGCCCTCGGTACCGATGGCTAAGATTGGAGACATCGTTACCGAGCTCTTATCTCCTGTCAGCCACTAAGCAGCTTGGCATCGATGGCTAAGATATGGGACATCGGTACCGAGAGCTTAAATGCATTTTAAGCCCATTGCCATCGGTACCGAGGCCTTAAGGGGGAATCTCTGGAGAATATTCCATCCGTGTACTTAGGGACTATTTGTAGGCGTGATGTCATGGTACAAACACCTTTTTTTTTACTTTTTGCATTGTAGTTTTTAGATCTAGAGCTAGATTTAAATTGTTCTTCGTGTTCTTGAGTGTTCTTAATTTCCAGCCCTTAATTTCTGCATTTTCAACTCTTGTAAGTTAGTGTTTGCTACTCTCTCTTTAATTAAAGTTGTTTAAATTCTCCCGATCTATCTTTCTAGCTAGTTTATTTCTAGTGTTGTGTTTACACTTTTGCTAAGTAGATTTTTGCTTGCTCTTATCTTTTTAGATATGTGTGAGTAGTTTCATAAGGTTGGGTCATGGGGTGACTAGGACCACATGACTTGAGTAAAAATTGCATTTTTCACCAAAAAGTTTGCAACTTTGTTTTGGAAATTGATGTGGGGCTTGGATTTGTTTGTCAAATTACCGAGGTGATAACCTCCTTGATCATGTGTAGGTAAGAGTTTCGCCTACTTACTACACATGATGCTTGGAGCTCGGTCGCTCGAGGTGTTTGCTAAATAAATTCTATAGCTAGCTTGATTTTTGAACCTTCTTATCTTCTGGGTAAAACCGTGTATTGAGGTGAAAAATGTGGTTTTGCTTGGGTCGTGGGCGCTAGTGATTCCTAGACCTAACCTTCTTTTTATCTAGTTTATTCTCGTTTAATTTAGTCTTTTTACTTTCCACCGCATACGAAAAATCAAGTTGGCTGACTAAAAGCCGGAAACCATACTTGCATCTACAATCCATCAAAGCCGTATTAGTTATCCCTGTGGGTACGATCCCGGACTTCCGGATTTATTATACTTCAATTGGACGCTTATACCCTACGCTTGGGGTGATCTCTTGGATATATATCGAGAATTGCGAGGCACTGGCACTGATTAGATACTACTCCAATAGTTTCAGTCACCACTGATCTCATTTTCCTTTCCGGAAAACTGCTGATCTCGCTTACTGTGAACTTCAAATACGTTTACTCGTGAAGGGCCAAGGGTAAGTCCCTTAACCACTTTGTCTTTAGAACCAATCCCTCTCAGTTTTGGGGTCAATTTCAGCTCGTGGTTAGCGATGGGTGAATGTCGTTTAACTGAAGGTGAGTCGATGGAAAGGGATAGGAAGGGGTCACAATGTCCTTCATTTTTTCGCAAGGTAGTATATGCCAACAGGATTTGGTTATTTGGAGGCCACGTGAATACATGACGAATGGAGTGAGGCTGTTGAGTGGACGAGACCACCCAATTGCATAGACGCCGGTCCTGTTATAAACTGCAACATAGACTTAAGTTTGAAGCAGATTATTAAACGGATAAGGGCTGCAATTTTCTTCCTATATGTTCTTTAAAAGCTGTATAAAGATTTGTTGCTTCTTTTTTTTTGGTTTGTTTGGTGGAGACGACATCAATATGGAAATTACCTAAACGACCACAGTTACAGCAGAAATTTTCGAGACATTCTCCAAGCCTCCCCAGTAGTCCTATTTTCCCCAACCTTATTCCAGGATTCTGTATACAAGATCTAACGACGCTCGCGATAATCAACGTAACAATAGGATAGTCAAGGCTTTCCTTCTGATAGAGTCTGCGAATGGTTTTCCATTCCCCCATACTGTTATGTAGTTTTGGATAACACTCCGCACTTGACCAGCAAATGCTTCCAATGTCCAAACCAAAGACGAAACCGGACATTCGAGGAAGAGATGACTGTAAAACTCCACACAAAACTGGACAGGCAGGGTCCCCGGTTCCCGTTAGAGGGATTAGGAAAATGAGTCACTTCTGATAATGGAAAACTTACTGAAATTAAATGATATGGCTGCTTTATGACCCCTTAACCATTGTGAATGCCGCTCAATGTTCTTGATGTAGCTGCACTAAGTAGATGCTAATGTTTTTTTTTATCATAACCAGATGTCTGGGCCAACTTGCGTGCAGCTCGACTAAATTTGGGGCCCTGAACTAAATCAGAATCCTGAAGTTTTTTTTTTTTTTCAACGGAAAAAGTAAATTCATTAATCAAGCCATACGGCATCTACAGATAACTCCGAATAAAGAATATGACATACGGCAAGTACAGATTTCCACCAAAATACAGAGAAACAGAGACACAATACAATAAAAGACTAAGAGACGAAACCCTCCGTTGAGCCAAGGTTTGGGATTGCCAGTCGGGCGTTTTTGTGGATAAACCCTCCGTTGAGCCAAGGTTTGGGCTAACTTGAGCACCTCAATTAAATTCGGGGCCTTGAAGTTAACGGTCAGTGATCCCAAAGTTTGAAATTAATTCGAGGAGAAGGTCCCTAACCACTTTTTTTGCTCCCACATTTCAATGAAGGAACTTTGGCTGTCTTCCAATTTGGACCCCATATCCTTCTGCTAATTGATTTGTAGAAAATTAGAGGCCGCCCCTGTTTTTTAGCCTCGGTTTGAAACCAACCCTAAAATATTTTTACCGAACCTGAATGGCTCGGGTATATTGCATACTGACTTTTATACCCCAAAGCCTACAAATCGACTGTTTTCTCTCTTTGTACAATGGATCTCGCTCCCCTCCACCCCGCGCATCCCCACCTCCTCTTCCATCAGCTCCCCCAGCCCATCGCCGTCGTCGCAACCCCACCCAATCCCCGCCTCCCCTGTCCCTCCCCCCTTCCCTTGGCCACCGACCACCACGCCATCGTCCACAACTTCCAGCACCTACATCAAAGCCCCCGTTGATCTCGTACCTTCATGCGGCCGTTGGCGGCCAGGAAGACCTCTCGCGAGACCTTGGTACCGCTCCTGACGATGAGGGCGTCGAACTAGGAGATCTCCTTGCAGAGCTGCTCCAGAGACATGCCGTAGAGGCAGTCGACGTCGCCAAAGCTGCGAAGGAGGTCGAGACTGCCTTCTCTGAGTTTTATTTTGAACAGATGGTGCCATCGATTTCATCTTCTTCGTCTTTTTCTTCTTGTTCTTCGCTGGCGGCGAGTGTGTTACCGTGATTTGTGATTCCATCAATTCCAGCGAATGTTCTGTGAACTGGTCGATCAAAAAGAAAGAAGAAGAACACGATGTTTGTTTTACATGTTTTGATGGTGGAGCCTCGTGCTATGCGAGCAATCGGCGGGGTTTTGGTTAGTAAAAAATTCAGAATTACTAGTTCTGGATCTATTGTAGTTCCTAAAGCAACGAAGCATACTTCAACATTTCTTTTCTTTTTCATTTTGTTTTTTGTGATGATAAAGTAGTATATGAGTGGGTTTTGGAATTGGAATCTCTTTTTGTGATGGTAAAGTTGTTTTGGTGTGGGGTGAGCTATGTGAACTGTGTATTTTCGGTCATGTGAACGGGCTATGAGAACTGGCAGTTAGAACTATGTATTTTCTATCAGAAACTGTGTATTCTCTATGAGAATTGTCTATGAAAACTGTCTATGAGAATTGTGTATTTTCTGTGAGAACTCCATATGAGAATGGTTATATTTTCTATAAGAATTGTGTTTTTTCTATGAGAACTGTGTTTTTTTCTATAAGAACTGTGTTTTTGTCCATGATGATTGTCTATGAGAACTGTGTATTTTTTTATGAAAATTATGTATTTTCTATGAGAACTTTGTATTTTAGTGTGGTAAGACTATTTGAACAGTGTATTTTTTAGTTCACATAGCCATTTCACATGAGAACGGTCTATAAGAATTATATTTTTCAGTTCACATAGCCATTTCACATGAGAACTGTGTTTTTTCTATGAAAACTGTATTTTTTTTATGAGAACTGTTATTGTCCATGATGATTATCTATGGGAACTGTGTATTTTAGTGTGTGGTGAGACTATTTTGAACGGTGTATTTTTCTATGAGAACTGTATATTTTTCAATGAGAACTTTGTATGGTCCATGAGGACTATCTATTGGACTGTTTATTTTCTATGAGAACTGTGTATTTTAATGTCTGATGAGGCTATGTGAACTGTTTATTTTTTAGTTCACATAGCCCATTCTCATAACCAGTCTATGAGAATAGTCAATTCTCATAAAACTTACCATTAGAATTGAATATGAGAATTGGCAATTCACATAGCAAACTCTCATAATTCAGTTCACATAGCCAATTTTCTATGAGAACTGAACGGTTCTCATAGAACAGACTATGAGAATTGGCAGTTCTCATAGCTCACATAGCCAAGGGTATTTTTGTCCGAAATAATATGGGTCACATAGCCAGTTTTCTATGAGAACTGACAATGAGAATTGGCAATTCTCATAGCCCACATAGCCAATGGTATTTTTGTCCGAAATAATATGGGTCACATAGCCAGTTTTCTATGAAAACTGAGCAGTTCTCATAGAACTGACTATGAGAATTGGCAATTCTCATAGCCCACATAGCCAAGGGTATTTTTGTCCGAAATAATATAGATCACATAGCCAGTTTTCTATGAGAACTGAGCAGTTCTCATAGAACTGACTATGAGAATTGGCAGTTCTCATAGCCCACATAGCCAAGGGTATTTTTGTCCGAAATAATATGGGTCACATAGCCAGTTCTCATAGCCCACATAGCCAAGGGTATTTTTGTTCGAAATAATATGGATCACATAGCTAGTTTTCTATGAGAACTGAGCAGTTCTCATAGCCCACATAGCTAAGGGTATTTTTGTCCTAAATAATATGGGTCAAAAAATAATTATAAAAATATAAATTTTATTAAAAATAGACATGTACACAAAAAGTTAAGAAGAATGGGTAAAATAGTAAAATTGCATGAAAAGTCAAGAAAAAGGACTGAAGGAAAGAAAAAATATTTTGGTCAGGACTGTTTGAAATCCGAACCAAGAAAAAAGGGCCGGCCTCTAAATTCCCCGTTGATTTGTTTCCTCCTTTAACCTTTTGTAACGGAACTTGGTCCTCCTCTTGGGGTGGAAGTCAGTTGCTCCAAATTAAGGGCCTTAGCCCTTGCCTTTACGGCCCACTATCATTTTTTGGAAGGAGGAAAGTTGCAAGAAACAGGGGAGAGAAAAACCGTCAAACTGCAAATTAAGTCCAAATCAAATGGCTTGGTTAGGTTTTTGAGTAGTGTGGATCAACCCGGTTTCAAAAAATTGCAATCTGTGTTCAATGATTTGGTTTTATGGATTTATGTACTGGTTTCTATCCGATCTGAACCGTGTATATGTACACCAAATAAAACACAGGCTAAGCCAAATAGTCATAATTTTCTAATCTCCATTCATGAGAGGTTATTGACTGCTCTTGGAGCAATGCTCCATACCAATCACAACACGCCATGTGTCATTTTGTTCTCTAATTTACCAACACAAAAGTCATGGTCCCGAAGTTTTAACCAATCACAATACATGTGGAGCACCACATCGCCTTGCTCAAAGAGCAAATAACTTCTCATTCCACCACCCTATTCTTTCATTGCCAAGATAAATTAACCTATAAATTTCTATATATGAAGATATATTCACGTAAATACGTAATGCATCCATCTCTCTTTCCCATCCAACAATAAGGGCTCTATGCTAGCCAGTATCTTCTCTTTCCAATAGTTTTCTCCTTGCTTTATTCTCTACACACTAATAGAATTGATTTTAACACTTGAGTTTTGGTTTATCTTGCCTGTCCAATTTTAAGAAATTAATAATTCATGAGGATAGATGTCTCAAAATTTCAAGCGAACGATAGTCCAAAACCTAAATCGAACCGTATTTTAATGATTTGTATTGGTCTGGTTCGGTGAACTTTATGGATTGGTCTAATTCTCCAAATTCTCAATTTGCAGGTATTAGTTTGGTTCTTGGTTTAGTATGAAACGGAACCAATCCGGTCTATGCTCACCCTAGCAAGAAAGTTGTCCACAATAAGAAAAGGAAAGGTGGAGGGAAGAGGATAAAGAAGAAAGTCATGCTAATTGTTGTTGATTTTCCCAAGGAAATAAAATGCCACTGAATTTTTTTAAGAAAAAAGTAACACAAGTTCAATGACTTAAGAGGGTTGTATGAGAAATTTTATTTTTCATTCTTGCTAAGTGAACATGAAAAAGTTTTCTTTTTTTTTTTTCTTCTCGTTCTTGCATTTTCTACCATTATCTCTCCAACCAATTGGACCAGGGAAATGACAAATGATATTCAATATTGTAAATTGATATTTCACTTAACTATATTTCCTTTTTTTTTTTTTCAAATATGGGCAACCATCTATTTATTCCTTAAATCCTTCCCTATATTTTCTCCTATTTAATTAGGAACCAAATACCTTAATAATATGAGATTAAATTCCTTCTGTCGGCGACAGAACTGTGGGTTTTCTACCACCATTATTATAGGCCCCACGGTCCATTAATTGCTGATTTGAACAGTTCATCTTGTAGGACCCGTAGAGTAGTTTTCCCATTCAAAAAATTAGTTTCATCGAACATTGATAGATGTATCAAAATGTAAATTTTGGTTTACAAAACGGATGGTCATGAACAGTTTAAGTTGACAAGATCATACCGTCCATTTTATAAACTAAAGTTTAACTTTTGATTGATCTATCGACATCAAATCAAGTTGATTTTTTTGCGTGAATATACTAAATTATGAGCTCTACAAGATGAACGGTTCGAATTATAACAATGGGCAGCGGTTTTCGCCGGTGGAAAGAACTTAATCTCTCTAATAATAGAGTAGTGCTACAGGTACCGACCAAACTCGGAAATCGTACCGACGGCCTCGCCGGGTCGTCTCCTGCCACCGGACGGCCAAAAATTCTATAAAAAAAGAAAACCGAGAGGGCCCCGCAGAAATCAACGGCATCCGATGTGTGTAGGGTGCATATACATGAAAAATAGGGTGTTTAGATCAAGCACCCTACACACATCGGATGCCGTTGATTCTCGCATAGGCCCCCTCGTTTTTTTTTTATAGAATTTTTGGACGGCTCGAATCGGCCGTCTGGTGGCCGGAGACGACCCGGCAAGGCCGTCAGTATGATTTCCCTACGGGTTTGGTCGGTACCTGTATCTTTTTTGCTAATAATATGTATTTCTATTTAGTTGCAACTCTCCTGCCTTTAAGATTCCCATCGATCTAGTATGATTTATCTAGACACATATTTACGAGCAACGCTAGGAACACAACGTTAAAAAATAAGTACGGACACAACTGCATCTAGAGCCGTTCGATGCACATGAGCCCCATACATCGGACGGCTTCAAATGCGGTTGTGACCGAAGTTGAGTTTTAACGTTGTGTTCTTAGACTTTTCCTTCTCTCCCTCTACAAGTAACCTCTACACACATAGCGCCGCCCTTGTTGTGTGTATATATACCCCATAGCAAGCTCTGAACTAGTGCAATTTCCCAAGTAACAACGTGAGAATAACATAATTAAGGTTAAGAGATGATGATAGCCAGAGAGTTGTGTGTGAGAGAGAAGAGCAGTACTACTAAGGAAGACATGATCATACCCACGGGATACGTCTTCAGGCCGACGGATGAAGAACTTTTGATCCACAATCTCGAGAGGAAGTGTAAGCATCTATCCCTGCCTTGCAATGTCGTTTTCGAGCGTCAGATTTACGGGGTTGGGGACAAAGCGCCATGGCAGATTTTCACCAAAGATGACCCGTGGACAGAAAATACCGTCTACGTTTTCACAAGGTTGATAAAGGTCACCAAGAATGGCGAACGGGTGGCTAGAACGGCCGGTTGTGGCACATGGCATGGAGAGACCGGTCTTGAATACGTAACAGATGATGAAGGTGGTGTTATTGGGTCCAAGAAGACGTTGTGTTTTCGGATCAATAACGAACCGGGTGTGATAGACGAGGAGGGTGAGAGAAAAGGCCACTGGATCATGCATGAGTACTCACTCGGCGGTGGTAAGAGTTCTACGGGGAACGGAGAATATGTTCTTTGTAGGATAAGAAGAGTCGACAAGGACCCCAAGAAATCTGTGATGAAAGCAAAGAATGTCGAGGTTGGTAGTGTTGACGACGACGTTGCAGTCCCGAAACCAGCAAAGCGTGCTAGAACAGAGTGCTCACTCGACGGTAGTAAGAGTTCTACTGGGAAAGGAGAATATGTTCTTTGTAAGATAAAAAGTAACGACTCAAGGTTCACCAAGAAATCTGTGAGGAAAGCAAAGAATGTTGAGGCTGGTAGTGTTGACGACGACGTTGTAGTCCGTAAACCAGCAAAGCGTGCAAGAACAGAGTTTGTGCCGGAACAGAAGTTGGATTGTGACATTGCTGCGGAACTAGAAACAGAAGTTGTTCCGCTTTCAGAGGATCTATTTGTGCAAGAACCGGGTTATATGACGGGTGGTGATCCTAATTTAATGTTTGATCTTGAAGAATTCGTAGCACTTTTGGAAGAGGAGAAGCAAGGAAGTTATTCACCAAGGCATTGCAACAGTGCTGCACCTGTTCGATCGGACCATACTACCGTAACATCCAATCCTAAGTTTAACATCGCTGCAAAGTATTTTGAAGAACTAGAACCTGTAGTGGAGCAGCAACAAGGGTTTCCTCTTGATTGTGATGCGTTTGGTAATATATATTCCACTACAGAAGTTGTTCCCTCAGGCCTTGCATCGGTTCCAGAGATGGCACAGCCACCAAA
The DNA here is from genome assembly GCA_018127125.1 of Rhododendron griersonianum. Lineage (NCBI taxonomy): Eukaryota > Viridiplantae > Streptophyta > Magnoliopsida > Ericales > Ericaceae > Rhododendron > Rhododendron griersonianum. Next base: position 9,838,656 of record CM030797.1, on the reverse strand, counting down.
GAGTTTCGACAATGAATGGAACCAGTACTTGAGTCCCAAGCTTATTGAGTGCTGGGGAGAAAATCTTTCGAATACAGAAATCTTAGTGAGTGCTGAGGTTCTTCCTAGATATCAAGAGAGTAATAGGTTCTTGCCTCCAAACTCCGGGTTTGATGCCACAACAGAACCACCATCGCAGATATCTTCTGTTTCCAATAATATGCATGTTCAGTTGGACCCTGAAACCATAGAGGGGCTGAAAAACATGTCGTGGTCACTGGACAGCTTCCCTCATGGGTATGGGGGTGAGATAGATCTGCTGCAGAACAAGGAATGGAGCTAGCAACATCAAGAGCAAGAGGTTAATACACGTTGTTTAGGACCATATGTTTGTTGTCGTGTGTTGGTCACCAGAGGGGGAAAAGGAAAAAAAAAAAGAAACTGGATCTGTAGAATTTAGTTTATTAGTAGTTTATTGAGTTGAGCCCATTCATCCTTCATTTGCAAGTAATCAAAATTTCAATTTGTATCAGTTACACGATTTTTCTGTGCTTTGGAATGTTGAGCTTCATCTATTTGCCTAATGGTTTGATGCTTCTACTCTCCTATGGGTTTTGTTTTTTTGATGGTTACTCAAAGGAGAAAGGATTCAGAAGCATAATCTGTGGGTGCTTGTTGGCTGCTTCTGTGTATCGTATATGGTGTAAAGGAAACAAACGATTCTTGATCAGAAGGCTGCAACAGAAAAGAATATATCATCTTTTGTTATTGCTTGTGTTAGGGAGTTCCTAAGATATTTCAGATTGGTGAAAAACTCCCAGAACAGGGATTTGTGTGGAGTTTGGGGGTTACCTGGTATTGTGCTCGAGCCAAGATAATTCTACCTGACTCTTCTGATGTTTTGGGAAGCTGCTAGATTTCTTTGTTCTGGTTTAGACTTGTATTCTAGCCTGCTGTGTTGTTATTTTGTGCTATTTTTTCTGTTTTGTGTTTTGTCTTCATGCTAGGCTTGGCGTGTTTTCCTTGGTTGTATCCTGGATCTTGTTTCCTTAATTTGGGCTTTAATAGAAACCATACTTGTCAACATAACCCTATGAATAGAAAGTCTTTACTTCAAAAAGAGTCTGCTATTCCGTTGCCCCATAGTAATACATAGATCTCGGGAGTTCTAGCTCGAACACACTAGCTGTAACAGACCTGTCATTGCACTACTGAATAGCAAACATATCTCTTTACACCCCATACTTGACTCTTCTGTTGTTTTGGGAAGCTGCTAGATTTCTTTGTTCTGGTTTAGACTCGTATTCTAGCCTGCTGTGTTGTTATTTTGTGCTATTTTTTTTTTTTCTGTTTTGTGTGTATAGTTTGGCTTCATGCTAGGCTTGGCGTGTTTTCCTTAGTTGTATCCTGGATCTTGTTTCCTTAATTTGGGCTTTAATAGAAACCGTACTTGTCAACATAACCCTATGAATAGAATAGAAAGTCTAAGGCTTTACTTTAGAAAGAGTCTGCTATTCCGTTGCCCCATAGTAATACATAGATCTCGGGGGTTCTAGCTCGAACACACTAGCTGTAATAGACCCGTCATTGCACTACTGAATAGCAAACATATCTCTTTACACCCCATACTTGACATACAAATGCTTCCAAATTCCAAACCAAAGATGAGAGCTGACATTCAAAATAGAGATGGCATTGACATTCAGTTGTGACTTCCCAATTTCAGGGAGTTGCAAAATGGATCACTTTAGATCATGCAAAACTTGTTAAAACATTAAACTCTCAAGTTGCTTTTTTTGATCCTTTTAGTTTTCATGGTTAATGTGGTTGGAAGTTCTGGATTTATCTGCTGCGGCACTGATCAGATACGAGTAGTTTCAGTCACTACTGATCTCACTTTTCCTTCACCGGCAAACTACTGATCTCACTTTTCCTTAACCGGCAAACTACTGATCTCACTTACTGTGAACTTCTACTACGTTTATTCGTGAAGGGAAAGTCCCCTAACCATTTTGTCTTTAGAACCCATCCTTCTCCATTTTGTGTTTAATTTCAGCTCGTGATTAGCACTAGGTGAACGTCTTTTAACTTAAGACGAGAGGATGCAAAGGGATAGAAAGAGTCACTACGTCATTTATTTTTTGGAACGTTAGTTTATGCCAACAGAATTTGGTTATATGGATGCCGTGTGAGTATGTGATGAATGGAGTGAGGCTGTTGAGTGGACAAAACACCCTCTTTCATTGATTCTGGTCCTATCATAAACTGCAACAAAGACTTCAGTTTGAAGCAATTATTTACTGTAACTGATAAGGGCTGGAATCTTCTTCCTAAATGTCCCTGCCTGTTTCAGCAGTTATTTCGGCTCTTGAATTTTCACCTTGTGTGATTTCGTATTTTGTGTTTCATTTGGGAAGTCAATATCGTCATGGAAAAACCAGAAAGGGGGCCAAGGGAGTATCCTTGAGGAGAAAGTCCCTAACCACTTTGGCTCCCGTCCCTTCGTTTTTTTTTTTTGGGGACAAGATGAGGGAGAATTTTATTCATCTGATAGGCGAAAACCTATACATGAGACGAAGCTAAACCCTATGTGGAAGTCCCGTCTTTCAATGAAGAAACTTTGGCCATCTTTCATTTTGGACACCATATCTTTTAAAGCTTTCCCACTAAAAAACCAACTTATTGTCAATTCACAAAATGAAATCCAAATTGACATAGAAAAGCTAGCAAATGTTGATTTTGAAAACCTTTCCCAGTAGGATTGTTTTTTTTTTTTTGAATGGCGAAAGGAAAATTTCATTATCTTTGAAAAAGATACAAAGACTAATAGGATAAGGAGAACGGCATCGTATTTCTAACAAAGCTAAGAATAGTCCTCTGCCCAGTCCGAGACCCAATCCTTCGATTGGTAAGGAACCTACCGAAGACAACACCAAAGGATTGTTCTTTTATGGGGCACAGACAGAAGTTCCTTGCCCAAATATGTATTAGTCCACACTTACATGGCATTGCTATGTTCAGTGGTGGATCCAGGAATTTGGCATAGTGTGTGGCACCAATTTTTTTTGTACCGTAATATACGAGTTACAGTTAAGCACATTGTTGGATGATGAAGTTGTAATCAAAACAATGGATTTTATGAAAGACCAGTTTCTTCAGTCTGTGCATCAAGCAGCTGATGACGAATCCATGACATCAGCAAAGTAATGAAGAAGATAATAATCCATTTACTTGTCTAGCAGGTGAAACTCAAGACCCCTATGAAGATGAAGGGAATACATCCACACCAACTTTGGATGATTTTTGGGACAGCATGACAGAAATAATGACAGAAAGGCTGTCATCCAAAAAGGGAAAGAAAAACATCAATAATTTTGGGATACAGCCAACCAACTTTTAGTGGCAAGACCCCAATTATTGAGTCGGCATGGCAGCACTTAGTTCTTGATGGAGATAATTGTGGCGATGAGGCCCAATGAGTACCCGGCAAGAATCTTCATTTAATTTGAGTGTAATTTTCTTTTATTTGAGTTTCATTTGGAGTCCTCTATAAATATGTTGTATCTATTCCATAGGAGGTAGGTTTTTGGATTGCCCTCTCTCTCTCTCTCTCTCAAATCCTAGCTCTCTGTCTTCTTCCCTCTGTTGTAATATTGGCTTCGGCCCTTATAAATAATAAGATCAGTCTTCTTCTATCTTTTAAATTATTTGTTCAATATATGGTATCAGAGCAGGAGAATCTCAAGACCCCTATGAAGACGAAGGGAATACATTCACACCTATGAATAACGAATCGGGTGTGATAGACGAGGAGGGTGAGAGAAAAGGCGATCATGCATGAGTACTCACTCGGCGCGACGGTAAGAGTCCTGCCGGGAAAGGAGAATATCTTCTTTGTAGGATAAGAAGAGTCGACAAGTACCCCAAGAAATCTAAGAGGAAAGCAAAGAATGTCGAGGCTGGTAGTGTTGACGACGACGTTGCAGACTTGCAGTCCAGAAACCAGCAAAGCGTGCTAGATCTGGGCTTGTGCCGGAACAGAAGAGAAGTTGTTCCGCTTTCAGAAGATCTATTTGTTCAAGAACCGGGTTTTATGACAAGTGGTGATCCTAATCATTTGGGAAGTCCTATGGTACACACCCCTTATTAAGAGGTATACCGTACACACCATGATTTTAAACCCTCGAATTTAAAAGTGAATGATCCGAACCACCCATTTATTAAATCAATTAATAAAATGAAAAAAAAGGCTGAGCAGGTAACCGGTTGTTCTCTTCTCCCTCTCCAAAAAATGACCACAAATTATATAACGTAACCATAACTTTTATGACGACACCAAAAATTGGCATTTGCTTATCACAATGTGTTGTACCAAAAGAAATTAATCCAAATATTCTGTAGCAAGACTAAAATATGTCGTACCACAATTAACGATAAACTTTAATGCATTTGGACAAGTTAAAATGTCGTTTGGTTACATATTTGTCGATATCCCATGATTTCTAATTTTGGTGACAATGTTGAATATTGTAGGACTTCACATTCTAACGGTTCTAATCGATCATTTTATAAATATACTCGGTAACAATATTTAGAATTTTTCCCTAAAAAAAAACAACATTTAGAATTTGTACATTCAATATACCTTATATGAAACTAATTTCTCTATTATAGCTGAATATACGGTAGATTTGTGACCGCGACACAATAATATCGATCAAAATTATTGATTTCGTTATGCTTGTTGATTAAATAATTCACGTAATAAGTGATCAACTTCATTCTTGGTACATATAATCTATATAATAAGATAGAGCTGTGTTTGAATCCAAAAGACAACCAACGCTCTAGATTTATGCTCATGCCTACATAAATCTCTACCCTCTATTCTACAATGGTAGGCCCGTAAATACTTTACATTTGCCGATTATTTTCCAATCACATATTCCCCGTTCAATACGGAAATCCGATTACCAAAATCCAAAGATTCCAAACCCTCCCCCTCCTCTCTCTCTCTCTCTCTCTCTCCGAATATGGCCGGCCCTCACGCAGCTTAGCCACTGCCTCCCTCAACAACCAGAGACGGATGCCGCCGCCGCCGCTCTCCCCTCTCTCTTCTATTTCGTTTCTGTTTTCTGATTACAAAAATCTCTCTTTCTCTCTCTCCCCGCATCTTCTCTACAAGCCTCATCAACTCCTCCGGGAGTATAATCATCGAGTGTTTAGAGTGTTTCAGACAAACAGAAAAGCCGATCGCAAATCTGAAAATGGTAGTATCAAATTTCTCCCCCTCTCTTTTATTTCGTTTCTTTTTTGTTTCTGTTTTCTAATTTTTGCATTATGTGTTTTCCATTAGGAACTGAAAACAGGGTCAATCAGTGAAACCCATATCGAGCCCGGTCCCCGACGAGTGGTACCCAACCCTAGCCATCTTCATGCTCACGATCGGCCTCACCGTCACCACTTCTTTCTTCATGTAAGCCATATCAATCCTAGCTATTTCACAAAGTCTGATAAAGAACTTGATTTTATGTTTGGGTATTGGCCAAACTGAAGAATTAAAGAGCAATTTCCATTCTCTCACCGATCGAATAATGGATTGTACGTGGTTGTCGATCATGAAACAAGGGTCAAAGGTGAAATTTAGAAATTGTTTTTCATATGTGGGAGTTTTTCTACATCAATTTCCAAATTAGCATATGGGTTTACCGGAAAAATTAGGTACATAATACGTGTCTGAGCTTTCCATGGATGCTTTTGTTCAAACACAATTATTTTTGTTCATTTTGTGTTCTGATTGTTTAACTATAGGATTCAACTAATTGCGTTTGAAATCAATCCTAATCATTTGGCTGGGTCGCTTATAGCAATTTATGAAGCTTCAGTTCTCTGTCAATTGCTTATCAATCTAGCATTTCTTCCGCTCATTCTATGAAGCTCAGTGTTTGGGTTTTTGTTGGGCATATGGTGTATTTGGAGATTAAGGTTCTATAGTTCTATCCAACCCGTAGAAGCTCTACCAGGCCAAGGACATGCAAGGGTGTTGGGAACCCAGTTATATTGGAGCCTCCAACCTTTGATTGCCATGCATGAAAAGCTTTGGTTTTCCTCATTCTATGTTCTTCTATTCCTGCCATTTTCTCTTGAAGCTCAGTGTGTGGGTGTTCTCTTTTGCAGATGGTATATTTAGGGATTAAGCTTCTACGGGCCGGAAGCTCTAACGAGCCAACTACACCCAATGATGTTGGGACCCAGTAACATTGGGAGCCTCCAACCTCACCCAGTCTCCACTCCCAGGTATCAGTCAAATAAACCAAAGACGAATGAATCCTAGGTTTGATTTGGAAGTTAAGAATAAGGGGGTGATGAATCTTAAGTTTGATTTGGAAGTTGATAATAAGATACGGGACAACTTGGCCTAAAATAGCATGATACTTCTTAATCCAGTGCCATTGTTTGGAACAAAGGACCACAAACGATATTTGTGAAACTAAGCCTCTTTTTTATTTGTCATTAAGTAAACCAGCTTAGGCGATCACTGATTAGTATACAAATCATAAATTCTTGCCAAAAGACAACTGAGTAGTTCAAAGAACAACTTATGTGTATTAGCTTTTACGGTGCTATTACCGTGTTCACGGTGTCTATCATGATCCTAGGAACAAAATTGCTGAAATAGTAAAACTTTATAACGAAAGAGGAAATGGAAAAACTTGCAATGAATCACTAGCCTCAGTAAAGTGGTTTCTCAACATGCTTTCTGAAAGACGTACTGCCCAAATGTTGGATCAGATAGTACTTGAATGCAGGATGAGAGCTTTATTTTCTTTGTTGTAAATGTTCATTCACTTGCGGATCAAAAAAAAAAAAATGTTCATTCACTTTGCTATGGGAAAACCCTGGAGAATTACATAAAGCACTATTTCTTTTCCAGTTAATAGCAATGAGAGAAAAATGTGGCATTCTTTTATCATGGAGGTTTATTTGTTTAAGGAAAGCTTGGCCTAAGAAACAAGACAATATCCCATTGTCATTTTTTGAATATAATCGTCCTTTCTCCACTGTCATTTTTTGATACCAAACTTCTTTTTTCTTTCCAATTCTTGCAGTATTTGAGACTTGGTAAAGAGACATGTTGGTGTTCGTGGTGGTGATTGGCAGGCAGTAAGACTTGGTAATATAAAGGGGTTTTTTTTTAACGGAAGACTTTTTAGCCGACAGTGATATTTTTGTTCCCCCAGAATGGCCAGTTTCGAAGAACCATTCACAAATAAACTTCAGGTAGCATTATTTGTTGTTTTCTACATTTACATGTCTGGATATTTGTCAGCTTTGAATATTAGATTCGCTCTACTCCAGCTATAGCATTGCTACTTATTTGGCTGCGATTCATTGTGTGTTTTTATGTGAAGTCAGGTTAAATGAAGAACGTGGTTATTAGTAGAGAAGAGTAGTCCTTTTTTTTTTTTTTGGAAAGGCAAGAGTAGTCCTTTATGTACATAATTGAAATAAATGGCCCCTGTTTGAAGTTATTTGAGACACGGCCTGAAGGCGCGATGAAACATGTCTTATGGGAGATTTTGTGTTCATTGGTAAAAAGGGCAATTCAATTTTTGTTTCAAAACATGTTTCGTCGAACCTTCAGGTGCAGGCAATATCAAAACCCTCCAAATCTCATTTGAATTTTAAATACTGTACTGAGAAACTATATTACGGAAATTGTGATGATTCATTGAAAGTTTTCACACCATGATTTGAGGAAAAAATAAAATCGCGAGTCTAAATTTTATTTATGTGTGTTGATCGTTCGAGTCATGCCTTCAGACACGAACATGTACTACCTTTATTTGCTTATTGTATAAATTACACTGTATAAAATTAAAATATTATTGCATGCCAGGATAATGGTGTGCAAAGGCTCAAAGACTATATTTCTAAATATTATGGGAGCTCATACGTGTTCATTATTCTTGCTCCAACAACTGGGAGTCTTGACCATGGTGCCTCTGTGTTGACTTTCGTTTTAAAAGTTGATTGGTCAGAAGAGTGTTGACACCTTTCCATAGGTAATAAATGATTACAAAGATTGTAGGGGTGATAAGTTGTTCTTTTTTCTTCATTGTCATACCTAGATTATTCATAAACCAGTTCATATTCTGTAATGAATTTAATAATTCTTAATCTTATTTATGTAGGAATATCGAGGATTGACAAACGAACATTGGGATCATCATGATAAGAGCTTTGTTAATAGATTGGGAATTTCATGAGGAATTTTTATTTGTTAGGTTGAGTTTTACAAATATATATTCGGTTTTATTACGTGTGTTGGGTGATATATGGATTTGGGATATTTTTAACTTGCTTGAATATTTTTTGCACCTCAATTTGACGTGCACATATACTGTATATATTTTACTTTGTTCTTACCCATTTTTTGTCCTCCATTTTCTCATTGTTCGGCCTGTAGCTTTAGTTGTCTTCAAAATGTGTTGCGTCGTGCCTTCAGGCACGGACATTCGCTAGAATATGAGTTTGATATGGCTTTAAGCACGGGGAATTCCTATGAATATGCTTGGTTTTTTTTTTTTTTTTCGTAGTTGGGTTCGTTGGGCAAGGGTTGATATATTGCACGTGAGTCCAATGTCTATTTGTGTGTGCGATAGTTTGAGCCGTGGCTTCAAACACAGCCAAGAACCTAATTTAAGAAAACAAATCTTCCCGTATAAATCAGCTTCGTTGGCGGGAGTGGTCAATAGTTTCGTAATTCATTTTAGTTGTATTCAAAATGCGTTGCGCCGTGCCTTCAGGCACGGGCATTCACTAGTTTATTCATATTATGTAAAAGAGAGACAGTTCCGATCGAAAAAAAAAATGCCTTAGATGGGGCTTGAGTGGTGCATTATTAGACTTTAATGTATCTAAATACCTTAAATATTTTTCGATTATACAGTTGTCGATATTTGATGATCTCTGATTTTGGTGACAATACTGAATATCGTATAACTTGATATTCTAACATTTTTGATCAATCATTCTAGAAATATACTCGCTAATGACATATTTTTATTTTGTTATGGAATATATCATCACAAAAAAAAAAAATACGATAGGTTGTGGTAAGGTAACGCCACTTTATGATTTTATTATAACAATTGTGGTTATATTATTTAATTATGATATGGTATTTTGCCAATTATAACTATCGTTAATTGAACATTTTGATTGAATTTTTTTTATACGACACGTTGTGGGTATGAAAACGTCAATTTATGGTGTTGTCATAACAAATTTGGTTATATTACTGAATTTGTGGTATTTTTGACATGTCTTATTACGGAATATTTTAATCAATTTCCTTTGATACGATACATTGTGGTAAGAAAATGACAATTTTAGGTGTTGTCATAACACTTGTGGTTATTTTATAAAATTTGTGGCATTTTACAAATATTTTGGTTTGGGTATAACAATTGTTGATTCTGGTACGACATATTTTGATTTTGTTACGGAATATCAGATGAGTCAAAGAATTTTTGGTACGACCCATTGTGGTAAGATAATGCCAATTTATGGTGCTGTTATAACATTTGTAGGTAGCATTATTTACTTTTTGATATTGTACGCATATATTTGGTTAGGGTACAAGTATTATAGATTCTGGTACGAGTAATTATGATTACATAATAACAATATTTTTTAATTATGGGTAATCTGCTAATGACTTGTTCAACAGGTAAATTTTAAAGTACAAGTCGTAACTAGAATCATAAATATGTATTAGAAAACCAAAAATCGGCATAATGATCACAAATTGTCATAATTTAGACATACGGTATACCCTGTGTACCATAGCTTTCTCCTAATCGATTTAATGTTTGATCTTGAAGAATTCAAAGCACTTTTGGAAGAGGAGAAGCAAGGATATTCAAAGAGGCATTGTGACAGTGCTGCACCTGTTCGATCAAACCATACTATAATATCAAATACCAACTTTAACCTCGCTGCTAAATATTTTGAAGAAACAGAACCTGTAGTGGAGCAGCAACAAGGGTTTACGCTTGATCATGATGCGTTTCGTTTGGAATTATCTCTTCGACTAACCAAGTTGTTCCCTCAGGCCTTGCTTCAGTTCCAGAAATTGTACCGCCACCAAAGAGTTGCGTTGACGATTGGATGCAATAACCGGATGTCCGAGCCAACTTGCGAGCACCTCGACTAAATTCGGGATCCTGAAGTTAACAGTCGGCAAACCCTCCGTTGAGCCAAGGTTTGGGATTGCCTGTCGGACGTTTTTGTGGATAAACCCTCCGTTGAGCCAAGGTCCGGGCTAACTTGCACACCTCGATTAAATTCGGGACCCTGAAATTAACGGTTGGTGATCCCAAGGTTTGAAATTAATTCGAGGAGAAGGTCCCTAACCACTTTTTTTTGCTCCCACCTTTCAATGAAGGAACTTTGGCTGTCTTTCAATTTGGACCCCATATCCTTCTGCTAATTGATTTGTTTCCTCCTTTAATCTTTTGTAACGGAACTTGGTCCTCCTCTTGGGGTGGAAGTCAGTTGCTCCAAATTAAGGGCCTTAGCCCTTGCCTTTACGGCCCACTATCATTTTTTGAAAGGAGGAAAGTTGTAAGAAATAGGGGAGAGAAAAACCGTCAAACTGCAAATCAAGTCCAAATCGAATGGCTTGGTTAGGTTTTTGAGTAGTGTGGATCAACCCGGTTTCAAAAAATTGCAATATGTGTTCAATGATTTTGTTTTATGGATTTATGTACTTGTTTCAATCCGATCTGAACTGTGTATATGTACACCAAATAAAACACAGGCTAAGCCATATAGTCATAATTTTCTAATCTCCATTCATGAGAGGTAATTGACTGCTTTTGGAGCAATGCTCCATACCAATCACAACACGCCATGTGTTATTTTGTTCTCTAATTTACCAACACAAAAAGTCATGGTCCCAAAGTTTTAACCAATCACAATACATGTGAAGCACCACATCGCCTTGCTCAAAGAGCAAATAACTTCTCATTCCACCACCCTATTCTTTCATCGCCAAGACAAATTAACCTATAAATTTCATTTATATATGAAGACTAGTGAATGCCCGTGCCTGAAGGCACGGCGCAACGCATTTTGAATACAACTAAAATGAATTACGAAACTATTGACCACTCCCGCCAACGAAGCTGATTTATACGGGAAGATTTGTTTTCTTAAATTAGGTTCTTGGCTGTGTTTGAAGCCACGGCTCAAACGATCGCACACACAAATAGACATTGGACTCACGTGCAATATATCAACCCTTGCCCAACGAACCCAACTACGAAAAAAAAAAAAAAAACCAAGCATATTCATAGGAATTCCCCGTGCTTAAAGCCATATCAAACTCATATTCTAGCGAATGTCCGTGCCTGAAGGCACGACGCAACACATTTTGAAGACAACTAAAGCTACAGGCCGAACAATGAGAAAATGGAGGACAAAAAATGGGTAAGAACAAAGTAAAATATATACAGTATATGTGCACGTCAAATTGAGGTGCAAAAAATATTCAAGCAAGTTAAAAATATCCCAAATCCATATATCACCCAACACACGTAATAAAACCGAATATATATTTGTAAAACTCAACCTAACAAATAAAAATTCCTCATGAAATTCCCAATCTATTAACAAAGCTCTTATCATGATGATCCCAATGTTCGTTTGTCAATCCTCGATATTCCTACATAAATAAGATTAAGAATTATTAAATTCATTACAGAATATGAACTGGTTTATGAATAATCTAGGTATGACAATGAAGAAAAAAGAACAACTTATCACCCCTACAATCTTTGTAATCATTTATTACCTTTGGAAAGGTGTCAACACTCTTCTGACCAATCAACTTTTAAAACGAAAGTCAACACAGAGGCACCATGGTCAAGACTCCCAGTTGTTGGAGCAAGAATAATGAACACGTATGAGCTCCCATAATATTTAGAAATATAGTCTTTGAGCCTTTGCACACCATTATCCTGGCAAAACAATAAGCAAATAAAGGTACTGCAATATTATTTTAATTTTATACAGTGTAATTTATACAATAAGCAAATAAAGGTAGTACATGTTCGTGTCTGAAGGCACGACTCGAACGATCAACACACATAAATAAAATTTAGACTCGCGATTTTATTTTTTCCTCAAATCATGGTGTGAAAACTTTCAATGAATCATCACAATTTCCGTAATATAGTTTCTCAGTACAGTATTTAAAATTCAAATGAGATTTGGAGGGTTTTGATATTGCCTGCACCTGAAGGTTCGACGAAACATGTTTTGAAACAAAAATTGAATTGCCCTTTTTACCAATGAACACAAAATCTCCCATAAGACATGTTTCATCGCGCCTTCAGGCCGTGTCTCAAATAACTTCAAACAGGGGCCATTTATTTCAATTATGTACATAAAGGACTACTCTTGCCTTTCCAAAAAAAAAGAAAAGGACTACTCTTCTCTACTAATAACCACGTTCTTCATTTAACCTGACTTCACATAAAAACACACAATGAATCGCAGCCAAATAAGTAGCAATGCTATAGCTGGAGTAGAGCGAATCTAATATTCAAAGCTGACAAATATCCAGACATGTAAATGTAGAAAACAACAAATAATGCTACCTGAAGTTTATTTGTGAATGGTTCTTCGAAACTGGCCATTCTGGGGGAACAAAAATATCACTGTCGGCTAAAAAGTCTTCCGTTAAAAAAAAACCCCTTTATATTACCAAGTCTTACTGCCTGCCAATCACCACCACGAACACCAACATGTCTCTTTACCAAGTCTCAAATACTGCAAGAATTGGAAAGAAAAAAGAAGTTTGGTATCAAAAAATGACAGTGGAGAAAGGACGATTATATTCAAAAAATGACAATGGGATATTGTCTTGTTTCTTAGGCCAAGCTTTCCTTAAACAAATAAACCTCCATGATAAAAGAATGCCACCTTTTTCTCTCATTGCTATTAACTGGAAAAGAAATAGTGCTTTATGTAATTCTCCAGGGTTTTCCCATAGCAAAGTGAATGAACATTTTTTTTTTTTTGATCCGCAAGTGAATGTACATTTACAACAAAGAAAATAAAGCTCTCATCCTGCATTCAAGTACTATCTGATCCAACATTTGGGCAGTACGTCTTTCAGAAAGCATGTTGAGAAACCACTTTACTGAGGCTAGTGATTCATTGCAAGTTTTTCCATTTCCTCTTTCGTTATAAAGTTTTACTATTTCAGCAATTTTGTTCCTAGGATCATGATAGACACCGTGAACACGGTAATAGCACCGTAAAAGCTAATACACATAAGTTGTTCTTTGAACTACTCAGTTGTCTTTTGGCAAGAATTTATGATTTGTATACTAATCAGTGATCGCCTAAGCTGGTTTACTTAATGACAAATAAAAAAGAGGCTTAGTTTCACAAATATCGTTTGTGGTCCTTTGTTCCAAACAATGGCACTGGATTAAGAAGTATCATGCTATTTTAGGCCAAGTTGTCCCGTATCTTATTATCAACTTCCAAATCAAACTTAAGATTCATCACCCCCTTATTCTTAACTTCCAAATCAAACCTAGGATTCATTCGTCTTTGGTTTATTTGACTGATACCTGGGAGTGGAGACTGGGTGAGGTTGGAGGCTCCCAATGTTACTGGGTCCCAACATCATTGGGTGTAGTTGGCTCGTTAGAGCTTCCGGCCCGTAGAAGCTTATTCCCTAAATAAACCATCTGCAAAAGAGAACACCCACACACTGAGCTTCAAGAGAAAATGGCAGGAATAGAAGAGCATAGAATGAGGAAAACCAAAGCTTTTCATGCATGGCAATCAAAGGTTGGAGGCTCCAATATAACTGGGTTCCCAACACCCTTGCATGTTCTTGGCCTGGTAGAGCTTCTACGGGTTGGATAGAACTATAGAACCTTAATCTCCAAATACACCATATGCCCAACAAAAACCCAAACACTGAGCTTCATAGAATGAGCGGAAGAAATGCTAGATTGATAAGCAATTGACAGAGAACTGAAGCTTCATAAATTGCTATAAGCGACCCAGCCAAATGATTAGGATTGATTTCAAACGCAATTAGTTGAATCCTATAGTTAAACAATCAGAACACAAAATGAACAAAAATAATTGTGTTTGAACAAAAGCATCCATGGAAAGCTCAGACACGTATTATGTACCTAATTTTTCCGGTAAACCCATATGCTAATTTGGAAATTGATGTAGAAAAACTCCCACATATGAAAAACAATTTCTAAATTTCACCTTTGACCCTTGTTTCATGATCGACAACCACGTACAATCCATTATTCGATCGGTGAGAGAATGGAAATTGCTCTTTAATTCTTCAGTTTGGCCAATACCCAAACATAAAATCAAGTTCTTTATCAGACTTTGTGAAATAGCTAGGATTGATATGGCTTACATGAAGAAAGAAGTGGTGACGGTGAGGCCGATCGTGAGCATGAAGATGGCTAGGGTTGGGTACCACTCGTCGGGGACCGGGCTCGATATGGGTTTCACTGATTGACCCTGTTTTCAGTTCCTAATGGAAAACACATAATGCAAAAATTAGAAAACAGAAACAAAAAAGAAACGAAATAAAAGAGAGGGGGAGAAATTTGATACTACCATTTTCAGATTTGCGATCGGCTTTTCTGTTTGTCTGAAACACTCTAAACACTCGATGATTATACTCCCGGAGGAGTTGATGAGGCTTGTAGAGAAGATGCGGGGAGAGAGAGAAAGAGAGATTTTTGTAATCAGAAAACAGAAACGAAATAGAAGAGAGAGGGGAGAGCGGCGGCGGCGGCGGCGGCATCCGTCTCTGGTTGTTGAGGGAGGCAGTGGCTAAGCTGCGTGAGGGCCGGCCATATTCGCAGAGAGAGAGAGAGAGAGAGAGGAGGGGGAGGGTTTGGAATCTTTGGATTTTGGAAATCGGATTTCCATATTGAACGGGGAATATGTGATTGGAAAATAATCGGCAAATGTGAAGTATTTACGGGCCTACCATTGTAGAATAGAGGGTAGAGATTTATGTAGGCATGAGCATAAATCTAGAGCGTTGGTTGTCTTTTGGATTCAAACACAGCTCTATCTTATTATATAGATATATTCACGTAAATACGTAATGCATCCATCTCTCTTTCCCATCCAACAATAAGGGCTCTATGCTAGCCAGCATCTTCTCTTTCCAATAGTTTTCTACTTGCTTTATTCTATACGCACTAATAGAATTGATTTAAACACTTGAGTTTTGGTTTATCTTGCCTCTCCAATTTTAAGAAATTAATAATTCATGAGGATAGATGTCTCAAAATTTCAAGCGAATGGTGGTCCAAAACCTAAACCGAACCGTATTTTAATGATTTGTATTGGTCTGGTTCGGTGAACTTTATGGATTGGTTTAATTCTCCAAATTCTCAATTTGCAGGTATTGGTTTGGTTCTTGGTTTAGTATGAAACGGAACCAATCCGGTCTATGCTCACCCTAGCAAGAAAGTTGTCCACAATAAGAAAAGGAAAGGTGGAGGGAAGAGGATAAAGAAGAAAGTCATGCTAATTGTTGTTGATTTTCCCAAGGAAATAAAATGCCACTGAATTTTTTTAAGAAAAAAGTAACACAAGTTCAATGACTTAAGAGGGTTGTATGAGAAATTTTATTTTTCATTCTTGCTAAGTGAACATGAAAAAGCTTTCTTCTTTTTTTTCTTCTTCTCGTTCTTGCATTTTCTACCATTATCTCTCCAACCAATTGGACCAGGGAAATGACAAATGATATTCAATATCGTAAATTGACTAGAAATTGTCCGTGCCTGAAGGCACGGCTCGAAATCGGTATTCAATTTATATCCAATTTTCAAGGCCAAGGCCCCATTCGTAATATTCTAACTACGCAAAAAACAGAAAACAATAGCTCAAATATATCCACCGGTTAAACTTACAAACTAACAAATTAATAGTTATAGCGTCCGTACCTGAAGGCATTTATCGCCAACCATTTAAATTTAAATTCACAACCAATTCGACCACACTACAAACTATGGATCACAACTGGCAAAACTCAACTGTAATCACAAAATCCATTTTATGTACTTAAAAAAATCAAGCTTTAGAATGTAAGAATACAAAACCAGTAATTAAACTTAATAATAATATAGCAACATCTACCTTTTATTCATCAAGTTTTCTAAAATTAAGAAGTATGAACCATATCTGAATCCATTTTGTTACATTCTTAAATTTGGTTGGTTCTAAAGAAGTTCAGCCACAACCTTAAGAGTGCAACTAAGATATATAGTCTTTCCTTTCAGCCCTTCTTGGTTGAATGGTACACTAAAATAGTCAAACCTTAGTTTGTTTAAAATAAATAAATCTAAAACAACTAAGGAAAAATCAATTTTAACCTTATTATAAGAATATGGAAAAAAAAAATCATACTCCTCCAATCTCAAGAGTACTCATAGTCCTATAGCAACTCAAAATGTATAAAACCCAATATCTCCCAAAGACATGGACCCTTAAATTTTCTTTTTAGATAAAAAAAAAACTAAAAGCCTTTGCATAGGTGCATAAAGATGGTTTAACAACAGAGAAACAAATATAATACAAAGCAAATGGCACACAGTTGAGAATCATTTCGGTCAAATGAAAACAGAATTGTTCAAATGAAAAAAACCAAGCACATAGTTAATAAACAAAAGAAAAGAAATGTAAGACTACTGAAGATGATAGATGAAATAGTCAAACAAACCCAAAATTGGAACACTAAAAATCATAGTTCTCCTTGGGGACAGCTCCTCTTGGTCAATACATCCATACAAATTCATATTCAGTAATCACTAACTCTAGAAAATTGGTCAATATATCCATACAAATCCATATTTTAGTAATCACTAACTCTTCATTGTTATGTAAGTCACTCTTCCCACATAAGCATATACACCCACCCCTCCCACACCTTTTTTTTTTCCTCTCAAATCATATACTGTACATAAGTATTTAACCCTCTTCCAAGATTTATTAGGACCCCCCTTTTTTTTGGTTCATCCTACTAACATTTCCTGTTTTAGATTTTGTTCATAAATTTTGATAATGGCATGTTCATAAAATTATGAACAGACTACCTATTAAGCCAACAACAATATTATACCTCCTCCTCCTTCAATCCACCAATAAATTCCTTCACTCTTTAATAAATCAACAACTTCCTACACAATGGGTGCAACCAAGAAAGAAAAATTAATATGATAAGCTCAAAGCCATATGAATGTGAGAGAGAGAGAGAGATGATTATCACGTAAATAATTATTAAAACGTGATGTTTGAGATATATACAAAATCTTGACTACTAAAAATCATAAAAAAAACTCCACTCAAATCCACACAAAAACGAAAAGGCCAAAATCAAAATGTGAAAAATATAACCACACATATATTGTTGATATTTAGAATGTAATATATAGTTGTAAACCTTCAAGTAAGCAATTTACAGTGTTCTGGTCAATTCAACACCGAGCTCAAAATTAACACATATCAATGTCCGAGAAGGAGAAGGAGAATAAAATTGATAAACAGTTACACCGCTTTAATCCATGCAAGCTTCCATTTGTTTGAATGCAAGAAAGATCCCTCGGTCGTTCACCAAACCCAATTTGGCTGCCACACATAGTATTTCAATTCACAAATTAAAATCAGAAGAATTTAGGGCTATATACATACTCTCTTTTTTTTTTTAGATGAATATACATACCTTTTGATGAAGCACATGTTGCAATGTAAATTCTAGTATTTTTGCAATGGATCGAAGAGAGAATATAGGAGGGACTTGTCATGCTTTCTCGGGTTCATCTTTTGTAGTAAAATGGAGAATGCAGTCTTCAAGTTTCCTTATGAAAAATATCATTCATCCCATAAAATCAAAGAGGTGTGTTATGCTTATTTTGGAAAATGCATTTACTCCCATAATTAGAAAATTATTTGAAAGTTTAAACTATTTTTCAGCTCAGTTAGCATTATCCACCGTCTTCTAGTGGAGGCTTGGGTTCAAGCCCCATGAGGGGTGGTTGATTGGGGTTTAGGGCTATAAACAACCTCTGGACCTCCTGTGGATTAATTTACTAACGCCCCGCTTATAACCCCCGCTAACTGATGTATACAATATTGGCAAAAAAAAACTACTTTTTTGGAATGTTCAACTTGTAGAAAAGTTTTTGAACACTTATCAATAATTTGAAAGGAATAGATTGGAGCTCTGTACCTTACATTTTACTTTTGGATGATAAATGTATGGTTTTTGATTGATTGTGTTCCTTTCCAATATTTCAAACTTCAAAGTAGACATCCCTAATTTACTAA
Organism: Rhododendron griersonianum; assembly: GCA_018127125.1. Taxonomy (NCBI): domain Eukaryota; kingdom Viridiplantae; phylum Streptophyta; class Magnoliopsida; order Ericales; family Ericaceae; genus Rhododendron; species Rhododendron griersonianum. The sequence continues at coordinate 9,820,269 of CM030797.1, read as the reverse complement.
CGGTCGAAGTGCTATTGTTTCCTTTCTTTAAAAAAAAAATAATAATAATGTTTACCTTAACTATGGCCTATGGGCAATCAGAAAAATTCACAACTACGTATATATGATATTGTTGCAGATTTTAAGGGATTTTAAAATCTTTTGTGCAATTTGCATTTCCTTCTATATATAGATTACTCTAATTACGTTTTTTACCAACATGATTTGCACGGGATAGATGGGTTCAGATTTTCATTCCTTTTATTCATTTAATTATTTCGTTTTTTTACTGATTCCTCTAATTTTATATCAGGGAAACATTTAAGACTAAAAAAGGAATATAGAATGGAGGGTGGAGATTTATGCAGAAGGAGGGATAAATCTTGAGCATTGGTTGTCTTTTGGATTCAAACACAACTCTGTTTTATTATATAGATATTTCACTTAACTATATTTCCTTTTCTTTTTTTTCAAATATGGGCAACCATCTATTTATTCCTTAAATCCTTCCCTATATTTTCTCCTATTTAATTAGGAACCAAATACCTTAATAATATGAGATTAAATTCCTTCTGCCGGCGACAGAACTGTGGGTTTTCTACCACCATTATTATAGGCCCCACGGTCCATTAATTGCTGATTTGAACAGTTCATCTTGTAGGACCCGTAGAGTAGTTTTCCCATTCAAAAAATTAGTTTCATCGAACATTGATAGATGTATCAAAATGTAAATTTTGGTTTACAATACGGATGGTCATGAACAGTTTAAGTTGACAAGATCATACCGTCCATTTTATAAACTAAAGTTTAACTTTTGATTGATCTATCGACATCAAATCAAGTTGATTTTTTGCGTGAATATACTAAACTATGAGCTCTACAAGATGAACGATTCGAATTATAACAATAAACGCGTGGTGGGGTCCACAATGGGCAGCGGTTTTCGCCGGTGGAAAGAACTTAATCTCTCTAATAATAGAGTAGTGCTACAGGTACCGACCAAACTCGGAAATCGTACCGACGGCCTCGCCGGGTCGTCTCCTGCCACCGGACGGCCAAAAATTCTATAAAAAAAGAAAACCGAGAGGGCCCCGCAGAAATCAACGGCATCCGATGTGTGTAGGGTGCATATACATATATACATGAAAAATATGGTGTTTAGATCAAGCACCCTACACACATCGGGATGCCGTTGATTCCCGCACAGGGGCCCCCTTGTTTTTTTTTTATAGAATTTTTGGACGGCTCGGATCGGCCATCTGGTGGCCGGAGACGACCCGGCAAGGCCGTCGGTACGATTTCCCTACGGGTTTGGTCGGTACCTGTATCTTTTTTGCTAATAATATGTATTTCTATTTAGTTGCAATTCTCCTGCCTTTAAGATACCCATCGATCTAGTATGATTTATCTGGACACGTATTTACGAGCAACGCTAGGAACACAACGTTAAAAAATAAGTACGGACACAACTGCATCTAGAGCCGTTCGATGCACATGAGCCCCATACATCGGACGGCTTCAAATGCGGTTGTAACCGAAGTTGAGTTTTAATGTTGTGTTCTGAGACTTTTCCTTCTCTCGCTCTACAAGTAACCTCTACACACATAGCGCCGCCCTTGTTGTGTGTATATATACCCCATAGCAAGCTCTGAACTAATGCAATTTCCCAAGTAACAACGTGAGAATAACATAATTAAGGTTAAGAGATGATGATAGCCAGAGAGTTGTGTGTGAGAGAGAAGAGCAGTACTACTAAGGAAGACATGATCATACCCACGGGATACGTCTTCAGGCCGACGGATGAAGAACTTTTGATCCACTATCTCGAAAGGAAGTGTAAGCATCTATCCCTGCCTTGCAATGTTGTTTTCGAGCGTCAGATTTACGGGGTTGGGGACAAAGCGCCATGGCAGATTTTCACCAAAGATGACCCGTGGACAGAAAATACCGTCTACGTTTTCACAAGGTTGATAAAGGTCACCAAGAAAGGCGAACGGGTGGCTAGAACGGCCGGTTGTGGCACATGGCATGGAGAGACCGGTCTTGAATACGTAACAGATGATGAAGGTGGTGTTATTGGGTCCAAGAAGACGTTGTGTTTTCGGATCAATAACGAACCGGGTGTGATAGACGAGGAGGGTGAGAGAAAAGGCCACTGGATCATGCATGAGTACTCACTCAGCGGTGGTAAGAGTTCTGCGGGGAACGGAGAATATGTTCTTTGTAGGATAAGAAGAGTCGACAAGGACCCCAAGAAATCTGTGATGAAAGCAAAGAATGTCGAGGCTGGTAGTGTTGACGACGACGTTGCAGTCCCGAAACCAGCAAAGCGTGCTAGAACAGAGTGCTCACTCGACGGTAGTAAGAGTTCTACTGGGAAAGGAGAATATGTTCTTTGTAAGATAAAAAGTAACGACTCAAGGTTCACCAAGAAATCTGTGAGGAAAGCAAAGAATGTTGAGTCTGGTAGTGTTGACGACGACGTTGTAGTCCGTAAACCAGCAAAGCGTGCTAGAACAGAGTTTGTGCCGGAACAGAAGTTGGATTGTGACATTGCTGCGGAACTAGAAACAGAAGTTGTTCTGCTTTCAGAGGATCTATTTGCGCAAGAACCGGGTTATATGATGGGTGGTGATCCTAATTTAATGTTTGATCTTGAAGAATTCGTAGCACTTTTGGAAGAGGAGAAGCAAGGAAGTTATTCACCAAGGCATTGCAACAGTGCTGCACCTGTTCGATCGGACCATACTACCGTAATATCCAATCCTAACTTTAACATTGCTGCGAAGTATTTTGAAGAACTAGAACCTGTAGTGGAGCAGCAACAAGGGTTTCCTCTTGATTGTGATGCGTTTGGTAATATATATTCCACTACAGAAGTTGTTCCCTCAGGCCTTCCTTCGGTTCCAGAGATGACACAGCCACCAAAGAGTTTCGATGATGAATGGAACCAGTACTTGAGTCCCAAGCTTATTGAGTGCTGGGGAGAAAATCTTTCGAACACAGAAATCTTAGTGAGTGCTGAGGTTCTTCCTAGGTATCAAGAGAGTAATGAACGAATTTAGAGAGAGAGAGAATTGAGCGTGAGAATTCCTCTTCTGATTTCATTAACAGAGAAAAGGGGAATATATACAACCCTACAATACAAATGACTAAAGTACCCTTTTGTACAAAGAATCTAACAAATAGCACCCTAGCTGATACAAACTAATCTACTGAGACATGTCTCATTATATGTTAGCCACTACAATCTTACACTCCCCCTCAAGTTCGTGCATAGATATTGATCATGCCCAACTTGGAGAGGATACAATGAAACACCTTACTACTAAAACCTTTAGTAAACACATCAGCTAATTGGTTCTCGGATTTCACATAAGGCATGCATATTACACCACTGCTCAGCTTCTCTTTGATAAAGTGTCTATCAATCTCTATATGCTTTGTCCGATCATGTTGAACAGGGTTATGAGCGATATTGATAGCAGCCTTGTTATCACAGTACAGTTTCATAGAACTGTGATCAACAATTCCCAAATCATGCAAAAAAGTTTGAAGCCATAAAAGCTCACAAACACCATGTGCCATGGCTCTGTACTCAGCTTCTGCACTTGACCTCGCTACCACGGATTGCTTTTTGCTTCTCCACGTAACTAAATTCCCACCAAGGAAAGTGCAATAACCAGAGGTAGAACGTCTATCATCAATAGATCCTGCCCAGTCTGCATCAGTGAAGGATTCCAACCTCAAATGACCATGGTTTGAAAACAAAATACCTTTGCCTGGAGAGGATTTTAGGTACCTCAAGATACGATAAACAGCATCAAGGTGAGAAGAATGAGGGTCATGCATAAATTGACTGACAACTCCCACCGCATAAGAAATATCTGGACGTGTGTGAGATAAGTATATCAGACGACCCACAAGTCTCTGATATCTTTCCTTATCCGCATGCTCTCCCATGCTGCCAAGATGATGATTGACCTCAATAGGAGTGTCAGCGGGCTTGCACCCCAGCATCCCAGTCTCCTCCAAGAGGTCAAGAATATATTTCCTTTGGGAAATGAAGATCCCTTTCTCAGATCTAGCCACCTCCATGCCAAGAAAGTATTGCATCGCCCCCAACTCCTTAATTTCAAATTCCTTGGCAAGAAGAACTTTAAGCATCTGAAGCTCATTCACATCATCACCTGTCATAATTATGTCATCCACATAAACTATAAGGATGGCAATCTTACCATCACTCCTCTTGGTGAACATAGTATGATCAGCATGACTCTGCGTGTATCCAAGTTTCAACATGGCCTTGAGAAATCTGTCAAACCACGCTCTTGGTGATTGTTTCAAGCCATAGAGAGCCTTCTTCAACCTACACACCTTGCCCTCAGTGGTAGGGGAAGAAAAATCAGGTGGTATATCCATATACACCTCTTCTTCCAAATCACCATGAAGAAAAGCATTCTTCACGTCAAACTGTTGAAGTGGCCAGTTTAGAGTAGCAGCACAGGACAACAAGGTGCGAATAGAGTTCATCTTGGCCACTGGAGCAAAGGTTTCTTCATAGTCAATGCCATATGTCTGAGTATAGCCTTTGGCAACCAATATTGCCTTGTACCTCTCAACAGTGCCATCAGCTTTATGCTTAACCGTGAACACCCATTTACATCCCACTGCATTCTTTCCCCGAGGAAGAGACACTAACTCCCAGGTGCCATTTTTCTTCAAGGCCTTCATCTCCTCTACCATAGCTTCATTCCACTTAGGAGTTGCAAAAGCTTCCTTCCAACCCTGTGGAATAGGTATAGAAGAAAGAGAAGAAAGAAAGGTAGAGTACGAAGGAGACAGACGAGAATATGAAACAAATTGCGAAATGGAATGTTGGGTACATAATTGATAAGCCCGTGATAGTGTTAATAACCGGGCTTATCTCGCTCATTTTTGCCACGCTCACGCGCAAAACTCCTTGTTTTTGATTGATATTGCGCGAAAGGTGCGTTTTTGGTGATTACAGGTTTTCCTTGTGAATAAGGCTTGTTCAGAGCCAAGTTTCGCTCCAACAACGTTCAGTGATCCGAGGGCTCCAATCGGAGCGATTCCGGAGCTTGGGGATTGTCGTGGAAGCCCCGGGACAAGCCTGACATGAGCTGCTGGTGGAAGGCTGACAGACGCAATGTCTACCGGTAGACATTCAATGTCTACCGGTTCAATCCCAGATCAGTGAGGCCACCATTCTGCACCAATTTGACATCGGCCAATGTCTACCGGTAGAGACCAATGTCTACCGGTAGAAATCCAGTTAAAGCAGCCTCAGTTTTTGCCAGTTAGCCGTTCTACCGGTAGATGGCCAATGTCTACCGGTAGACATTCCCCAGTTTCTGCAGATTTCTATTTTCTTTTTCTTTTTCTTTTGTAACTAAAAAGGGGTACTATTTAAGCCCCCTTTACACGTTTTTAGGTCATCTTGGATCATTTTAAGCTAGCTCTTTCTCTCTCTACCTCCCTCTCTTCTCCAACTCTCAAATACTCATTAATGGAGCATTGATTGGTGGGTTTGGGGGTGGTTGCTCTTCATTAAAGTTGTAAGTTAACTTGGGTTCTTCATTAATCAAGTGTTTATTTCTAATTTGAGCATGATTTCGTTTTTCCCTTTCCTTACCCTTGTTCATTTCACTTCTCCCTTGATTATGTGTGAGTAGTGTAGCAAGATTAGGTTATGGGATGATTAACATCCCGTAACCAAGGGTATTTCTTGTTCTTCTCTCTCTAAAATTCATTTTCAAAGAGTAAACATGTTTTAGGGTATTTTTACGTAGCAAAGCTTGGAGATGTTAACCCCTTTGATCATTTGTAGGCAAGGGTTTCGATTTCTTGCCACACGTGATGCTTAGGGCTATGTCTTTCCGAGCGTTTGTCAAAATGTTCCCGAAACCCTAATCTGTTTACCAGTCATTTCGAAAGAGAGGAACAAGGGTGTTCTTGAGTTATGGGTGTTAGTTATCCTTTAACCTAATCTTTAAGTTAATCTCCAGTTAAAAAGCCGTAATTAGGTTAAGTAGCTATTTTCCCAAAATCAGTCAGTTGGCCGTCTCAACGCCGAATTCGGTTGGCGGCCCTAACGCCGAAACTCTCGTCTCTCGCTAATCTCCGAAGTAAAAGTTATGGACGCGCTCCCTGTGGAATCGATCCCGGACTTCCGGGTTTTATTATGCTTTCAACCGACCTAACCCTACGCTTGGGGTTTTCTTATTGCAACACACATTAAGGTCGCAAGCAATAATCGAGCCGGCACTTTATGTGTACGAATTGGCTTTCTATGAGCAATAGGCACATCAAGATCATCAAAAGGAAGAGATATAGAGGAAGGAGATTTACCAGAAGACTCAGCTGAAGCGTCAGGAACTAGAACTGGTGATGATGATTGGTACTGTGGTAATGCACCAGGATGACCCTTTTTCTTGCGAGTGAAAGTTTTTAACTCAGGTCTGTCCAATCTTTCTCTTGCATCCGGCATTACTCTTTCTTCAGATTCAGGTTCCTCTCTCTCCCCTTCAGGATTACTAAGGCTGGGAGATGCCTCCTCCCCCTCACCAATGTTCTCCCCTGTAACAATATTCTCCCTCTCACCAACAGTTGGGGGAGAGTACCACAAATCAAAATCACAAGGTGTCAACATCTCTTCCCCTCTAGTCAACATCTCTTCCCCTCTAGAACTCTCCCCCTGAAGGGATGGGGACGAGAGAGGGTAGAAGGGTTGGTGTTCCCAAAAGGTGACATCCATTGAAACAAATTTCTTTCGAGAAAGAGGGTCATATCAATGATACCCCTTTTGAGTGGGAGAGTAGCCAAGGAAAATGCATTTACGAGCTTTAGGATATAACTTTCCACCGGGGTGGTGAGGAGCATGCACATAACAAACACAACCAAAAACCTTAGGAGGAAGAGTAGAGACCCGAAAGTTACCAGGAAGGAAATCCAAGGGAGTCCGGAATTGAAGAACACTGGAGGGCATTCGATTAATAAGATAAGAAGCTGTAAGGATGGCCTCGCCCCAAAAATGTTTAGGAACATTCATAGTAAACATAAGAGAACGAGCCACCTCAGCAAGATGCCGGTTCTTCCTTTCCGCAACTCCATTTTGTTGCGGTGTACCCACACAAGTAGTTTGGAAAAGAATGCCATTGCCATCAAGATATGACTTGAAGGGACCGTTCATATATTCAGTCCCATTGTCACAACGAAGTATCTTGATGTTGGTATCAAATTGGGTGTGCACCATCTTATGAAAAGACTGAAAGCATGAGAAAACTTCATTTTTTGCTCGGAGTAGATACACCCAAGTTATACGAGAATGACAATCAATAAAGGTAACAAAATAGCGATAACCAGAAATAGAGGTAATGGGGGAAGGACCCCAGACATCAGTGTGGACAACCATAAAAGGAGAAGCACTCCTCTGATGAACAGGAGCATAAAAGGAACGTCTATGTTTTGCAAGTTCACAAGCTTCACAAAAGAACCTACTTCTAGAACATCGTTTAGTTAAAGTAGGAAAAAATTTCTCTAAAATACCAAAAGAAGGGTGGCCAAGTCTACGGTGCCACTGATACAATAGAGGAAGAGCTGAACCCGTATCCGCCTCAAGGGCATGACCCAAGGGTGAGGGTGTAAGAGATGAACAAGGCACAGACTCCAAAAAATACAGGCCATCTTGAGCTCTACCAGTACCAATCGTCTTTCCTGTTCCCAGTTCCTGAAATACACAATGAGTGGGAAAAAATGTTATCGAACAATTCAAAGATTGTGTGAGACTACTAACAGAGATAAGATTAGTAGTAAAATTTGGAACATGGAGAACGGAAGAAAGAGGTAAGGTAGGTGAGTAGTGAATGGAACCTTTCCCTGAAATAGCAGACAGGGATCCATCAGCTACTCGAACTTTGTCCTTACCAGAGCATGTAGAGTAGGAGTCAAAAAAGGAAGAGCAACCTGTCATATGGTCCGTAGCACCGGAATCTATTATCCAAGGAAGAGAAGAAGTGGCGGTAGATGCACTAGGTTGGATACCTATGTGAGCAAAGGAGGTAGTGGAAATAGAAGCTATGGAAGACAGAGTATCAAGCTTAGCCAGTAGGCACCTGAGAGTTTGTAACTCCCCCTGAGAAAGAGTACCAACAGGGATATTCTTGTGATCCTCCGACATACCGTCAATTGCCAAATAGCTCGAAACAATCCCGTACGTAAAGTGCAGAACGGTACCCAACAGGGCAAATACAATCCAAAGAGCTCCCAAACAGGGACTACGAAACTGCCCTAACAATAAACTGCAAATCCCGAATACATAGAGGCACAAACCCTTCAGACTATATAGCAAGTTATAGATGAAGTCCAAAAATCCTCTTGTACGTTCAGAAAATGTCGACGCACGGGTAATCAAAAGAACCCAACGGACTAGTATTCAAACAGCTCAGCAAAAGCAACACCAAACCGATCGAAAAAGGCAATAGATGCAGGAAAAAAAAAAAATTACCCAGACCCAAAAAAAATCTGACCCAGTTGATCGACGAGGCTGAGCTTGGTCCAGTGAAAAATTCAGCAAGATCCGACGAGGCTGGGATCACTGTTCAAGTGCAGCAAACGCCCCCTAAATAGTGGGTTACGAGTAAACTAACCACAGGCTTCGAAACACATGAAAAAGGGACCTCGGATAACCAGGCCCAGTCACTTTTAGAAGCAAAGAGGCGCTAGCGGAAGCTTACAAAGATGATCAACAGCAACAAACATAAAAAACGAGCACATACCAGATCTTGGAAGCAATAGGCAGCAGAAAAATACCCAATCGGCACCAGAAAAACACTCAAAACGAGAACAACCTGGGTTCGCCGAAGTTCGCCGGAGGTAGCCGGTAGTGGGCGAGAGTCCAGGTGGGCAAAAGATCTGGTGCCCTAGATCGTGATGCTCTGATACCATGAACGAATTTAGAGAGAGAGAGAATTGAGCGTGAGAATTCCTCTTCTGATTTCATTAACAGAGAAAAGGGGAATATATACAACCCTACAATACAAATGACTAAAGTACCCTTTTGAACAAAGAATCTAACAAATAGCACCCTAGCTGATACAAACTAATCTACTGAGACATGTCTCTTTATATGTTAGCCACTACAATCTAACAAGTAATATGTTCTTGCCTCCAAACTCCGGGTTTGATGCCACAACAGAACCACCATCGCTGATATCTTCTGTTTCCAATAATATGCATGTTCAGTTGGACCCTGAAACCATAGAGGGGCTGAAAAACATGTCGTGGTCATTGGACAGCTTCCCTCATGGGTATGGGGGTGAGATAGATCTGCTGCAGAACAAGGAATGGAGCTAGCAACATCAAGAGCAAGAGATTAATACACGTTGTTTAGGACGATATGTTTGTTGTCGTTTGTTTGTCACCAGAGCGGGAAAAGGAAAAAAAAGAAGAAACCGGATCCGTAGAATTTAGTTTATTAGTAGTTCATTGAGTTGAGCCCATTCATCCTTCATTTGCAAGTAATCAAAATTTCAATTTTTATCAGTTACACGATTTTTCTGTGCTTTGGAATGTTGAGCTTCTTCTACTTGACTAATGGTTTGCTTCTTCTACTCTCCTATGGGTTTGCTTCTTCTTCTTTTTTGTACGGAATGTAGCTATGCAGTACATACCAAAGGAATAGGAAAGAGTCACCCTATCATTTATTTCTCTTAGGGTAGTTTGTGCCAACAGGATTTTGTTATATATTTATGTTGCAAGTAAAATGATATCTGGTGGCCGGCAATGTGATGAATGGAACAAGTAGGTTGAGTCGGCGAAAACAAAGTATGCATAGATGCTGGTACTATATTACCTGAAACAAAGTTTTCTGTTTGAAGGAAAGAAATGTAACTGATTGGGGCTGCAATTTTCTTACCGAATGCTCCTAGAAACTGATAATGTGATTTGAAGGTTCGTTGCATTGTTTGGTTTGGTGGAAGTCAGCTTATCATGGGATTTTTTTTTTCTTTGAAACTCGGGGCGTCAATGCCATTTTTTTCTCCTCTATTTGCAATCATTGGTGCTGATAATTGTTGCCTTGTTTCCTTTGGTAGGTACTATTTTCTTTAGGCAAGTTAGATATCGATATGAGGAAAACCAGAAAGGGTAGCAAGGAAGCATCCTTGAAATCCCGGTGAAACAGGAGAGAACCCTACAAGAAAAACCAAAAACAAAAACCAACCCATGGCAACAAAAACCACTATCCAACATACGGCAGTCGCAGCCAGGATTCTTGAAGGGTCACCATTTACAGAAACCGAAACCATTACAGTTACAACTTTAACTTACCTTTTTCCTGGGGGAGAATGACTGATTGACAACATAAACTTACTTGACATTACCCAAGCCTTCTATTTTAGACTGAAGATGAAACATTCTTCCAAGATTCCTTACAAGCTCTAACAACCAAGTGGAAGGTTTTTAAACACTAAATAAAGACATGGGATACCCTTACTTGGCATCCTAGACCAAGTGGAAGGTTTTCTATTAAACCTGCCCGAGAAGCTACTGTAAGAAATTTGTACATAGGTTATTCAAATCGTAAGCATGTTATTAATCATAATTTGATCACATACCTGAGTCCATGATCGCAATGAAAGGAGTTCGAAAGAATGAACCGTGGGTGGAGAGGCCTTCTACTCTCTTCTCTTGCCTTTATGTTGCTTTGTCTAATGGGGAGACTGCAAAATCATAGAGCGAGAGTTGGGTCCAATCCCTTGTAGTTATAACCTTTACACAAGTCCTAACTCATAAAGGACTGTAATCACGGATCAAAAAAAAAAAGGACTGTAATCCTCATATAAATATGATATCACTTAATAGGTCCAAACCAATAAGAAACCGCATACATGAGTCGTACGTGTAAAAGAAAACAAAACAAGGTGCAACAAGCCCGATAACCTATAGTTGATCACTAAACAATAGTGGCCTATCTGGTCCACTCTCTTAACCTTTATTGCATTAATATAACCAATCCAAATTTTCGCAAACATAAATAATAAACAATGCTGTTCAAGATAAATAAAATCTTACTGCTACAAGACACAGTAATCCAATTCAAGATTGGTATGGTGTGGTTTGGTTTGGGAGGCATGTTCCTAGATGGGCTTTGATTCTACGGTTGGCCATCCAGCAGAGGTTAAATACAACTCATAGATTACTGAGATAGGGTATGAATGTGAATGGTATCTATCAGTTGTAATCAAAAAGTTCAGAAGCAAAGAACAGATTTTCTGATGGTTACTCAAAGGAGAAAGGATTCAGAAGCATAATCTGTGGGTGCTTGTTGGCTGCTTCTGTGTATCGTATATGGTGTAAAGGAATCAAACGATTCTTGATCAGAAGGCTGCAACAGAAAAGAATATATCATCTTTGGTTATTGCTAGTGTTAGGGAGTTCCTACGATATTTCAGATTGGTGAAAAACTCCCAGAACGGGGATTTGTGTGGAGTTTGGGGGTTACCTGGTATTGTGCTTGAGCCAAGATAATTCTACCGACTCTTCTGATGTTTTGGGAAGCTGGTAGATTTCTTTGTTCTGGTTTAAACTCGTATTCTAGCCTGCTGTGTTGTTATTTTGTGCTATTTTTTTCTGTTTTGTGTGTATAGTTTGGCTTCATGCTAGGCTTGGCGTGTTTTCCTTAGTTGTATCCTGGATCTTGTTTCCTTAATTTGGGCTTTAATAGAAACCGTACTTGTCAACATAACCCTATGAATAGAATAGAAAGTCTAAGGCTTTACTTTAGAAAGAGTCTACTATTCCGTTGCCCATAGTAATACATAGATCTCGGGGGTTCTAGCTCGAACACACTAGCTGTAACAGACCTGTCATTGCACTACTGAATAGCAAACATATCTCTTTACACCCCATACTTGACATACAAATGCTTCCAAATTCCAAACCAAAGATGAGAGCTGACATTCAAAATAGAGATGGCATTGACATTCAGTTGTGACTTCCCGATTTCAGGGAGTTGCAAAATGGATCACTTCAGATCATGAAAAACTTGTTAACATTAAACTGTCAAGTTGCTTTTTTTGATCCTTTTAGTTTTCATGGTTAATGTGGTTGGAAGTTCTGGAATTATGTGCTGCTGCACTGATCAGATACGAGTAGTTTCAGTCACTACTGATCTCACTTTTCTTTAACCGGCAAACTACTGATCTCACTTACTGTGAACTTCTACTACGTTTATTCGTGAAGGGAGAGTCCCCCAACCATTTTGTCTTTAGAACCCATCTTTCTCCATTTTGTGTTTAATTTCAGCTCATGGTTAGCGATAGGTGAACATCTTTTAACTTGAGACGAGAGGAGGCAAAGCGATAGAAAGAGTCACTACGTCATTTATTTTTTGAAATTGTAGTTTATGCCGACAGAATTTGGTTATATGGAGGCCGTGTGAGTATGTGACGAATGGAGTGAGGCTGTTGAGTGGACGAAAACACCCTCTTGCATTGATTCTGGTCCTATCATAAACTGCAAGTCTGCAACAAAGACTTCAGTTTGAAGCAATTAAATAACTGATAAGGGCTGCAATTTTCTTCCTACATGTCCCTGCCTGTTTCAGCAGTTATTTCGGCTAACGAATTTTCACCTTGTGTGATTTCGTATTTTGTGTTTCATTTGGAAGTCAACATCATCATGGAAAACCAAAAAGGGGGCCGAGGGATTCCCCAAGCCTCCCCAATAGTAGTCCTATTTTCTACAGAGGCAAAACCTTATTCCAGGATTCCGTACATGCAAGATCTAACAACACTCACGATAATCAACGTAACAATAGGATAGAGCATACAACACTCTATCAGTTGTGCATCCCTGTACTATAGAGTCTCCGGTTCCCCCTTTGAGGGATTAGCAAAATGCGTCACTTCTGAGTTCCGATCATGGAAAACTTACTAAAAGTAAGCAATATAGCTTCTGCTTTATGACCCTTTTAACCATTGTTAATGTGGTTGGAAGTTCTTGATGTAGCTGCAATAATTAGATGCTAATGGTTTCACTCAATTCTAATCTCACTTAGTGTGAACTTTTAGAAATGTTAACTCAAGGAGAAAGTCCCTAACCACTTCGGCTCCCGTCCCTTCTTTTTTTCTTTTTTGTGAACAAGATGAACGCGAATTTTATTCATCTGAAAGGCGAAAACCCATACATAAGACGAAGCTAAACCCTATGAAGAAGTCCTGTCTTTCAACGAAGAAACTTTGGCTGTTTTTCATTTTGGACACCATATCTTTTAAAGCTTTTCCCACTAAAAAAACCAACTTCTTGTCAATTCACAAAATCAAATCCAAATTGACATAGAAAAGCTAGCAAATGTTGATTTTGGAAACCATTCCCAGTAGGATTGTTCTTTTATGGGCCACAGACAGAAGTTCCTTGCCCAAATATGTATTAGTCCACACTTACATGGCACTGCTATGTTGAGGGCGTGTGCTGTTCACACGTTACGGTGGCCACCTTGGTCCCATTATTTGATCTGAACTGTTTATTTTTTTCGCCTCGTGGAGTACATAGTCTAGCTAAAAATTCAGATTGATCAGACATCAGTAACTATTTGATCAGTGTGATTTCAACTTACAGTTTTGTAAAAAACAGCTGTTTCTTCAATTGTTTCTTTTTGAAGAAAAATGAATTTTGAGGACTACGCACCCTCAACAAGATGAATAAAATGAACGATTCAGATCAAATAATGAGATTTGGGGTGGTCCCCATAACGCGTGCATTGGTGCACAGCACAAACCCTCAACCCGTCTTGGTAATAAAAATTGTAGAAAGGATAATGTTACATATTTTATATCTGTACCAGCGTGTACATATCCCTTTTGTGCTCATTTCGGATCCCAGTAAAATAATCGGAGCTGCTCATTTTGTATAAAATACTTTTTTTACTGTTCTTACAAAAAATAAGCTCAATCCGATATTGGTAAGGCGTTTACGAAACATCCAACTTTGCTTTAGAATTCAAGCTTGAATTTTGGGACAAAGTTGGACGTTTCTTAGACTCCCTAACCAATATCGGATAAGGCTTATTTTTGTAGAGACAGCAAAAAAAAAAATTAAACAAAATGAGTGGCTCCGATCATTTTTTTTGACCCAAAAAAGGTATATATCTGTACCAGTAGCACCTTTCAAAAAATTGTAAATTTGTAAATCGGTTAATAAGCCGATAAGAGAAAATCTTGTTTACCGAGTGGTAAACAAATATTTACGGACTTTATAAAAAAAAAAACCAAATATTTATAGAGCTCAATTTCGACCCGCATTAAAGTTAATCTTTTACCGGTAAGAAATACTCCACTTTTTCCCGGTCAAAGATTAAAAATATTCTGTGCATGTTGCCTAGTTTTCTTAGGCCGGCTGTTAGCTTTGTTGCTTTCTTTGTTTCGGGGGAATGCCCCTTTGTTCTTTTGTAGCTTTTTGCGCTTTTGGTGGTTTAATAAAATTTGCTTACCAAAAAAATATATATATATATATATCAATCGTTTATTGTCGAAATGGACGTCTGAGATCGCTTAGCTCTATAAATAAGTTTCTCTCAGCCGATAAATGACATACGATTTCTCTCTCTCTCCCTCTCCCTCTCTCTCTCTCTCTCTCTCTCTCAATGAAGATGCTGCCATTGGCGATGCAACCCAGTAGCTGTTGCTCTTTCCATCCCTCTACACTCACCCCTCCCTTTTCTTCTGCTTCGAAACCCGTTCCCAGAACACCTTTCAACAACTCAATCGCTACAAAAGGGCCAAATCCCTCTTCGTTTCAGTCGTCAAATCTCAAATTCAATCACGATTCGAGAAGCAGAAACCCCAGTTCTCTCTCCTCCGCTTCTTCGGCAGCTACGTTCGAGTCAATCGCAGAAGAATTGGATCCTACTCAACCTGTATATGAGGTTCTCTCTCTACCTATACACGTACACACATACTCCCTCCGTCCCATAACGAAGACTTAAAAAATAACATAATCTTTTCAAGAAAGAATTCAAACTTTTCTCATACATTAAAAGGACTCACTGATATCTAGTAAAATTTTGAATTTTTTTTTATGTATTATTTTTACGTCCTCCTTGCGCGGACCTGACAAATTTATGCGACGGAGGGAGTATATAACTTAAAGATGATAAACGAGATGAGCAGGTGGTTGATCGAGTTTGGTTTGAGAACTTAACGCTTTCTTTATGAGATGAGTGCCATCTCAAACGAGCTTTATTCGAGCCGAATACGACCCCAATGTCGAGTAGCTTGGTTTTTTTTTTTTTCTTACATCCTAAAGCTGAACAAGCCGAATAGTAGTTTGTTCGAGCTTAGTTTGATACTTTAATGCACTTCAAAAAAAAAAATTTCAAACTTGGTTTATTTATTTGATGGAACAAACCATTCTTGAACGTGCTTTTAAAAAGCAAACACAAGCGGCTTGGTTCATTTAACAGCTCTTGATAAATACATTGCTTGATTGTATCTCTTGTTTTACCTGTCCAATTTAAACTTTAAGACCCTCTATCTATGTGTTCAAATCGTACTACTTTATGTCTAGGTTGAAATAGGGAATTGTGCGGGGGTTTTTTTTTTTTGGGTTCTATGAGGTTGGATTAGCCTAGACTCAAATTTCCTTCTTTGGAAGTTGTACCTCAATTTCATCTCTCATAGGTATCTTCGAATGGGCATATGCTTAAATAAGTTAAATCGCTGCAAGCATAGTTACATCCCTTAGACAGTGAGAAATGGTGAGAAAAGAAAAGAAAAGAAAGGAGAATCCTTTCACTTATTTGGATGAATAAAAGAGACAAAATATTGAGAAATGATGGGAAATGAAGAAAAAAGATGATTTTTTATTGGTCCATATTATTTCTCACCAAATCTAATCGGAAGAAACCACCATCCTTTGTTTTTTTCTGTGTTTTTCACAATCTTTTTATTGTTGAAAATGTAGTGACATGGATAAAGAACTAACAGTCTAACGCACCCTTCTTTCTTTCCAAATGCATGTATGCAATCTATTCGAAGTCCATTTCTTTAATAGTTGAGTATTTGCATTTATTGAAATTGTAGAAGCTTGGAGTAGTTGTGAAGCCAATGCAAAAACCAAGGCTTGTATTGAAGTTCATGTGGATGGAGAAGAACATAGGTCTTGCAATTGACCAATTGATTCCAGGCCACGGCTCGATTCCTCTGAGTCCCTATTACTTTTGGCCTAGGAAAGATGCTTGGGATGAGCTTAAAATCCTGCTCGAGAGTAAGCCCTGGATATCTCAAAGGCAGACGGTAATTCTTCTTAATCAGGCCACTGATGTCATCAATTTGTGGCAACAAAGCGCCGACGATCACTCGTAAGGTTTCCAACTAGGAAATTTTGTCATATCACTATATATTGACTTACTAGCAAAATTTAGGCACGTGTTGTAATTTGTTGCATTGATGTTCTCTGACTTGCTTGAATTGCTTGGGTTGATATAACCAGAACACATGATGTACTTATTTAGGAAGATTCTATGAAACATGAGATCGGTTGGTGTTTGACGAACTATTGTGTATTGTTTTTTTTTTTTTGATCCGCACCTATTGTGTATTGTTATTCTTCAGGATTAGATGTTATTTAATATTGACTTATGGTACTCTCTTCATATTTTGTTTAAAGATGATGTTACTTTGGCAAAACTTCCAAGATACATTGCCATCTGCGTCCATCAGTTGCCCCCTCGGCTAACTCCTCCCCAGATATTATCAATATATCCTCTTTTGTGTCTGGATTGAGGAAAAGGAATGAAACTAAAACTAAGAAATCACATGCTTTTTGTTCTAGGGGAATAGAAATTTGTTTCCTCAATGTTGGTCCTCAGTTGAGGGTCCAGTCTTCATATGATTATTCTTCAGCCATTTCTACCAACCAGTGTTCTAAATAGTGGTGCCTAGGCGCTCGGCGGCATCGACGCCACGATTACACCACTCAGCGGCTAGGGAGACTTAGCGGAGCTAGGTGGCCGTCGAGGCTAGCTTGGCAGCTCAACGGCTAAGGGCCTTCGTGTTGTGGTATTAGAATAAAAGGGTCTTTGGTGTAATTTTACCAAAGTATATACGTATATACTATTAACTCCGCCTGGTTCGCGCTTAGAGCCTTATTTTTATTTCCCAGCCGGTCCCAAGCCCGGATAAAGGAGGAGGGTTGTGCGTTAGGTAGCTAACAACCAATACGTAAAAAGCCCGTCAGATCTTTATGACATGAATCCAAATACGATAAGGAGACTCAATGGAGGAAAAGAATTCATGTAGCCGACCCCAAGTGATTGGGATATAAGACTCTGTTTGGTTTATATATGTATATACTACTACTATATACAATTTTCAGTCATTTGCCCTAACCCAGTTGAGTGCCAACTCCAGACGATTTCTAGTCTTTTGCCCTAACCCAGTTGAGAGCCAACTCCAAACGATTTCCAGTCATCAATTTTCCCACGCCGATCGTCGGTCGTCTCTCTCTCTCTCTCTCTCTCTCTCTCTCTCTCTCTACTGGGCCTCCCCCCCAAGGGGATTTATAGTGGGTCCCACAGTAGCGGGCACGTGGCAAAACGGGGGAGGTAGAGGTGATTGCGCAGCCCATCCTCACCCTTGAATTAAAGCGGGCTACTTTAATTTGAATTGACGGTCGAGATGGATTGCGGTGGAATAATTGGGAACGTTTTGTCCTGCAGGGCTCCCTTGGCATTATATGATGTTGGTTCAAATTGGTCATTATAATGTGGCCCCTACATGTCTGAGTTCAGAATGGACATTTGATTCCATTTTATGTACTTTAACCTTCGGGTGGCATTACCGTAAATATCATGCGGTGGAATTATGGGTCGGGTCCATACATTTTTTTATCATAAATCGGTCCACGACCAATACTCATCGCTTCGCCATGATGTACACTAGTTTTTGGGCTTTCGTCGCTGTTTGGGCCTCCAAAATGCCAGATTGTGTTTGGTTATGAAACATATATTAAATTCGTGTTGGTCAACTCTTCTAAAATTACAGCATTATCATATGACGATTTTAACCGGAACTATATGTTTGCATGATAACTATTAAAGTACAGGCAGTAGATTGTTTTCATGGCCAATTGTTAACAGATAACAAATTTACTGCGCTTCGGAACATGGAATTAAATCTCATCTTTCATTACAAGGTAGTCAGTTTCCAGGCGAAAGGATTTACACCAACGACATCCTTCCAGAACGGCTTTAATGTCAAAACTAAACAAGTCAATGGAAAATAAGGTGGAGTAGTTATTCAAACTCCGAAAAATCGAAGTGTACAGCCTCTGGGCAATACCTAGAAAATTGTGAATCCTGGGGTCCACCCAAATACGCCATGTAGTGTTGTACGATTGTATCTGGAGGTGCTTCCTTGTGCAGTGGTTGAGTCTGAAGTTTACCTTCAGTATCGTCCAATCGAAGGGGTCCAAGAACGGTTCCCCGTATAGCTGGACGTGGAACATCATCGGTGTGCTCGTCAAGGGACAAGCTAGGACTCTTGAATTTTGCATTCTTCGTTGGTGTTCTCGCACAGTGGCACCCAAGACGTTTCCTCTGGGCGCTATCCTTCTTAGCTTTTTTGTGCTCCTCCTTGATCCGCGGAGGTGAAAAGGGCTTCTTGGAGGGCGACGAAGATTGCATTTCCTTCTGTCCATGCGGAGCGCTTCGTTCTCTGGCTTGTCTAGGTATGCTTTATATGCAGAATGGGGGCCTGGATTGCATAGTACGATGCAGGGTATTGATGCAGTCACAAGAACTAGTCTCAAGCATTTCACGTCGGTCTGCCATCCAGTTTGTGCGCCTGTAAGTTCCTTCCAGTGCTTTAGCTTGACGGGACCGATGTCGTCTATCACGTTGTACCAGGCCTCGTTTGAGTATACGTTTGAATTTAAATCTAGATTCCCTACCAAGTAATTATGGCGCCCAAGGCTACGGGCCTAACAAGTTTTGCATGTTCTTGTTGGGCCTTCAATTATTATGGACTTGGGTCTTGTAGTGGCCCCGCAGGGGTCTCGTATGTTATCGATTGCCCATTCCGTCAATATGGCAGGAACATTTTTGAATTGTGGGAATGGATTCGTATACGGCGTTGGGGGCTTCTTGTATATACGATTTAAATTAGTCTTCAGTTTGTCAAAATTAATGACGTAATCCCGTGGAGCCCCTTGCCGGATGACCTCTAGGGCCGATTCAGTATTATCTTGTGAGATGGCTTCCCGATACACTTCGTCGGCAGATGACTTCCGTTTGCGACCTGTAAACTCCCCGTGCTCCACAAACACGCCTTCTTTGGCGATATAGTCGTTCACCGCTGCCGCATCACAGGCTGCTTGATAGTTCCCGTGGTATTGCTCCGACCCTATCGCTGATGTAAGATCGAAAAACCGTCTATTGACCGTCTGGAATTTGTAGGGGAACTAGATCAGACAGTGCAGATGAGGGCTCCCATCATCGTGATGCTCTTCTGCAACCCTTATGTATGACGGAGGTTTGGACGGGAATAGTTCCAGGAGGAAAATTAGACACTCCTCCTTGGGTATTGGACATTGAGGGTATGTGAGGAAAATGTTTCTAGCCGCAATTCGGAAGAGGAGAAGCAAGGATATTCACCGAGGCATTGTGACAGTGCTGCACCTGTTCGATCAGACCATACTATAATACAGTATTAAATACCAACTTTAACCTCGCTGCTAAGTATTTTGAAGAAACAGAACCTGTAGTGGAGCAGCAACAAGAGTTTCCGCTTGATCGTGATGCGTTTTGTTTGGAATTATCTCTTCGACTAACCAAGTTGTTTCCTCAGGCCTTGCTTCAGTTCTAGAAATTGTACCGCCACCAAAGAGTTGCATTGACGATTGGATGCAGTACTTGAGTCGTGAGCTTATTGAGGGCGTAGCTAAAAATCTTTCAAAAAAACCGTGATCTTTGTGAATCTCCTTAGTGTGGTATTTATCTATTATTGTAGTAGTGTAGGTTCTTGCCTCCAAACTCCGGGTTTGATGCCACCACAGAACCTTCACCGATATGTTTTGTTTCCAATAATATGCATGTTCAGTTGGACCCTAAAACCATATCGGCGGCTTCCCTCGACATGGGTATAGGGGTGAGATAGATCTGCTGCAGAACAAGGAATGGAGCTAGCAATATCTAGAGCAAGAGATTACACATCATTTAGGACGGTGTTTTTGTTGTCGTGTGTGTGTCAAGAGAGGGGGAATGAGAAACAAAAGAAATTGGATCGGTAGACTTCATTTATTAGTTGTTCATTGAGCCCATTCATCCTTCATTTGCAAGTAATCAAGATTTTATTTAACTGCAGATATTTTAGTTTATCAGTTACATGATCGATTTTTCTGTGCTTTGGAATGTTGAGCTTCTTCTATTTGTCTAATGGTTTTCTTCTTCTGTTTACCTATTGGTTTGCTTTTTATGTACGGTATGTAGCTGCGCAGAATCACGACATACCAAAGGGATAGGACCGAGTTTCACTCTGTCATTTATTTGCTTATTCTGCTTTGATTGGTTTTGTGGAAATGAGTTCATGATGGGAATTATTTCTTTGAAACTCAAAGAATCTCTCTTTATACTAGCTGTAACAGACCTGCCATTGCCAAACTGAATGGCAAAGCATATACCTCTTTACGCTCCATACTTGAAAAACAAATGCTTCCAAATTCTGAACCAAAAAGATGAGAGCTGACATTCAAGAAAGAGATACTGTGACAATCAGTTGTGACTCCCGTTTTGAGGGAGCTGCAAAACGAATCACTTCAAATCGCGAAAAACTTAAGAAATTAAACTCCCAAGTTGCATTTTTTGACCCTTCTTTTTATTCATGGTTAATGTGGTTGGAATTTCTGGAAGTATCTGGCACTGATTAGATACTACTCCAATAGTTTCAGTCACCACTGATCTCATTTTCCTTTCCGGCAAACTGCTGATCTCGCTTACTGTGAACTTCAAATACGTTTACTCGTGAAGGGCCAAGGGTAAGTCCCTTAACCACTTTGTCTTTAGAACCAATCCCTCTCAGTTTTGGGGTCAATTTCAGCTCGTGGTTAGCGATGGGTGAATGTCGTTTAACTGAAGGTGAGTCGATGGAAAGGGATAGGAAGGGGTCACAATGTCCTTCATTTTTTCGCAAGGTAGTTTATGCCAACAGGATTTGGTTATTTGGAGGCCACGTGAATACATGACGAATGGAGTGAGGCTGTTGAGTGGACGAGACCACCCAATTGCATAGACGCCGGTCCTGTTATAAACTGCAACAGACTTAAGTTTGAAGCAGATTATTCAACTGATAAGGGCTGCAATTTTCTTCCTAGATGTTCTTTAAAAGCTGTATGAAGATTTGTTGCTTCTTTTTTTTTGGTTTGTTTGGTGGAGACGACATCAATATGGAAATTACCTAAACGACCACAGTTACAGCAGAAATTTTCGAGACATTCTCCAAGCCTCCCCAGTAGTCCTATTTTCCCCAACCTTATTCCAGGATTCTGTACAAGATCTAAGGACGCTCGCGATAATCAACGTAACAATAGGATAGTCAAGGCTTTCATTCTGATCGATAGAGTCTGCTAATGGTTTTCCATTCCCCCATACTGTTATGTAGTTTTGGATAACACTCCGCACTTGACCAGCAAATGCTTCCAATGTCCAAACCAAAGACGAAAACTTACTGAAATTAAACGATATGGCTGCTTTATGACCCCCCTTAACCATTGTTAATGCCGCTCAATGTTCTTGATGCACTAATTAGATGCTAATGTTTTTTTTATTTTATTTTATCATAATTGGATGTCCGGGCCAACTTGCATGCACCTCGACTAAATTCGGGGCCCCGAACTAATTAAATTCGGGACCCTGAAGTTAATGGTCGGCAAACCCTCCGTTGAGCCAAGGTTTGGGATTGCCTGTCGGGAGTTTTTGTGGATAAACCCTCCGTTGAGCCAAGGTCCGGGCTAACTTGCACACCTCGACTAAATTCGGAGCCCTGAAGTTAACGGTCGGTGATCCCAAGGTTTGAAATTAATTCGAGGAGAAGGTCCCTAGCCACTTTTTTTGCTCCCACCTTTCAATGAAAGAACTTTGGCTGTCTTTCAATTTGGACCCCATATCCTTCTGCTAATTGATTTGTTTCCTCCTTTAATCTTTTGTTACGGAACTTGGTCCTCCTCTTGGGGTGGAAGTCAGTTGCTCCAAATTAAGGGCCTTAGCCCTTGCCTTTACGGCCCACTATCATTTTTTGAAAGGAGGAAAGTTGCAAGAAATAGGGGAGAGAAAAACCGTCAAACCGCAAATCAAGTCCAAATCGAATGGCTTGGTTAGGTTTTTGAGTAGTGAGGGTCAACCCGGTTTCAAAAAATTGCAATATGTGGTCAATGATTTGGTTTCGTGGATTTATGTACTGGTTCCAATCCGATCTGAACCATGTATATGTACACCAAATAAAACACAAGCTAGGCCCTATAGTCATAATTTTGTAATCTCCATTCATGAGATTATTGACTGCTCTTGGAGCAATGTTCCATACCAATCACAACACGCCATGTGTCATTTTGTTCTCTAATTTACCAACACAAAAGTCATGGTCCTGTAGTTTTAATCAATCACAACACATGTGCAGCACCACGTTGCCTTGCTCAAAGAGCAAATAACTTCTTATTCCACCACCTTATTCTTTCATTGCCAAGACAAATTAACCTATAAATTTCTATATATGAAGAAATATTCAGGTAAATATTCCCATCCAACAATAAGGGCTCTATGCTAGCCAGCATCTTCTCTTTCCAATAGTTTTCTACTTGCTTTATTCTTTACACACTAATAGAATTGATTTAAACACTTGAGTTTTGGTTTATCTTGCCTCTCCAATTTTAAGAAATTAATAATTCATGCGGATAGATATCTCAAAATTTCAAGCGAATGGTGGTCCAAAACCTAAATCGAACCGTATTTTAATGATTTGTATTGGTCTGGTTCAGTGAACTTTATGGATTGGTTTAATTCTCCAAATTCTCAATTTGTAGGTATTGGTTTGGTTCTTGGTTTAGTATGAAACAGAACCAATCCAGTCCATGTTCACCCCTAGCAAGAAAGTTGTCCACAATAAGAAAAGAAAAGGTGGAGGGAAGAGGATAAAGAAGAAAGTCATGCTAATTGTTGTTGATTTTCCCAAGGAAATAAAATGCCACTGAATTTTTCTAAGAAAAAAGTAACACAAGTTCAATGACTTAAGACTTAAGAGGGTTGTACGAGAAATTTTATTTTTCATTCTTGCTAAGTGAACACGAAAAAGCTTTTTTTTTTCTTCTCGTTCTTGCATTTTCTACCATTATCTCTCTAACCAATTGGACCAGGGAAATGACAAATGATATTCTATATCGTAAATTGATATTTCACTTAACTATATTTCCTTCTTCTTCTTTTTTCAAATATGGGCAACCATCTATTTATTCCATAAATCCTTCCATATATTTTCTCCTATTTTATTAGGAACCAAATACCTTAATAATATGAGATTAAATTTCTTCTGCTGGCGACAGAAGTGTGGGTTTTCTACCACCATTATTATAGGCCCCACGGTCCATTAATTGCTGATTTGAACAGTTCATCTTGTAGGACCCGTAGAGTAGTTTTCCCATTCAAAAAATTAGTTTCACCGAACATTGATAGATGTATCAAAATGTAAATTTTGGTTTACAAAACGGATGGTCATGAATAGTTTAAGTTGACAAGATCATACCGTCCATTTTATAAACTAAAGTTTAACTTTTGATTGATCTATCGATATCAAATCAAGTTGATTTTTTGCGTGAATATACTAAACTATGAGCCCTACAGGATGAACGGTTCGAATTATAACAATAAACGCGTGGTGGGGTCCACAATGGGCAGAGCGGTTTTCGCCGGTGGAAAGAACTTAATCTCTCTAATAGGCTAGTGATTTTGTCACACCCTTTTTTGTTATTGCCACACCCTGTAAGTGTATTTTTTGGTGCAAAAAATACACTTACAGGGTGTGGCAATAACAAAAAAGGGTGTGGCAATATCATTTCCCCTCTAATAATAGAGTAGTGCTACAGGTACCGACCAAACCAGAAAATCGTACCGACGGCCTCACCGGGTCGTCTCCGGCCACCGGACGGCCGATCCGAGCCGTCCAAAAATTCTATAAAAAAAAACCGAGGGGGCCCCGCGGGAAACAACGGCATCCGATGTGTGTAGGGTGTATATACATATATACACGAAAAATAGGGTGTTTAGATCAAGCACCCAACACACATCGGATGCCGTTGATTCTCGTGTAGGCCCCCTCGTTTTTTTTTTTTTATAGAATTTTTGGACGGCTCGGATCGGCCGTCTGGTGGCCGGAGACGACCCGGCAAGGCCGTCGGTACGATTTCCCTATTCCGGTCCTGTATCTTTTTTGCTAATAATATGTATTTCTATTTAGTTGCAATTCTCCTGCCTTTAAGATACCAATCGATCTAGTATGATTTATCTAGACACATATTTACGAGCAACGCTAGGAACACAACGTTAAAAAATTAGTACGGACACAACTGCATCTAGAGCCGTTCGATGCACATGAGCCCCATACATCGGACGGCTTCAAATGCGGTTGTGACCGAAGTTGAGTTTTAATGTTGTGTTCTGAGACTTTTCCTTCTCTCCCTCTACAAGTAACCTCTACACACATAGCGCCGCCCTTGTTGTGTGTATATATACCCCATAGCAAGCTCTGAACTAATGCAATTTCCCAAGTAACAACGTGAGAATAACATAATTAAGGTTAAGAGATGATGATAGTCAGAGAGTTGTGTGTGAGAGAGAAGAGCAGTACTACTAAGGAAGACATGATCATACCCACGGGATACGTCTTCAGGCCGACGGATGAAGAACTTTTGATCCACTATCTCGAGAGGAAGTGTAAGCATCTATCCCTGCCTTGCAATGTCGTTTTCGAGCGTCAGATTTACGGGGTTGGGGACAAAGCGCCATGGCAGATTTTCACCAAAGATGACCCGTGGACAGAAAATACCGTCTACGTTTTCACAAGGTTGATAAAGGTCACCAAGAACGGCGAACGGGTGGCTAGAACGGCCGGTTGTGGCACATGGCATGGAGAGACCGGTCTTGAATACGTAACAGATGATGAAGGTGGTGTTATTGGGTCCAAGAAGACGTTTTGTTTTCGGATCAATAACGAACCGGGTGTGATAGACGAGGAGGGTGAGAGAAAAGGCCACTGGATCATGCATGAGTACTCACTCGGCGGTGGTAAGAGTTCTGCGGGGAACGGAGAATATGTTCTTTGTAGGATAAGAAGAGTCGACAAGGACCTCAAGAAATCTGTGATGAAAGCAAAGAATGTCGAGGCTGGTAGCGTTGACGACGACGTTGCAGTCCCGAAACCAGCAATGCGTGCTAGAACAGAGTGCTCACTCGAGGGTAGTAAGAGTTCTACTGGGAAAGGAGAATATGTTCTTTGTAAGATAAAAAGTAACGACTCAAGGTTCACCAAGAAATCTGTGAGGAAAGCAAAGAATGTTGAGGCTGGTAGTGTTGACGATGACGTTGTAGTCGGTAAACCAGCAAAGCGTGCTAGAACAGAGTTTGTGCCGGAACAGAAGTTGGATTGTGACATTGCTGCGGAACTAGAAACAGAAGTTGTTCCGCTTTCAGAGGATCTATTTGCGCAAGAACCGGGTTATATGATGGGTGGTGATCCTAATTTAATGTTTGATCTTGAAGAATTCGTAGCACTTTTGGAAGAGGAGAAGCAAGGAAGTTATTCACCAAGGCATTGCAACAGTGCTGCACCTGTTCGATCGGACCATACTACCATAATATCCAATCCTAAGTTTAACATCGCTGCAAAGTATTTTGAAGAACTAGAACCTGCAGTGGAGCAGCAACAAGGGTTTCCTCTTGATTGTGATGCGTTTGGTAATATATATTCCACTACAGAAGTTGTTCCCTCAGGCCTTGCTTCGGTTCCAGAGATGGCACAGCCACCAAAGAGTTTCGACGATGAATGGAACCAGTACTTGAGTCCCAAGCTTATTGAGTGCTGGGAAGAAAATCTTTCGAATACAGAAATCTTAGTGAGTGCTGAGGTTCTTCCTTGGTATCAAGAGAGTAATAGGTTCTTGCCTCCACACTCCGGGTTTGATGCCACAACAGAACCACCATCGCTGATATCTTCTGTTTCCAATAATATGCATGTTCAGTTGGACCCTGAAACCATAGAGGGGCTAAAAAACATGTCGTGGTCACTGGACAGCTTCCCTCATGGGTTTGGGGGTGAGATAGATCTGCTGCAGAACAAGGAATGGAGCTAGCAACATCAAGAGCAAGAGATTATTACACGTTGTTTAGGACCATATGTTTGTTGTCGTGTGTTGGTCACCAGAGGGGGAAAAGGAAATAAAAAATCTGTAGAATTTAGTTTATTAGTAGTTCATTGAGTTGAACCCATTCATCCTTCATTTGCAAGTAATCAAAATTTCAATTTTTATCAGTTACACGATTTTTCTGTGCTTTGGAATGTTGAGCTTCTTCTATTTGCCTAATGGTTTGCTGCTTCTACTCTCCTATGGGTTTTTTTTTTTGGGTACGGAATGTAGCTGCGCAGTACATACCGAAGGAATAGGAAGGAGTAACCCTATCATTTATTTCTCTTAGGATAGTTTATGCCAACAGGATTTTGTTATTTATGTTGCAAGTAAAATGATATCTGGTGGCCGGCGATGTGATGAATGGAACAAGTATGTTGAGTCGGCGAAATCAAAGTATGCATAGATATTGGTACTATATTACCTGAAACAAAGTTTTCCGTTTGAAGGAAAGAAATGTAACTGATTGGGGCTGCAATTTTCTTACCGAATGCTCCTAGAAACTGATAATGTGATTTGCATTGTTTGGTTTGGTGGAAATCAGCTCATCATGGGATTTTTTTTTTTTTTTAAACTCGGGGCATCAATGCCATTTTTTTCTCCTGTATTTGCAATCATTGGTGCTGATAATTGTTGCCTTGTTTCCTTTGGTAGTACTATTTTCTTTAGGCAAGTTAGATATCGATATGAGGAAAACCAGAAAGGGTAGCAAGGAAGCATCCTTGAAATCCCGATGAAACAGGGGAGTACCCTACAAGGAACAAACAAAACAAATACCAACCCGTGGCAACAAAAAACACTATCCAACCTACGGCAGTCACGGCCAGGATTCTTGAAGGGTCCCCATGTACAAAAACCGAAACCATGACAGTTACAACATAAACTTACTTCTTTTTTTGGTGAATGATTGATTGACAACATAAACTTACTTGACATTACCCAAGCCTTCCCAGCCCTACTATTTTCGACTTGTTTCGACTGAAGATGAAACATTCTTCCAAGATTCCATACAAGCTCTAACATCCAAGTGGAAGGTTTTTAAACACTAAATAAAGCCATAAAGGATAACATTACTTGTCATCCTAGACCAAGTGGAAGGTTTTCTATTAAACCTGCCCGAGAAGCTACTGTAAGAATTTTGTACATAGGTTATTCAAATCATAAGCATGTTATTAATCATAACTTAATCACGTACCTGAGTCCATGATCGTGATGAAAGGAGTTCGAATCGAAAGAATGAACCGTGGGTGGGGTGGAGGCCTTCTACTCTCTTCTCTTGCCTTTGTGTTGCTTTGTCTAATGGGGAGACTGCAAAATCATAGACCGAGAGTAGGGACCAATCCCTTGTATTTATAACCTTTACACAAGTCCTAACCCATAAACGACTGTAATCCTAAATATGAGATATCACTTAAATAGGTCCAAACCAATAAGAATGAAACCCCATACATGAGTTGTACGTGTAGAAGAATACATAACAAGGTGTGCCAAGCCCAATAACCTATAGATCACTAAACAATAGTAGGCTATCTGGTCCACTCTCTTAACCTTTATTGCATTATAACCAATCCAAATTTTCACAAGCATAAATATTAAACTTTGTTGTTCAAGATAAATAAAATCTTAATGCTACGAGGCACAGTAATCCAATTCAAGATTGGTATGGTGTGGTTTGGTTTGGGAGGCATGTTCCTAGATGGGCTTTCGTTCTACGGTTGGCCATCAAGCAGAGGTTAAATACAAGTCAAAGATTACTGATATAAGGTATGAATGTGAATGGTACCTATCAGTTGTGTGAGAGGGGAAATGAATCTCACCAACACTTGTTTTTTTTTTTCGTGCTTCTCCTAAAATGGTCTGGCAGAGGATGAGGAGGAAGAAAAGAATGGAATTTCTGATTGTTCTTGCCTGTTCAATGCAATTGTGGGCTGGTCTGTGCATAATGTCAAAGACTCAAAGGGGAAAGGTTTCAGAAGCATAATCTGTGGGCGTTGGCTGCTTCTGTGTATCATATATGGTGTAAAGGAATCAAACGATTCTTCATCAGAAGGCTGCAACAGAAAACAAGATACTATCATCTTTGGTTATTGCTTGTGTTGGGGAGTTCCTAAGCTCTTTCAGATTGGTGAAAAACTCTCAGAATAGGGATTTGTGTGCAGTTTGGGCTTTGGGGGTTACCTGGTATTGTACTCGAGCCAAGATAATTCTACCGACTCATCTGATGTTTTGGGAGGCTGCTAGATTTCTTTGTTCTGGTTTAGACTTGTATTCTAGCCTGCTGTGTTGTTATTTTGTGCTATTTTTTCTGTTTTGTGTATAGTTTGACTTCATGCTACGCTTGGCGTGTTTTCCTTGGTTGTATCCTGGATCTTGTTTCCTTGGTTTGTGGGCTTTAATAGAAACCGTACTTATCAACGAAAAAAAACATATGTCATAGTTCTCAACATAACCCAAGGAATAGAAAGTCCAGGCTTTATTTCACAAAGAGTCTGCTATTCCGTTGCCCCATAGTAATACATAGATCTCGGGGGTGCTAGCTCGAACACACTAACTGTAGCAGACCTACCATTGCAATACTGAATAGCAAACATATCCCCCATACTTGACATACAAATGCTTCCAAATTCCAAACCAAAGATGAGAGCTGACATTCAAAATATAGATGGCATTGACATTCAGTTTTGACTCCCCATTTTGAGGGAGTTGCAAAACGAATCACTTCAGATCATGAAAAACTTGTTAAAACATTAAACTCTCAAGTTGCTTTTTTTTTTACCCTTTTAGTTTTCATGGTTAATGTGGTTGGAAGTTCTGGAATTATGTGCTGCTGCACTGATCAGATACGAGTAGTTTAAGTCACTACTGATCTCACTTTTTTTTAACCGGCAAACTATTGATCTCACATATCGTGAACTTCTACTACATTTACTCGTGAAGGGAAAGTCCCCCAACCACTTTGTCTTTAGAACTCATCCTTCTCAATTTTGTGTTTAATTTCAGCTCATGGTTAGCGATAGGTGAACATCTTTTAACTTGAGACGAGAGGAGGCAAAGCGATAGAAAGAGTCACTACGTCATTTATTTTTTGAAATTGTAGTTTATGCCAACAGAATTTGGTTATGTGGAGGCCGTGTGAGTATGTGACGAATGGAGTGAGGCTGTTGAGTGGACGAAAACACCCTCTTGCATTGATTCTGGTCCTATCATAAACTGCAAGTCTGCAACAAAGACTTCAGTTTGAAGCAATTAAATAACTGATAAGGGCTGCAATTTTCTTCCTACATGTCCCTGCCTGTTTCAGCAGTTATTTCGGCTAACGATTTTTCACCTTGTGTGATTTCGTATTTTGTGTTTCATTTGGAAGTCAACATCATCATGGAAAAACCAAAAAGGGGGCCAAGGGATTCCCCAAGCCTCCCCAGTAGTAGTCCTATTTTCTACAGAGGCAAAACCTTATTCCAGGATTCCGTACATGCAAGATCTAACAACACTCACGATAATCAACGTAACAATAGGATAGAGCATACAACACTCTATCAGTTGTGCATCCATGTACTATAGAGTCCCCGGTTCCCCGTTTGAGGGATTAGCAAAATGCATCACTTCTGAGTTCCGATCATGGAAAACTTACTAAAAGTAAGCAATATAGCTTCTGCTTTATGACCCTTTTAACCATTGTTAATGTGGTTGGAAGCTCTTGATGTAGCTGCAATAATTAGATGCTAATGGTTTCACTCAATTCTAATCTCACTTAGTGTGAACTTTTAGAAGGGTTACCTCAAGGAGAAAGTCCCTAACCACTTCGGCTCCCGTCCCTTCTTTTTTTCTTTTTTGTGAACAAGATGAACGAGAATTTTATTCATCTAAAAGGCGAAAACCCATACATAAGACGAAGCTAAACCCTATGAAGAAGTCCCGTCTTTCAACGAAGAAACTTTGGCTGTTTTTCATTTTGGACACCATATCTTTTAAAGCTTTTCCCACTAAAAAAACCAACTTCTTGTCAATTCACAAAATCAAATCCAAATTGACATAGAAAAGCTAGCAAATGTTGATTTTGAAAACCATTCTCAGTAGGATTGTTCTTTTATGGGGCACAGACAGAAGTTCCTTGCCCAAATACGTATTAGTCCACACTTACATGGCACTGCTATGTTGAGGGTGTGTGCTGTTCACACATTACGGTGGCCACCCTGGTCCCATTATTTGATCTGAACTGTTTATTTTTTTCGCCTCGTCGAGTACATAGTCCACCTAAAAATTCAGATCGATCAAACATCAGTAACTATTTGATCAGTGAGATTTCAACTTACAGTTTTGTAAAAAACAGCTGTTTCTTCGACTGTTTCTTTTTGAAGAAAAATGAATTTTGAAAATATTGTTACCGATGTCTAGTCGACTTCATTTCTGAATTTTATGAGGACTACGCACCCTCAACAAGATGAATAAAATGAACGATTCAGATCAAATAATGAGGTTTGGGGTGGTCCCCATAACGCGTGCATTGGTGCACAGCACAAACCCTCAACCCGTCTTGGTAATAAAAATTGCAGAAAGGATAATGGTACATATTTTATATCTGTACCAGCATGTACATATCCTTTTTGGGCCCATTTCGGGTCCCATTAAAATAATAGGAGCTGCTCATTTTGTTTAAAATACTTTATTTATTGTTCTTACAAAAAATAAGCTCAATCCGATATTGGTAAGGCATTTACGAAACATCCAACTTTGCTTTAGAATTCAAGCTTGAATTCTGGGACAAAGTTGGACGTTTCGTAGACTACCTAACCAATATCGGATTGGGCTTATTTCTGTAGAGACAGTAAAAAAAAATTTAAACAAAATGAGAGACTCCGATTATTTTTTTTGAACCCAAAAAAGGTATATATCTATACCAGTAGCACCTCTCAAAAAATTGTAAATTCGTAAATCGGTTAATAAGTTGACAAGAGAAAATCTTGTTTACAAAAGTGGTAAACAAATATTTACGGACTTATAAAAAAAAAAAACAAGTTTACAGCCCTCAATTTTGGCAGTTCAAAAGTGTTTTGTATGTTCCCGATTAAAATTAATCTTGTACCGATAAGAAATACTCTATTTTTTACTGGTCAAAAATTAAAAATATATATCTAATCGTTGATTGCCGAAACGGACGGCTTACATCGCTCAGCTCTGTAAATAAATTTCTCTCAGCCGTTAAATGAGATGCGATTTCTCTCTCTCCCTCTCTCAATGAAGATGCTGCCATTGGCGATGCAACCCAGTAGCTGTTGCTCTTTCCATCCCTCTACACTCACCCCTCCCTTTTCTTCTGCTTCGAAACCCGTTCCCAGAACACCTTTCAACAACTCAATCGCTACAAAAGGGCCAAATCCCTCTTCGTTTCAGTCGTCAAATCTCAAATTCAATCGCGATTCGAGAAGCAGAAACCCCAGTTCTCTCTCCTCCGCTTCTTCGGCAGCTACGTTCGAGTCAATCGCAGAAGAATTGGATCCTACTCAACCTGTATATGAGGTTCTCTCTCTACCTATAGACGTACACACATACTCCCTCCGTCCCATAACGAAGACTTAAAAAATAACATAATCTTTTCAAGAAAAAATTCAAACTTTTCTCATACATTAAAAAGACTCACTGATATGTAGTAAAATTTTGAATTTTTTTTTTATGTATTTTTTTTACGTCCTCCTTACGCGGACCTGACAAATTTATGTGACGGAGGGAGTATATAACTTAAAGATGATAAACGAGATGAGCAGGTGGTTGATCGAGTTTGGTTTGAGAACTTAACGCTTTCTTTATGAGATGAGTGCCATCTCAAACGAGCTTTATTCGAGCCGAATACGATCCCAATGTCGAGTAGCTTGGTTTTTTTTTTTCTTACATCCTAAAGCAGAACAAGCCGAATAGTAGTTTGTTCGAGCTTAGTTTGATACTTTAATGCACTTCAAAAAAAAAAATTCAAACTTGGTTTATTTATTTGATGGAACAAACCATTCTTGAACGTGCATTTAAAAAGCAAACACAAGCGGCTTGGTTCATTTAACAGTTCTTGATAAATACATTGCTTGATTGTATCTCTTGTTTTACCTGTCCAATTTAAACTTTAAGACCCTCTATCTATGTGTTCAAATCGTACTACTTTATGTCTAGGTTGAAATAGGGAATTGTGCGGGGGTTTTTTCTATGAGGTTGGATTAGCCTAGACGCAGATTTCCTTCTTTGGAACTTGTTGTACCTCAATTTCATCTCTCATAGGTATCTTCAAATGGGCATATGCTAAAATCGCTGCAAGCATATTTACAGCCCTTAGACAGTGGGAAATGGTGAGAAAAGAAAAGAAAGGAGAATCCTTTCACTTATTTGGATGAATAAAAGAGAGAATGTTGAGAAATGATGGGAAATAAAGAAAAAAGATGATTTTTTATTGGTCCATATTATTTCTCACCAAATCTAATCGGTAGAAACCACCATATTATTTCCTTCTGTGTTTTTCACAATCTTTTTATTGTTGAAAATGTAGTGATATGGATAAAGAACTAACTGTCTAACGCACCCTTCTTTCTTTCCAAATGCATGTATGCAATCTATTCAAAGTCCATTTCTTTAATAGTTGAGTATTTGCATTTATTGAAATTGTAGAAGCTTGGAGTAGTTGTGAAGCCAATGCAAAAATCAAGGCTTGTATTGAAGTTCATGTGGATGGAGAAGAACATAGGTCTTGCACTTGACCAAGTGATTCCAGGCCACGGCTCGATTCCTCTGAGTCCCTATTACTTTTGGCCTAGGAAAGATGCTTGGGATGAGCTTAAAATCCTGCTCGAGAGTAAGCCCTGGATATCTCAAAGGCAGACTGTCATTCTTCTTAATCAGGCCACTGATGTCATCAATTTGTGGCAACAAAGCGCCGACGATCACTCGTAAGGTTTCCAACTAGGAAATTTTGTCATATCACTATTTATCAACTTACTAGCAAAATTTAGGCACGTGTTGTTGTAAATTGTTGCATTGATGTTCTCTGACTTGCTTGAATTGCTTGGGTTGATATAACCAGAACACATGATGTACTTATTTAGGAAGATTCTATGAAACATGAGATCGGTTGGTGTTTGACGAACTATTGTGTATTGTTATTCTTCAGGATTAGATGTTATTTAATATTGACTTATGGTACTCTCTTCATATTTTGTTTAAAGATGATGTTACTTTGGCAAAACTTCCAAGATACATTGCCATCTGCGTCCATTAGTTGCCCCCTCGGCTAACTCCTCCCCAGATATTATCAATATATCCTCTTTTGTGTCTGGATTTAGGAAAAGGAATGAAACTAAAACTAAGAAATCACATGCTTTTGGTTCTAGGGGAATAGAAATTTGTTTTCTCAATGTTGGTCCTCAGTTGAGGGTCTAGTCTTCATATGATTATTCTTCAGCCATCTCTACCAACCAGTGTTCTAAATTGCGGCACCTAGGCGCTCGGCAGCAGGTCGGTGCCACGATCTCTCTCTCTCTCTCTCTCTCTCTCTCTCTCTCTCTCTCTCATCCACGATTAGACTCTAGAGGTGTTTTGCTGAGGTGTTCTCCTGATTGTCTTAAAAATAATTTGAAAAAAAATATTTGTAAAAAAACGCCGAATCGCTCGGCGGCGCCTAGGTGGGCTTGGCACTTGGCGGTGGGTCACCGTCCGACTAGCGCCAAGCACCATTTAGAACACTGCTACCAACCCTCAGCCCTCCAACCTCGATAATACATCATAATCATGGCCATCAGGAACAAGAAGGGCTCTCAGATGATTATGCTTTCTAGAGAATCCTCGTCCCCTATAGTTTCTACTACATGCTTAGCAGATTAGGATGTTATCAATCTCGTACTTTGCCAGATGGTACTGGAGATTATGTTCTATAGCTGAAGTAAAACGATACATGAGACAGAGAATTCCGTTTCAGCCAGAGTCCCGACCTATTCCAGGCTGTTTGGGCCTTCCGGGTGATGCTTTGGACATTTTACATGCACGAGACTTGCCTTTAGACTTGATTTCACGTTTTTATGCTATTTGGGTCTCTGAAACTTGACTAATCGAGTTGAGAATTTTTCAAGGATTTCATGGATGCATGGGATTAGACTTGAGTGTGTCAGGTAAACTCGTTGGGTTTGTCCATGATCTTAATGTAGTTGCCTATTAGAATCAGTCATGTCAACATAATATAGTTGAAATTGACGTTTCTTGGTCCCTATGGTTTATACGTGTGTGCTGAAATATGATTGCTAAAATGGTTTGGTTGTTGATGTCATATTTTGTGCAAGTTATGCAACCTCGAAAATGTTCCCTACTAACAGCCGTAAATCATTGACGGAATGCTGGTAGCTGTGTTACATGGATCCCTGTTTTTGGGCGAAGTACCCGTGTCGACACGACACGACACGGGTGCGGGTGTGGGATCCCGTACTGGATTCGTCGGGAAAAATCGGACACGTTGCAGAGCAGACTTAGTGATGAAGAAGAAGAAGAAGACGACGACGAGGGAGGAGAAGATGAGGTAAGAGGTGAACCTTGTTTCGTCGTCGAAGAAGGTCGTCGTTGAAGATCGATGTGTGAAAGCCGCCGCCGTCGGAGAAGCAGCAGATCGTTGTCGTCGGAGGTTGTCTTCGGAGGAGCAGCGGATCGTTGTCGTCGTCGTCGTCATCGAACCTCCTGCTGCGTAGAGAGAGAGAGAGAGATGTGGTTTTGAATTTTGAGAAACTGGTTTTGATCCACGGTTTTGATCGACGTGGTTTTGAGGAGTATTGTATTATATTATAGTATAAAGTATAAACTACACTAAGACCCTTTTTGTTTATTAACATTACAGTTAACCCCCTCAAATCATTAACAGAACAATTATATAAACAACCATAAAAACATTCATAATTTTAATTAGTTTTGTGCAAAGAAAAGAATATTTTTATGACATAATTTTACGTATATTTATATAAATAATATAAATATTTTTATTTATGTATAACTATTCAGCGGATCCCCGCACCCGTGTCCAAATTCGGATACATATCCCTGAATCCTCAATTTTCAGTTTTGAGGTGTCCGACCCTTAGATATGTACCCGCACCCAATTCACGTACCCGTGTCCGTGTAACGTAGGCTGGTAGTACCGGTATGTACCAATGACAAAAGCTGTAAACAATTGAGATTAAGACACTACTATATAGCTCGTTACCCATCTACTATATATTCCACTCTGAGGGAAAGGCAAAGACTGGGATTCTAATATTCTGAATATGAGATCTCCCTCTACCTGAATGACTCATTAAGACATCTATGTGACGTTATATGGCAGTTTATTTGACTCTATCTAGGTTTTGAGTTAATCTGTATCAATGTTCAATAAGATGAAAAAAAAAACTGGAAACTGTTATTCTTATACTTTTATTATCGCGTAGATACAGATGAGAAAGAGAAGCAAGCATGAAATCAATGCTCTGGCTCTCAGAAAGTTATTTAGACAGCTTTTTCGGGGGATACAACAAATGCTTCCCATTTTGCTCACGCATGTACGAGTCCCTGTGTATCTGTTTACCAAGAGTTGAAGTTGGGCTCCTATCTGTATTTGAATGCAGTGAATGTAGATGCTTTTCGGCATTCAAGTAACGTGTAGTTCCAAACCTAGATGTCCCGTCTGCAGAATATTTCATGAGATCAGCTTGAGTGTTTAGTGGTTTCCATTTTAGAGATTGGCCATGAGGTTTGTATCCCTTATCTGAGAAGCTTTCATCTGCAACTGCATCATACCTCGTGTTCCTTTGGTATTTGTTCATGGGTAGGTTACACTTCATATTTGAACCCGAATTGTTGTGCTTCAACCATGGTATGCTGTCTGTATTATTCTCAGTATCCTCGTCACTTTCGTCGAAAACTATTTCCTCACTCAATGGTGAAGTCTGACCTAGTTTTGTGGTCACTTCTCCATTGTACTGATTATCAATGTCTGTATCCGAACTTGGACTAGAGAATGTCCTTCCTAGTTCTTCTTTCTTGTAGCTCCTTTCCCAGTCTTTGAGCTGTCTTTTTCTTCTATTCTGTGGGGTGTCTTCATCTTCTGACTTGGGGCAGAAGCTATCAACTGGATGGATCTTGTCAAAACCAAATCCGCTATCCGAGGACTTGAGGTTCTCTGAAGCTACATCCTCATAGGTTCCATGTTTAGATTTTGAGGTCCCACCAGAAATATATTCACATTGTTGTGTATGATTGGAACCATGATGATCATCGTGATCTTCATCTCTTGACTCAGATCTACATAGTTCAACGGCAGCTCTTGCAGCTACAGCCGCATAAGCTGCTGATTCGAAAGCGTCTCTGGCTGCATCTGCTACATCTTTATACTTCTTCCTACCTTTCATTGATTCAGTGAATTTCTCATCCTCTGTGTTCGATTCAAGAAAATCAGGTACTTCTACACCAAGTGCAGGATCATTGTTACAAGCTTCAGTAGGCTTAAGCTGTTTTTCTAGTTGATTGATGTCTTGTTCCTCCTGCAATTATCAAAAGATGGTAGCTTTCTGGAATAAGATATTCAAGTGTTTGGTTGACAAATAAGTGCCGATATCGTACAATAATGATAAAAGCC
Organism: Rhododendron griersonianum; assembly: GCA_018127125.1. Classification (NCBI taxonomy): domain Eukaryota; kingdom Viridiplantae; phylum Streptophyta; class Magnoliopsida; order Ericales; family Ericaceae; genus Rhododendron; species Rhododendron griersonianum. The sequence continues at coordinate 9,783,200 of CM030797.1, read as the reverse complement.
GCCATCCAACTCATTTATCAGGGTTATAGTTCTTGTTCAGTTACCTCTGCAGTGGTATGATCATCTTCGTCGAGCCGGAGAGTGATCCCATTGTCAGAAGCAATTTGCTTCAGTATGTTTTGTCTGTTTTCCAAGCTTGCTTGTGTTGTTGAAAGCTTCTTTACCATCTAGAGAAACAAGACATAAATATTGCGGAAGTCTGTCTTCTAAAACTTTGATTCGCAAACTTTATGTCCTTACCTTGAGATTTACTCTACAGTAGTTCCTTAATTCAACAGCACGAGCAACAAATTCTTTTCCATATCTTGAGGTGAAAATTCCTCGAATTTCTTGGAGCTCTGGGAGTTCTCCGCATCTTGAAGCTGCAAAGATCAAGCTCGATACGGCTTCATTTAGCTCCTCTGGGCAGTCCCTGTGTAACCACATTAACACTGTATGCTCAAGACTTGAAAAAACTGTGGAAATACGATAGCAGGATAAGCTGTTTCACAAATGTAATTTGATACATTTTGATTTAGCATAGGATTCGGCATCGCTATTTATTTAGCTCTTACCCACACACTAAACTAGAAAGCATTCAAGTCTCTAAAACAAGCCTATTACCATGGGAAAAAGAGGATCCATTTGACATAGCTTAGTTCAAAAGAGCCATACCCATCGTTCATCATAGATGAGCAAGAGCAAGTCTTGCTCCATTATTGCTCCATTATGAAATACCAAAGAGGAAAGAGGTTTGGTGATTTTACAAGTGAAGCTAGTATTACAGTCGAGCAAGGGTAGGAGTTGTAGGACTATTACTGGATTCCATTCTTTATGTGACTTTTTCGAGGGCTATGCTGGATTCACGTAATCTTGGATGGGATGCGAATCCAATTACTCGGAATCAAGTATCGAGTTTGCTATGTCACAATTCACATGGATCCGCCATTTTGGGCAAAGTACATGTGTCAACACGACAGGATACGGGTCCAGGTGTGGGATATGTGTTGGACACATGTCAAACAGACACATTCGAACATGCCCCAATATGTTTAGGATTTTTTTGCTCATAGTTTTGCTTGTTGGACACGCTGAAGACGCAACAGGACGTCACAAAGTGATATAAAAAAGCTCGGACATGATCTAAATTGTCATAGATGCTTAGATTTTGAACACTTATGTTTGTTTTCTTTACAGTTTATACCATCATAATGTTTATATACTATGATTATTATCTGCTTATTCAATAGAAATGAAGTTTATTTTGTCTTCGTTCGTATCCAAATTGTATCCATGTAATGTAAACTTTTGAAATTTCAATGTATCCCCAATGTATTGTAATGTTTGAGAATGTAATGCGTCGCGTATCTTTCTTAGATTTCTGCCACCCTGACTGAGCGTAAGATTTTGTATCGGTTAGTAGATTTGAACACATGAAACAGAGAGCAGAAAACTAACCTGTTGTTCTGAAAAAGCTGGGCTCCATCTATCAGGAGATGGCAGTAGTTCTCTATCATAACAAACACATCCAGCATACACCGCTCCCTGATCACATGCTCAACCTGTCAAGAAGATCAGTCACTTTTATAGAGAAGAATACATGTATAATACGGATATGTATATATTTACAGATGGAGAAAGGGAGAGGGCATTTGGGGCATGAATTTACGCGGAGGAGGGCACGGTCTTGGTGCCCGAGGTTGAGTAGCTGGACTACATCAGACCGGGCATGAGAACAGCGGACTTGGCGCTGGTTCTTGAGTATGGCAATCCGAGCGATGGTGAGGTTAGCAAGTGTCTTTATCTTGGGAGGTTTTGGGTTTCTTCTGAGCAGAGCATCCAGTTTCTTGCCCATATTTCCTCTGTGTGGTGCTCTGAAACAAACAGCTCAAGAAACTCTTGAAGAAACTCCCAAGATGCTGCGCCCACCACCATGACAATCATGTTGATGGCTTGAAACGTATTTATGTGAAATATGAGACACGGCTGGTTTTGGGTGACTTTTCATCTTTGAAAGAAGCTTCTGCAGGACTGTTTTGTCAATTAAAGGACAAATGTTTGATTACGTTGGCCTCACGGTCAAGACCTGAATTTAAGAGTTTGCTCCCACTTAGGTTCCAAGTTTAAAACCTCTTTGGTATTATCAACTCTTGTGCGGCGAGTCCATACAGGGTTTTGCACTAGCTTTGAATGGGCCTTTTGCTAGTGAACAGTGGAATTGGTCTTCTTTTAGATTAGTTGAAGTGCGCGTAAAGTGGTCCGGACGCCTTGAGTTATAATGAAAAGAAAAGGACCAATGTTGATTTTGTTATTGGTCAATTCATTTACTACGATTGCATATTCTTTTTTTCTTTTTCCTCCTTAAATAACAATTTTTTTTTTACCAGAATTAAACTCGATTTATATATAACAAAAAGAAAATTACAGTACAGCGGACACTACCAGTCCGAAAGTACAAAAAACAACAAACAAAACAAAATACACCAATCAAACAAAACAAAAAAGAAAAACCGCCTGGAGGCAAGACACTGGAGTCGGACCGTCGATCACACTTGTAAAGTGGGGTTGGAGTGGCCAAGTATGGAGTGGTCAGGTATGGACACAAAGCAAACTCCTCTAAATGGACCCGCCGCACCAATTTGAGCTCGTTCCCGCCGCAGACTGAAGGCTGGAGCCGCTACAGACGCCGCCACCATTAAAATATAGGAGTAACAATATTGTATTGGACTACTGTCCTAAGTCTGTATATAAATTTGAAAGAAAGGGCTTGAGTGTATGAGTTGGTCCACAACGTTTGTCCTTATCAACTATGGCGGCTTTGATCTTTCTAGAGGATTCCCAGAAACTTTACCTTTTTTCCAGTCCTGTGCCTCGAGCCATTGAAACAAGGGAGAATTGCATATCAGTGGAGAGAGGGGCAAATATTGCCCACGTGATGGAGTAGTTTTTCCAGAATTCATCCAAACATGACAAGGAAAAAATTAATTCCCAATACATGGAGAGGGCACCTGAAATGACTATTACACCCCTGATGAAATAAACCCTAAATCTTAACCCAACCACCGTTCCCTTCTCATTCCTTCGTACGCTGCTGCTGAAGAGGAACAAAACAGCAGGGGAGGGTTCTTCTTCTGCTTCTGCTATCGTTCCCCTTCGAGCTTTCTCCCTCACCCCTTCTTCCTCTCTCACTTCATCTCTCTGTAGCAATAGTACTCTCTCCATTCCACCGAAGAAGAAGCAGTCTCTTCTCCTTGACCAAGGGACATCGTATGCATCTGGTACGTATATGTTTTGGGTGTTTCAATTTTTTTTTGCAGTTTTCTCTCTTTTCTCTTCTCTTATTTCGTCCATGTGTCTGTGTTTGTAAGCAATTTGGTTTTTTTTCATAGTATGAGTGAGGATAACATTGTATGAGGGAACCCCCAACCAACAGAATAGCAGCCCATCTTACAATGGTTAAACCCAACATTAAAATTGTGATAATAATAACCATAACTCAGCAATACAACTTTGTAGGGAGGCAATTTCGAAGGATCAGAAATTTAGGCTAGAGTTCTAATTAATTTTCGAACTTGGGGTATAGGTACAAGGGGAAATGGTTTTGAATGATTAGTGTATGAAAAAAGGTAGGGGAAATTAGAGGAATTGGAAATATGGTGAGGGAGAAGATAAATTTTCGGATTTCCTTGTGGTTTGGGGATCGAGGGCTCAAAACTTGCAAAGCCCTAGGTGGAACTCGAAATTCCTCTACTGTGGAGAATGACCATGGTGAATAATGGAGAACATAACCACACAGGATTAGGCCCATATGAATATACAGCAGGATAAGGGATAAATATATATTTCTGTATAGTCGGATTAAAAACCAAGAAATGCATAGTCGGAGGATATCTAATTAACAGTAAGCCGTTGCAAGAGTTAATGATTGTTGGTCAAGTTGATTGCTCACGAGGCATGGAGGAAAAGAACCAACTTGAGATCGAGGGATTAGTGTTTCGGCGGGAGTGGGTGATTGAGAATTGGGAATTGGATATGAGAGAGAACCCATTAAGGCTAAAAGGGGGCCAGCTGCGTGTACTGTATCCTCAACCCCAAATGGTCCCCCCGATACCCCATAGAAGATGAGGAATACAAGGGGCAATATTGAGACTTTCCCATTAGTTCCCCTAGGAGAAGAAGGTACTCTGTTAATACCAACATTTGATCCACCATTGTGAACCCTCATTGCAATGGAAGTTGTTTTTCCTGAAAATAAAATAGTTGCTCTTTAAGTTACCTAATGTTACTCTTTGTAAGAACTTTTGTTGCTCTCTATGTAAGAATGTATGCCCTAGACTGTTAAGGGCAGTGACGTATATTTTAACTTACTAAATGGTTGTCTCTTTACAAAGGTGTGTTGGTTTGTATGAAATGTGGTTCTTGTTCAAGTTATGTAACATGTTTTTTTCCTGATTATTCCGAGAAAGATGAAAGATGAAACCAATACAAAATACACTTCATGTTCTTTCTAATACTTGATTAGACATTAGAAATACTTGATGTAACATGGGAACCTATATCTTACCAAAGTTGTGCCAGACCATGCAACAATTGCTAATTGCATATACAATTTAAACCGAAGCATGATATGCAACACCTTGAGCATGCACATGTCCTTTATCAGTGCAAAGTTATTTGCTCTTTAAGTCACCTAATGTTATCTGCTACCTCTAAAAATATAATAGTTGCTCTTTGAATCACCTAATGTTACTCCTTGTAGGAACTTTTGTTGCTCTCTATGTAAGAAAGTATGCCCTAGACTGTTAAGGGTTGTTTTTTTCTTAAAATATAAAAGTTGCTCTTTAAATCACCTAATGTTACTCCTTGTATGAACTTTTGTTGCTCTATATGCAAGAAAGTATGCCCTAGACTGTTAAGGGCAGTCACCCATATTTTAACTCACTCAATGGTTGTCCCTTTACCCTTGTGTGTTGGTGTGTATGAAATGTGGTTCTCCTCCAAGTCATGTAACTTTTTTTTTTCTGAAAATATAAAAGTTGCTCTTTAAGTCACATAATGTTGCTCCTTGTATGAACTTTTGTTGCTCTCTATGTAAGAAAGTATGCCCTAGACTGTTAAGGGTTATTTTTTTTCTGAAAATATAAAAGTTGCTCTTTAAGTCACCTAATGTTACTACTTGTATGAACTTTTGTTACTCTCTATGTAAGAAAGTATGCTCTAGACTGTTAAGGGTTGTTTTTTTCTGAAAATATAAAAGTTGCTCTTTTAAGTCACCTAATGTAACTCCTTGTATGAACTTTTGTTGCTCTCTATGTAAGAAAGTATGCCCCAGAAATGGAATTCTGGGGCATACATTATATGTAATGCCAGTTTCTTTTCTTTTTTTATGACTTGTCGCCTTGAAATGGAATTCTATGTTTTGGTTGATAGAAAATGAGTATTGGAAACTGTAGTATTGAAATCCATTTTTATTTTGTGCGCTTCGAACTTTGAGGAACATTTGTATTCTTTTTGGTGGAAGCGAGAAGATTAAAATGATTTAGACATTGCTTAGGTAATTTTTTTTTAGACATTGCTTAGCCTTTACACACGAGTAGTTCCTCGATCGTCTGAAGAGCTGCTGTTTGGCTACTCGGCGTCATCAGTTTTGTTCACTATAATTTAAAATATGATTTTGCAAAGGTAACAACTATTTCTTTTTAAGAACAACTTCTTTTTTGCAAATGTATTTAGGGTTGTAAGTTAGGATTTTGGTTTTGGAGATAACGTTTTTGGAGACAGACGACTTCATAGATTTTGCTTCGGCTTTTCAATTAGGTAAACTTCCTATTGTCTTCTTCCAATTCCTTTTACTTTCATGAATATAGTTTCGATTGAGACTACAACAAATATGGGCTTCCACAACATTAGTTGATAGCGTTTTTTAGGAAATGCTATTGTAGGGATACTATTATAGCGTTCAGTAGTAAAAAAAAGAAGGAAACACTCGCGCATGTGGTATGATAGCGTTTCATTAACTCTATAACAACGTTCTCCCAAAATTTGAGGGGCAGCCAGTTCTCCGCGCCCTAAATCGCACACCCCTTACTAAAAATTTCAAATGAGTTCAGTACCGATACTAGATCTCCCCATCGTTTTCGGTGAACTGGTGTTAGGTTTCTCTAGTTGTGCAAACTGGTGTTGCATTGCAGCTAACGGCTCGATCTTCGGGTATTCTAGGGTTTTAAACGGGAATAGCAGGTTGGTTTCTTCTTCTCTATTTCACAATTCATCGTTATAAAGTCGTGGGTTGCTTTATTTGTCTTATTTCCACTAGTTTGATTTGTGAATTTGGGAATATTATAGAGCAGGTGTAGTTTGTTCTTTGTTACACTTCGTTTTGGGTGTTTCTAGACGCAGGGTGTGACAAGAGATCCTTGTAAAAACTTCTAGTCTTGGCGTATGTAATAAAATGGAATTTGCTTCCGCTTGTCGTTAATTGAGTCCCTTTAGTCATTTGCTAATTAGATGTTTAACTTTGAAATGGCCTTAGTGTTTAAATCATTGGCGCTTTGTCATGGCTAATTCCTCCAGGGACAGGCTAAGGTCATGACACTTGACATTAATTTGGAAGGTAAATTGTATTTCTATAACACAAAGAGGGACAAGACGAAGTATGTAACATTGAATGACGAAAATGGTGTTGCAATGTTGTTCCACTCAAACAAAGATGATGTCAACTTGTTTGTAGAAAAGACAGGACAAATTAATGACCTTATCCCAGCCTTTTACAATTCAACAAGGTTAGATGAATTGTTTCGTTTTAATTTCCACTTGCTTGCTTGTACCAGACCCTTTAAAATTGAACTTTTTCTTGTTTTTTTTTTGTACGGTAATTAGCCTCTCTCTCTGTTAAGTATTGCTTTATGGGTGTAATGGTCATATGTTCAAACCATGGTAGTTAGGTGCCGACTCTTTGTTTGTTCTACTCATTGGCTTTCGTAGCATTGGTTGTATGTGTTAATCAGGTGGTTTTGTAGTGGATTCTGAAGGATATCCCGTTGAGCCTTCCGTTTGGTCGGTAATGTTGGTTATACAAAAAAACTTTGTTTTTCTTGGCTATTCAATTCAATTTTGGGAAATATAGTGCTATATGGATTTAAGTAACACCAAAGCCATCAATTCGGGTCGGTCGGAGTAATTATTTCAAATCAATTCTGATAGTTTTGACTTGGTCTTTTATACCTCAAAGAAGGTTGAGGTTGAATTTAGATGCCTCCCCAACATTCCACAATCTGAAGTAGACTAGTTTTTATGCAAATTTATATTGGTTTTCATTTATATTAAGTTTAGTTCCAATATAAATTTTTGACTTGGTCTTTTATACCTCAGAGAAGGTTGGTTGTAGTTGAATGGTAGATGGCTTCCCAACATTCCAGAATCCGTAGAAGACTTACTCTTCATGAAACCTTCTATTGGTCTTCACATATATTAAGTGTAGTCTTCATGAAATTTTGACTTGGTTGTCTATAGCTCAGGGAAGGCTCCCGTAACTTTCCACCCTCATATAATATAAATACCAGCAAGTTCTACCTCAATTTCACATAATCTACAGAGCCAAACATGTGATAAAATCCAAACTTTCCGAATGTCTTCCTTTATGGTATTATATGTGTATATAATAGTTGCTCTTTAAGTCACCTAATGTTACTCATTGTATGAACTTTTGTTGCTCTCTAAGTAAGAAAGTATGCCCTAGACTGTTAAGGGTTGTTTTTTTCTTAAAATATAAAAGTTGCTCTTTAAGTCAACTAATGTTGCTCCTTGTATGAACTTTTGTTGCTCTCTATGTAAAAAAGTATGCCATAGACTGTTAAGGGCAGTCAACCATGTTTTAACTCATTGAATGGCTGTCCCTTTACCCCTTGTTGTTGGTGCGTATGAAATGTGGTTCTCCTTCAAATTATCTAACTTGTATTTTTTTGAAAATATGAAAGTTGCTCTTTAAGTCACATAATGTTGCTCCTTGTATGAACTTTTGTTGCTCTCTATTTAAGAAAATATGCTCTAGACTGTTAAGGGCAGTCAACCATGTTTTAATTCACTGTGTGTGTTGGTGTGTATGAAATGTGGTTCTCCTTCAAGTCATGTAACTTGTAATTTTCTGAGAATATAAAAGTTGCTCTTTCAGTCACGTAATGTTGCTCCTTGTAAGAACTTTTGTTGCTCTCTATGTAAGAAAGTATGCCCTAGACTGTTAAGGGCATTCAACCATGTTTGAACTCAATGAATGACTATCCCTTTACCCCTTGTTGTTGGTGTGTATGAAATGTGGTTCTCCTTCAAGTTTTCTAACTTGTATTTTTCCGAAAATATAAAAGTTGCTCTTTAAGTCTCGTAATGTTGCTCCTTGTATGAACTTTTGTTGCCCTCTATGTAAAAAGTATGCCCTAGACTATTAAGGGCATGTTTTCTCCTGAAAATATAATAGTTGCTCTTTAAGTCTACTAATGTTGCTCCTTGTATGAACTTTTGTTGCTCTCTATGTAAGAATGTATGCCCTAGATTGTTAAGGGCATAGTTGCTCTTTAAGTCACCTAATGTTACTCTTTGTAAGAACTTTTGTTGCTCTCTATGTAACAAAGTATGCCTAGACTATTAAGGGCAGTCACCCATGTTTTAACTCACTGAATGGCTGTCCCTTTACCCTTGTGTGTTGGTCTGTATAAAATGTGATTCTCCTTGAAGTTATGTAACTTGTTTTTTTCTGAAAATATAAAAGTTGCTCTTTAAGTCATCTAATGCTACTCCTTGTAAGAACTTTTGTTGCTCTTTATGTAAGAAAGTATGCCCTAGACTGTTAAGGGCAGTCACCCGTGTTTTACCTCAATGAAATGAATGAATGGTTGTCCCTTTACCTTTGTGTGTTGGTCTGTATGAAATGTGGTTCTCCTTTTTGTGTTGGTCTGTAAGAAATTTGGTCAAGGATAGTTACCATTATGCTAGTAACACCTATAGAAGCTACAAAACAATTCATTACTTCCAAGGATCTAAATGCTTACCTGAAACGATGACTGCAGGGATTTCGCTTGGATTGATCCCCCATGTGCGCAAGATCTATTCAGATTTTTTTTTTGAGGAGGATTAACAAGGCAGAATCAGAAATTGAAGCTTGCAAAGTGAAAAAGAGGAAGCTATGGGAAGGGGAGCTCGAAGCAAGCAAGGCAAGAGAGAAGAAGCTGCGGGTTTGTTTGGCTGTTTATGTGGTCTAGGTTGGGATATAATTGTTCTTTTAGAATTTGGTTATGTATGTGGGGATAATGGTGCTAGGAATGTCAATGTTTTTTCAGTGATGTAACGGTTGGGGGAATATAATCAGTTGGTGAACATTCCCATGGTAATGTTATGTATGTAATCAGTTGCTTAACTCTATGGTTTGAATGAATGAATGAACGATCTTTTGGTTGGATTTGTGACTGACTTTTTTTTGGGTTGGATGAATGAATGATGTTTGGTTGAATGAATGAATGAAGCTATGGATGTTTCAATTGATTATAGCACTTGACTTGTTCATTAACACAAGGCTCAAAAGAATGAGAATGTACAGTAGCAATTTGTAATCTAACTAAAGTACCAGTTTTACTTCTTAGGCCTGAACTTATTTCTCACCGCTTGATGGATTCTCAAAAAGAGCCTTTTTATTTCCTGAAATGGAACACAATTTTCCAATCAAAATCGTCTATCAAAGGTTAAGGTTCTCGTCTTTCCAAAGTTTTCAGTTCTGTCAGGAAATTCACAAGGCACGGGTACAAAAAGGTCGGTATTCATATGTCAAATTAATTAATATGAATAAATTTGAATACCGAACGGCTGCTGCCATTGCGCTTTAACATACATGATGTTCTATCTTTACAACAAAAAGCCGGTAGCAATTCTGAAGCTGAGTTCGCTACAGATTCAGCAAGGCGTAGACCTGCATACATATTTCTGTTGTTGCTGGTTTTGGCATTGTATATGACATGATCTCGCTTTGTCTCTCAACTCTTGGAAAGCTTTCATTGTTTCCCCATCAATCCTCCAACAAAATACCATCATCTTTTGGACTGTAAGAGAATAGCAGCCATAACAGAGAAAGCAACATCAACAAAATAGCAGCAGTCGATGGAGTTGACAAGAATTAGGCCACTGACTGCTAGGGATATGCCAAAACTAAATGAGTAACTGTCCACCACCAACTTATAACCACAAAGCAAGTGCCACAGAGAAAGAACCAACATAGCAATTAGGTTGGACTAGCACAACAGCTAAATTGGTTACCTTACTAAGCAGGTGATATGCTTAGCATACAATGCATTCTTTGTACTAGATTGAAATAACACTTCACTTGTTCACATAGTTTGTCCAAAACAGAAGTGAAACAAAAAAACAAAAAAAACATCAGAGTTCTTGTTCTCATAGCTTAACTACATTCCCAAAAAAACAGCCCTTTTTCCTTAGTCCACAAAAAAAAAAAAAAACAGCCCTTGCACAAAAAGAACAGCACATAGGTCTTGTTCACTGCATCCCTAGCCACATCATCTTGTTCTGCACCCTTTTGCCCTTGCCTTGCAGTTGTGTTGTTATTGAAGACTGGGTTGGCCCTGTCTCAAGCACTTCACTTGACCCTATCTCAACCACACACGGATCAAAAAAAAAACTTCATGACATAATTTGAAAAAAAAGAAATTTGTCTCACCACTGTTGAGGTTTGAAGTCCATTTGTGGCCCCAAGTGGTCCTTGGACTGGTGTGGTCCCAACCTGAAAATGGACATATAATGAAAATGAAATTATGATGACATATATTGAAAATTAAATGAACTGGTGTGGGCTTGTCTCATACTAAATTGCCTGTATATGTTGTAATCCACTCACCTACATGACTTTTAAGCTTCTCCACTATCTTGAATATTTTGGGACAAATATCTCCCTTGCACTTCTCCATTGCATCCCTCCTCTTGACCACCATTTCCATAATAATATGCCCAATTCTCTTGAGCATGGAAATTATGGACTGATCTCTAGCTATTAGAATTGCTGAATTGAAACTTTCACACAAATTGTTCAACAAAATATCACATTTGGGATAAGTGCTGAAATGGGATCTACTCCAGTTAATGGGTGGCCTTTCAAACAACCATTTGTATGCCTTTGGGTCAGCTTTGTTCATCTCCTCCATAGCATTTTTGAAGGCAGGGATAGTGGTTGCTCTAGCAGCCTTCCATAAGATTTCCTTCAAGACCAAACCTTTGAACTCACCCTTGAAGTTGTTGTACAAGTGTCTTACACAAAATCTATGTGAAGCATTTGGGAAAAGAGCACTAACTGCATCAATCAGTCCTTTCTGTTTATCACTCATAAAAGTCCATCCATATGAGTTCACAATATCAAGGTCTTCCCCAATCATTTCTATCAAAGGGAGCACCATCATTGGAATTTACATCATTCAACATTCCCATAGAACTAAGATTATTCATTGCTTGAATATGGCTTTGAGATAGTGGCCCACACCAGCAGTTGGGTAGGAATTTCCTAGCATGGAAATTACCTGCGGAGAAGCAGAATCCAGCTAGTGTTATTTACTACGGATACAGAACAAGCATCAAGTAGCTAACTAGACATAACGCTTCTTCTTGTGGAGATAATAACGTCATCCAACAAGAATCCCAAAGAACCAATGAGCCGTATTCAGCAGGGACGTTCAGTTGAGAGTCAATTTCGACCCACAAGATACAATACTTAAGCAATAGGAGGAAGAGAAGGGATATCCAAAAAATCCCACAAATGGCCAACATAATGGGGTGTAGAGTGGACAAACTTCCTCTGAAGTACCTTGAACTTCCTCTAGGTGCAAGCCCAAGAAGAATTAGTACATGGCAGCCTATTGTGGATAGGATAAAGCAGAAACTTTCAACATGGAAAGGGAGGCGCACGACCAAAGGGGGTAAACTAACTCAGATTAAATCATCTCTCAGCAATTTACCTATCTACTTTATATATATATAGGAGGATTAAACCACTAATCTGGGAGCCTTGTGATTTCTAAGTTTTGCACCTCCAGAAGTGCCCCTCTCTTTTTTTTGTAGTTCGTTTCCCTTTTGCCATTTGGTCTCTTGCTCCTTTTTTGGGGTGGGACCTAAGTGGCCTCCTCTCTCGATGTACCATTATCGAGCTCAATAAAAATTTTCCTTTTGCCGAGTAAAAAAAGTAAAAGAAAGTCTAAGAACTAACTTATAAAGAATGAGTTCATTGATAGTGTAATTTCAGGGTAGAGATCTGCTCCACTACAGTCACTTTAGTGGGGTTTTGCAAAAACACTGGAAACAAACTGCCGGGTATTCCCTTTTTCACATAGCTCGATATTTTTCACTTGCATAGGGAGTTCTATTCCCAAATTCACACAATTCTACAAAAACCAAAGCTCTATCCTTAAATATTACTATTGCACATAACTCAGAGCAAAGAAACAAATGTCATACAATAACAACAAACAAAATTCATAAGGACATTTCACTAGAAAGTGACCTAAAGACAGTAGAATAATACCCATTTTTCTTGTAGTGATAGCTAGGTATACGGACCAGTTGTGAGCACTTCCTCAACCCATGCTCATTCTTAAGCAAATAAAACAATTCGATAGCAAGCTCAGGATCCTCAACTCCCAAATCACCAATAACCTCACCAACCTGAACCGAATTCAGCCTATCAACAAGTGTTTTCAAACGAAGGCTGCTACGTAAAGTTCTTTGCTTCATAACAAATCAAATATGTAAATATAACTAGATAGGCAGATTGTATTCTAACAAAAGATCACAACTCTGACCTTAGTGGGTATCTTAGTATTCCTCCTTTTGCCTCTCGACGATCTCCATACTCCCGCCTCCACAAGATAGGTTTGGAACCTTTTTCTTTTGGTGTATCCTATTTTTTCTTTATGTAAAACCATGAAAATTATCAAATCACATACCCACAGAAACCTGGCTGCCCAGTACATAAAATTAGGAAAGAAATACAATTTATGAGACTCCTAAAGCTTAAGAACACTTAGTGAAACAACTGAAGCTGAATCTAACTGGAGTTGAAGGTGATGATGTTCCTGACAAGAAGTAACCCTAGGAATATCAAACCTGCTTTCTTTCCCAATGATAGCACCTGTAACAACATTGAGAAAGTTATACTCTCCAATAGTTATAGATATCTTGAAAAAATTACTCCGTACTAGATTCATGAATAACAATGCTAGATTCACATTTCACACACCTCCTTTACATGAGTGTTCACTGACTCAATAGTCAACACAGTACAACAAATTACAAGAGCTAAGTTGGAGTTATCCATAAAAATGCATTAATTGTCAATGTGCCAACACTATACGGACAAAAGAAGATGTAGAAGATCTTTCCATGAGGAGAAATCTGAATCTTCCAACTAACTATCAAATAAACCACTTGCGCTACCTCAAGCGAACATAACTGGTGGTCCTAAGAGAAGTCTCATGTCCGAATATCAAAAGGTGGACCAAAAATTTTCAATTCCTCGGATCAGAAAAAGAACAATTAACCATCAAAATAGCAGCATTAAGGAATCAAGTCGCACCTTCAACACTGTGGGATATCTTGAAACTGACAACATATTCTGGATAGATATGTATACCCACATTCATGTTCCGAACAATATAATGATTAGGATTTTCCAGATCATCAACTCCACTATCAAAGTTTTCACTACTGGGGTGACATTGTTCAGATCCATGACGAACAAGTTCCACTTTCCCCAATATGACACGGCACAACACCACGTGTCGTACTCCATTTTTGTCGACATCACAATAACTTGCGCTGTAAAAACACAAAAGCTGAATCCTTCTCAAATTATCAAGAGCAATGGAACAATGAAAGAAAGAAAAGGACAAGCGGAATGAAATTTCTTAAATGGAACACAAGTTACACAACTCTCCATTGGATCATCAATATCAAGCCAAACATAATGTGTCTTTGTTTTTACAAATCTAAAAAAAAAAGTGTAGAGCATACATTCAATGGAACGTTGAATTTGACCCATGTAGTTCTATTCTGAGTTGTATTGCTTAATACTGCCTAACGGGCAAAGTGTTCAAGCCTTGTCACTTGTCAGGGAAACAATCAGTATATTTTAGTGATCAGGAAAATATGTGTCCATCATTTTCATACATGTGCTTCTCGTGAAAAGGTGATAATGGCCCATTGTTCACTAGTCACTATATGTTTTGTATTCACAGTTATCATCCTGGGACCTGGACTACTTTGCATTGTTAGCATCCTATGCTTTGAACGTTAGGATGTATTTTGATCAAGCATTTGAGGAAGGATAAAACGATGCAAAAGAAAATGAAAGGGAAAAATCCTTCACCTTTTCGTTTCCCGCTAAAAAATCCTTCAATCCAATTAGATCCAAATGCAGCTTAAGTGACATGTTATGCTAATTAGAAACCTTTCCCTTACTTAACGATGTAGACTAGTACCCCTAACAATTGTTGCAGTTCTGTGATGCTTGTCCAGTGCAATAAAAACCCAGTTCCTAAATCCAGAATCTTCAGACCCCATGATGTTCATAGAAGATTTTACCCCTGTAATACTGACGTATTAAGTTATCTGGATTTAATAGCAAATATACAGAAACTATTCAAACTTTTCCTTACATTTGAGCAAAAGGATTAGGAATGTATAAATTTAGATTTAAGCACAAGTTTCAGTAAAGGGCTGTCGTAAAATTGAAACCCATGAAATAGACTTCAACATTAGGAACGAGATAAGGGGAAAATAAACAGTTGTCCATCTCGACTGGACTGCAAAATCAGTAAAGAAGTATTCAGTATAAAAATAATTTGATGAGCGTTTGAGTAAAAGAGTGGAGAGGCTTTGCAGGGAATGTTTACGCGAATTCAATATTCAATTCAAAAGCATTGCTATTCTGATTTTTTCCGATTGTTCTCGTATCAATTTAAAGGTTGATTCACTAGGTTCTTGATGTGTGCCAAAAAATACAAAAAAAATAGACATGGAAGTGGTTTGTTTTTTTACCAAAATAATAGCACCGACCTTTACAAAAGGCCAAAGAATAACAAAGGATGTGGAGTATCTAATTTCAACCATTTCAAAATCAGGTTTCTTACAGAAATCTAGTAACACGTAAAAGATCTGAGCATAAAGATCAACCATTTCCCTTCAACAAGATCAACCCACACACAGAGACAATTGAGATCCCCATCAATTAATACAGAAAAAAATTCTGAATATCGGACAAACAATAATAATAAGATGATGAAAAACAATGGTGAAATACTGTAGAATAAACACATATGAGAGGAACCAGCCATTTTCTTATACAAATATTGCCCAATAATCAACAAAAAATTAAAATTTATGAGAGAGAGAGAGAGAGAGATGGGGGAACCTGGTGGAAGGGAGCGAGCGTTGGAGTGAGGAGCAGATGCGGCTGTATCGCCGGGGTTATTTCGGACCAGACGAGCACAGAGGAGATGATGGAGAGCACAGACGAGATGAAGGGGGAGCAAACCCTAGGGAGGAGGTGATGGTGTTTACGTTCCTGTGGAGCAGAAGGGTTTGCTTCAGTGGGGAGGGGACTGGGGAAGAGGGAACACTCCCTGGGAGACATGAACGACGTCGACTTGGAACAAAGGGGTAATTTTGTCCATATATGTTTTGATTCCCATGTATGGGGAATTATTTTTCTCCTTCTCATCACTTAAGAATTCCTAAAAAGTAGTCCATGAGGTGGGCAATATTTGTCCCTCCTTCCACTGATCAGCAATTTTCCCTTGAAACAATCTCACGCCATTCATTTTTCTTGCCAGCGCCGTAATTCGGCATATCTTTTCGCAAAAAATGACAACTGGCATCTAAGATGGGCATTGTCATTTCTCCCACTTCATCTAAGACATTTGATTTGCATTGAAAGATGAGATGAGTTTAATCGAACAATCCGGATTTGAGATTGTGCTGAAATGACACACCGAATCGGTCAAAACGTTGCGCTTTTTTTTTTTTTACAATATAGCAAATGTATACATGATTTTCACAATGTCATTTTGGCATCAACGGATAGACTTGCTCTTATGAGATATTCGACGCTATCTCAGAGTAAGATATGGAGTAGTAATATTTTCACGTGATACTCCAAACCAATCAAGCGGCAACAACAATCACTTTTGTTGTGTTGCGATGATTCATCGGCTAGTACTAGTACCACACAGATGCTGCCACATGGTACTCCGGGGATTAGACAAGTAGTACGTATAATACATCATGAATGCATGTGGCTGCCTTAGCCATGGTTGCTCACGACGTAAACGCATAGACATTTTAGAGTCCATTAGACTAATTCTCTGGTCCTTGGAAGTCTTGCCTTCTGGAGGGACGAACATCAGGTGATTCAGATCTAGGCAACACAGTAAGCAGAAGTTGGGCCCTCTACAGTCGACCAAAAAAAAAAAAACTAGGTCTGTTCAAATTTTTCATCAAGTACATGGCCTCTTTTGGATTGTATGATATAATTCCATTTTGGTATGAAAATAACACTTCATTAATGCTTTGGGAACCGACGTAAAATCGGATTGGGAGATGATGCCTAGTGGGAGTGCTTGGCAGCGGTGCTGAGCGGTCGATCCGGCCGTTCATCTCGGGAATCGATGGCTTGGATCTTGACCGAGTAATGGACGGTTCAGATATGTATGCGCTCAGATTCAATCCGAACCGTCCGTTGCAAGATGAATGGCCGGATGCCTGCTCGACACCCCGCTTGGTAAGAGTGCTTGGCGGCATCCCCGGGTCAAATGACACTTTAAAAAGGGGATAAAAAAGATGTGAAGAACTATTTTTATTAGCTAATCTCAATGTGTCCATTATGCCTCCTAGAATTCACTATATTCAGACACGAAGTGGGTACAAACACGAAGTAGGTTAGGATCGAGAGAACACAGGACAAGACACACGATATATGGAAGAACACTAGCTTGAACTGAACAGCCCTCCTTTTATAGACGTAAGGAGGCTCTGATTACATCACTGATTACCTCATGTACACAGTAATACCCATAATTGGTACAAACTACAGTAACAGACATAATTGAACATTACTGGACTTTGACTACTACTAGTCTTATACCTGCGTACTAATATATGCCACATCATATCATTCCTACAGTACCCCAATTATATATTTTACAACAGTACACACTAATAATATATTACAACCACAGTAAATACCAATAATTTCACCCCCTCCTGGAAATGAAAGAGGGACTCACAAAAGAGACAGCTGGCTTGATTACTCTGAACCTTCTGAATCATATCTAGAACAGTCTCCAGAATAGTCTTCAGTCCTGTCGGTCAAGTGATACTGATCCAAAAGGAAACGGATATTTTGGCGCCATTCCTCTGGATAAGTCTCATTGAATTTCCAATTTGCAGTTTCATAATGGAGGAGAGATGAAGGGACTTCTGCAGGTGTCAATCCATTGAGTGAACATAGTGTTTGAGTCATGACAAGATAATTTCCACTGTTGATCTGGATTCTCTGAGGCTCCGGATATGCTGAAAGAAATATGGTGTGATAATCCTTTCGCCAAGTGATAGAACCATCTGGATTAGGAAGACATCTGTTGTTACGACTTGTCCAAAAAACAAATTGAAGATTCCCGCCTACAGTGTTAGGGACACTTCTGATCTTCTGTTGCCAAAATGGTATGTTTCCAAAGAGCAAGAAATCTTCTGGAGGATGGATCTGATTGAACGCCGCATGAGCCAAATAGACCAACACTGCTGATCTATTGAAACAGACACTGAAAGTATATACATCTCCTAAATACCATAAGAGGAGGTAGGCTTCTTTTTTAAAATAAAAAACATTATGGTCATATATTTCAAACTGAGTGAGAAAAGGATAGACAGGATGGAAAGGTAGACCACTTAGGGGACCTTCATCAAGACCATATTTGAAAATACAGAGATGTTGAAGGTTTTGACACATTTGGACACATCTAGAAAGAAGAGTTAGCTCCAAAAGATGACACTGGAGGTGGACAGGAAGATTGACTGGATGGACACAGGAAATCATTGGAAAACAACCAGGGACAAAGAAATGTGGTTTTGATTTTGAAAACTGGTTGATTTCTTTTTTGAGTCTAGACAGAAAATCTGGGAGGACATTTGTTTTTCCTTTTATGTGGATAGCATCAAAACTCCAATTAGAAAACCAATTTGCCCATCTGAGCAACTTTGCCTTTGGAAGGTGTTTCTGTTTGAACTTGAGCATGCTGGGGAAACTCATCATATCAGTCTCAATTAGAAAATGATGACCGATTAGATGAAATTCAAACTTCTCAATACTCCTTTTGATTGCCAGAATCTCTTTGTAGGTAGAGTGGTAATGAAGTTCTGCTGGAGAGAAAGCACCACTCTTATATCCACAAATTCTGCGCTTCTGTTCTGTATTTTCTTCCAAGAGAACTGCTCCCCAATATAGATCAGAGGCATCTGTTTGAAGTACTCTTTTTCCATCTGAATGTATGGTTAATGGAGGAAGGGTTTTGGCTATGGTTTTGAAGTCTTTGACGGCTTTGGTGCAATGGGTTGACCAAGGAGGAGGGATTTTCTTTAGTAAAGCTGAAAGAGGAGTACGGTATTGGGCAATGTTGGGAATGAAATCAGCCATATAGTTAACAATTCCAAGGAACTGTTGAACTTGTTTGACTGTGAGGTTTTCATCTGGAAAATGGTCAAGTTGGGAAGCTATATGGGGCTGGAGGTTATATTGACCTTTAGAGATATGCATCCCTAAAAAATCAATTTCTGGTTGAGCAAGGAGCATCTTTTTCTCTGAGAGCATGATACCATGGGTTTGGATCAGGGAATGGAAGGCTTGTAGTAAGACAACATGAGACTCAATATCTGGAGAAAAGAGTAAGACGTCATCAATGTAGACGAGGGCTGAGGAGAGAATGGGAGCAAATATCCGAATCATGGCCTTTTGAAATAAAGATGGAGCTGTTTTTAATCCAAAAGGCATAACTGACCACTGGAAGTGGTGATCTGGAATGCAAAAACCAGTTTTGGGACGATCATCTGGATGGATGCCCAGCTGCCAGAAACCTGCTTTCAAATCAAATTTTGAGAAAATTTGAGCTTTGGGCAAGTTTGCAAAAAGAACACTTCGCCGAGGAAGAGGGAATTTGTTATCCTGAAGAAAATGATTGAGAGGCTGGTAATTGATAACCAAGCGAAGTTTTCCTCTTATCTGTTCTGTTCCTTTGTTCACATAAAATGCTTCACATGCCCACTGAGAGGTCGTGGGCTCAATCAGTCCTTCTGACTGGAGTTGTTGGAGCTCTTGGAGAGCAAGCTGGTAGTGTTCCGGGTTCATTCCATGATGGGTAGCTTTGGTGGGATTAATGTCTTCATTTTTCTTAAAGGGAAGAGAAATGAAGAAATCTGGGTTTTTCCAAAGTGGGTTGGAACATTTGGTAAGGAACTGGGAATGGGATTCAGCACAAGAAGTTTGGATTATGGCTTCTTTAATGGAGGAGAAATTTTCTAGGGAAAAGAGATTTGGTTGGGAGGACCAGGGTAACAGGTAGTTTTTGTATTTCAAGCCTTTTTTGAGCCAAGAAACTTTGCTGAGATTTTGGAGAATATCAAAGCCTAACAATAGATCTTTCCCTGGGAGGTCAGAACCATAAACTTGGTGTTTTATGGCGTATCCAGGAAAAAGTTGAATGATAATAGGCTTACTGATGAGAGTAATGATAAAAGTTTCTCCATTGGCTGCTGTGAAGGGTCTGAAACATGACTGCCAGTAGGACCTGGGGAGGATTGCTGGGTTGAGGATAGAGGCTGCTGCACCAGTATCAAAGAAAGCGATAACTGGTATGGGTTTCTCATACTTCCCAAGCAAGATTTTGACCCTGGCCAAAGGTTGAGCTAGCATGATGTTTGGAAACCCAAAGGCTTGGATTTCATAGGGGAATGAATCAGAATCATCAGAAGAATCCTCTGATTCTGATGAAGAATCATCAAAGGTGAATGCCAGGACTGCTTCATCTGTTGCTTCATCATCAACTGAAAATAGGGATTCGACATCAGCATCTTCAAGATCATCATCAATAAGAGCCAAAGAGCTCATCATCTTGTCTCTTGCTGCTTTATTTGGACACTGTTTTGCATAGTGCCCATTTTTTCCACATATATAACAGCGATCAAACTTTCGCTGCCCTTTGAACTTTTTCTTCTTGAAAAACTTCCATTTTTTCCGGCGTGAAAACTTGCCGGACTTGGAAAACTTTGGAAACTTGCCAGGAGATTTGAACTTCCATTTCTGAAAGTGTTTGGTCTTCCGATATGAAGGACGGCAAGTGCACTTCTTGTCCTTGCACTTTATAGATAAATCTGACCGGTCACATGCTTTGCCAAGAAGTTTTCCCTGTTCTGAGGAATTTCTGGTGATTGCACAGCTTTTCCAAGGCAATCAAATAGTGCTGATAAATACCGCCAAGAGATGTTGTATTTAACGTCAATCCCTTTGTTTGAAGTAGCCTTGTTGTCTCATTTCCCAATGGGTCTGGAAGGGAATTGAGAAAAGCTTGCTTAAGATTGACATCATCCATGCCGTTGAGAAGATAAAACCGTTGAGACATACGGTCATAATGGATCTCCAGATCTTTCCTTTTGAATGAACAACACCGCATGCTGAGATATTCTTCTCGAACAAACTCCTTTGTGTTGTTATGATCTCCAAGAAACTCAGTATGCAGAACTGAGATGAATTAATCAAGAGTTGGCAGTTGCTTAAGTTGTAACTGTCGGTACTCACCAAGAGCTAAGTACCATTGACGTAGTCGGCCAAGAAATTTTGTTGTACACTTAGTAATGACAAGACTAAGCGTAGTGTTTGGAGAGAGTATAGCAGCAGTGCACCAAGCATGAATCTCATAAAGTTTATTCAACCATTTTGATGGGGGAATATTATCAAAGGAGAAACCTTGGGTATGGACATTGGAGTGTGAAAAGGAATCAAAGGTTGGATTTTCTGGAGGTGTTTCAAACTCAGGACCTTCGTCAATGATAGGATCTTCAACATTTTCCTCTGGGTTTTTTGGGTTCATCATGAAAACATGAGGCATTGGCATAGAGTCAGTGGATTCAACATCTGAATCAGACTCAATGGTTGGTTCTGGAGATGGGGTTTCTGGTATAGTGGCTAAGGTATGGAGGAGAGTGGAAATTGGATTTTTGGAAGTTGGCTGAACCATTAGCTGTGGTGATTTTAGATTTGGGTCAGATGGTTTGGAAGAAGTAGAGGTAGTTGGAGCTGAGGTAGAAGTGGATGGGGGAGTTAGAACTGAAGGAAGTTGAAAAGGTTTTATCTGGGGTTTTGGGAAAGGAAGTTTTGGTGGAGATGGTCTTTTTGATGGAGGAAGGAAAGTTGATGAGCCTCCAAAAATGGAGCTTGACTCACCAAACTCTGAGGTAGGGTTTATAGGTAAGGGTTGAGACATTTGAGGATACCCAAGCAAACTTTGTTGAGAGGAAGATGTGAACATATCAAATGGACTTTTTTGCTGGGAATACTGCTGAGCTTGGAGAGAGTGAAGCTGGTTTTTTAGATGCTTCATTTCAGCATCCTTGTGGGAAAAAGCTGCTGAAAATGCTTGGTTGGAATATGCCATCTGGAGAAGTTCCTGGTGAACATTTTGAATTTTCTGCTGCAAATCTCTGATAAGAAGTTCCAAGGATGATAACTTCTTATGGACAACATTTTCCAAATTTTGCTGGGAGTTAGCAATTCTTTGGAGAATTTTGTTTTGTGCCAGAGAGTTTGCTGACTGCCAATTTATCGCTGCTTCTGCTGCTGATACTGCTTTGGTGCTACCATCAGGAAGAATAGTAGCTGAATCTGGAATTTTATGACGGTGGGTGGTTCTTTCCTGAGGATTATGAAAATCCAAAGGAGGAAAATCTGCTTCAGTGAACATAAAACATCCACTGGGTTGTGCCGAAGGGTCATTTTTAGATGGAGGTTGAGGAGAAGGTGGAGATTTACAAGGAGTGGGAGGTAACGAAGGACATATGGGACATGGTTCTTCAAAGTCCTCGTCATCTTCTAGAAAATTGGCTTCTAAACAGTCATCACAATCACAGAAGTCAAAATAACAATGACCTGTTTCTGGTTTTTTGAAATAGAAGACTGGGAGACCACTAGATTAGAAATATTTAATTGGTGGTCCAGGTCTAGAGCCATCTACAAACATATCAATCCTTGACGGAAAGATAACAGGATGAGTGGAAGAGGAAGCAGAGTCTTCTTTTGGGAAAGAAATTTCCACGGTACCATCAGGTTTTGAAATGAAAAGTGGGTTTGAAGTCTGGACAGGAATAGGTTTTTGCTGATTTTTCTCGTAAGCTGTAACCCAAGATTCTGGGAGAAGCTTGAGAAGCTCAGGGCGAGAAATTTGTCGTGGGACATGGACACAAGAAGCTTGGTGATGTGCGTTGACGGTTAGGAAAAGGGCTTCATCTGTGGAAGAGGGTAAGGACATGTCAAAGGCATGGTTTTGGAGACGATAGGCCATTTGGTAGTGAAGGGTTGCAGCATATGTGGTGGAGATTTGAGAGGCACCACCAATTTTAACTTGTACCTTTAGAGCTGATAGCAGATGAGGATCTGCTAGTGGCATGTTGAAATTAGGATAAAAGGTGAAAATCACAGTTCCAGCATTTAAAGTGGTTTGGACTGTGGCGATACATGCATGCTGATACTGTAAGAACCTGGTATCTACCAGAGCAAGTCTGGAAGTAACAGGTAAACCTTTTCTTCCATGGAAAGTTACTGCCAATCTGATTGCTCCAAAGTGAAGATGAGTAAATCCTTGTTGTTGCCAGATGCGAGGCAAATCAACTGGGATTTCTAGGGGTAAGAGCTGCTCAGCTTCAGTAGCTGTTATGAAACACCGATCAAACTTGGAGGCCTGTACATACTCTTTTACTGAGGTTGGACGTTTTGTGGAAAAGAGTTGGGTGACAGACTTTTTTACAGAAGTTTGTGGACGGACAAAGGCAGTATAGGGGTTGAGAAAAGGGAGATCAGTAAGGGGAACCTTACTGTCATCGGGAAGATATTCAAATTCATACAAGTACTCAAGATTAGGAGAAGAGGTAGAGGAATTTCTACTAGTGGAAGGAACAAGTGATGAGATGGCAGAGGAATGAGTAGAAAACAAACGATTCATTTTTTATGGATACAAGTCTGGGCTCTTCATTTCCTCATACAACAAATCCTTTCTTTTTACTGTAAAATCTTCAACTTATTTTGATTAATAAAATTCTGTATACTAGGGTAGATAAACCGAGACACACTGCTTACACAAAAGCCAAAGTCTCAAGGTACTTTTAATCCACTGATACAGAAAATTTTCAATCAAAACAGTTAGTGAAGTTTCTGATGTGGAGGATCCTTAATAGGCAACCACAGAGCATACGCTTCAATTTCTTTCTTTTTAGAAAAGATTTGAAGTAATGTTGGAAAAGAAGTTCCCAGAGAAAGGGTATAAGCTAGAATGAAAAACATGGCTCTGATACCAATATTCAGACACGAAGTGGGTACAAACACGAAGTAGGTTAGGATCGAGAGAACACAAAACAAGACACACGATATATAGTTTGTACCAATTATGGGAATTACTGTGTACATGAGATAATCAGTGATGTAATCAGAGCCTCCTTACGTCTATAAAAGGAGGGCTCCTACTATTGTAAAGGGCAGTTCAGTTCAAGCTAGTGTTCTTCCATATATCGTGTGTCTTGTCTTGTGTTCTCTCGATCCTAACCTACTTCGTGTTTGTACCCACTTCGTGTCTGAATATTGGTATCAGAGCCATGTTTTTCATTCTAGCTTATACCCTTTCTCTGGGAACTTCTTTTCCAACATTACTTCAAATCTTTTCTAAAAAGAAAGAAATTGAAGCGTATGCTCTGTGGTTGCCTATTAAGGATCCTCCACATCAGAAACTTCACTAACTGTTTTGATTGAAAATTTTCTGTATCAGTGGATTAAAAGTACCTTGAGACTTTGGCTTTTGTGTAAGCAGTGTGTCTCGGTTTATCTACCCTAGTATACAGAATTTTATTAATCAAAATAAGTTGAAGATTTTACAGTAAAAAGAAAGGATTTGTTGTATGAGGAAATGAAGAGCCCAGACTTGTATCCATAAAAAATGAATCGTTTGTTTTCTACTCATTCCTCTGCCATCTCATCACTTGTTCCTTCCACTAGTAGAAATTCCTCTACCTCTTCTCCTAATCTTGAGTACTTGTATGAATTTGAATATCTTCCTGATGACAGTAAGGTCCCCCTTACTGATCTCCCTTTTCTCAACCCCTATAATGCCTTTGTCCGTCCACAAACTTCTGTAAAAAAGTCTGTCACCCAACTCTTTTCCACAAAACGTCCAACCTCAGTAAAAGAGTATGTACAGGCCTCCAAGTTTGATCAGTGTTTCATAACAGCTACAGAAGCTGAACAGCTCTTACCCCTAGAAATCCCAGTTGATTTGCCTCGCATCTGGCAACAACAAGGATTTACTCATCTTCACTTTGGAGCAATCAGATTGGCTGTTACTTTCCATGGAAGAAAAGGTTTACCTGTTACTTCCAGACTTGCTCTGGTAGATACCAGGTTCTTACAGTATCAGCATGCATGTATTGCCACAGTCCAAACCACTTTAAATGCTGGAACTGTGATTTTCACCTTTTATCCTAATTTCAACATGCCACTAGCAGATCCTCATCTGCTATCAGCTCTAAAGGTACAAGTTAAAATTGGTGGTGCCTCTCAAATCTCCACCACATATGCTGCAACCCTTCACTACCAAATGGCCTATCGTCTCCAAAACCATGCCTTTGACATGTCCTTACCCTCTTCCACAGATGAAGCCCTTTTCCTAACCGTCAACGCACATCACCAAGCTTCTTGTGTCCATGTCCCACGACAAATTTCTCGCCCTGAGCTTCTCAAGCTTCTCCCAGAATCTTGGGTTACAGCTTACGAGAAAAATCAGCAAAAACCTATTCCTGTCCAGACTTCAAACCCACTTTTCATTTCAAAACCTGATGGTACCGTGGAAATTTCTTTCCCAAAAGAAGACTCTGCTTCCTCTTCCACTCATCCTGTTATCTTTCCGTCAAGGATTGATATGTTTGTAGATGGCTCTAGACCTGGACCACCAATTAAATATTTCTAATCTAGTGGTCTCCCAGTCTTCTATTTCAAAAAACCAGAAACAGGTCATTGTTATTTTGACTTCTGTGATTGTGATGACTGTTTAGAAGCCAATTTTCTAGAAGATGACGAGGACTTTGAAGAACCATGTCCCATATGTCCTTCGTTACCTCCCACTCCTTGTAAATCTCCACCTTCTCCTCAACCTCCATCTAAAAATGACCCTTCGGCACAACCCAGTGGATGTTTTATGTTCACTGAAGCAGATTTTCCTCCTTTGGATTTTCATAATCCTCAGGAAAGAACCACCCACCGTCACAAAATTCCAGATTCAGCTACTATTCTTCCTGATTGTAGCACCAAAGCAGTATCAGCAGCAGAAGCGGCGATAAATTGGCAGTCAGCAAACTCTCTGGCACAAAACAAAATTCTCCAAAGAATTGCTAACTCCCAGCAAAATTTGGAAAATGTTGTCCATAAGAAGTTATCATCCTTGGAACTTCTTATCAGAGATTTGCAGCAGAAAATTCAAAATGTTCACCAGGAACTTCTCCAGATGGCATATTCCAACCAAGCATTTTCAGCAGCTTTTTCCCACAAGGATGCTGAAATGAAGCATCTAAAAAACCAGCTTCACTCTCTCCAAGCTCAGCAGTATTCCCAGCAAAAAAGTCCATTTGATATGTTCACATCTTCCTCTCAACAAAGTTTGCTTGGGTATCCTCAAATGTCTCAACCCTTACCTATAAACCCTACCTCAGAGTTTGGTGAGTCAAGCTCCATTTTTGGAGGCTCATCAACTTTCCTTCCTCCACCAAAAAGACCATCTCCACCAAAACTTCCTTTCCCAAAACCCCAGATAAAACCTTTTCAACTTCCTTCAGTTCTAACTCCCCCATCCACTTCTACCTCAGCTCCAACTACCTCTACTTCTTCCAAACCATCTGACCCAAATCTAAAATCACCACAGCTAATGGTTCAGCCAACTTCCAAAAATCCAATTTCCACTCTCCTCCATACCTTAGCCACTATACCAGAAACCCCATCTCCAGAACCAACCATTGAGTCTGATTCAGATGTTGAATCCACTGACTCTATGCCAATGCCTCATGTTTTCATGATGAACCCAGAAAACCCAGAGGAAAATGTTGAAGATCCTATCATTGACGAAGGTCCTGAGTTTGAAACACCTCCAGAAAATCCAACCTTTGATTCCTTTTCACACTCCAATGTCCATACCCAAGGTTTCTCCTTTGATAATATTCCCCCATCAAAATGGTTGGATAAACTTTATGAGATTCATGCTTGGTGCACTGCTGCTATGCTCTCTCCAAACACTACGCTTAGTCTTGTCATTACTAAGTGTACAACAAAATTTCTTGGCCGACTACGTCAATGGTACTTAGCTCTTGGTGAGTACCGACAGTTACAACTTAAGCAACTGCCAACTCTTGATCAATTCATCTCAGTTCTGCATACTGAGTTTCTTGGAGATCATAACAACACAAAGGAGTTTGTTCGAGAAGAATATCTCAGCATGCGGTGTTGTTCATTCAAAAGGAAATATCTGGAGATCCATTATGACCGTATGTCTCAACGGTTTTATCTTCTCAACGGCATGGATGATGTCAATCTTAAGCAAGCTTTTCTCAATTCCCTTCCAGACCCATTGGGAAATGAGACAACAAGGCTACTTCAAACAAAGGGATTGACGTTAAATACAACATCTCTTGGCGGTATTTATCAGCACTCTTTGATTGCCTTGGAAAAGCTGTGCAATCACCAGAAATTCCTCAGAACAGGAAAAACTTCTTGGCAAAGCATGTGACCGGCCAGATTTATCTATAAAGTGCAAGGACAAGAAGTGCACTTGCCGTCCTTCATATCGGAAGACCAAACACTTTCAGAAATGGAAGTTCAAATCTCCTGGCAAGTTTCCAAAGTTTTCCAAGTCCGGCAAGTTTTCACGCCGGAAAAAATGGAAGTTTTTCAAGAAGAAAAAGTTCAGAGGGCAGCGAAAGTCTGATCGCTGTTATATATGTGGAAAAAATGGGCACTATGCAAAACAGTGTCCAAATAAAGCAGCAAGAGACAAGATGATGAGCTCTTTGACTCTTATTGATGATGATCTTGAAGATGCTGATGTCGAATCCCTATTTTCAGTTGATGATGAAGCAACAGATGAAGCAGTTCTGGCATTCACCTTTGATGATTCTTCATCAGAATCAGAGGATTCTTCTGATGATTCTGATTCATTCCCCTATGAAATCCAAGCCTTTGGGTTTCCAAACATCATGCTAGCTCAACCTTTGGCCAGGGTCAAAATCTTGCTTGGGAAGTATGAGAAACCCATACCAGTTATCGCTTTCTTTGATACTGGTGCAGCAGCCTCTATCCTCAACCC
Source organism: Rhododendron griersonianum (assembly GCA_018127125.1). Classification (NCBI taxonomy): domain Eukaryota; kingdom Viridiplantae; phylum Streptophyta; class Magnoliopsida; order Ericales; family Ericaceae; genus Rhododendron; species Rhododendron griersonianum. Next base: position 9,755,532 of record CM030797.1, on the reverse strand, counting down.
AGCAATCCTCCCCAGGTCCTACTGGCAGTCATGTTTCAGACCCTTCACAGCAGCCAATGGAGAAACTTTTATCATTACTCTCATCAGTAAGCCTATTATCATTCAACTTTTTCCTGGATACGCCATAAAACACAAGTTTATGGTTCTGACCTCCCAGGGAAAGATCTATTGTTAGGCTTTGATATTCTCCAAAATCTCAGCAAAGTTTCTTGGCTCAAAAAAGGCTTGAAATACAAAAACTACCTGTTACCCTGGTCCTCCCAACCAAATCTCTTTTCCCTAGAAAATTTCTCCTCCATTAAAGAAGCCATAATCCAAACTTCTTGTGCTGAATCCCATTCCCAGTTCCTTACCAAATGTTCCAACCCACTTTGGAAAAACCCAGATTTCTTCATTTCTCTTCCCTTTAAGAAAAATGAAGACATTAATCCCACCAAAGCTACCCATCATGGAATGAACCCGGAACACTACCAGCTTGCTCTCCAAGAGCTCCAACAACTCCAGTCAGAAGGACTGATTGAGCCCACGACCTCTCAGTGGGCATGTGAAGCATTTTATGTGAACAAAGGAACAGAACAGATAAGAGGAAAACTTCGCTTGGTTATCAATTACCAGCCTCTCAATCATTTTCTTCAGGATAACAAATTCCCTCTTCCTCGGCGAAGTGTTCTTTTTGCAAACTTGCCCAAAGCTCAAATTTTCTCAAAATTTGATTTGAAAGCAGGTTTCTGGCAGCTGGGCATCCATCCAGATGATCGTCCCAAAACTGGTTTTTGCATTCCAGATCACCACTTCCAGTGGTCAGTTATGCCTTTTGGATTAAAAACAGCTCCATCTTTATTTCAAAAGGCCATGATTCGGATATTTGCTCCCATTCTCTCCTCAGCCCTCGTCTACATTGATGACGTCTTACTCTTTTCTCCAGATATTGAGTCTCATGTTGTCTTACTACAAGCCTTCCATTCCCTGATCCAAACCCATGGTACCATGCTCTCAGAGAAAAAGATGCTCCTTGCTCAACCAGAAATTGATTTTTTAGGGATGCATATCTCTAAAGGTCAATATAACCTCCAACCCCATATAGCTTCCCAACTTGACCATTTTCCAGATGAAAACCTCACAGTCAAACAAGTTCAACAGTTCCTTGGAATTGTTAACTATATGGCTGATTTCATTCCCAACATTACCCAATACCGTACTCCTCTTTCAGTTTTACTAAAGAAAATCCCTCCTCCTTGGTCAATCCATTGCACCAAAGCCGTCAAAGTCCTCAAAACCATAGCCAAAACCCTTCCTCCATTAACCATACCTTCAGATGGAAAAAGAGTACTTCAAACAGATGCCTCTGATCTATATTGGGGAGCAGTTCTCAACACAGAACAGAAGCGCAGAATTTGTGGATATAAGAGTGGTGCTTTCTCTCCAGCAGAACTTCATTACCACTCTACCTACAAAGAGATTCTGGCAATCAAAAGGAGTATTGAGAAGTTTGAATTTCATCTAATCGGTCATCATTTTCTAATTGAGACTGATATGATGAGTTTCCCCAGCATGCTCAAGTTCAAACAGAAACACCTTCCAAAGGCACAGTTGCTCAGATGGGCAAATTGGTTTTCTAATTGGAGTTTTGATGCTATCCACATAAAAGGAAAAACAAATGTCCTCCCAGATTTTCTGTCTAGACTCAAAAAAGAAATCAACCAGTTTTCAAAATCAAAACCACATTTCTTTGTCCCTGGTTGTTTTCCAATGATTTCCTATGTCCATCCAGTCAATCTTCCTGTCCACCTCCAGTGTCATCTTTTGGAGCTAACTCTTCTTTCTAGATGTGTCCAAATGTGTCAAAACCTTCAACATCTCTGTATTTTCAAATATGGTCTTGATGAAGGTCCCCTAAGTGGTCTACCTTTCCATCCTGTCTATCCTTTTCTCACCCAGTTTGAAATATATGACCATAATGTTTTTTATTTTAAAAAAGAAGCCTACCTCCTCTTATGGTATTTAGTAGATGTATATACTTTCAGTGTCTGTTTCAATAGATCAGCAGTGTTGGTCTATTTGGCTCATGCGGCGTTCAATCAGATCCATCCTCTAGAAGATTTCTTGCTCTTTGGAAACATACCATTTTGGCAACAGAAGATCAGAAGTGTCCCTAACACTGTAGGCGGGAATCTTCAATTTGTTTTTTGGACAAGTCGTAACAACAGATGTCTTCCTAATCCAGATGGTTCTATCACTTGGCGAAAGGATTATCACACCATATTTCTTTCAGCATATCCGGAGCCTCAGAGAATCCAGATCAACAGTGGAAATTATCTTGTCATGACTCAAACACTATGTTCACTCAATGGATTGACACCTGCAGAAGTCCCTTCATCTCTCCTCCATTATGAAACTGCAAATTGGAAATTCAATGAGACTTATCCAGAGGAATGGCGCCAAAATATCCGTTTCCTTTTGGATCAGTATCACTTGACCGACAGGACTGAAGACTATTCTGGAGACTGTTCTAGATATGATTCAGAAGGTTCAGAGTAATCAAGCCAGCTGTCTCTTTTGTGAGTCCCTCTTTCATTTCCAGGAGGGGGTGAAATTATTGGTATTTACTGTGGTTGTAATATATTATTAGTGTGTACTGTTGTAAAATATATAATTGGGGTACTGTAGGAATGATATGATGTGGCATATATTAGTACCCACAGCAAGTACATAGCCCACAAACATACAAATACCCACATCAAACCCATGCATGCAACTCCATCTCTCACCTATTTCGCCCGGTACTCTCTTCTGCCATCTCTTTCGTGGCGACCAACTTAAGACATGACAATTGAATAACGATTTTTACGTGATGAGTATCAAAGCTTGGTTTCTGCGTCACCGGCCGTATCCATCTTTCTTTCCAAAGAGCGCTTGCGTAGATCTACTAGACTACGAAAAGCCTTTGGGACCTTCTTCAATCGTCAGCACATCTTCGTCGTAAAAATTTCGATCTGAACCAAATTTAAAAGGTTTCTAAGCTGCAAAACTCCAGAATTATCTAGTAGTGAATTGAATTGTGCTTTGATTCTTTTTAAATACAACCCCCAAGTAGTGAATCCCAATTAAGAGAGAGCAGGCTAGGTGCTAACCAAAAACTAGTTTTCCGTTATTTAGTTGTGATTTTATGATTATTGAGTTAATTAAAAGTAGGCGAAGTTGGTAATGTTGGATTTATTTTTGATGTTCTCATGTGCTTTTCTAAGGTTAGTTGAAGGATCTCCATGTCCAACCAAACTCTGTACAAGTACAACAGTACAAGCATCGGTCTTTTGTTGTCGGACTTCGGATTGGTGCTGTGCATGGCATCGTGTTGCGCACCTCTGAGCTGTCGGATGCACGATCCAACGGTTCGGAGGTGCGCAGCACGGTGCTACGCACACCACTGCATAACACCATCCCCAATTCTTTCTTTTCACTAGTCTTTTGTTGAGGGTTGTTGGAGCATCATTTTCGCATCTTGACTTGTCAAAATATCACCACACAAAAAAAAAAGAAAAAAAACTCATGTAATTAGGCAATTATACATGCCTTAAGTATCTTCTCTCTTTTTTTTATCAACAAAAGTAATATTTTATTAGAGTTTTTTTTTCTTTTATCCCCTAAACTATCTAACTTTTCTCTACTTCGTCCCTAAACTATCAATTTGGCGATTTCATCCCCTCAACTATCTCTCCGTTCCCCACGTGATCCAATCGATAACGGTTCTAACTTTTTGGACGGAAAATAGGCTCATGTGCCTATCACATGCAATCCAGCCCAGAAGTCAGGGGCAAAATAGGCATTTCAGGTTTCACACGTCATAAAAGAAAAAGCCCTAAATTCACTCACCCATCTCTCTCCACAGACGTACACAACTACGCTTCTGAGTTCTCTCTGTCTCTCCTCTCTTCCTCCGATCAAATGCCATACATTTAACGTTCTGCTCGCTTCGATTCCATCCTTTCTCGGTCCATCCTTGCTCAGTTCATTCACTGGGAAGGCAAGGAATGATGGATGAGTTGAGGCAAGGGGATAAGGACTCCATCATCCCCAACTGTAAGTACAAAAAACTTGTTTTTATTTCCGATTGTGTTGGGTATTAAACTTGTTTTTGACTGCATGTTTCGAAATCAGTGTGGGTATTGGCCAACCAAAAAAAAATCAGTGTATGGTTTTGTCTGGGTTTTGTTTCGAAATCAGTGTGAAGGGTTTTGCCGAGTAAATAAAAAAATCAGTGTGGGGTTTTGTCTGGATTTTTTTTCGAAATCAGTAAGGGTTTTGGTCGAGCAAAAAAACAAATGAGTGTGGGGTTTTATATGGGTTTTGTCTGGATTTTTTTTTCGAAATCAGTAAGGGGTTTTGGTCGAGCAAAAAAAAAATTCAGTGTGGGGTTTTATGTGGGTTTTGTCTGGGGTCTTGTGTGGGGTTTTGTTTATGATTCTCATGCATCGGTAAAAATCAGTTCAAAAGCAGTTGTCTGGGGTTTGTTTATACGACACAAGTGGTCCCTTTTGTATTAATTTTTTTGGCCGGAAAAGTTGGTGTAATGTGGTCCCTCTCTTTAGTTGTATAAGTGTATAGTTATAAGCATATCCTAATTATTTTACTTGCTTGTTTTGTCTGTTATTGCCATGTAGATGTGCACCCTGATTTCTTCTCAATTAAAGTCCACCATGGGGGTGTTTTTTTTGCTGAAAGAGGTAGGAAGTCCTATTTTGGTGGAAAAGTTAGCTACAGTGACTATGAGAATAGGAAAATTTTCTCAGTACTTGAGTTGGATGAAATCGGTAAAAAGTTGGGGCTGAATGAGGCACTTGAATACTACTACAAGGCTACGGATGGAGGTTTCAAAATTATTCAAAATGATGATCAACTTATTGATATGGTAACCATATTAAGGATAATGTTGTTGATATTTTCCTTGTCATCCCTAATACCATTCTTGATGATTTGCTTGATGTGGATGTTGGTAATTGGGAATGGGAGAGTGAGACCTTTCCAGAGAGTGGGGTTACCATTGATGATGTAGATATGATAGAGGGGTTAGGTGGAAGTTTAGCTGACGATGACTCAGATTCTGATGCAAACTATGATTATTTTCATGATAGCGATTATGATTTAAGTGATGAAGATGATAGGATTTATTAGGAGAATGTTGATGCCAATAGTGAATGGGTTGGAAGTAGGAATGCCAGGGCTGTATCCCTAGCTGTGCCAAGGAAAAGAATAGAAGAAGCATTGGACTTCTTCAAGCATGCTCCAATTGATGAAGGAGATGATAGTTTGGGTGAATCAGATGATGCAGAATATGAAGATTCTGAAGATGGGTTCTTAAGTGGATCAGATGGTGAAGGTGATCCAAAAGTGAAAAAACCAACTGTGTTTAGGCCAATTAAAGGGAGAGAGGAGCCTATTTTTTGTGAGGGTATGATATTCAAGCATAGGGCCCAGTTTGCTGGGGCTATTAGGCACCATTCTATTCTGCAAGGGAGAGAGATAAGATTCACCAAAAATGAAACCACAAGGGTGAGGGCAAAATGTAAGGTTGTTGTTGATCCAGAAGATGGGACAAAGAAGTTTGAGTGTCCGTGGACAATCTTTGCGTCTGATATAGGGAAAGACAAAACACTACAGGTAAAAACTTACATCCCACACCATACCTGTGGTAGAATTTGGCGGAACAAGCTGATGAATAGCTCTTGGGTGGCAATGATGTACTTTGATGATATAAGGATCACTCCTACCTTAAAGGTATCAGAGCTAGTGGAAAAGGTTAAATCAAATTTCAAATGCAATGTTTCAGTTAACCAATGCTATAGGGCAAGGCAGAAGGTCTTGAAAAAACTTGAGGGTAACATTGCAGAACAGTATGCAATGTTATGGGATTATTGTCGTGAGATCGACAGAACCAATCCTGGTACAAGTGTTTACATCCATTTGAAACATGACCTTGATGGAATGCCTACCAATGTATTCCAAAGATTTTATATTTGTTGGGCAGCTTTGAAGAAAGGGTTTAAAGATGCTTGCAGACCAATTATTGGAGTGGATGGGTGTCACTTGAAGGCATATTATCCTGGCCAATTGCTAACAGCGGTGGGTATTGATGCAAATGATCAAACTTTTCCTGTGGCATATGCTGTTGTGGAGATAGAGAACACTGAGACTTGGACATGGTTTCTGAACCATTTGATTCCTGACCTACAAATAGAGAATGAACCTACTTGGACAATAATTTCAGATAAGCAAAAGGTAAATGCAATTTATGTTCGTGTTTTCTTTAATGTTTTTAACTTGTCACCAATGTTTACTTTGATGTTTACTTTAATGTTTACTTTAACCTACTTTAATGTTTACTTTGTGTTTAATTTATGTTTGTAACTCAATTTATGTTGTCCTAGGGATTGGAACATGCAATTAAGGAGTTGCTACCAGAAATTGAGCATAGGCATTGTGTAAGACACTTACACAACAACTTCAAGAATGCTGGATATGGGGGTCAGGTATTGCATGATAAGCTGTGGAATTTAGCTAGGGCAAGTTATGTGGGTAAGTTCAACTTTTTGATGGGAGAACTAGAGAAAGAAGACCTAGGGGCATTTAAATGGTTGTGTGACCCAAATAGAAACCCTTGTCATTGGTCTAGGTCACACTTTATTGTCACCCCCAAGTGTGATATTTTACTCAACAATCTATGTGAAACATTCAATAAGGCCATCCTGCCTGCGAGGGATAAACCAATACTCACCATGTTGGAAAAATTGAGGACATATTTCATGAAAAGGTTGGTTGACAAAAGGGCATTTGCTACAAAATGGGTTGATGAGTTGGGTCCTAAGATTCATGATAAGATTGAAAAGATTAAGATGAGGTATGGTGACTATATAGTAATACCATGTGGTGAGGGAGAGTTTGAAGCAAGACATATCCATACTGGTCATCAGTACACTATTAATCTACAAACACACACTTGTTCTTGTAGAAGATGGGACCTCACTGGAATTCCATGTGAGCATGCTGCAAGAGTCATAGTTGAATCTGGTGGACAACCAGAGGAGTATGTTAGTATGTGGTACTCAAAGCATAGCTTCTTGACTGCATATGGAAACATAATGCACCCCATGAATGGTCCTGATATGTGGGAGAAGTCAGGTAAGGATCCAATCAAACCTCCAGACTTCAAAAGGCAACCTGGAAGGCCCCGTAAAGCAAGAAGAAAGGAAGCAGATGAAGGTGCAAAAAAGCCCTTCAAGCTCAGTAAAATAGGGGTAAAAATGACTTGCAGAAGATGTGGGATACAAGGGCATAACACAAGGACATGCAAAGCTCCTGTGGATGCCCTTTCAGCAAGCTCTAGAGGAAGAGGAAGAGGAAAAGGAAAAGGGAGAAACCCCACTCCAACTTGAATGTCCTCTTATGCTTGAGTTCTTTATTTTTGGGATCCAATTTGTTGCATTTGGGGATCCATAATGTAGTAATAGTTATGCATTTGTCTTTATGTTGGGAACTGCTCAGACTTATTCAGCTATGTTGGTCTATATTTATGTTTTAGTTTCAGTTATGAACACTAGTCTCTGGAACACTTTTGTAATGAACTTGGAATATGGTTCAGTTCTAGAACATCGTAATGACTTTGGTTCTACTTTGTTATAATTAAATATGGTTCAGTTCTACTGCTCTGTGAGTTCAGTTCTTTTGTGGTCTGTTTTTCAATTGTATGTATGATCTGTCATGTTCAAATGCAATGTTTCTGTTCTGTTTTCAAGTTCAAAGGTAATGTTTCAGCAAGCCTACATTTCAATTGTATATTTTTTTTGTTTATGGTTGAATAAGAGCAATTATGGACTGTTTTACTCTGTTTTTTTATGTTCCAGCAAGCCTACATTTCAATTATGGACTGTTTTTTTTTAATCCGAATTGTGGACTGTTGAATAAGAGCAATTATGGACTGCTCAGTGAGCCATGGAAGGGGAGAGAGAGAGAGAGAGAGAGAGAGAGAGAGAGAGAGAGAGAGAGAGAGCGAGCGAGCTCTGGGTTGTTTTACTCTGTTTTTTTGATGGTTTTGCAAATAATGGGTCAGAGGAAGAAGCAATGGAAGAGAGAGAGAGAGAGAGAGAGAGAGAGAGAGGGGGGGGGTTTCTTTGCTCTGTTTTTTTTTTCATATTTGGAGGGAAATAGTTGGCGCCAGTGGAGTGTGAAACTTGAAATGTCTATTTTGCCCTAGCTTCTGGGTTGGATTGCATGTGATAGGCACATGAGCCTCTTTTCCGTCCAAAAAGTTAGAACCGTTATCGATTGGATCACGTGGGTAAAGGAGAGATAGTTGAGGGGATGAAATCGCCAAATTGATAGTTTAGGGACGAAGTAGAGAAAAGTTAGATAGTTTAGGGGATAAAAGAAAAAAAAATAAGAGAATAGAGGAAAGAGACTCCAACCAAAGGTTGTAAAGTACGGCCAAGTTAGACAAAGCCCAAATACGCATAAGGGACAAAACTCTAAACACCTATGGGCCTAAAAGCCAAATCTTACAATAAACACAATAAAAGAAACCCAACCCATCAAGATGGGCTAAGCTCAGCCCAAGAAACCCAAAACAGAGCCATAACCCTTTCAAGACAAATCTAGCCTTGTTTCACCATCACTGCCGACCACCATCAAACAGCTACAACCAAAGCAAACATCGAACAACCTCCACCGCACCACCAAGCCGCCACTGGCCACATGACCCAAGTATCTTTTACCTTAATGTTGGTTAAATTTTTCTTGCAAAAAACATCATACCCATAATTGATACTAATTCTTTCTTATTTTTAGTGATTTGGTTTCATGACTCATGTAGTATATGGAAGACAAAATGATTACATGGAAGACAAAATGATTAGATAATATCTATCATGGGAAAATGACGGCCCAGAACGTGTTTTGATAATTAATACTCGTCAAACACATGCTGAGAACATATGTTAATACTGAAAATGTCTTTGACGAGTATTAATTATCAAAACACGTCATTCACCATCATTTTCTCTAATATTATCATACCACGTACCAGAGTTTAGGTGGGCTAATTGCCCATAAGATAAGAAATATGGATTAGTCATCTCTCTAAATTAGTTTAATAATTAATTAAAGTACCATATACTCCTAATTCTGTTTGACTTTCAGCACAGTTGGATGATTCGAACGTTCATCTTGATCTAGAGCCAATTGAGAATATCAATATGATATTGGTGTACCCACAATCTAGTTACATTTGTCTTGTCGGTCAGAATAAATTATTTTTAAAATGCATCATCTACTTAGTTTACGAAAATAAATGTGGTCCGATATGATATTGTTAATATCTAATGAATATATTTTTGTACATGACTAATGCTCTACGCGGCCCTAAAATAATAGGAGTGTTTTGGATGATCATCTGGGGCAAGGGCGGAACTAGGGATTAATTCTATCATAGCTGACCGAAATCATATATATATATTTATGAGAGCTTTAGAGACAAAATTTAATTATGAGAGCTCTAGAGATAAAATTTAATTATGACCCTTTACTAATATGATCAGAATAACAATATCTTCGTACCGGTTTAAACGAATTGAAAATTGGAGCACTTCATTTTTTTAAACTGTGTTATTTATTAAAAAAATATGGTTAAAAAATTAAGTGTCCTAATTTTCAATCCGTTTGAACCGGTGCTAAGATGTTGTTTTGTTGATCATATTATTCTAAAGAGTCATAATTAAATTTTGTCTCTAAAGCTCTCACAATTAAGTTTCTGCTCCATAAGGTCTTAAATAAATAGCAGAAACTTAATTATGAGAGTCCTAGAGACAAAATTTGATTATGACCATTAGAATAATATGATCAGAATAATAAGATTTTCACACCTGTTAAAACGAATTAAAAATTGGAAAACTTAATTTTTTAATTATATTTTACGAAACTCACACATCTATCACTGTTATCAAACAAGACCTAGATCATCATAGAATCCGCTAGAAAATCATCCTCCATTTTGATACAAAGATCAATTTTCACATGCTTCATAGCTAAAAATGCTCTTTCTGTATCAAAAATGGGTTGGGCTAAAAATTTTGAACCAAAATTTTACATATAATTTTTTTTTTGTTGGGTTTTTGAAGGTCCATCTGGACTACAGCCCAAGGCAGCCCTTCACTAGTTCCGCCCTTGCTCTGGGGAAGACCTAATATCTGCCACATGTACCTTACGTAAAATTCAACCATCAAACATTAAAGAAGCAAATTAAAATAGTACTAGTAGTATCATTTTTCCTTGTATAGAGAGTTGATAAAGAGCTGGCCGAAATATCACAAAGATCCTGACCGTCCATCTCGCCATTACGTGATCCACGATACTGTACGATCTGGACTGTTACCAAACAGTTATAAATAACACCATCTTCACATGTCATTAACATCCCATACACAGTACCCACTTTTCCATATAATCCACTTTACCACTAAAATGGCTGATGAGAGGAAGCACAAGCATCATGAGCACCTTGGTGAGCTTGGTACCGCCGGAGCCGGAGCCTATGCCTTGGTAATTAGTCTTCTACCGTACTCGTTGTATATACATACACATATTTACATGTAATACATATATATACACAAGTATATATGCCCATTTTCAGAAAACTTACCACAAACTTACCAATTATATATGTGTGTAGATGTCCTTCTTTGGTCTTGGATGGCGTTTAATTGCCGGTTTGCACTTGCCCCGTTTAATCTTTGTAATCTTTTTATAAAGATTAATAAAATTCATTTTGCTGAGAACAAAAAAATTTATGGTATGTAGATCAATTTTGATGTCAACGTGTATATATGTTACTGGGTAAGTTTTATGAGCCATGTACTTGCATTCTTCCTTTTAGTCTTTTGGTGGAAACAACTCACAAAAAAATTGTGTCAAGTTTTTTTCTTTACTATTTGGGTTGATACAATTGCATCACGAAGTGAAAAATTATGCAGCATGAGAAGCACGATAAAAAGAAAGACCCAGAGCATGCTCACAAGCACAAGGTAGAAGAAGGAATTGGAGCCGCGGTTGGACTTGGAGCGGGCGGCTATGCCTTGCACGAGCACCATGAGAAGAAAGAGGATAAGAAAGAGGCTAAGGAAGCGAAGAAAGAGGCCAAGTCCCATGAAAAGAAGCCCCACAATCTCTTTTAAATTGTAGTTAATTAGCTCTATGTCTATGTTCATGTTTACTTATTTTGCTTGGGATTTATGATGCTAGCTGCTACATGAGTGCAGTGAGATTACTACCCTAAATAATGACTTGTGTGTGAGTTTTTGTTTGCAATTATCGAATGCATTTTCCCATATATAATTTTCTCGTAAGAACTCTTTCATTTAGGGTGCGGCACCTCTATGTATGCCATTGAAAACTAGTATGTGTAAGAGAGGTTATCTAGTTCTGTTGCCAACTAATATCGATGATAATATTGTTTGAGATTTTCATGAGTAGTTGTTTAATAGTCCGGGAGTACCGCCACGTGGTACTCCAGACCATTTTATAACCACGCGTTCCTGTGGGATCCATATATTTAGTGGTAGACCTCACGGTGTGGTTGTAAGTTGGTCCAGATCGAGTACCATGTAGCGATACTCCCAAACTATTGTATAATTTCACAATTTTCATAGAGTGTTCAACTCTCTTTCTTTCTTTTTTATCGGCAACAAAAAAAAATTATTATTAGAAAACTCGACAAATAATACATCGAGAAGGAGAACTCACTGCAGGGAGACCTTGAAGCATATTAGTGTTCAACTCTCTTGCGATTATTTGAAAACTAAAAATTGTTTTTCGTTATTTAGCTAGTTTGGTTTGAGGGGTTATATGCTAATTATTTAATAAAACAATGACAAAGTTGGTAACAATGGTTTTGGTGTTTTATTTTATTTTATTTTATTTATAACCAAGGAAGAACCCTACGGCCAAGTCACAATTGGAACCGGTTGCGCAATCCAAACCTTGGGGGAACTAGCGCGGCCACACCAGTCACAGCCCCCCACTTACTATCAGGGTACTCACCCGGTGAAGAATCAAACCCCTAGCCAAGGGAAGTACTCCCAAAGTTAGTCATTCACCTTTACCATTGAAGCAACCCGTGTGTTTTGGTTCTTACGTTACCATGTGCTTTTGTAATTAGGTTAATTGACGGTCTCTTAAATAAAGCATGTCCGACCAAACTCTAATAAAAGCATCGGTCTTTTCTTTTCATACAGTCTTGTTTATATTTTTAGTATAAATTTTATACTTTCTATCTTTCTTCTATTTCTTTCTCGGCAATTCACGTACCCTAATTATAAGATTAACCAGGATGCGCTCAAGATAGTCTGGATACCCGGATATCAACAGCAACAACAAAATAACGGTAATAAATGTGCTCGTCTGCAGCCATGTCCGAGTCACCAAAATTAGCTTGACACCTTAGTAAACAGAGGTTACAATAAATTATCAATCAAAATTCATAAAAAAGCTAACCTGCTGAGATTGCACTGGTTGTAAAGGTGTAGCCTTATGTGTAGCAGGTCCTCCCCTTGTCTCCAATTGAGACTCCAAATGCTCCATCGTTGTTTGCAGAGACTGAGTGGTAGCGGCTTGTGTTTGAATAGTAGCCCCCATTTGTGTACGTACGCATAGCCTCCATTTGTGTCTCCATCATCTCCTTCATTTGTGTTTCGAATTGCACCCGATATAGCTGGAATTGCTCTTGTAGTTGTGCTTGAAATATATGGGTCTAAAAGCCAGATCTTACAATAAACACAATAAAAGAAACCCGACCTTAAAAGAATTAATCTTATTCCGATTGGGTGCGGAGATACCTTCTACTATGTCGTAAAAAAAAAAAAAAAGAATGCTCCCAACCAACACATGACCGAGCACTTGAATAACTTTTACACTCACTCTGCCAAAATGCAAATTCAAATTATTAATTATATCGATGGACAATTTCGATCTGAACTGTCTCATCAACTCCAAATCATTTAACATCGATCCGACACAAGTTGAGGACCAGTAAAGAAGCAAATATCGGAGTAATTTTTTTTATTATCGGCAAAAAGATGCAACTTGCACCATACTGAAATTCAGGAGAGTCTGACGAAGAAAACTAGGGATCATTTCCGTCTTGAAAATTGTAGATCGACGTTTTACTAGCTGGTATCAGTTACTTAAAATTGTAGACGTTTCACATATTTTAATGCATTTTGTCACCTTTTCTGCAATGAAAAAGATTGAGGTTAAAATAATTAGTAAATATATTAATATTTCTCCTTTTGTTGCCAGGTTTTATATGCCCACCTCACTATGATTTTTCTCCTAAAAAAAAAAGGTACTAACACAATTTTAGTGCAAAACCTTTTCGGGACATGACTACTACTTGTTTTGTTTTGTTTTTTGTGTTAGAAGTTTCCGGCAGGCGTGCGGTCGGTGTTCGGTGGGTGGGGGTTCGGTGGGTCTATCATTTCTGTTGTTTTTTGTGTTAGAAGTTTAAGAGAGGAGAGGGCAATTGACCAAAAATTCCGCCAGGATATTTCAACGACAAGTGAAACCTGATGATATGCTATTTGATTCCTCTCCCATATATAATTCGCTGATCGACGAATTTGGTTTATCAATTCACTTACCAAACATCGGATATACACAGGTCCATGATATTACTATATTCGATATATATAACATGGGAATTGATATTCGCGCTCCAAGATTTACTGCAGGCGCTCTACCTTTTTATTTTTACACTATGATGTTGTTGGCAATATCACAGTATAAAAACAAAAAGGTGGAGTGCCTGCTGTAAATTTTGGAGCGCGAAAATCAGTTCCCTATAACATATCTACTCTCTATATTCATTCAGTAAATAGGCCATTTGAATTTATATTTTGACTCACAAATCATAAAATATAGTACGAACGTTCTGACATAAAAGTAAATACTATTATTGCTTTCCCCTATGATTTTAGGCTTACGAAAATCGCTTGATTCTAAATAAAAATATTAAAAAGTGTTTAGAAATGGATTAATTTAAAGAAGGGGAACTTAAATAAGTCTTTTATATAGGATGTCTATTTAATTTCTTTTTTAAAGAAATGATGTAGGAGTAATAATTTTGCATACGGGGATGGTGCTATGTAGAGAATGCACAGTATTGTGCTGTATACATTCCGCGTCATTCATTCGGTAATCCAACGGTCCAAATCTCATATTCACCTTGTAGTATCCAAATAGTTCATTGCCGAGATAAAATCTTGACCATTGAATTGCCGAACGGACCGCTCGGATGGTGCACAGCACCCACCAAATAATTTTCCCGTATAAATGATGGGTAAACAGTAACTGATTTGGCAGCGTATCACGTGTGTATTTTATCGCACGCTTGTAACCGTACATAAAAGGACAAAAAATCCACGGGCAGAGAAAAAGAGTAGGGAATGATAGGATGTTCCTGCCATCATTGCATTATTGTGTGTGAATAATTGTTGGGGCCCCCCAGTTTTTGATGCCTCACGCCCTCTGTCGCAGCACTTCACCGGAGTCCCCATGGCACCACCACCACCACCACTTCTTGCCGCTAGAGGGCACAGCAACTGGGGACGCATGGAAGAGTGTCATGACAAAAGTGATCCTAAAAAACATTGATCGAACGGTGGTTTTTTATCTGGTTCTCTCCGAATAGATAATGAGGTTAAGTTCCGTTAAGATTTTTGGGCCTTTTTTTGTTGTTGATCTTATGAAGAAAAAAAAATTGCGTTTGTTAGTTTTGTGCTTAACTGTTGTAGATTATTGATTCGTCTCATCAAGACGAACCGAAAAAATATAAAATTATGACATTTACCTAAATATTTTTTGAAATATTCAAAAAAAAAAACTGTTGTTAATTTGCTGGGTTGTCCCATTACAAAGAGAAACCAGACATCTTGATAGCTAGTTAGCCACCTTCTTGGAGCTGATTTATTTTGTAAATTAATCACGAAATAATAAGACCGCCAGAAAACATTAAACACAATAAAAGAAACCCAACCCACCAATGTGGGCTAAGCCCAGCCCAAGAAACCCAAAACAGAGCCATAACCCTTTCAAGACAAATCTAGCCTTGTTTCACCATCACTGCCGACCACCATCAAACAGCTACAACCAAAGCAAACATCGAACAACCTCCACCGCACCACCAAGCCGCCACTGGCCACATGCCCCAAGTATCTTTTACCTTAATGTTGGTTAAATTTTTCTTGCGAAAAACATCATACCTATAATTGATACTAATTCTTTCTTATTTTTAGTGAGTTGGTTTCATGACTCATGTAGTATATGGAAGACAAAATGATTACATGGAAGACAAAATAATTAGATAATATCTATCATGGGAAAATGACGGCCCAGAACGTATTTTGATAATTCATACACGCTAAGAACATGCTGAGAACATCAGTTAATGCTGAAAATGTCTTTGACGGATATTAATTATCAAAACACATTTTTGGCCGTCATATTCCCTAATATTATCATACCACGTACCAGAGTTTAGGTGGGCCAATAGCCCATAAGATAAGAAATACTCCCTCCGTTCCAAATTGAGAGTCCTTTATTCCATTTTGGGATGTTCTAAAATGATTGTTCCTTTCCGAAAATAGAAGTGGAAATTTCATAATTTTCCAAAAGTAACCCTCTTATTTGAATTCAAATGGTGCAAAATAAGTAGAATATAGGGGTAATGGTGGAAAGTAGGTATAATGATTGCATATCCCTTAAAAAAGTTAGAATTGCAAAGAGGGACTCTCATTTAAGAACGGAGGGAGTATGGATTAGTCATCTCTCTAAATTAGTTTAATAATTAATTAAAGTACCATATAATAAAGGTTTTTCTCTTTTTTTTCAATCGTCATACATCAACAGGGGTTAGTGGGGGGTGTTAGACTTAGAGAAGAGATGACATACCAACTGCACTGGGCAGTGTCAGCACAGTTGGATGATTCGAACGTTCATCTTGATCTAGAGCCAATTGAGAAGATTATCTTGAAAAAAAATATCAATATGATATGAGCAATGCTACTCACACAACAATCCAAACACAACAACTTACACAACCTTTCACATACATGTGGAGCCCACACATAGTAGTGTGTGTGTGGAGATATTAATGGTGTACCCACAATCTAGTTACATTGGTCTTGTCGGTCAGAATAAATGATTTTTAAAATGCATCATCTACTTAGTTTACAAAAATAAATGTGGTCCGATATGATATTCAATATCAGATAGGCTGATGATTTTGCCATTCTTTTTTTGTTAACGTCACTCCCCTACAAGTATATTTTTGGTGCAAAAATATACTTGAAGGGGAGTGGCGTTAACAAAAAAGGGAGTGGCAAAATCATTTTCCTATCAATATTGTTAATATCTAATGAATTTATTTTTGTACATGACTAATGCTCCACGCGAGCCTAAAATAGTAGGAGTGTTTTGGATGATGATCTGGGAAAAACCAAAAATCTGCCACATGTACCGTACATAAAATTCAACCGTTGAACATTAGAGAAACAAATTAAAATAGTAGTATCATTTTTCTTTGTATAGAGAGTAGATAAAGAGCTGGCCGAAATATCACACAGATCCTGACCATTCATCTCGTCATTATGTGATCCATGATAATGTACGATTTGGACTGTTACCAAACAGTTATAAATAGGAAAATGATATTGGCACTCCAAAAATTAATGCAGGCACTCCAAAAAATAAAGAAAAGTGGCTTTGAAATTACATTGATTTTGGAGTGCCTGCATCAATTTTTAGAGTGCCAATATCATTTCCCTATAAATAACACCATCTTCACATGTCATTAACATACCATACACAGTACCCACTTTTCCATATAATCCACTTTACCACTAAAATGGCTGATGAGAGGAAGCACAAGCATCATGAGCACCTTGGTGAGCTTGGTACCGCCGGAGCCGGAGCCTATGCCTTGGTAATTAGTCTTCTACCAGTACTTGTTGTATATACATACACATATTCACATGTAATACATATATGTGCACAAGTATATATATATGCCCATGTTAGAATTTCCCGCCTAATATATATAGATCCTAGAGTACATCATCACACAGTTCAGCATGTTGTGACGGAGATATTAAGAAACAAAGAAATTTCATAGATTTCACAACTCCACCAGAACACAATTTATGCAACTTCATAGGATTTCATGTTTTAAATATTCAAAATGCGGTTCTTTTTGAATTTGGAGTACAAGTCTGAATTCTTAGAATGGTATGAGCTGTGTCATCCTTGCGGTTAAAAAGCATCCTGTGATGGTTTGGTTGGCTCCTTGCTTTCCTTTGGGTTTGGTTCTCGGGTGGCGTTCATCGGTGTACCCGTGATCTGTTAAATTTTTGTAATTTTTTTCAAAGATTTATAAAAAAAAATTGCTGATCAAAAAAAAAAAAAAGCATCCTGATGAGTTCTTTGTTTTCATAAAATACTTGATTTTCAGAAAACTTACCAATTATATGGTAGATCAATTTCGATGTAGACGTGTATGTTCCGTTTCTTTTTTCTTTTTTTGATAAGTGCACACTTTTATTAAGCTCAAAATAAGGAAAACAAGGATTTCGAGGGAGTCAATCCCTTTACAGAAACAACTTACATCAGAAACAAAGCAAAAACAACCACTAATCAAACTAGAACTCCTAACTATACAACCTCTATGACTCTGTTAGACAGTCCCCAAATCGCACATATATTCTTATTTTGACTGGATGGTTTCATATTTCTCTTTGAGCTTAGAAAATCCCGAATTGTAGCTTCAATCCCATCACCTACCTGGGCCCCTTTGTTCCGTTTCTTTGTTCTCTACATGTACTTGCGTCCTTCCTTTTAGTCTTTTGGTGGAAACAGCTCACAATAAATTGTGTCAAGGTTTTTTTTTTTTTACCATTTGGGTTGACACGTGTATCACGAAGTGAAAAATTATGCAGCATGAGAAGCACGATAAAAAGAAAGACCCAGAGCAAGCTCACAAGCACAAGATAAAGGAAGGAATTGGAGCCGCGGTTGGACTTGGAGCGGGCGGCTATGGCTTCCACGAGCACCATGAGAAGAAAGAGGATAAGAAAGAGACTAAGGAAGCGAAGAAAGAGGCCAAGTCCCATGAAAAGAAGCACCACAATCTCTTTTAAATTGTAGTTAATTAGCTCTATGTCTATGTTCATGTTTACTTATTTTGCTTGGGATTTATGATGCTAGCTGCTACATGAGTGCAGTGAGATTACTACCCTAAATAATGACTTGTGTGTGAGTTTTTGTTTGCAATTATCGAATGCATTTTCCCATATATAATTTTCTCGTAAGAACTCTTTCATTTAGGGTGCGGCACCTCTATGTATGCCATTGAAAACTAGTATGTATAAGAGAGGTTATCTGGTTCTGTTACCAACTAATATCGATGATAATATTGTTCGAGTAGTTGTTCAATAGTCCGGGAGTACCGCCACGTGGTACTCCAGACCACTTTACAATCACACGTTCCTGTGGGATCCATATATTTAGTGGTAGACCTCACAGTAATGTGTGGTTGTAAAATGGTCCAGAGTACCATATGGCAATCCTCCCAGACTATTGTATAATTTTACAATTTTCATAGAGTGTTCAACTCTCTTTCTTTCTTTTTTATTGGCAACAAAAAAAAAATTACTATTAGAAAATTCGACAAATAATACATCAAGAAGGAGAACTCGCTGCAGGGAGACCTTGAAGCATATTAGTGTTCAACTCTCTTGCGATTATTTGCTAACTAAAAATTGTTTTTCGTTATTTAGCTAGTTTGATTTGAGGGGTTATATGATAATTATTTAATAAAACAATGACAAAGTTGGTAACAATGGTTTGGGTTTTTTTTTTTTTATAACCGAGGAACAGCCCTACGGCCGAGTCACAATTGGACCCGATTGCGCAACCCAAACCTTGGGGGAACTAGCGCGGCCACACCAGTCACAACCCCCCACTTACTATCAGGGTACTCACCCGGTGGAGAATCAAACTCCTAACCAAGGAGAATACTCCCAAAGTCAGTCATTCACCCTTACCACTGGGACAACCCTGCGTGTGTTTTGGTTCTTATGTTTCCATGTGCTTTTGTAATTAGGTTAATTGACGGTCTCTTAAATAAAGCATGTCCGACCAAACTCTAATAAAAGCATCGGTCTTTTCTTTTCATACAGTCTTGTTTATATTTTTAGTATAAATTTTATACTTTCTATCTTTCTTCTATTTCTTTCTCAGCAATTCACGTACCCTGATTATAAGATCGATTAACCAGGATGCGCTCAAGATAGTCCGGATACCCGGATATCAACAACAACAACAAAATAACGATAATAAATGTGCTCATCTGCGGCCATGTCCGAGTCACCAAAATTAGCTTGACACCTTAGTAAACAGAGGTTACCATAAATTATCAATCAAAATTCATAAAAAAGCTAACCTGCTGAGATTGCACTGGTTGTAAAGGTGTAGCCTTATGTGTAGCAGGTCCTCCCCTTGTCTCCAATTGAGACTCCAAATGCTCCATCGTTGTTTGCAGAGACTGAGTGGTAGCGGCTTGTGTTTGAATAGTAGCCCCCATTTGTGTACGTACGCATAGCCTCCATTTGTGTCTCCATCATCTCCTTTCATTTGTGTTTCGAATTGCACCCGATATAGCTGGAATTGCTCGATCTTGTAGTTGTGCTTGAAATATATGGGTCTGCTTTCCGTTTTCGGTTAAAAACAAAAACAAACAAAAAAAAATGTGACTTATATTGTCCAGATAGTTGTTGACTTATGCATTCATGTTTATCGTTCTTTACCTATCTCCAATCTTCCATGATAGGCTTGTGAGTGTTCTATCAATTTTTACAGCCATCACCTGTACGTTAGATCATCATTCCATCAATAGCTTTCTACAACTAGTTATGGTTTCCTTATTTCAAGTTACAATCACTGCCATATTAATTTTGTTCTCAAAAAAATTTATCCTTCAAACCATTTTTCTATTTCCATAAGTGAACGCTTCTTTTCCACCCTCAGCTCTCCCTCCTCCCACACAACAAAACAGTTTTGTAGCACGACTCATCCATCGCACCTCCCCAAATCTCTACTCTTGAGAATTTGATTAGAGAAGACATTTGTACCTCACAAGAATGTAGCCTCTACCTACGTCAACTCATGAAAGGAGAAACATCCATGAAAATTGCATAAGCCCCAACTAGCAACGAGTATGCGATGAACTTTAGCATCGCCACGCCGCCGCAATATACATATGCAGTACCAAACACATGAAGTAGTCTATCCTCGACACAATGCAACCCTTGCAAAAAATGCTATAACCAACAAATCCCACGTTACGATAGCAGGAATTCAAGGAGCTAGAAAGAGGTACTTTGTGTACATTTTGACTACTACTCACAATCTTTCTTAAACTGCAAACCGGATGGAATATATTCCTATATTTTGTACTATTTGGATGCATTTTTCTCAAATGGAATAATTGCTATATAAACTTTGAGCTTTGAAGGTAGTGATTTATGAGAAGTATAACCTTGGAAGATATTTACTTTGGGATATAAGTGGGATATATACTTTGGGTATAACAGGAAGTATATATACTTTGGGTATTTGGGATATAAGTGTTGTACTTATATCCCAAAGTACATATATTCTAAGGTTATACTTTCCGTAAATCACTACCTTCAAAGCTAAAAGTTTATGTAGCGATTATTCCATCTGAGAAAAATGCATCCAAATAGTACAAAATATAGGAATATACTCCATCCGGTTTGCAGTTTAAGAAAGGTCGTGAGTAGTAGTCAAAATGTACACAAAGTACCTCTTTCTAGCTCCTTGAATTCCTGCTATTGTAACATACGTGGGATTTTTTAGTTGCGACATCTTTTGTAAGGGTTGTATTGTGTCCAGGTTAGACTAATTCCTATGTCTGGTACTGCATATGTTGTTGCGACGGTGTGCCGATGCTAAATTTCATCGCATACATACTCGTTGCTAGTTGGGGCTTTTGCAATTTTCATGGATGTTTCTCCATTCATGAGTTGACATAGGTAGAGGCTACATTCTTGAGATTACGAATGTCTTCTCTCATTAAATCTTCAGGAGTAGCATGACACCTATAGAAGGTAGATTCGGGGGAAGTGCGATGGATAAGCCGTGTAACCAAATCATTTTATTGTGTGGGAGAAGAGAGAGTTCAGGGTGGAAAAAAAGTGTTCACCAATGAAAATAGAAAAATGGTTCCCAGAAAAAAAATTCATGAGAACAATATTATTATGGTAGTGATCGTAACTTACAAAAAGGAAGCCTCAACTAAAATTGTAGAAAGCTAATGATGGAATGTTGATTTGACATACAAGCGATGACTATAAAAATTGAAAGAAGTACACAAACCTATCATGGAAGATTGGAGATAGGTAAATAACGATGAGCATGAATGCATTAGTCAACAACTATCATGACTGTATTTGTCACATTTTTTTTTGTTTATGTTTTTAACCAATTTTGTGACCTATAATGTACCTGCCATATTACTAGATTTTTGTCACGTAAGATTGAAACTTGAAATTAGGGAAGGGATGATAAGCATGAAATGAATATACCACAACTATTTTTTTTATCGGCAAAAGTTATCTTTTATTAGGAATAAGGAAAACGATTCCAATTAAAAGTTTAAAAATATAGCCAAAACAACACCTGAAGGCCTAAAGTGTTATGGATTTTACGCAATCCTACAACGCCCCAACGGATCTTGGAAAAATGGATCACGGAATAAAACAAACAAATACGTACGTAATGAAAAACTGGAAAGAAAACGAGACACAAGATATACGTGGAAAAACCTCAACGTGAGGAAAAAACTACGGGAGCCACACCAGTCCACTATGAAATCAATCCAAGAGTACAAGTCTTCTCACAATCTCTCTGAGATGTGTTTTCTCTCGCCTCTCTCTTTTTCACGCTCAGAAAAAGTGATTACACAAAACCCTAACGCACGCAGCCGTTCACAAAACCCTAAATACAATTTAAGGCCCGAAGGCTCTCGGTAGCGCTATAGCAAAATTGCTGTAGCGCTATAGCTACTCGGTAGCGCTATACCAAAACAGGTATAGCGCTAGGAAACTCTCTGATCAAATTCCACTAGCTGAAAGGTTGTCTCACCCCAACAATCTCCCACTTGAAGATAACCTGAAGCATCTGCAAACAAACAACAGCAAACCCAAATAATCTCAATCAATCATGGACGTAGTCATCTGACCCCTCTTGGTGTGGCTCCAGGCCCATCATCTCTTCAAGCATAAAGGCCAACTGAAGTCGAACACAACTTCAGTTTCTTAACAGTAACAGACTTGGTCAACATATCTGCCGGATTTCGTTCCCCCAAAATCTTCTCTAGCAACAAATCCCCATCTTCCAAAAGCGAGCGAATAAAATGATACCTCAAATCAATGTGCTTCGTCCTGGCATGGAACACTGGATTTTTGGCAAGGTGTATAGCACTCTGGCTGTCACTGAAAAGAACGCAATTCTCTTGCTTCAAACCCAGCTCCTCCAAGAAGCCCTTTATCCAAACCATCTCCTTTACAGCCTCAGTCACGGCCACATACTCAGCTTCTGTAGTAGATAATGTCACTAATTAATGCAGACGTGAGACCCAGCTCACCGCTGTTGAACCCATAGTATAGATATATCCTGTGGTACTTCGCCGCGTATCATGATCACCGGCTCAGCATCCACATATCCCTGCACTGTCAATTTCCCTCTCCCAAAACAAAGTGGCAAATCAGTGGTACCTTTCAAGTATCGCATAATCCACTTTACTGCTTCCCAATGCTGTTTCCCCGGATTGCTAGCAAACCTGCTCACAACTCCCACTGCATGGGCAATGTCTGGTCTCATGTTCACCATCACATACATCAGGCTACCCACGGCCGAGGTATACGGAACCTTGGCCATGTACTCTCTTTCTGCATCTGTCTTGGGTGATTGCCCCTGAGAAAGTTTGAAATGACTTCCCAAGGGTGTGCCAACTCCCTTAGCACCCTGCATATTGAACCTCTCCAGAACACGCTCAATATACTCAGCTTGACTCAACCGTAAGGTTCCCTGAACCTTATCTCTGCTGATTCTCATCCCAAGTATCTGCTTAGCTGCACCCAGATCTTTCATAGCAAACTCTGTTGCCAACTGCTGCTTCAATTTGTTGATCTCCCTAACACAGGAACCTGCTACAAGCATATCATCTACGTAGAGCAATAAAATGATGTAGCTAGACTCAAACCTCTTGAAGTAACAACAGTGATCCCCATTGCACCTTGTGCAGCCACTGCGCTGCATGAAACCATCAAACTTTCTGTACCACTGTCTGGGAGCCTGTTTCAAACCATACAGACTCTTCCTGAGCCTGCACACCATCTCTTCCTTGTCTTTCACAATGAAGCCAACAGGCTGCTTCATGTAGATTTCTTCATCCAAGTCCCCGTGAAGAAAAGCAGTTTTAACATCTAATTGCTCAAGGTAGAGATTTTCAGCAGCAACCATACTCAGCACCACTCGGATAGTGGCCATCTTCACAACGGGTGAAAATATCTCTGTATAATCAATCCCCTCCTTCTGTTGGAAGCCCTTTACAACCAATCTTGCCTTGTACCTTTTCTTGCCATCACTCTCCTGCTTAAGCCGAAAAACCCATTTGTTCTGCAAGGCTTTCTTTCCTGCGGGAAGCTGAGCTAACTGCCAAGTACCGTTGGAATGAAGAGAATCCATCTCTTCCTGCATCGCAGTCTTCCACTTTGCTGACTCAGAAACCTGCATAGCCTCATCATAGCACTCTGGTTCTCCACTGTCCGTCAAAAGCAAGTAATCAAGCGAAGAAATATATTTCGGATTTGGCTTGTGTACTCTGGTTGTCCTCCTCAACTCTCTGACCGCTGAACTAGTCCCTGTCTCTGGAGCTGCCTCATCTGAAACTGTCCCCTCTGAAACTGTCTCATCTAAAACTCTCTCCTCTGCCTGACCAGACCCCTGTTCAACCCCCCTGTCACCTGGAAGATCCTCCAACCCAAAGTACTCGGATGTATCTCCATCCGAAGTGGTACTCCCACTGCTCAGTTTGTTGTCCCTGTCTTTGTACATCACCTTCTCATCAAACACAACATCTCTGCTTCTGATTATCTTCCGGTTCTTGTTATCCCAAAAACGATAACCAAACTCATCTCCGCCGTATCCAATAAAGATGCACTTCTGTGACTTAGCTTCAAGTTTATCCCTGTCCTTGTCGCTAATATGCACATAGGAAACACAACCGAAAACACGTAAGTGTGAGAGATTTACCTCTTTACCACTCCAAACCTCCTCTGGTATGCCAAAATTCAACGGAACTGATGGCCCAAGATTGATCAAATGTGCTGCTGTGCTGACTGCATCTGCCCAAAACATCTTGGGCAACCCTGCGTGTATCCGCATGCTCCTAGCACGCTCAGTCAAAGTCCTGTTCATCATTTCTGCAATGCCATTGTGCTGCAGAGTCCCTGGAGGTGTCCTCTCTAAACGAATCCCGGATAGAGCGCAGGCTTTCTTGAACTCCCCCAACTCATATTCTCCACCGTTGTCGGACCTCAACCTTTTTACTTTCAAATCTGTTTCATTCTCAACCATGGCCTTCCACTTCTTGAAGACTTCAAAGACCTCTGACTTGTGCTTCATGAAGTATACCCATACCTTCCTCGAGTGATCGTCGACAAAGGTAACATAGTAATAAGAATCGCCAAGAGAAGACACTGTAGCTGGACCCCACACATCTGTATGGACAAGCTCTAGCTTCTGAGCCCTGAGAGGCCTGCCGCCTTTCTGAAAGCTAACCCGTTTCTGTTTTCCGAAGATACAATCTTCACACATGTCAATATCCACTGACCCTAAACCCGGTAGCTTCCCTTTTGACTGCATAACCTTAATTCCCTTCTCACTCATATGCCCCAGTCTATAGTGCCACAGATTTGAACTCTCCTTGCTGTCTATAACTGCAAGTATGTCGCTACCATGTGAAGTCAAGTAAAGTGTACCAACTTTCTTGCCTTTAGCCGTCACCATGGTACCATTGGAGACTTTGCACATGTCCCCTGTGAATGTCGATGTATAACCTGCTGCTGCAAGCTGTCCAACCGAAATAAGATTCCTCTTCAACTTCGGAACGTGCCTGACATCTTTCAGACACCATTTGAACCCATGCGTTGCAATCTGAACATCCCCTTTTCCCACAATACTGCAAGGCTCGTCGTCCCCCAAGTATACTTTCCCAAAGTCCCCTGCTACATAGTTCTGCAGAACCTCCCTGTTAGCAGTGGCGTGGAATGAGGCACCCGAATCAATCACCCAAGATTCAGTGTCGCTGTTCATGGAAAGAATAAGTGCATCGTGCACAACGTGAGCCTCCTGCCCACCGTTATTCTTTTTCGGTGCTTTACAAGTTTGTGACATATGGCCTGTCTGACCACAATTCCAACATTCACCTTTAATGGGCCGAACCTGAGATCTATCTTTATTTCCCTTGCCCTTGCCCTTGCCTTTCGATTTTGACCTGTTCCTGTTCTAATTATGACCACCCTTGGTCTGGCTTCTGCCCCTCTGCTCAAAACTTAGAGCTGAACCTGAACTACCTGAACCATCAATCGAACCCCTTCTGACCTCCTCAGTCAGAATTAAACTAACAACCTCACTCAGTTTCAACTTTTCTTTCCCTGCCGAATTACTGACTGCAGTAACGATACCCTGCCAGCTCTCTGGCAACTGAGACAGTATTAACAAGGCTTGAACCTCATCATCAAACTTGATTTCGACAGACATAAGTTGATCAACTATCGTATTGAACTCACTGAGATGTGACATAAAGGAAACCCCTTCAGCCATAGACAGATTGAAAAGTTTTTTCATGAGATGTACCTTATTCGCAGCAGACGGTTGCTCGTACATCTTTTTCAGCGCTCCCACAAGACCCTCCGTCGTTTTCTCCTTCAAGATGTTGTGGGTGACTGACTTTGAAAGGGACAGGCGAACAACCCCTAACGCCTTCCTGTCCAGGACGTCCCAATCCTCGTTACTCTCATCTTTCTTCTTCCCCTTTTCTTTACCCAGCAGCGGCCGGTAAAGATCCTTCTGATACAGATAGTCCTCTATCTGCGTTTTCCAGAACGTGAAGTCTGACCCGTCAAATTTCTCCATCCTCTGCTTGCCTTCTTCAGAACCCATAGCTCCCACTGAACTCTGGCCTGCTCGAACGAGATTAAACCCTAATCTGTCGAACAAAACCTACCGCAACCGCGGCTTTGATACCAGTTGTTATGGATTTTACGCAATCCTACAACGCCCCTACGGATCTTGGAACAATGGATCACAGAATAAAATAAACAAATACGTGCGTAATGAAAAACTGGAAAGAAAACGAGACACAAGATATACGTGGAAAAACCTCAACGTGAGGAAAAAACCACGGGAGCCACACCAGTCCACTATGAAATCAATCCAAGACTACAAGTCTTCTCACAATCTCTCTGAGATGTGTTTTCTCTCGCCTCTCTCTTTTTCACGCTCAGAAAAAGTGATTACACAAAACCCTAACGCACGCAGCCGTTCACAAAACCCTAAATACAATTTAAGGCCCGAAGGCTCTCGGTAGCGCTATAGCAAAATTGCTGTAGCGCTATAGCTACTCGGTAGCGCTATACCAAAACAGGTATAGCGCTAGGAAACTCTCTGATCAAATTCCACTTGCTGAAAGGTTGTCTCACCCCAACATAAAGTGTCCAAATATAACAATGAAGCCCAGCCCAAAGAAAACTCAAAACCTAGCCCAAAGAAGACGTCGCTGTCCTCCTGAAACAGAAAGAAACAACCCCTGTCGCCAAACAGCCGGCCACCGCCAAGCTCCTCCAAGCCACCACTAGCCACCCCTTCGGAGATGCCTCCCCGAACCCAAACATACCAAAACTGTCGTGGATGCAACCCTTAAATTAAGCGAGTATTGGGCCATCTAACAACGACCACAGCAGGACCCACGCCAACCGCAGCAAACAACCCGTTGAAACCCATGCCGATAGGCATGATCGGAAAACCCAACAAAAAACCGACTGGGCTTCCACGGTTGAATTGCAGCCGTGAATGGGAAAAACAACCGACGCGGGTAGGGGGTCGAAAAAAAAAAGGGGAGAAGGAGAAGGCAACAAATCGAAGACCTTACCAGAGCCGATCTCGTCAGATAGCCGAAACTCCTTATGCGTAGCCGCCGTGAAGCACTGTGTATCGGCTCCCAAAAATGGCCAAGAGGTAAACAGCCTCTGAAGTCCATGCACGCTAGCACCACCACCGGAAGCCACCATCTCAGTGCTGCCATTGCCGATCGTTTTGAGAATAGGAAAAAGAAGAACTAAAAAGAAGGCGAGAGGGGGAAGAAATGGGAGAAACCGGAGGAGAGAGGGATGGAGGAGGAGAAGAGACAGTCAGACAGAGAGAGGAAAGGGAGGAAGAACGTACGGGGGGAACAAGGTTCATATCCTTTTTTTTTGGGTAAATATGGTTCATATTCTTCTTTGTTTCCATTCATTTAATTCTCTTTTCCTAACTTTTTAACTTTTCCTACAAAAATTGTAAAATGACTGTTTTATTCCTTCAAATGTATATTCTCTTCTAACAATTGTTCCTTTCTGTACTTTGCCTTTATTACTAAACCATACGTAAATGCAATATTAGTACTTGTGGTCCTTGATAAATTTAGACCAGAATAATCATACAAGAGACCGGGTACACGCAATGTGTGTGTAAATTGAATTTTTGCATACCTTTTTAAAATTTGATCAACCAATAAGCGAAAAATTATTATGCATTTTTTTCATAATTCAACAACTTTCACGCTTGTACACACATTCTGTGTGCCTCAGCCTCAGCCTCATATTTCGTCAATTTGGGACTTAAACCAACGGCCGAATTACTGTTTTTGAAGTTGGAGTGGAAACAAACTAAATGGAGAGAGGAAACCCAAAATATAGGTAAGAACTAAGAAGTAGTATACCTTTTTTTTCCGGTTTTTGTATGGACCCTGAATGAAGGCAGATTTTTTCCGGAACACTTTAGCATCGAAAAGGGCTTATTTTCACCTTATTTTGGGAGAGAGAGAGAGGAACCCAGAGAAACTCATGAATGGAAAACGCAGTTGGACAGTTCACATATCTTTGAGAGAGGAATTGAAATATTTAAAGGGAAAGAAATGTGAAGGAGGAAGATGATCATGTCAATGGGGGTTGGAACTTGGGTTGGTAGATCATGAAAAGAATGCATGGAGGAATTGCGGTCGTTCTCTGGATGGAGAAAGAGAAATGCATGGAGGAACTGTTTTGGTTTTTTTGATTTTGGTAACTGAAGGAGTGCATACGTGGGTGGATTCAATTTTAGAGTTTTACTTTTCTGTCCTTACAATTATTAGTGTGGAGGGTTAATTAATGAGCGAAAATAGGATTTTATGGATGACAAATTGGGAAAGGCAAAATGTGAGCCAGCCTCAAAATAAGTCCTTGCCAAATAGAATTCAAGTGGTGCCCCTTTATAAGATAGAATAGAAAAAAAACGCATACGAGTTCGCTTTCTCATTAAAGCAAGAGTGGCTTTTTGGGTGATGTCAAACAAGGAGAGATTTGCCTACTCAATGGATGACATCATGTTGAGATAATTCCTTATCAACTTGCGGGCTGAGATACACATGGTTGTCGGAGGTAAGATGCCAACATAGTTGGTACGTTATCTTTGCGTTGTGATGCTTTCACTCATAGCCCTCTACCTGTACTCTTTTTTCTCTCTTTTATTAGTAATAAAATTCTTCTTTGCCTTTCAAAAAAAAAAGAATAAAACAGTGGACTATTAAATTGGAACGGAGGGAGTAATTATTTACTTTTGATTTGAGTGGTTATAGGATTATTTAGTTAAAAAAGGACAAAGTTGGTACTAATGGATTTAGGTTTTATGTTGTCATGTGCTTTTGTAAGGTACAAAGGTTAATTTACGGTCTCTCTTAAGGGCACGTCCAACCAAACTCCAAGTCTCTACTAAAAGCATCGGTCTATTCTTTTCATAGAGTCTTGTTCATATTCATAATTTCTAGCTTCCTTCTATTTCTTTCTTCCGAGCCGTGGGGTTACTAAAAGTTTGTCCGGTCATTAGTATCAAGACTCTAAGATATAATTGAGATCGTCCGCACACCCAGATATCCAAAAAAAAATAAAAAATATTGACGGTAATAGGGCTCCGTTTGTTTGGACGAAAAATATTTTTCTGAAAAATGTTTTACTTATTTTTTAGTGTTTGGTTGTGCAAAAAGTAGGAAAATATTTTACCAGGTAAACTTCATATGGCTGAAAATATTTTCTTCTTGAAAAGGTGGTAACTGGTAAGTTCTTCGCTGCTCGATAAATAATTACGTTACTTTACTGAACCCCCCACAGCCCCAATCTTATCCACCTATGACCTAACCCTATGCTTTCTCATCGAATACAACAAAATTTTGTATGCAATACCTACATAGATACATATATATACATACACACATACATCATTTTACAACTATCAACCAAACACCGGAAAATGGAAACGAAACTTTTGTTTTTTGCAAAATCATTTTACATTGAAAAAACTTAGGAGTACATCGGAAAACATTTTACTTTGAAACAAACGGAGCCTAAATGTGCTCATCTGCTGCTGTGATTGTAGTCTCCTTTAACTTTGGTTCTGTATCTCTAATTGCCAGAGTGTGCCCTTTTCAACATTCTCCATCTGATGCGCTCTTCTTTACTTTCTTTTTTTTGGTGCGACGGGTATTCAGGCCAGTTTACGTGCAACAATCAAGGACTACAAAACACCCCCCAGTTCTCACCTTTTAGGCCTGACTAAAGCTCGACATAAACGCTACAAGTTTTTGTGCAGCAATAATCCATCCATTTCGACTACCATAGATGAGGAACGCGCGAGGGTATAATCCATATAGTTCAGAAAACTGCAGTATCATCATAAAACGCAGGTGAAGACAGTTCGGATGCATGAGAAGCCAAATTATTCTCTCTTAAACATGACCCAAACAAAGCAAAGTACCAAGCGAGAAATACACACTAGTTGAAGCCTCATTTGATTTCTCCCCCACAAAACTTCGCAACACATGCTGTCTTCCCTCGACTAGCTTCTACGAACATTGTTTAAGGCGCGTTGACACTCTCTTGAGTTCAGTTCGGTGGTTGAGTGCAAAGATCATCAGAACTCAAGTAACTGAGATCTAGAAAGTAAAAAGACAAATATACCATCTAGAACTTCAGAAGAGATCATGGAAAGGGATGCGAAGAAAATCACCATTCTCATATTCCAACTTTGTGAATTTACGTATATAGGAATGTGTCTCCAACCAAACAAAATATAATAAATCAGAAAAACAACTATAGAAGAAGGTATTACCATCCCAACACACTACTCCAGATAATCTAAATTACAGCTATTTGGAGTAAGACATTGAATGACGAAATGAAATTTGACCATGGCTAAAAGATAGAGTCAATTCACTTAAAAATAGGGGGAAATGAACAGGAAAAGGAAGAACCAATCTGTACTTCAATCCTCATCAGTCGTCAAACTCATGCATGTGATCTAAAAGATAGTTTGCTGCAAGCTCCTCATTCTTGTTGCACGCAAAAAATACTTCCAACACTAAAGCTCGATCAAAGCCCATCGCTTCAAGCTGCCAAAATTATACTATCAATGAGAATGGAGACGTAATCATAGGATGCAAGAGAAAAGACCATGTAATCATAGTTGAAATGCTGGAAAATTTTAATACTAAAAGACATGCATGCTATATCAACCCACCCTCCGATGAAAGAAGTGTTATCTAACACAGAAGGAAGCTATGTTGCAGAGCCTCATCCAAACTTGTACAGTCAGTGAGAGACACTTAGCACTTGGGTTAGGGCATCAATATTGTTGGACATTAAAATACGGAAGAATGCATAAGACTCATCCAATGCCAAAAAAAAGCCTGTCTTAGTTTGTAGACACAATTTTACCCTAATTGATGAAAGAAGTGTTTTAAGAGAGGATTAGTAGTGTCCTTTGGGCAAGAGAACCCGATGAATGTGACGCTTAGACACCCGCACACGACTCCACCCAAGTCCTGTGGATAAGAATACCGTCCCCATGCCATGTATTTCGAATTATCACGCGTTAGGATTAAAAAAGTAATTCAATGACGAAGACTGGGCCGACAAATAATGAGTAAAACCAGCAGAAACTAATATAGGAACATGTTTAGGTTTTCTAAATGATGACTGTATGTTACACAGAGTTGCCAGAATACCTACACATACCCATGTTAAAATTATCAGATATGGTTTGGGACCTCGCCAAAGCTGCCATAGGGATAGATAGAAGAATGAGGAGAGGGAGGTGGAAAAGAAAACAAAAGTAAGGGGAAAAGGTAGCTTTCCTGGAATTGATGCCTTCACAGTTAAAGCAAATGAAAAACAAGGCTGGAGTTTTGCTCCACTCGTTCCGCTCCGGCAACTGGCCCATCACGGTTCCAGTGGAGTGGGCTGGGCCGAAAGGCAGTGGGTTGGGGGGGGGGGGGGGGCGCGAAAGAGAAAGGCCATGTACCCGGATTAGGGTTAGGGATAGAGTGAGGTATAAATACTCTATGTAAACCCTGAAACAGTGATAATAAGAAACACTACCGCTCTCGCTCCCATGGACGTACCCATTTTTGGGGAACCACGTAAATTCTGTGTCTTGATTCTTTACGTTTTCATATATTTGTTGATCGTGTGTGTGTGTTTCCTACAAAAAGATCTCAAACGGTAGAGATCAAATAAGTTAAACCTCATACGTTAGTCTTTCAAGAAATCACCAGTATATTTCTACCATTATTTTTGTTTAAGTTGCAAAAATTAGAAAGACTTTTGCCGATATTTCACTGTTTGCACTTTGCAATGCCCCTCCTTTCCAAGTGATAGAATCCGACAAAGAAATATTAATACTTCCTCAAAATTTCCTTTCCAGAGGATATGTTGAAAGAAGACTAAATGATCTACACCCTGAACTTTCACATGGACCACAATTTTGGCAATTGTGTCAAATTACTTGAAGTAACAAGTTTAAAAAGACAAAAACCTTGATTACCAGTTGTTTTAGAGTTTTTTTTTTTCTTACCCAAAAAAAAACTCTAGAACAAACTGGTAATTTCAACAGACAGACAGAAATAGTAAACATGTAGCCATCACGTTGCTAAATTTCATGCTGACGACAATAAACACAACTGAAACCAAAATATGAGATCGGTATAGTTTTAAATTAGACATTGGGGAGAATTAACTAACTCGTTCTATTGCCTCGCGCTCTTCAGGTGTGACAGCCACAGTCTGTGGCATCGCTCCTGCAAGCTGCTCCAATACATTGCTGATATCACATACAAAAGAAAACCGACATCAAATGTAAGCCCAAAAGGACAAGGAGATAATTCTGCATCTTGTGTGTCCAACTTAACGTGTACAGAATGTAAGCAACACCAAAACATGTCATCTCACCCCTCCCCCTCAACGGGTTCATTGATCAAGTTTAGAAAGTCTGCTTGATGCTCCTGAATTAGCCGCATCAAGTGCGGATTTTGCTTTCCCAGCTCCTGAAGCATAGGCTGCAATTGAAAGAGAATGTCATCAATCCTCAGAGAAAAATGAAAACCAAACCAAGCCTTGTCTCAGGTCCCCCAATAATTTAGGCTCGGTTACATGAATCCTTTTTCACCATTTTGCTTCGTCAAGGGCCATATAGAACAAAAAGATTGATAGAAAGCTAGATAGTACCTGCAAGATTTGAGGATTGGCTTGAACCATGGCACGCAAGGCTTGGAACTGAAACACAAAATCCATGATAAGAATTCTGAAGTACTTTACAAAAGATGCAAGTGGAATTACAAGACTCGTATATATACCTGTTGACTGTTGCGCAGAAAATCTAAGGTGCCAGCACTTGCATTTGAACCAACATTTGGAATGCCCTGGTTGGAAAAAAGACATTCTCATAACTTAGTTATTAGAACAATCAAAACATCATGGATTAAATATGACCCAACCTGCGGAAAAAGATCAAGTGGATTTGCATTGGGGCCACTGGAAGGAACTGCTGGCTGTGGAGCTTGGGCTAGAGGGTTCACAGCCTGCCCAATAGCAGGAGCTTGAGCCACTGGAGGTTCAGCTTGCTGAGGAATACCCTAAAAAAGTAACCAGATTAGAGAGATGATGAAAGTAAGATTTAAGCATAATAATGATACGTGATCAAATGGTACAAAGAGGCATGGGTGGACTCACTGAATAGAGGTAGTCAACAGCTCTCTCTGGGTTGTTGTATGCAGCACGTAGAGCACTGACAACCGTATCCCGGTCCCAACTCCCACCGCCCATATCAAGAAGTTGTTGAATAGAAGCCTCTAAGTTACTACCAGCGACAAGATTTGATGCAGCTTGGTCATAAACATCTGATTCTGACCTGCTTTGGCAGAAAATGTTATTT
The DNA here is from genome assembly GCA_018127125.1 of Rhododendron griersonianum. Lineage (NCBI taxonomy): Eukaryota > Viridiplantae > Streptophyta > Magnoliopsida > Ericales > Ericaceae > Rhododendron > Rhododendron griersonianum. Next base: position 9,721,857 of record CM030797.1, on the reverse strand, counting down.
GATGAGACTGAGGGAGATAATTAAAAGACAAATATTGTATTCTCAAAACTAAATGATGGAGCAGTCAAACATAACTAAAACAGGGATTTTATTAACGCGTTTCCTAAGGTTGCATTTTGAGATGCTTAAAATGGGTCGTACATTCCAATAAAAGTGCGTGCACAGAGAATGTAGAATAGTTTAAAGGTCTCTCCACCTATGCCCTTAGGGAACATATTAACAAGATCCACAAACCAGTTCAAGCAGTTACTCACAAGGTAAGGGCAGCAGGAGCAGGAGCAGCAGGCGTGGATTCAGAGGCAGCCTGTGGACTGCACAGATGAGACGAATTGGAAAACATGAACCAATATTTTATAGAGTTTTCCAAATTGAACACATCATAAAGAACATTACATTAAAAAATTACAAGAAAAATTGAACAGTGTATGACAACTCACATCCCTGTAGTTGATGCAGGAGCTGGAGACTCAGTTAATTGCTGTGTTAGAGGAGCCACGGAACTTGCAGGTTGGGCCTACACATTAAAACTTCTCCTTAAGCACTTCGTCATGTAACAACTCAGCAATAAATGGGACAACTCGAGTAATTCAACAGTAACCATTGTTCGGAAAATATCAACTGCACAATGGATCCTCTTCCCCCAATACCCCTTTTCTTCTCTCCCTTCCCTCTCTAGGAGAAGGTATCTAGAATGTACCCGACAAGCTGACAACAAAACCCAAATTTGTACTTTCTACCACCACTACAAAGCATATGTCGAGTATTATGGTATCTAGAGACTTTCTTCTGCACCATCAGAAAATGTGGAAACACATTCATAACCATGATTAGCCGAGAAGTCCAGTTTTAGCTTGAGTTGTTCTTCTTAATTGGCAAAGCTCAAACAAGTACCACAGGAGCACATCAATGAATTGTATATTTACAAGGGAAATATATGAAAAATACTAAAATATAGGGGTGGAAAAGTCATATGAGGGGGCCTAACTACGCTGTGTCAGTATGGTTATGCATGAGGTGGAAAGAGAAGTCTATTTAGTGAAGTTACCATATGACAGACAATAAAATTTAACCATCATAGAAGTAAGATTAAATCACTTGTACCATTACTAACAAACAATGATATAACATGACGCAGAAAACCAGTCATCCTACCTGACCTGACTAATTATGATAAACTCTAAGGGTTCAACAAAATAAAAAAAGGCAGACAAGTGCATTAGTTGGATAACTTTCCAAAGCAGTTGAGTGATCCATATCGAGTGCCAAAAGATGGCAGAGAGAGAGAGAGAGGAGAGGAGAAATCTCCAACAGTGGGAGACTTCCCACATGGATACATAAGAATTGTCAAGACCTCATAAACTCTTCAAACGTAATTGCAATTCAGGCAGGTGATAAATTGGTCAATTCAAACAGGCATTCCAGCTGCAATAAATAGAAGTGCGGAACAAAGTTTTAGGCCTAACTCGGGCAGCACTCCCGCTACTTTGCTAAAGGAATATGAAGCGGTTCAAGTGCCAGGATGGGTGGGTGTTTCTTGGTAGAATACACAATAATTTGATGAATTCCAGACCAATGCTAAAACTAACTGCGAAGAATGGCATTTACCTGAATTGAAGGTGCAGATGATGTAGTTGAGGCCCCACCTGAAGGCTTGTTCTGCGATGGTTCCAGTGTGAATAAAGAGTGAGAATGAAGTTCAAAATATTGCCACATTATAAAAACTAAGGTGAACTTCAGTTAGTAACCATTAGAACATGAATAAGCACCAACATTTGAAAAGATGATTATTATAAGCAACAGAAAACTGGAGCCACATACGAATACCTATGCCTCAACACCAGAGACAAGGACAGGGGAGAGCAAGAAGATGCACTATAGTTACTACCTCCGTCCCAATTTGTTGGTCTCCTTTCAGACTCTTACATGTCCCATAATGTTTGTCCAATTCTAAGTTGACTTCCAAAAATCCCCATAATGCCATCTCTCTTTTAAAGAAAATTATGCATTGGAGAAAGTGCCGTGTCATTTAATGCCAAAAAGATGGAGGACATTCTTGGAAACTCAAAGTTTTTGGATATAGTAATCATTTTGTCCCATTAATAAGTGGGAATCCTGAAATTAGACAAACAAATTGGGACAAAGGGAGTATTGACTGGCAACTAATAAGCCACCTCCATGAATGAAAACGCACAACCAACCAAGCAAGACACATTCTATAAGAGAAACTGATTATGGCATTTTCTTACTTGCCCTCACTTTCATGGCTAGATAATGAGCAGAAAAAATAGAATAGGAGTTACCCGTGCATATAGTTACACACCTTACTTAACATGATGACTACGAAACTGTTTTCCGCAACTTTGTTTTCGTCCAATGTTGTCGCATCCTTGAGAACTTTCCCCTGATGAATAAGCAACTGTTGTGCAGCAGGGTAAACATCTGAACCCTGAACTGTCTCAATACTTTTCTTCACATCAGCAACCTGAATAAACAACTTATGACATTAACTCAAATATTGCGCAACCAATCATGACCCTAGAAGAGAATGGTGGCGGTGGTGGAGGATGAGTAGGAGAAGAACCATCAACGTTAGAATGGGTGACTTTTCATGACTTCGAACAACATGAGATATGCATATGGTGCCCCATAAGACTTGACAAAGCAAAACACAGAAATGATGGAAAATAGACCAAACAAGGGAAGCTCTTAGTTCCTGCGCCGAGAAAGGAGGGGAAATAGAAGGATCGGATTAAGGGGACAAATGATCTAGCCTCTGACATGCTATATTGAAAAGTTAGAATAACATAATAACAAAGTATCATGTAAAAATGGCCAGATCGAAAGCATATTTTGTCAATAATTAACTAACACACCTTAGAAAGTGGAATTTAAAGAGATTCTTAATGGGACATTTGAGTAATTAGAGTTATTAGTGTATATTTTCAAACCCAAATTCATACTCGAAGGGCAAGTAAACCTCTTGAGCAAGAAGAAAACAGTTACCAAGTACTTTACACTCTATCTTTCTCTCAAAACAGGCTGAGATCACAGTATACAAGATTTAACAACTCACAAGTCACACAGCACATTACAGTCATTAGACTCATTACAGCACTTGATTTCCAACAATAGTCAAATGAATTGAGTGTTGTCTTACATGGACTTATAATTATGTGAAGTACATTAGTACACTATTACGCCATGTAACATGAAACACTTGGGTTAGGTCATGTCGTACGTGTTCACATATCTAGTTGGAGATGCAGCCACAAGAAGGTCATCCTATGCACAAGAAGTAGATGAATCTGATGCTTAGATGTATACTGCCTACACCCGACACATACCCGAGTCCATGTACCTGCCATATGTTATTTTTAACAAGTCATATACCTAAAGCACTGATTCATATTGACAAAGTGCGGATTTGAACATCTCCTAACACAGCACCAGCGTGTGACACCAATTTGAATACTTAAGAAAAGTCCCAACACTTTGAGGTAATTACATAATGACTAAATAGTAAATACACTTTTGGCACCCAAAAGTACATGCTCCAAGTCAATTGGGTCCCAAAACTTCCAATTGTGTCGATTTATTTATTGCTAAAAGAGCCAAGGATTTGTTTAAAGGGTGGGCCTTACACACACACACACAACCTCCACAGGACATGCTTATGCTGAGCATCGTAACACCACACCCTGGAGACATCGTTCATGAGCGATCCAATGAATGGAACGATGAAACATCTGGAACACCAAAGGTCGTGGAGCCATGTTGATTTAGTTGTTGTAGGCTTGTAGCATGACCACTTCAACAACCAAACGAGGCAGACCTCATTAAGCTTGTTCAACTTTCACCTATTTGAAAAGAATACCTCTTTAACTGGAATCTGCCAGCCAATCTCCTTCTAGGATGCCTCCTCGAAAAAGGTTCAATGAAAATACACTTGCAAAAGGAAACCCAGACTGCAAGTGCAGTGGTTCAAAAGTCCTTGGCCACTGAAGCTTTTGCTCCGTCTTGTGAGAGCAGTGGATGCGCAATTAACAACTACTGCTGGCAATGATTTAGAGGGGTCAAACCCAAAATACCCCTGAATTTTTACTCATTAAAATAACAACAAGCTTGGGGCCACACAAAAGTACATGTATTTTGTTATAAAATTGACACGATTGGGAAATGATACGAAGTGTATACTTTGGGCCTTACGGATTACAAATTCATATATCCTAATGCATAAAAAGTGGCCTTTAGTTGTAGTGCCAGCTATATATTCGCACCTTTTAAGTTACTATACAAAATTTATGAATTACATACAGATACACTGCATGTGTTCAGCTAAAGGCCAGAAACTTACATATGACTATCTCCTCACCTCTTGCACTTTACAGCTGAATTTGAATCACCCTTCACACTTCCATTCTTTCTTAACCCAACTCGTGATTGTCAAAATCATGTCTTTTGTCGTTTCAAGCAAATATAATACGATCAAAGGAGCAACTGCCTTACCGCCCTTACCCCAACCAATAATAATAATACTAAAGTTTGCAAAACAATTCTGGTTTATAAACTAGAGCAGGCAATGGCTAAGCGAATTTCACATTCAACAAGACATATACAGTACATTTTTAGATAAAGTAACGCATATTGCTGTCCATTCTTACCGAATCCAATAGACTAAACAAACTACAGTACCAAAACTCCAAAATAGAAGCAATAAATCATGGCTTCCAGCAAAAGAAAAAAAAACAGTAATCACAATTCCTTACGGTTCCAGAGCCCATTTCAAATAGACAGACACTTGTCAAACTATAAATTAGCGAAAAAACCCATAACTTTACCCACCAGATAAAGATTACGTAATGGAAATAAGTATAACCAATCAAATCGCAAATAAAACCCTAACTCAAAACCCTTAACCTAAAAAACGTCAATTCAATCAGGGATTCATAGTCTATGCATTTATTTTAATCTACAGTAGCTCCTCTAATTAACATGGCATCCAGCAAAAAGAAGAGAGAAAGAAAAAAAAAAACAGTAATCCCAATTCCTTACAATTGCCATAACCCATTACAAATAGACAGACACTTGTCACTGTCCCAAAAAGATTGTATAGTTTGCAAAACGAGAACTTAAAAAAATGCATTTTTGTCAAGAAAAATTCTTACTTTTTTGATAAATTAGAAAAACTCACTGATATATAGTAACTCACAACTTTCCCCTACCCCAGATAAACATTACTGTTTACGTAACGTAAACAAGTCTAACCAATCAAATCGCAACTCAAAACCCTAAACCCTAAACATAAAACCGCCCACTCAATTAGGGTTTCAGACCGTGCATAAATATTTATATATACAGTTAGAGGAGAGAAGAGATTATTACGGTGTCGTCGGGGTTCACTTCGATCTCGAATTGCGTGCCCTTGAGTGTCTTGATGAAAATCTTCATCCTTCGCCGTCCGATTTAATTCCGTTACGATCCGGCGTCTCCGATCAGCGGCGGCCGCCGGCTATGAGTCACACAGTACTCTGTAAAGTACAGAAGAGAGATGGAATGGAACAGAGAGAGAACAGGAGCACGGGTCACTGTGTGTGAGAGTGAGAGTGAGAGAGAGAGAGAGAGAATGAAATCTATGCCGGCTTTATATATAGCCCGTGGTCGGTGATATCATGGGGTAATCTGGTCTTTTACAGCGAGAAAGAGCCAATCAAAATGAGGCACGTACGAACTACACCATGCTGATTGCTGCCAGAAAAAAGTTATGGGGAAATTGCAGAACAGTGGGGGAAGGGGCAAATAATGCCCAAGTGATGGACTACTTTGTAGGAAATTCATGAAAATATGGGAAGGAGAAAAGTATTTCCCAATACATGAAAAGGTCAGCTAAAAAGACAATTAAGCCCCTCATCAAAAAAATCCTAAACCTCCCACCCATCCATCGTTCTCATTCATTTCCCTCCAATTCCCACACGGCTGTGAAGGACGACCGACTGGAAGTGAACAACAAGAGGTAGGGTTTCTTCTGCTTCTTTTCTCCTCTCGACCTCTTCTCCTTCACCTCTTCTTCCTCTCTGACTTCATCTCTCTCTATGGTACAGTACTCTTTCCATTCCACGGAAAAAGAAGCAAGGTCTTGTCCTCCAAACAGAAAACGTACGCATCTGGTAAGGAATGTTTTGGGTAGGGTGTTTCAATTTTTTGCAGTTTTCTCTCTTTTCTCTTCTCTCATTTCGTTTATGTGTCTTTGTTTGTAAGCAAATTGGTTTTTGTCATTGTATGAGTGAGGAATAGAAGGGACAACATTGAGACTTGGCCATTAGTTCCCCCTAGGATTAATATCAACATTTGATCCACCATTCTGTACCCCCATTGTCCCCATTGCAATGGAAGTTTGTTTTTCCAGAAAATATAATAGTTGCTCTTTAAGTCACCTAATGTTACTCCTTGTAAGAACTGTTGTTGTTCTCTATGTAAGAAAGTATGCCCTAGATTGTTAAGGGCAGTCACCAATGTTTTAACTCACTTAATGGTTGTCCCTTTACCCTTGTGTGTTGCTCTATATATGAAATGTGGTTCTTCTTCAAGTTATGTAACATGTTTTTTTCTTGAAAGAGTTTTTTTTTGGAAACATCCCTCCCTCAAACTATACACCATTTGTTTACTTCGTCATCAAACTATCAAAAACGTTTACTTAGTCCTCCAAGGATAGAGACTGTCCTCCTCTCTTACTTCTGTTAACTTTTAAACGGAAAACACACATGTGAGTAGCACCATGCACAAACACCCCCCCCCCCCCCATACTCTGTATACATAGTCTACTCATCACCCCAAAGTCCAGTCCACACACAAATCCAAAATTTTGATCGATGAAGGCTTAAGGAGAGGAGGTGGCTGCAATGGACGATTTTTGTAGCTAATGACAGTTGAATCCACACCATTCTTACACACACAAATCCAGAATTTTGTTACTAATAGCAGAACTAGAATGTTGTCTGTTTTTTTGTAACTAATGACAGTTGAAACTGAACTAGTTGAACCTACTTTAGTTTGATAGCTGCTGAATTTGTATTTGGCATTGAATCTGCACTTTCAGTTTTAGTTTTGTGATATGCACTTTTAGTTTCAGCTTGATTTGCAATGATTGCTACACTTTGCTGCACCTTGATTGATGCACTTTCCTGTACCAGTTTAGATGCAGCTTTGTTTCCAATTTTGGAGTGGTGAAATCATTTCATCGTACAAACAAATGCAAGGTAGTGGTGAAATCATTTCATTACATTTTAAGACACAAATTTTGGACACAGACACAACTTAAGACACAGTCATAACTTCAGTTTCAGCACAGCATTCAAGTCAGTTGACACAATACTACATTAGCTGATCACTTTTCAGTCCAAAGCAAACAAATGCTTTGGAAAGAAGAAATAACTACCGGGAACTAACACTAAAAGAAGAAATAACTCTCAAAAAATCGCAAGACTAAAACTGATGGAAACTAACCAAGATCAACCCTTGTTAGCCAGAGCTATAGATCCACATGTTAGCTGCAAAGGTCAGATGAGAGACACATAGGGAAGGAATAAAGAGAGAGGGTTCTGAATCTCAACTTAGACTGGACAGGCTGGTCGAATATAGATACGACTCATTCTATTTCTCTAAAATGCCATCCTATATGCTTCTAATATAGCACGTGACATGCAGATAGAACTCTAAAACTTTGTTTTGTACTAATAGTACAATTCTCTAAAACTTTCAGCTTACAATTGTTGTAATGGTACAAGTTGACAACTTTATAAATTGTTCTCTTGCAAGATATCCAAAACGGGTAGCAGATGCGTCCGAAGCATGTATGATACATATGTACTGAAGAATAACAAAGGAAATTAAATGGACATCATTGGTACATGTTTGATACTTATAATAGTTGCTCTTTATGCCCTATTATACACGATTGGTACAAGTCTCCTAATTTTTTTAATGTGGTTCCTGAACTAGCTTATGTTAACCACCATTCACTGAAATTGGTTGTACAAAGCAACTAGTATCATTCACAAGTGAACCTAATTAAGGGATTCATGTAAGTTCTTAACATAGGTCCTACATCGGTACATAAATATTGACAACCCTTGGTTCAATGCAAACAAGCGGGAATGGAATGCTCATTCTCCCAGAACCAATATTCATTAACATGGATATCCCATATAGATTCATCATTAACCAAAAAGGTAGATGGCCATTCCACAGTAAGGCTAGGGAAGGGACACTCTTAGTGCTACTGAAATGGGATACGCCAATGTGAACATCTTCAAAACAAAAACCCTATTAACATAATTACTTCAGGATCCCTTTTTTTAATTCCCATGTTTTCATATTGTTCGAACTCCAACTTCCTAAATCCAAGTTTTTTGACACCTCGCAAATGGAAAAACAAAAATACCATCCCAATGTACTCATAATTACAAACAATTATATTATTAACTATAAAAACCAAGCTGGTAAGAGTAATATGCTTACTTTTATCTCCGAGGGATGGCTTTCAATATGGAGTCTCATTCTTTGTTATTTTCATCCATGAAAAGATGAAGCAAAAGCCTTTTGCGAATTTTCGGAATATGAGCTCCTTGAAGTTCACCCGAAGGATATGTTCGACCATCCCAACGGTCGACAAACTTCATTACATAAATGCCACAATCATGACTATAAAAACAAAATTGAAAGACGTTACAAAAAGGCCCAAAAGAATGACAAAATAAGTTGGTCCTTCAATTTATGACTAACATGTTGCTTTGTTGTGGCACATCAGCATATTGAGTTGTAAAAATGCGGGAATCATTTCGTGACCTTCGCGTGGGTCTCTTCTTCAGGAGTGCAAATTAAATTTGTTGCTGTAATCGAAATTGAAAACAAGTTTGTAAGTATAATAACAAGTGCGCTAATGAGGAGATAATGCATTAGGTCCAGCGACAACTTACTATAATGTCGACTTGCTCCAATTGGTCCAAGTTTTTTGCCGTGTGCTTCATTGAGTCAAGAATATACACACGTAACTCAACAAGGGATATGCAGATGCAAAACCAGTGTTCACTTACAAGCACAGGCAAGAAAAGCTGAAAAAAATAGGCCACCATTAAGTCAAAATAAATTTGGGGGCACATATTGGGATATATTGGGATTAGTTACGTACCATGTCGCACTTTAACAGGTCATAACCTACTTTATCAGGGTCGCAATCATCCCGCAATACAATGCTGAACTCGTCCCTTTCAACTGCAAGTAGATTGCACTGGGAAAAAAAAAATTCTATTACATCACAAATAAAGTACACAAAAAAAATAGAACCATAATCAGATGGATATGTTACCGCAAAGGCAGGAGAGAAAATGTGACGTGATGGCCGACCGTTAGTTGCTAAGGCTCTTTCCTTCATCATCCGCCATTCCGTAAAAGTGTACATAACCTACGTGTACTCCAGCGTATGACAGTTAGGGCAACGTTATGACACACATAACACAAATTGAAGTATGGAACATAACATATTAGACACAAGCCCCCTCGGTCGAAACGATTCACTAACTTCCTTGAGAGTAAGGGGCCACTTTGCCCCTTCAATACGGATCAACACCTCGCTGTTGTGCCCAAAAAATTTGTTAGTATACAAAAATTGGGGAAGAGATAGCATGGTTTCATAAATCTAACCGCTGGTTTATCCTACAAGTCATATGGTATGTCGCGAATAAGATAAAAGTACCTTAAATCATTTGCTGGTCCCTTAATAAGATACTTGATGATTGTTTCTTCTTCTTCCGTTACTTTTGATGTCTTCACGAAGGGTTGTGCAAGATATGGAGATTGAATAGATGGGCTCCGCTTCACGTTTCTTCTACATTTTCTCTTTGTGGGATCAGTCGAGATCGCCGCCTCTTCCTGCTTTCGCTTACTGGACGCCGACCCATGTTTGATTTTTGATGTCCCCCCCACCTCCCCTTCCTCCTCAATCTCATCCCCCGTCGTCCTCCTCCTCCTCCCCCTCCCCCTCCCCCTTCTCATGAATCTGATCCCCCTCCTCATCCCCCTCCTCATGCTCGTCATATTGATGCAGTTCGAAATTTCCACAAAATTGAAGCGAATGGCCTTCATCTTCTACAGGTTGTGCCTGTGGACCATCCTGAAGGCTTCCAACAACAGGGCTTCCAACGACATGCTCGCCCATAACAGCATCCATTTGATGCAAGCTTTTTGAGTTATTCATAAATTGACGCATGTAATCTTTGTACATATCAATGCAAATCTGAAATGGTATAAAATAAACGAAAATATGAGCATATGTGAAAACTAATTGAAGGTAAAATAACCATGAATCTATGAAATATCAAAACAAAGGCAATACCATCACCTGATTTTTCAAATTGTGGGGAGGGAACTGAGAAAAAAAAGAATCCTCAATTGGCTTGTCCACCGCCTCTTTGGAAATTCGAATATCGATCAATTCCTTCGTCCATAAGCCAATTGGAGCCTCAAGTTCCTTCCCAACTTCAACATCCAACAGATTTAAGTCAAAATATAAGACCTGCAAAACAAGTCATAATTTTTAACTTCGTACATAAACCATAATATTGTTATTCAAAGTGTTAGAAATACAATGATAGAAAAATTAAGTAAACATACCATCAAAAGGAACAAACTACCACCAACTCCTTCCACCTTCCGTCCACGACCTTTGGTTGCCCGATCCTTATAATTTCGAATCTCGTTCACCAACCAATCCAACACAAAGGCCGGCCACTTATACGTCTTTAAGGTTTCAAGGTCATCGGCAACCACCCCCGGGAACAATCTATTCCCTGCAACTTCCTTTGTGGTGGGGCACAGCAAGCATGCCAATGTAAATAGCATGTAAGCCCTATGAAACCTCCCATCAGTATGGCCTTTCTTAATCTCATTTTCCAATGTATTGATTTCAATCCCTTTATAACCTCCGCTAAAGTCCTCTTCAATTTTTTGTCTGTGTAATTCAAGGCATTTTGTGGGCACGGGTGTGTCCCCTATCAGCATCCCCAAAATTCTGGCAACATCTTCTTCAGTAATATGTACAACTACGCCCCTCCTAAATTCTACGCTGCAAAGGATTGAAACATTACACCAAATGCATGGCAAAGGCTCTGTGCATATGGTCACACTTGACATCAAGTAATGTATGGAATGGATTAAATGTTTTGATTGCATCACGTTGGTCCGTATTCAATGTAGAAATCAAGGAAACAAATTTCCTAGGGGAACACCTCGTCTTTATAAAAAGCTGTAAGTATAACCAAACGAAAAATTATATTAGCATGCTACTAATTTCATATCACAAAAGGTAGCAAATATAGCAGGTATTGGGTGGTGATTTTGTTAGTATGCAACATTTACATGTTAAAACAATCAAAAATTGATTTGTGAGGTAAAATTAAGTACTTGTGTTACAGTGGGGCTAAACTCAAATTGGATAAGACCACAATAAAAAATGATACATATTCAAAGGCATAACTACCTATATATGGACATAAATGCACATAAAGGTCAAATCCCATGATTAACCATTTGAACTCCTAACAATGCTACAAAGCATCGTTAGTTATTGACATACCGGCACTTTCTTCTTCTTTTTAGTCTCCCTTTTACTCTTTTTCTTCTTCGTTGGACGGGGTGGACAAATGTCGCCCTCTTCTTCACTCAATTCCTCATCATTCACCTCCTCCTCATCATTCCCTTCATCACTGCTTGATCCATCATAGGTATTGTCGTAGTATTGTCGCAAGTATCCCTCATTCCACCATTCTGACATGGCTGCCATCACCTACATAGGAAATGAATATTATAGACAACATTAAAAATTGGTACTGATAAAATAAATAAAATTTCTTCTCATCCCTCAATCCTAACCTCTGTTTGTTTTATGATATTGTCTTGTTTAAATATTTTCTTTAAGCCTTGAGTAAAATCCTTCCTGCATTTAACCAAGGATTGGGTGGTCAATACGTAAGCGGGATAACAAAAGACATCAAATATCATCTATTAAAACTCACACATAAACAGCGAAACCATTTGGTTTCCGTTACTCCTTTTGTGAACTACTTCCCTCATGAAGTATTGCATCCTTCTTGACCTGCACTTTCATAGGTAGTAGTACTGATTTCCTAGCTTTGGCCTTTGAACGTGCCATCATAGAGATAACTGCACATGAAACCAGAAAGTTTACGCATAAAACCATAATAACCAACCTGTGAATTAGAAATCTTTAAAATATGTTTCAGATCATCTTAGTTTCCTAGGGCCAGCCAAAACTATTTCAAACTTAGCCAAATTGCATTGCATTGTTAATGGAAGAAGATAGGAAAGTACCATGTTTAAAGAAACTCGCGGTGAGACCCATGCACATAGAGAAAGAAGCAAGAACATAAAATAAAAGGAGTTGCACACACACAACTACAAGTAAACTAGTTGTTTTTGGGAACTGTAAGTAGTTGCATGTCCAAATTGTATTGGGACAATTACATGAGAATTTTCCTACTTCTTAAGTCATCATGTGATTCAGAGCCAATGGAGAACAAAATTGATTCAATGGAAAAATCTTGTGATTCATTAAATGCATGAATTGGTCACTCCCAACAGTAATAATTAAATGCTTGAATTGTGTCATTCACTACACTAACAACATTTTAGCTGAAAACTCACAAAGTGAAACCAACGTTTCAAGAAGAACATACAAAACTAAGAAGCCAAGGACATTTTCTAAGGTGGTACATGTCTGTTCGAACGCCAACACTGGCTAGCTTTGTATGCTTGAGGGACACACATCTCCATGATTAAGATACAAATGAGAAGAAAAATACAAAGTTTGAAAAATACTTGCCAAGTTGGCATTAACTGAAGAATAATTACAAGTCACATCAATACCAATTTATCCATCCTTATTTAACCTCTTGATTCCTGATATTTTCTGTTTCATGATTGTACTTCCATGTAGTGCAAATCATAAGTGGATTGCCCCAGACATGCACCTATTGATGCACTCATTACTAGGTGGTTAGTAAAGGTCTATGGGGCCTCCCCTTGAATCTCTCCCTCCCTCATGTCAATCTCCAATAGTAATTCTTCACTTTGTTCATTCCAATAAAATACTATTGCGTGCAACATGAAAACCCCATGATCTACTGTTAACACCCAGTTCAATGGAGATAAAACCCACTATATGCAAGTACTCTAAAAGGTTAAGTGAACCATTCAGTCCAGCCCTTCAACCAGATCCCACATTGGAGGGAAAGTAGTTAGTAATTTGCAACATCCCAACACTCCTCAAATTAAATTATAGTAATTATCATTCATCCCTTCCAACTATCTGACATCATTCCCAGCCCTCATAGCCAAGGACATGCACTTACCAACATAACCTAAAGCATCAACGTAATCTTTCTCTATAATCTGTTTCCCTTTCTTTTCCTCCCCCGTTTACCATGGATATTCTTTTCTTTTTATAGTCACTGTTAAGAGTCATACCACAGTTCCATATAATTCATATTACATTGTACAATACAATAAAACTGCTGAAATATTAATGTTAAAAGCGTGGAGAGTTCCTACTATTCTGCCTAGCCTTCTTTGAAGAAACATGTTCACCTCTTACACATATGCTCATTGAAACATTACTGTTGGCCACCCTTCAACCCACAACAGCAAAGCTCTTTCACCCCTGTACCTCATATTAAATAAATGTATTCTTTTTCCACAAACCATTCAGTTAATAACCCAATCATATAATTAGTCCCAGTGAAGGACCACTTCTCATAACTCAGTTTTGGGGTTCTTTCTCTCGAAGCAAATCAAGTAAATCGAAAGCTAGAAAATCAGATATTATTCTAGCTATATGAGTGAAGCAAAATGAAAAGAAAATAATCTCCATCCGCTCATGACCCATGAACACCAAATGTTTAACACAACCTTTTTTTTCCTGCCCCTAATAAGAACATCATTCTAAACGGCATAAAATTATGACTTCCAATCCCAAAACACAACATAGAGATTACTCACCCTTTTCCCCTTACTTAGGCTGCACATAGCTTCCAAACCGAAGTATGTGACGATATGTAAACAAAAACTGAATAATAAAAACCATTTCTTTTTATCACAACTAGAGGTATAAGTCAATATTTCTTAATCCAATTCCTAAAGGCTACAGGTATTCCTTCCTATCTCTGTCACCACATAATGACAGTTTTTAACAAAATCCAACTACTAACTGAAACTATCATCCATGTCATTTATATAGAGAGACAGAGAGTAATCTGTTGCACAACCCATAAACAGGATCATCTAACAGGGGAAACGCAATAGAGTCATTAAAGGGACCAATTAGACCGAAGCATGAGGGAAAGTTTCAACCTAAAAATGGTCCCAAATAATAGTAAGTATGTGAGATACAAATTGAAGTTGTCCAGGTCAAGAACTCTTTACCTTGGACAAGAATGGAAGTCGAGGAAGTGCTGCCACAAACCCACTTAATAGCGCTGCCACAAACCCACTGCCACAAAACGCTGCTCTATCGTCGTCAATTGGAGGAATCAACGGATCAACGAGATGGAGGGAGAGAGCAACACACACACACACACATAGAGGGGTTTCTCTAGTCGTCGGAGAGGAGGAGAGAGGGAGCAACGCACTGAGAGAGAGAGAGAGAGCGCAACGGACTGAGAGAGAGAGAGAGAGGCGCTAGGGTTACAGAGTGATTTGGGTGGGAGCCTGTAGGGGTTTCACGCATTTCGAGTGGGAGATAAAAGGGGAACGACGTCGTGTAAGGAGAAGGGGTATTTGTGTCCATGTCTGTTTTGGATTCCATGTATTGGGAAATAATTTTCTCCATCCCATACATTTTGAATTCCTAAAAACTACACCATCACCTGGGCAATATTTGCCTCACTGTCCACTGATTTGCAATTCCCCCAAAAGTTATTCTTTGCTTCTGGTGCACCGCCATGTGATTTTTGAGGCTTTTTTTATTCATTCGTTTAACCCTAATTTGTGTTATTTAAGGAAATTTGGGGAGAATAATGGGATTTACGAGAATCGAACCCTGTCCTGGTGCATAAGGCCTCACTACTGAGGCAGGCAACCACTTGTAAAAAAAATTAGTGTAAAAAAAACTACTCCCAATACAATTTGAGTGTAAAAAAATTGTTCCCAAACATGCCCTATGCTTTATTTAACAATAATTTTAGAATCTACACTTGCCACAAAGCTAGTATAAAGGAAAAAAAAATTATGCTGTGTTTGTATTGCTTTTTGAATTTTTTTTTGAAAATAGTAAGGGTAATAAGTGGAGAGAGATAGAGAGAAATGTTGGAAGTAGGGGGAATTTAGGAGGAATTTTTTGAAAAATTCTTTTTGAGAATTAAAGCAAACACAGCATTAATTTTTCTTTGCAAAGATTGGATTATTTTTTTATGCTAACAGGACAATCTTTCTAGGATGGAGTTAAGTATTTGTAATAGTATATTCTTTTGGTTGTAGAGGATGAGAAATATTACTCTCCACGTGCTTTTTAACCAACTGCAATGGATATCTTTTCGTTTTTCTACTCAAAAGTGTCCAACTAGCATCAACTACGAATCAATATGTACTTTTAATAAACTGTTGATATCTTAAATTTTCGAATTGCGAGTGCATGTTTTCATGGTTAAATACTTCTCAAAAGTCTTTCACCAGGAATTTTGGTGACATATTTCCAAAGTGGGGTAGCCGATGGCTCTTCAATCTCTTAATCTTCTTCATCTTTCAGAATATATGTTTTGACTAAGATCCATGGTGAATCTGAAGTGTAAATCAGATTTCTTGGTCTCCTTTCATACTCTAGTGATATGTATTTGTATAGGGTTGAAGACGAATTTTTCTTTACAAGTGTCATTCTACACATTTTCAAGGATATTGGAAAGCTTTAGTACTCAGTAGCTTCAATCTTCTCTTTATCCTATATGCCGTTTGAGTTTCTAAGAAAAAAAGTTACGGCTAGTAATAGCTAACATGTGCTGTATTAATTAGGTTTGGATGTTTATATCAAATAATGTTTTCAAAATAAGATCGTTAAAAAAATGTGTTACTTTTAAATAAATTGCATATAATCGAATAATGAATAGGTATAATCTAAGTCACATAATGTGTGAGCGTGTGCAGGATGCATGTACGGGAGCGTGAGAACGTTTCTAAAATTTGTGTTTCTAAATTTTGTGAGTGCGAGAATTCAGTGCAGGAGCCAAGGTCATTTTGAAAAATTATGTGACTAATAGCCGCAGTGACGGATCCAGGAATTTGACATAGTGGAGGTACCAATTTTTTTTGTAACCGTAATATACGAGTTATAGTTAAGCACATTTACTCCAAAATAATTTTAGTATTCATGATAAATCAACAATTTTAAAGTATATATGTATTTTAATAACCATCTACTTAGGCAAACTTGCGCACCTCGAATATATGCGTTAAAACAAAATTATCACATGTTCATCATCTATTTTCTTATTATTAACTCTACGAGTACAAATTTGGGAGGCTTAATTATCCATCCTCAAATCTCATCCAACTTAAGTATTCATCCTCCATATTTTGAACAGTTATGATTTCATCCCTGTTTTTTTTATACCAAAAGTGCCCCTAATTAATATATATATATACTAGAAAATGAGACCAAAACATAATCTTTCCCATCCCGTCCCATGATTTCCGTTCAATCCCTAGAATTATGGATCCCAAAAATATAATTCTGGTGGGATTATATATAAGTTAGCATCTCTCTCTCTCTCTCTCTCTCTCTCCAAAGTCCTCCATAAACAGCCGCCGCCATTCACACGTCCTCCGGTGGGCGTCCTCCGGTGGGCGGCGATCCACTCGTCGTCCAACGTCTTCCGCTCTATCGCCGCCGTTTCCCTCCTCCCTCTCGCCGATCAATCATCCTCCGTCGTCATCAATGAAGCCGACAGAAATCTCCCTCCGGTACCGTTGCTGTCGACCGATTCCCTCCTCCCTTTCACCAATCAATCATCTTCTATCTCGATGAAGTTTAACGGAGAAGTAGTGATTTGAAGACAAAACAGAGACGTGAGAAGTTTTCGTTATCGTTGTCGCTGGGAGCAAATCTTCAAGATGTAGTGATTTGAAGTTTTTTTTTGTTTATATGGTTTGGGTATTCATGGTTTATTAACCATGAATCGGCAATTGAATATTCATGTTTTTTTTCTCGTCTTGTTCATTGATTTTTTTTATTTATGGCTTGTTTGGGTATTCTTACCATGATTATTTGATGTAGGACAAAAATTGAGAATTTTTGTATTTTATTTTTATTGTTTTAGAATAAGATTTTGACTAGGAATATTTTCGTTTAGGTTAGAATTATTAACTTTCCGTATTCAGTTTGATTTTGATTTCTACCTTTATTAGGATTCTTGGTCTACAAGAATTAGGATTTTATTTTAATTAATTAGGAAATATCTTTTATTTAATGCCGCTTGTTTTGGCATGATTTATTATTTCTGTAACCTATTCAATTATTCAACTTTTAAACTTTTTCATCAATAATATTGCAGAGATTCTCTCTTCTTTCTTGTGCGCAAGAATTGCTCGTTGCGACGAGTTGTTTATCTCGTTTGGACTAGTACGCTAACTAGTCTCTCGTGAATTCCGCTGCGTCAAGTGGTATCAGAGCCACGCTTTTCCTGGTTCGATGGCACCAAACAAAGTTGAAGACACACCCATTGACGTTGGTCGTGGTGAAGGATTTAACAGGACTCGCACCAAGGGATTTGCCCATGGTCAACCTGTTAAACACAAAGTTGATAGGAACCGCGTTGAGGGATTTGCCCACAACCAACCTATTAACCAAAACGTCTCCAGAGGATATTCTTATTATCATTACGATGGTAGGAATAAATTTGAAGGCAAACTATTCAAAAACCATGATGATTATCAATCGACAAAGCGACAACCAAATTTCAGGTATTATGATAATTTGCCAAAATTTAGTGGTCTTGAATTTTTTGAAGATTGTTTGGATTGGATTCTAGACATCGAAGATTCCTTTGAGTATGCAAAAATTCCGACAGAACAAATGTGGAGGTATTTGTTAGTGAAGCTTACAGGTCCAGCGCTACGATGGTGGCTAGATCTGCAATTTCTAAGAGATCGATTGGGCAAGCGTCGAATTTATGCATGGTACAGAATTAAAAAACGTATGATAGAAAGATTTTTACCATGGAATTATGAGCAATTGTTGGAGGAAAAATATAGGCCAAAACAGTATCATGCAGAACAAATTATTGTAGAAGTCGTGAGGGAGGTCAAAATTGAAGTTGAAGATCAAGACGAAATTGACATCGATGCTTGTGTGCAAGAGGATACTGAAATTGTTTCAGATGCTGTTGTGGAGGAACAAAAGAATATTGCATTGGAGGTTTGTGCGTTTGGGCTTGATGAATCACCCACAATGGAGTTGACTGCAACACTACAAGAAAATATGGTTGTTGCTGAAATCCGATTTTCTGACAAAAGAGTGCTAACCAACTTCTAGTTGTTGATTTTCTTGGAGTGCAGCAATTTGATTGGGTTCTCAATATTCCTCTAGTGAATTTTGTCAACAAGTTAAAGCATGCTGAGAAACAATCTTTGCAAATACACTTTTCATTGAAGTTTTATTTCAAGTTAAGAAAGGAGTTGAAGTATTCTAAATATCTGTTTCTTTGGCATGGAAGATGGCAGATTCCCAACGAGAACTCAAGGTCGAGTTCTTTTGAAGAAAAGGAGACTGATGTAGGACAAAAATTGAGAATTTTTGTATTTTATTTTTATTGTTTTAGAATAAGATTTTGACTAGGAATATTTTCGTTTAGGTTAGAATTATTAACTTTCCGTATTCAGTTTGATTTTGATTTCTACCTTTATTAGGATTCTTGGTCTACAAGAATTAGGATTTTATTTTAATTAATTAGGAAATATCTTTTATTTAATGCCGCTTGTTTTGGCATGATTTATTATTTCTTTTATAGTAGGATTTATAGGGTTAGGGTCTTATAAATAGGACTGTAACCTATTCTAATATTGCAGAGATTCTCTCTTCTTTCTTGTGCGCAAGAATTGCTCGTTGCGACGAGTTGTTTATCTCGTTTGGACTAGTACGCTAACTAGTCTCTCGTGAATTTCGCTGCGTCATTATTAATGAAGGTTTCCTTGACGATACATAGATTGAATGGTTTTTTGTTTATTTGAACCATTTACCATGAAATATTTGTTCGAATCATGGGATATTAATCGTGTCCACGTAGTAATCGTCATGGTAATTTAACCATGTAATGTCATGGTAATTTAACCATGTAACGGTTTGAATATGTCATGTTATATATATTTTTATGGTAATTTAGCCATGTTCCGTGTAATAAGATCAATGAAAAATGACTTTTTGTTGTTTGGTTGGTCAACTCGAAGAATGAAGAAAAAATGTAAAGATGTGGTCAACTTATCAAGCAAAGATGGCCATTGCAGAAAAAGGATGGAGAAGGACTAAGACGAATGTAAAAATTTTAAAATGCAAAAAGACGGTTTATCAAGAAGGAAGGTAGAAATCATTGGGATTTGGTGATCTACACATTCGAAAATTTGAAACGATCCTTTTGTTTCTCACTTAATTGGAGGATTGTGATATGAAACTGAATCCCTTTAATTTAGGAGTCAAGAAGGTTTATCAAGGACTGTGGTATTCATTTGAATCCCTTTAATTTAGGAATCAAACAAGCAAAGGGGTAACAAGGGTATTTCACACACTAAGAGGATGAAATCATAAGCATAAAAAAAGGGGGGGATGAATTCTTACATACCATGCAAAAAGGGGATGGATATTTAAATATTCCTACAAATTTTGGGGCCCAAAAGTATACAAATGTAATATGCGGGTTAAAAAAAACAAAAAAACAAACAAAATGCGGGTTTAAAAAACCCAACAATGAGCGTACAAGCGGTGACTTGAACCCACTCACTCTTTCTTAAAGACTGATCACCCTACCACTACAGTACTACACCAACAAATGCTTACTTGCATACATTCAAACATATATAATATATATACAAAAAACCAACCAAATTTTTTTTTAAAGAGTGTGGGAGCATGTGACCCCTCGTGCCCCAAGATAAGTCCGCCTCTGAATAGCCGTAGTCTCAACTTATTAATTAGACCTGAATATCTAAGTAATAATCTAAAGCGCATCATATTTCGTTAAATTACCATGTATGAACGTGAATCATAGGATTGAGACACAGTAAATATTTAATGTGACTCTCATAAGTTAGTTATATTGTGTTTTGTTAGAGTGTGACAAATAGAGATCATTATATGTGATCATGGCTAGTATGGGCATTATAGGTTGAACTTAGTTTGTTAGAGTATGAGAAACGGAGATTATTATTTGTGATCGTGAAATCATAGGATTATATAGAGTAAGATTCAATGTGACGCTCATTAGTTAGTTATAATGTGCTTTGTTAGAGTGTGACAAAGGGAGATCAAGTGATCATGGCTAGTATGAGCATTATAGGTTGAACTTAGCTTGTTAGAGTGTGACAAACGGGGATTATTATTTGTGATCATAAAATTATAGGATTGAGACATAGAGTAAGATTCAATGTGACGCTCATTAGTTAGTTGTAATGTGCTTTGTACAAGTATGACAAATGGAGATCATTATTTGTGATCATAACTAGTACAGGCATTATAGGTTGAGCTTAGCTTAGTTGAAGTATGACAAACGGAGATTATTATTTGTGATCATGAAATTATAGAATTGAAAAAACATCGGAGATTCAAATTCGAAGTTATAGGAGAATAGATTGAATAAAATTAGTTAATTCCCTTGCGCTTATGTTTGTTGTCCGTATTTTTGGTGGAGAAAAAAAAAAAAATCCTATTTTGTAGACTCCTAGTATTTTAATTTCAAATATAATCTTATTAAGGCTTTTCTTGTTTGAATAATATGAGAAATCAATATTTATGATCGTGATTTGTTAATTCCTTTTCATGTTTGTTGACCACAATTTTGTGGAAATCATATGTAATTTTATTTCGAAAGTAAACCTAAAAGGATTTAATTATTTGAAATGATATGACAATTTTGTGAAAATCATATGTAAAACAATTTATGATATAAAAAATTCCAGTAAACTAGTAATTGATTTTTCCATGAAATAATTGCCGAAGTGTTTTCCATTAAATAGTTGCCCAAGTGTCTAGCAAGCCAATTGAATTTTTATGATGCAATGTCTCTAAAACTAGATGAGTCATTTGCTTTTTCTAGTTCAGGTTTTGTTATTTTTTCTTTAATCGTAAATTAGAACCTCCCCCGAAATTGAAAATGCATTTGATTTTTTTTAAGGGAAAATGCTAAAATTAACTTAACCTAATAAACTTTAAATAGACAGTAGTTGATAGATGAACAATTAAATACATATACATTACTACGTGGAATATACATATAAAATTTGATTTTCATACCTTTTTCTTTGTTTTTTTTTTTTTTGCAATTTAGTTGGCAATACAAGTTAACTTTGTTTATTATGAGCTCCCAACGACTACCAAAATTCATTTATTGTGTATCTTTTTTTTCTTTGTTTCTCTCTAATTCATTTTCAAAAAAAATAAATAAATAACACACTCTCAAACACCATTAAAGAAAAAATATAATGGGGCTCATTTTTCACAGCTATAATGCACACACATACTAATAAATTAAAATTATGTACACTGAGAGAGAAACAGAGAGAGAGAGAGAGAGAGACGACGACGAAACAGAGAGAGAAAGAGAGAGAAGGAACACCGCGGCACCGCCCAGGTCTCCCCTCACAAATTGATCTCTCCAGTTTCCCTCCAATTCCTCCACCATTCCTGTCGAGTGCAGATAGAGAGAGATGGGTAAATCGATAAATCGACGCCGCCGGAGGTAGCCATCGCCGGAGAACAACCTGTATGTACTCCATTCGCCTTTTGTTTATGTGAATCGCTCCGATCGATCCGGTTTGGTTTCGAATATGGGGGCAAGTCCCCGTCTAGGTTGGGTACGTGTTCCCGTCATGATTAGAACGCGTTTCTCGGCAAGAAGCGTTTCCTGCAACTAAGTGTTGGATGCATTACAGCCCAGCACCGATATGGTGTTTTATCCTCATCTTAATTCTAAACCCCGCCGGAGGACTCCCAAAAGGGCCAAAACCATATACCTTCAATGATCTGGTATTTTCGACCCATAGCCCCCAACCTCAACCCCCATCCGATGATACCCCATCCCCCTCTTAATACTCTGCAACTTCCATACCCTCCTATTTATTTCATCGGTCTTGCTATTGTCAGACCATCGGTCTTGCTATTGTCAGACCAGTGGGCAGACGATAAGTACACTAAAAACAAGGAAAACATGTAATTCTGTATACTTTTTGCACCATTTAATACACATTCACACATTTATTATTGTACACATTTATTATTGTATGGGCTGATTTTAGAATTTTCCTTATTTCATTGATGGATGCATTACTTTTTAGGCCATATTTGGTGTTTCTTGTGCAGGTGTTGACGAAAGTTTTCTCTTCCAATCTCTGAGGTCTCTTCTTTAGAAGGTGTACGTCCGGCTACATATATATCATTCAAAATCAAGAAATGTCAAGCGACAGTGGCGACCTAGACGAAGATGAGCTCCTTCAGATGGCACTGCAGGAGCAATCTCGGCGAGATGTGAATTATCAACAACCATCCTCGAAGCCATCGAGGCCGGTTTCCAACTTCGTGCAGCCACCGCCACAACGGGCGACAAATCAGAGGGTTTCGGCACCGCCGAAGAACCATAACACGAACGCCCGACCTGCACAGAGGGCTCAGCAGCGGCGCGGTTCGATGGATGATGATGATGATTCGGAGGTCGAGATGCTGAGTATTTCATCGGGAGATGAGGAATCGTCCAAGGATCGGGGTTCCGAGTCGCGGAATCGGGCTGGGAGTGGTGGGAGGAGGGCTGGGAAGGAGGATGATGGTGACTGGGATGGCGGAGAGCCTGATAGCTGGAAGCGAGTCGACGAGGCTGAGGTACGAATATAGGTTTACATGCATCTCCTACTTACGAACGTGAGCCAGAAGTTGAAATTTTTGCATCCACTTGCTATCTTTTCGTTATTGATGGGATTTTGTGGTGTCTGGGAGTGTAAATTGGGCTCTGTCAAGATGACTCAATTCATATCAGTTTGAGGAAGTCTTATATCACATAGCCATACTAACAACTGCTCAACAAGTGAAGTTTATGCGCAAATATTGCCAAATTTAACAGTTTAACACTTAAAACTGTATACACGTTTCACACATTACAATAAATATCAATTTTTTTAATTTACTTTTGCCATATATTCCAGCACATTTCGTCCCGAGGCTGAAGTTATTGCGTGATACTTCATTCAAGTTAGCAACAGTAAAATCCCCAACGTGCAATAATGGTATGTGATAATTCAATTACAGAGGACTTTTACTAGAATTAGATGCTAGAAAAACTACCAATTCCTGGTTTAGTGTCTATATGATAAGGAGTTGGAATGCACTGACTATGTTGCGTATTGCTTTACCTTGAGATGTTAGGGATTTGCATATCAAAGATGTGACCATGAAGGTCCATTTTAGCTGCCTGTGATGGCAACGTTCATTCATTGATGCAATGGAACCCAACAAATGCAAAGACTAGGCAGCCACTGAGTTTATTAATTCAAGAGCAAGAGCAAGTCTTTGAGTTTGTTATGATGTGAAGTGGTTTTGAGTATATTATGTAGCTGAGCTGTGGAAGCGTTTTCAAGTTTATCATGTAGCATTGAGAGAATAATTTGTTAATTTTTATTGCTTCATGAGGTTGCTGGGGAGCTTAAGGACATGGCATAATTGAGGGGTTCACCAAGTTATGTCTAGTTCTATTATGGAGCTGGCTGGATGCGTATATCGGTATATGGATTTTCCTCAGCATGAGTGGTGGGAAGAGAATGTCAAGTGTACATTGTCATGGAGGTTGACGACGCCCTGGCCCTTGCTTTTAAGTAGTTCTTGTGGAGAACCTTTTTAGGCGAGGAAAATTCCTGGCGTCATAGCTATGTTATGTTGATCTAACAATAGATATGTCCTTGAAGATGGAGCTTTGTTTGGGTAGATTTCCTATAATTTGTCTAGACATGTCTTTTGACCATGCTTGTCACCGTTTTAATAGGAAAAATTCAGATAAGGGAACAAAATTTAAGAGTAGAAGACAAGATTAATAAAAGGGTGGTACACCAATTTATAGACTCATAGGCATTCCAGCCATGGTGGAATTAATCTTATAATTCTCAAAGTGTGTGAATAGCAGAGATATCTCTTTACTTTGGTTGTTTTTTTTTACTAATTTTGTTTTGAGTTGTTTATGGACTGCATGACCATGTTTTAATATCGAAGGTCATTGATTGCTGGGCAAGGGCAAATAATGGGTTTGAAATATGTAAAAACTACGTGTCTTTAATTTAGAACTATTTCGTCTTTGGAAGATGTTCAAGATGACATGCACCTTATTGTGCCCGTCAGCATTATTTTCATATTTTTTGATAGGTAACTTGGGGAGACTTGAATTATAGATATTTAATTGGTGGAATGCAGTCTAAGTATCTGGGACTAATTTTTCTTGAATTTTTATATGTTCTCTTACATTTTGACGCAAAATTTCCAGACAACATTATCTTAAGGTTGTATTATTGTGGTAGCTTGCTCGTAGGGTTCGTGAGATGCGGGAGACCAGAACAGTTGCGGTTGCTCCAAAAATTGAGCAGAAGCCAGCAACAGCTAGACCAGGTCTTAACAGTTTACAGTCCTTTCCACGTGGTTTGGAATGTGTAGATCCACTAGGACTCGGGTGAGCTTCTTCAATCTATTTTGCATGTTACTCGTTCCATAGTAATCAAGTAACCTTGGTCAACTGTTCTTATTGTTCACCATGTTGATCTTAGTATCTTACAAACTGCTCGTTGACTGTTTCAGGGATTAATATTGTCTCTTTGAAATTACTTATTTTATAGTTAGTTTATGTATTGATTAAAACTTGAAAAAAAACTTTGATAGTTTCCTTACTAAGGCTGGTAATCCGATGATTGGGTGTACTGGGGACCCCAATGTTCATGTATTGATTTGGTTGTTGAAAAGTATGGGTATTAAATTTGTTTTCTTGAAATTCGTGTTTATATTTCTCCTTTTATGCTAAAATATTTCAATTTCTTTCATGCTAAAAGATTTCAATTTCTTTCATGGTACACGGCTTTGTACTTAATACCATGAAAGTGCTTTGGGCTTTGTTTCCAATTGGTGTTTTTTTCCATCCAACCTTTGGTTGTATTCCCCTCCCCTACCTCCAACTTGACGTACCCTTTATCAAGTTTTCTTAATATAATGTTACTTTTGCCGATTAAAAAAAAAGGCTTTAACTGTGGAAGAGTTATTTTACTATATCAGACTGGCCACTGAAGTTAATAACCATCACTAGGCTTGTTTGTATATTTTAAAATTATCTTCTTGCCATTTATGCTGAAATAAAGTTATCATGTGACAGAATAATAGACAATAAGACGCTAAAGTTGATTACCGAGTATTCAGAAAGCTCTCCTGTGAAGTCCGACAAAGATTATCTAGATTCGAACATTCGCGGTATGATTCTCTTTGTTTATTGACTAGTCTGATTCATAGTCAAGCTTTCTTAATCAAGTTTTAAAGCTTCCTTGTCTACATGTTAATTCCTTTTCCCAATACTAGTGAACATTGATTTTGGGGTGGGGCAAATTTTCTATCATGGTCATATTGCTCGTGGGCAGGATTATTTTCGTTTTCACTTATCTACTACTTGAAGATTAGACGTGTGTGAAAAGATTTGGCAGCTTCCCCAAGGTGGGTTTGTTTTCTTTATTTTTCAGAGGGCTGTAGCTCATGGTAACATTCTTATTACCATAGATATGATCCAGAGAAGACAAGTAATTGTGTTTGATTTGTGGCCACAAATCAAACTAGATAGTGCTGTGGGAATGTTCTAAGACGGGTGGGTGGCTTATCGACTGCCAGCCTGCCATGGTTGACCCCATGGTTTTTATGATGGATTGGTCTCTTGAGCACACTTGTTGGAGGTTCCTGCTTTATTTTTGAAACTATTAGAAGATTGGTGTTTATCCTGTAGTTGTGGATGATTGGTTTTTAGGATATTTGAAACTCCATTCTATTTAGGTTACTGGTTGCTAGTTGTTATATACTGTTTTTTAGATGTGTGACTATAAGATAAGCACTGTGGTTGATTCTTCCTGTTGTTGCTGTTATTCTTTTATTCTGTTCGGGTTGGGGTGGAGGGAGGCTGTGGGGCTTGATCTTTGGTTGGCATATTCTTCCATTAACATTATTGCTTAAATGTTTTTCTGTGAACTTACATGATATGTGACTGCTGTATATGGTTATTGTTGGCATCCTTGTTGGTGAGATATTAGGATTTCTGACTTGGGAATTTGTAGCACTACCAGTGGAGGTAATTCTTGGGTGCTTGTTTTACTGACAACAGTTTAAACATGAATACTTGCAGAGAAGTTGCTGTATTTCTCTGAAAGTTTTGATGCGAAATTGTTCCTTTCTCGTATACACCAAGAAACAAGTGGAGCAGACTTGGAGGCTGGTGGTCTTGCTTTAAAAACTGATCTTAAAGGACGGACGCAACAGAAAAAACAGTTGGTCAAAGAAAATTTTGACTGCTTTGTCTCTTGCAAAACTACTATTGATGGTAAGCTACCATCTCATAAGACGAGGGAAGTGACATTATCTTTTGTGATTGCTTGTTAGCTAGTGCTTTCCGAGTCAATCTTGCTATTTAGGATCTCTCCATCCCTGTTTTCCTTTTCCTTCTTCTTCTCATGCTTATAAAACTTTATTTTTTGGGTGGTAAAATGAGGATCCTTGGTTGATTATTGTACAGACATTGAGTCAAAATTGAAGCGGATTGAAGAAGATCCTGAAGGTTCTGGAACCTCTCACTTATTTAATTGTATTCAAGGAGTCAGTTCACAGGCTAATCGTGCTTTTAGTCCTTTATTTGAGAGACAGGTTAGTAGGTTTGAGATTTGCAATGTATCTGGAGTTCTTTCTTGTAGGTGTAATAAGGTTGGGATAAATTTTATTAATTTTAAAATTATTTGATGTAGGCTCAAGCTGAGAAGATCAGGTCTGTTCAAGGAATGCTTCAGAGGTTCCGCACACTATTCAATTTACCTAGTTCAATCCGTGGGAGCATTAGCAAGGGTGAATATGATTTGGCAGTTAGGGAGTACAGGAAAGCCAAGTCAATCGTGCTGCCATCCCATGTACAGAAAAATCTAGTCTCACTTAATAATGTTTGGTTTACAAAGATCATATCCACTTTTGATTTTAGGCACACCATGCATGCATTTGTAGCTGGGTTGTCTTCTTGCCATATGCACATTTGTTTAGATTGAAATCTATACCTGTTGTTTCTAAACGGAAGAGCATGGTTGAAAAGGTGTATGCAGCATTTGGCTAACCCGTCACTTAAAATTCTTCTAACTTGTTCTGGTCACTTTGCTTCGAATTTAGAAAGTCTGCTGGTAGGAATTCCTCAGGCAGGTAATGGTTCATGCAACAAGCTACCAATTTGTGAGGATGATGTGTTGCTTTTCCACTACATTTTTGAGGATCATTTTAATAATACTCCAATAGGACACTATAATGATTTGTGATTAGCCTCAAATAATTTCTTGGTTCCCACACTAGCATTCATGTTAATATTTGTGAGGTATCTCTATTAGGCCTTTTTAGCTTTGGAACTAGTTACAATCATGGTAACGCAATGAGCAACCATTTTATGAGGATGATCTAGTGTTGGTGCATATTCTTACCTGAGCTCTTAGTGGTGTATGATACTCCGACAATAGTTTGGAGGCATTTATCCTGGACTATGCATTTTTGTTATGAAAAATTGACGGGTTTTGCTTTTATTCATTTTGAAGCATGTTTGTTTTTGTCATGTTTCATTGCTTAATGTGATTAGTAGGTTTAAGTTTTCTAGTTTGATTATGTTCTCCTTTTTCCTGCCCCAACAAATGTGTACTTATGCTATAACTCCTTTTCAGGTGGGTATTCTGAAACGTGTTCTTGAGGAGGTTGAAAAAATTATGTACGAGTTTAAAGGCATGCTTTACAAATCCTTGGAAGATCCAAATATAGAGATTAGAAATGTATGTTCTTCATACACCTACATGTTATCAAATGTATTGATTTGTTTGCTTTGTTAAGTTTTATCCTATCATGCCGAAAGGATATCAAACGTATTGATTTGTTTGCTTTTCCCTATCAAATAAATACAACATAAGAATGTGCTTGCTGCTTAAGTTTTCTTTCAAAACAATGCGAGTGTGATCTAACAGCTATTTTGAGCAATCCCATGGTTTGGTGTTTGTGTCTTTGTTTCTAGTTGATGCTGTAGAAGATGTAAATAATGATACTGTACCATGAAGAGAACTTACCTAACCCTGACTAGTGACCAAGTGCCAGTTCCCCCTCTCCTTCCCCTCCCTGTTTCATAAATGAATGGAAGAGAGATGTGGTATGTTGCGGCTACATTTTCTCTGCGATTAGTCAAATCATTTTTTGCCCCCCGAGTTCCATCGGCCATAGTTTGAACCATATGCACAACTGTGGTAACACGATTTCGGACTATTACAAATGTGGCTTTTCAAACACAAAATGTATTGTTTGCATTCACCCCAAACAATCCTTCCTATGATGGCATTAAAGTCCATGTGTACCCAAAATGATGGTTTCACCATATTAGGTTTGGGTGCCTTCATGGTCGGACCATTTGACAGTTGACTCACAAGCCTGGCCCCAAGGGACTCCTCTCTCCTCTTTCGATTTTTTCCCCTTGCCTTAGAGCACATTTAACATATTCACGCAAGGCAACATGTTGAAAGGTATGAAAGGGGCTATAATATGAACTTAGAGCGAGTCCACCCTTGTGCCAATCCATGTCAAAGCCAAAATTTTGCCTATCAAGAGTGGCGAAACCCTCTCCACACTTATGCCAAATTCAATGCCAAACTTTGGCAATGCCATTTTCTGTGCCCAATTTGGCAATTGCTAAACTTGCCACATCATCAAGCCATTTGATTTTCATCAAAAAATGAGGTGTGTAATCCAATCTTCTGGTTTTGAGATTGTGCCAAAATAGCACCGAACTGGTGTAGTAACATTGCTGTTTTTGACACCATAGCAAGCTAAAAAATGGCTTTGGCAGTCTTGTTCTTTTGTGTGTGTGTGTGCTGTAATT
Source organism: Rhododendron griersonianum (assembly GCA_018127125.1). Classification (NCBI taxonomy): domain Eukaryota; kingdom Viridiplantae; phylum Streptophyta; class Magnoliopsida; order Ericales; family Ericaceae; genus Rhododendron; species Rhododendron griersonianum. The sequence continues at coordinate 9,692,443 of CM030797.1, read as the reverse complement.
ATGGCAATGTCATTTTGACATCAACGGGTGAACTTGCTCTTAGAGCATGTTTGTTTGGCTGGATATGAGTATCAAAATGGACTATACATTGAAGGGGACCACACATATCTACTGTTTGGTTAAAATTGTTACTGTCTGGATGAAATATCCATCGGATTTTGTATCCACAAAAGATGGGATATAGTATGTACACTACCATGGGGGGTGTGATATTATTGGTCCCTCGCTATTTGTCTAATGTGATTATATATCCTCTGTGGTGATATATTCAAACAAATGGGCCGTTAAGGCGCTTGATGGTCACAAGGCTTGTGGTTGACCGATTTTAAGAAAAAAGAAGGTGAAATTATGGGAGTGACTGCTTAAGTTTGATGCCTTTTCTTACAATTGGCATCACCTGATAAGTGTAAATGGTACTGATTATTGGTCTGGTGGGTCATATTGGCAATATGGTTTGCTCTCCCACGTTTTCAATTGTCATTTATAAGATTGTTTCCTCGATTCAGTTTTCTAACTTGCAAAACAGATTGTTTCTGTAAATTAAAAAAGTGGACTGCTTGTGACAATTTCTGTTGCCTGGACGTCTTTTATGCATTGCATAGTTACCATCACCACCTCGGATGTAGTTCTTGGGGGATGGGAGGTTTAGTTAGCCAAGGCAATCCCTCTGGAGTTGCATTGGCAACACCTTGACGACTGTGCCACTTTGATGTAGCGCATCTATTACTTTCAATGGCGGTTACTGAATGCCATTGTTATGTGTATGCATGTTATTTGGTTTAATTTCAAAACCCATCAGTTAATATTTATCTTATGCTTCATGTAGCTTGAAAACATCGTTAGAATTTTGTTGGAGCTGGAACCTGACTCAGATCCTGTGTGGCATTATTTAAATATCCAGGTGAGCTTAAATATGAAATGGATAATTATGTAAGTTACCCTGTTTGTTTGATCTCGAAAGATGCCAGTAGCCTTGCTGGTAAGGTGACTCAGGTCATTGGAGTTCATTCTGTAGACTTGGATCATCAATTTCCATTCTTACTATGTCTTCTCTCTCTAGTCTTAACAGACCAGTGTCCAAAATCTTGCTGTTCCATTTATTTTCTTGTTGGCCGTAACAACTCCCCCCTCCCCCCCTCCGTCCTTCTGATTCGTTCACCACGGTGTTACTAGTTCTAATTTGATGTGTTGCTTTTTCTACTGACAGAATCACAGAATTCGAGGTTTGCTTGAAAAATGCACCTTAGACCATGAAGCATGGATGGAACTTCTGCAGAATGAGATACGTGAAAAGGCATTATCTGATGCAAAGTGGAAACAAATTCAGCAAGATTTGAATCAGACTGTAAGTGCAACAACTAAAGGACCACCTTCTGCTAGTATAAAATCTGACCTGATTAGTACTCTATCAAGAGTGACGATTTTCCTGTGTACTCTTAGCAGGCAGATGTTGACTATTCTCTCACTCCGGAGAACAGCCATCTTCTGGGATATTCAGAGCCAGTAGACTTTAATGGCGCAGAAATTGACACTCTTAGGGGAAAGTATATCCGCAGGTTAACTGCTGTACTTATCCATCATATACCAGCCTTCTGGAAAGTAGCCCTTTCTGTTTCCAGTGGCAAATTCGCGAAGGTATCTTGGAGATTCTATTAATCTAAGGTCCAAACATGTTGTCTAATATGTACCTTAAACATAATCTGTTTTTCTGCAAGGTCAAACATCTGTAAAATGTACCTTGTACTTTTTACTTTTTTTCCCCTTTCTTTAAGTAACTAAGATTCTCCTAGTTATGTACATAAGATCTCCTGTGCAAATTTCTGGTGTGGGACAATACATGCCATCATGGCGAATTGGATTCATTTCATTTTTCATGCTTTCAGAAATACAGACAGGTTCAAAATGATCAAAACAATAAAAGAAGTCTAAGTAATAGAAGTATAAAAAAAATAATAAAAGAAGTCTAAGTAGAGCATATTATATGGCTATGATGCCTCCCAGTGATTAATAAAAATGAGGTTTAATTTTCAATTGCTGCTTGCAATTGTTTTATAATCCACTGATCTGCATTTTGGCCTAGCTTGGGCTTTGTGGCTGGGAAAATTTACCGGAAATCAGAAGCGAAATGTATTCTTTCATCCTTGATGAGGACAATTGGAAATTTCTTGCAAAGTTTAATGGGGCATGAATTATTTCCTTGCTTTGGCTTTAGCTCAGTTAATCTGTTCTGTGTTCATCTAAAAGTATTCATCGTTCTTGTTCAGTCTTCCCAAGTTTCTGCTGATTCCAATGTTAATAATTCTGCAAATAAAAGCGAGGAAAAAGTTGGAGATGGAAAGTACTCAAGTCATTCTCTTGATGAAGTTGCTGGAATGATACGGAGTACTGTATCCGTGTATGAATCAAAGGTAAATATGCTCTCTATTGTTACAGGCACTATGGAACACCATTTTGTTATGGTACTTCTGAAAATGAATCTTAGTAAGATGCTTTAGGTTTGGTGATTGTAATGATGTATTGTAACAGCTGGAGCATGTTGGTTGCACATGCCAATGTTATCCACAAAAATCAATGTGTAGTTTTCAGGATAGCAAGTTTATAACTAGAGCATTGTATAGATGATCACACATACGTGCAAATTTGCACTCTTTCGTGCTTGGCAACTATGTCCAATGGTGTATTGTCTAGCATTGAAACAATATTTACTCTAGAAGCATATGTCCGAGTGTTTGAATCTTTAAGTATGGGTTATCAATGTTGTTGCATCCCAAAAAATAGTTACTCTTAATTTGATTGTTGATCTAGTAGAAGAGACCCATTGGCATACTATGATCATCAACAGATTGATGTGATTGTGGCTCCTCTCACATGGAAAGGATAGTGATTCATTCATGCAGCCCAATCAGGCTACTAAAGCCAGGGTCTTTATTTTGGGGAAAGATGGATAAGAGATTTCTCTTTTTCTTTTTTGCTTTACTTTTCTTTTCTACAACCCGGGATTGATAGGGTATGCCAAATACTCGACCAACTAATGCTTAGCATCCCTTCTTTACGGCCTTGTGATCTTCAATCTGGCTACTGTTGTTTCCAGCCTTTGAGTTGAACTCGGTAATTTTATGTAGGAAGTCTATTATGAGATTCCCAGTTGCTCTTCAGATTAGAAAATTGAATCACTCTGGCAACTTTGTCAGTTTTGTGCATTGCACGTTTGTTAATGTAAAGTCACCTACTATTGGAAACTCTTGACTATAGCTGTTATTTTGACGGGGCATTGTTGATTGTGACATATTATTCTTTACCTTTTGGTTTTGAACTATATGGCATCTGGGCTTATATGTAATCTAAGATTTTTTCTTTTGTTTTTTACACTATCTTTTTTTTGGATTGATTCAGCTAGTTATCATTTTGCTTTTTCTTGTTTCCTTTCTAAAATCTTGTTCTCTCTTTCTTTTTCTGCTTTTGTTTCCATTTGTTGTTCTTAAAAATTTCCTTTCTTAACATGCCTTCCTGTCTTCCCTTTTTTCTTCTGTTTTTAACCGATTTTGTATGCATTTAGCTGATCAATGGTTACAAATACTTAACATGATTTTTCATATCAAGTAATGTTTTTCCTCACTTCAGGCATGAACCTTCTTAAAAATTTTCCTGTATAATTGGTATGTAATGCTTTCCTCGCACTTCAGGCATGATCCTCCTTAGAATTTTCACGCTTAAGTAGTAATGAATGCTTTTCCTCACTCTTCAGGGATGATTGAGGTTAATATTTCAGGCCTTGTAAGTGACATGCGTATCTTCTTACATGGACAGAATTGGAGTTAGATGTTAAACATAAGTACGGTGGATAAGAAATTGCTTTAGCCTCAATGATTTTACTACAAGCGGCAATCAAGCAACTAGTCTTCTGCCCAAACCAATTCTTAACAGATATGACGCATCATACATGAGGTGTGGCAGAAAAATTTCTACTTTCTTCATTTAGTCCAGAAACATCCCTATTTTATGTACATCAACGTTTGAAGATGTCTGGTGGTTTTGACTGTGGCAACCTGGCATGCGTAGGGAGAAGCAACAATTATGACGTTTCCTGTTTAATTTAGTTGATCATGTTTGGCCTCGATTGCATTTTTTTCTCAGCAACGATGTTTCCATCTTCAAATACTGATTTGGAAAATGAGGGTGGATCTAAATGTTTGTACTGTTACTGCTGCAGGTCCACAACACATTCCGTGATCTTGAAGAGTCAAATATTCTTCAGCCATTTATGAGAGATGCCATAAAGGAAATATCTAAAGCATGCCAAGCTTTTGAAGCAAAAGAATCAGCTCCTCCAATTGCTGGTATCTGTATTTCGCTCCTGTTGTTATTTATTGTCCTCTAAAATTGTTTTGACTGTTAGCTTCTGTGACCAACAGTTGCAGCACTGTGGACGCTTCAGTCTGAGATAACGAAGATTTACATACTAAGGCTTTGTTCATGGATGCGGGCTTCAACGGAAGAGGTATCTAAAGAGGAATCATGGGTCCCAGTTTCTATACTTGAAAGGAACAAGTCCCCATACACAATCTCTTCATTGCCCTTGGTGTTCCGTTCAGTTATGGCTTCAGCAATGGAACAAATAAATTTGTAAGTCTCCGGAGCCTAGTTAACTGCTTTGCTTTAAAAGAGATAGGAGAGAAATGATACCTATTTTTCCATTTCTGTAAAGAAAGTAAAACAAAATGGAGTTGGGTGGATAGTTTGCTTGAAATTCATTGTCTATCTTTACCGAGTAGTGATGACAATGCTATTTTTACGCTTGAACACACGGGTGTAAATGATCTTTTCTGGGCCTGAGCTCTGTTACCCTTATTTCCTGTGATTAGCTAGCTTAATGAACTTCCCATGCTGCTCAGCCAGCCTATCTTGGTGTCAAAGACTCTAGTCCGTAATTATTTGCTTCATTTTGTTTTTGCAAATTCGGAAGATGTATATTTTTATTTGTTCTAACTTACTGCAAATTACTCCTTATAGTTGCTACGTGTCATGGATAGGAAGACGGTCATCCTCGTATTTTCACGGACATGGATTTACGCATGCCATCCTCAAAATGAAACACATGTACATCCATGAGTTTGGTTCCTATCCAAACCCTAAGGACTTAAGGTTACTAAAGATTCTCCTAAATTCCATGCTCTCGATTACAAGAGATACTGCCTACCCAACTCCGCCCCCGACAAAAGCATAGGCCATGTCTTTGGGACGGTACTTTGATTTCATGTCCTCTACTGCTGGAGTCACAACTGAACCTGATGATGATTTTGCAGATCGTAGGCTAGTTATAAGAGGTGGCCCGTTGGTACAATTGCCCTGGTCATTCCTACTATGTTACTTGGATCCCCGATTTTGGGGGAGGTACTCCTGTCGACACGACAGGGTACGGTGTGGGATACACACTGGATTACCGATTAAAGGATGGTAGGCGGCGGGGAGTTAAAGGATGTAGAACTGGGACAAAGGGCCAAATGCATCTATATTGCATATCATAACTAAAGCCTTAGCATCTATAATGCGAAGAATGTGGAATTCATAACTAGAGGGATACCAGTAGCTGAAGCAATTTGCATACCAAGGTGATCAATGAGAGGCTCAAAGGATTGCCAATTATCATGCGAAGAATGTGGAATCACCATCTCCTATGGTTTAACAAAAGGCTTAGCTATAACTATTATGTTGAAGAGCTTCCTCCAAATCCAAAGCTGTCCAGAGCCACATCATGGTAGCATGATTCCAATGAACAATCTTAGGTCTACAAATAATTTCTGAGGAGTTTTGTTAAGAATTGCAATCTTAGGTCTACAAGTAATTTCCGAGACGTTTTGTAAAGAATTGTGTTTGTACTAGACTGTAGAAAGTTTCTCAGAATCGTTCAGTGTGACGGCATACATATTTTGGGAGAATAAAGTCCTTACTCCAATATAGTTGGACGGTGAACGGCACATCTTTAATGAGCTCAACTTGCCAGCATATGACGGGTTTAGTAGACCAGTGTTTAACCTTTGCAGTTAGTTAATCCGCCAAAGGAGATCAATGTGCTGCTGTAGTTTTAGAGGATATAAAGAGGAAAACCAAGATATCTAACAGGTAATGTCCTATCAAGGTTCTAACAGTCGGGCGGGCGCTGCCTAGACATTAGGCGGATTTTCCATTTTTTACTTTTTTGAATATTCTCCTACCCCCTCCCAAGTTTTGAGATTTTCGATCGTGTAAGAGAACTGGGTAGACTGGAAATGTATATATATCGTAGTAAAACTACACCAAAGCCCCTTATATTATATTGCCACAACACTAAAGCCCTTTTTGAAATCACATCACCTACCCGCCTAGGCGCGTAATCCCGCCTAATCTGCCTAGCCGCCTAGCCAATTATTCGCACCACCTAGCGCCTAGCCTAGGCTGACTTGTAGAACACCAAGATATTACATAGGATATAAAGTTGACCGATGTTGTGGAACATCCCAAATTGGAATAGAGGACCAAAATTAAGGGATAAAGGGAGCAGTTGTTTACAGACTACTCTGGTAACAAAATTTATTATCACTCATCAATAATTAGATAGTGATATAGTCTTAGATAATTTAACAATCTGAACCCCGCCAATGGATTCAAATGGTACAAATGTCTTGGCTAATTCTTAGTTATGGCGGCGGGCAGACAAGCTCTAAACTGCCACCCTTCGTATTTGTTTGTCAAAGGTTGTCGTATTAGCATGTAATTGAAACAAAAAAGTTAATGTTTGGTTAGAGCAATATTTCTGAGCATAACTTAGAACTTTGTGGCTTGTAGATCCACGTGATCTGTTTGATACACTATTCAACTCTTTGTTGGATGCGCAAATTTGATTCCCTTAAGTGCACTCTCAAAGTTTGTACTTTTCAGGATGATTCAGTCTTTAAGGAGTGAGGCTACAAAAACAGAAGATACTTTTGCGCAGCTTCATGAAATTCAAGAATCTGTTAGACTTGCTTTTTTGAACTGTTTGCTGGATTTTGCTGGTATGATGGATGTATTATTATCTTGACTCTGTTTTCCACAGTAAGAAAAAACTTGTGACTTCCATTTACTGCATGTTAATAATTAGGTCATCTGGAGCGTAGTGGTGGCGATCTTGCCCAGAATAGATCCAGTAAAGGAAACCTGCATTTGCAAAATGGATATCCTCACGAGTTACAAGAAAACTATTCGGATCCTGTCCCTGGAAGTGTTGTTGATCCGCACCAACAGCTTTTGATGGTATTGAGTAACATTGGATATTGCAAAGATGAACTTTCTCGTGAATTGTACTACAAATACAGACATATCTGGCTACAATCCAGGTACGTAGTCAGCACTTCAGCTGCTTCTTGAAGTGGAAGCATATTAAATCTGTTGTGGAGGGTCAATAGCTTTAGTTTTAGTGTCAATGAGCTGTTAGCAATTTTAGACATCTGGCTGTAATATGGTATGTGGACTATTTTACTGATGTGTGCTTCCACATCCACCCCTGCACACTTCACATTCACTCCTTTTCTGTCCCATGCGTGGGCATGTGGCTACAGCCTACACTGTTCTATAAATTTAGTTGTAATATTTGGCATTCTATGAGGTTAATGGTACAAAACAGGTTGTCTTTTGATTGTGGGTTATGGGTATTATGTCGTTTGTCGTTTTATTCTATTGTTGAATGTCAATTCAAGCCACATATTATCTTTTCAATTGCAGAGGAAGGGATGAAGAGGACAGCGATATGCAAGATTTGGTTATGTCCTTCTCTGGGCTTGAAGAGAAGGCCCTTGAACAGTATACTTTTGCGAAGGTATATCTAAGCATTTGATTTCGTTCAAATAGATTATTGTTGCTCCACATCTTCACACATCATGTGACTCCGAACTCTTTCTTTGTCTATTGCCTTCTATTAAATAGGCTTTGCACTAAACTAATTCCCATTTGGGTGGAAACATAAGTTGTGAATCTCTGCCTTCTAGATGACATTCCTTACAGCTGCAAGTATTAAATCCTTGTGCAACAGAAGCTAGTGTACTAATCAGGTTAAGTCATTGACGTTACCGCGAAAAACTGAGAGGAAAAACTACGAGGAGAGCTTCAATAACATTGGTCAGCATGAGTTGCAGCCTGCAGAACTTGGCATGGACTTCAATAACTGAAATGATACTTGAGCATTAAAGGGCAGCATGATGAATCGTTTTGGTAGCTCCCTCATAAGAAAACTCCCACCGTACACTTGTACAGAATTTGCAAAAGCTGATGACAACTGAAATTATTCTTGGGGTAGAAATTACTTTTGCTCCTCTGCTTGATTACTTGAATTATGAAAGACCAGAAGGAAAGTTTGGAAAGAAAATGAGATTACCAATGAAATGGATAATAAAGGGAGTGCACTGAAGGATACTGCAATTTTCCATGAAAACGGAAGAATAACCCTTAGTAGCAAGATTCTTCTAAAATGGGTGCGCTCCCAAGACGGGAGCTCGAATCGGCGCTCCCAAGATGGGAGCTTCACGGGAGCTCGCTCCCCTCGAGATGGGAGCTTATTGGGCGGTTAAGGCAACTGTTTTCATACTCTTGAGGGAGTTATGCCATTGTGAAAATAAAAATATGAAAATCTTATCACTCAAGAAGTTTTGCAAATTGAAAATATCTAACTTCCTTTAAGTACCCTTTAAGATCGTGAAAATTCTCATAAGTAATCACTTTTCCTTCAATGGTTAAGTATTTAAAGATACTTTATATACGTATTTATATGAAATCTATATACGCTCCTTAGGCGCTCCCAACCTTTGGAGCTTCTAGGTGCCTCCGCTCCCCCGCACCCGCTCCCGCCCCTGCTCCCGCTTCATGCTACTAAGGAATAACCTAACCTTATTACAAACTTTTTAGACATCTTCGTCTTTCTTTTTTATCTTCTTTGGCAAGTAAACTGTGTCAATTTCCACATTGTGATTACAAACATTTGTCTATTAGACAAAATTTTTTATTGCTCTGGCTGCAATGTTGGGTTAGAATTCAATACCTGGCTATCTTTTGTTTTGTCTATTTCAGTTTTCTTGATAAGCTGGTCGAGATATCTTTGATGTTTATATCGTCGAGTCAAATAGCAACAGACTTTCTTATATTGTTTTCTGTGTTGATAAAATTATTCAGTAACCTTGAGTAAAGTTAATTGGGATGGGTTGTGATGTGGAAAGTTATTATTTTACAGAATGCACGCATAGCTACCGCTCAATTGTTTGATGAAACCAAAGACAAACTCTCTTACTGTGGTCTCCCTAATATTGGCCCTTCTAAATCAGCATCCTTGTCTTTTTCTTAGGCAAGTTTGATCAGAACAGCTGCCACGAACTATTTACTGGATTCTGGAGTTCAATGGGGGGGAGCACCTGCAGTCAAGGTGAGGAATTAGAGAAATCAATTATTGGTTCTTTTCTCCTTCAAATTCAATCTCTCAACAATTCTTATAAAATGGTACTGCACTTTTGTAGGGTGTGCGAGATGCTGCTGTAGAGTTATTGCATACTCTGGTAGCTGTGCATGCAGAGGTACTTGAATGCATGCTTTGCATGGTTCATGTTTTGCTACTGTCTTTTCCTTTACCTACGTTTGTTGCACTGCATTTATGATTTATTTACTAAGGCAATCTTTAAGCCCAACTAAGCCATCAGCTGGTCACCATTCTTTGTTTAGTTGCTTAATTAAGCTTATGCGATGAAATAATTCCCTCGACTCAGGTTTTTGCTGCTTGTAAGCCTCTACTGGACAAGACGCTTGGTATACTTGTGGAAGGCCTAATTGATACTTTCCTCAGTCTCTTCCATGAAAATAAAACCAAAGATCTTAGGTCATTTGATGCAAATGGTTTCTGCCAGCTCATGCTCGAGGTAAATAATGGTGTTCCACTTTGCTTGGTTGTATTGTCTTAAATTTGGTACTTTGTTCTGGCGGAGGTATTTAGATCCTGCAGCTGCTAAAGTTAGCAATTACTTGATTAACTTGATGCATCTATCTATATGTTTAGTACGTTGTTACAACAAATAATTATCCTTATAATGATACGCTGGAAATCTTGTGCCAACCATAGTTGGAAATTTTGTTTACTAGCCTTCCTTGCATTTGGAAGGATGTGAAACAATAATTTTTTTCATAAGAAAAAACTGACAAAACTTGAAGGCCAAGGGCCTGGATAGTATATTTTTTGGGGGGGTCTATTTTGGTCTTCAAACTTTTTGGAAACAGAAAATGAATATTGTGACATGGCTGCGTTGGGACTGTTCCATTTCTTAGTGTACTCAATAATTTAGAAAGTTGGTAAATTGTTTTGAGAACCTTTTTATTTGTTCTGAAAACAGAACAGTTCCTGAAGATGCTTCGATAATAGTGAAACTGTGAAAGGGTATTTTCAATTTTTTCTTGCCTAAAAGATGTGTTAAATGACCGGACATGATCTTTTTTTTTTTTTGGGTAAGCACCAGACACGATCTTATCTTATGGTTTCTTTCAGCTATTCTTGAAAAAACTACATGGTTTCCCACTCAAAATGCTTACAATCAGAATTTATCTTCTGCAGCTTGAATATTTCGAGACCATATTGAATCCACATTTTACATCTGATGCAAGGGAGTCTCTCAAGTCTTTACAAGGGGTGCTTTTGGAGAAAGTGACCGAGAGTGTGACAGAGACTATAGAGACTCCAAGTCATCACCGGCGGCCCACCCGTGGGAGTGAGGATGCTCTTTCAGATGATAGGCAGCAAGGGATGACTCTATCACCTGATGACCTCATTGTAAGGATCCCCTTGATTTAATCTATAGCTCTGATAAGTACTGAGGATATTCGGAACAGTTGACTAGAAGTTGATGTTGGTTTTTAGTTTGTTCAATAATTTCAGTCACTAGGTTAGGCTCGGTTTGGATCATGCATATATGGAGGGATTTTATTAAGCAATTTTTTCCCTTTCTTATCCCTTTTTTTCTTTCCTTTTTGCAAATCCCTCAAAAAATTCAGGATCCGAAAACAGTCTAACAATATTAACTATGATATGCTGAAAGAATTTGGACAAAGATATACGGAGTCATACAGAGTTTTATGACATTAAATACTGCAAAGAGTGAAAATATCCGGAAGTTCTGTAAATCTACGTCTGGTGATATTCTCTGATGAAAACTACTTAACCTAATTCATTATGGCTTTCATTTATTAGACAAGTTCAATCTTTTAATATTTGGTTTAGATGGTTTCTCTCATTTTGCTCCATGCATGTTTGTTTATTCTTAGGCCCTAGCCCAGCAGTATAGCTCTGAACTACTTCAAGCGGAGCTTGAGCGAACTCGGATTAACACTGCATGTTTTGTGGAGTCAATCGTGCTCGACTCAGTTCCAGAATCAGCCAGAGCCGCTTATGCTTCTTTCAGAGGATCAATGGATTCCCCCAGCAGGAACTTCAGAGGCAATTCGCAGCCTGTAGGATCCCCAAGTTTCTCCCGCCAAAGACGTAGATGACTTTGTTCATATCCTTGTTCAAGTTTTGTTTTACGATTTTCTCCCATTTTTGTTTGTGTTGTTGTATTGTATTAATTCATTCATTTTAGTGTTGAAAGTAATACACGTTGTCCATGATGAATTAATGTGCATAATCCTGTCACTCTCCTAATTTGGTTACCGAGCTTGTGAATTAGACTCTCCAGCAGTTATTGAAAACAATGTAGTTTTCAACTTAATCAACTGATGTAGTTGTGCTCTGAAATACGATTCCAGTTAACACGTATGCTTGTTTTATTCGGATTCTAAGTGAAATTCTATATAAATCTAAGAGGAAAAAACAGAGGATTGCCGGGGTTTGAACCAGAGCTAGAACATAGAGAAAGGATGGGAGTTCCCTTTTACCCATTTTCCCTCCTAGAAGAGGGAAACCTGACGGTAATGGTTATATGTCTTTTTCGTGATTTTTCATTTAAAAAAAAGAAGATCTACTGTAATTAAGAAATTGAAATGTTTCACATCCAATTAATGAGCGCTAGTTCTCATGGCTGAACCATTGTCGGAAACGATTTTATCGATTAAATCAGTACAATAAGCTATGCAGTCAGCTAGAATCCTCTTGTACCTGAGTCTCTACTGAACTGCCAATTTCCATTTCTCCATATGTATCTCCTTATCACCCTAAATTCAAGTAACTTAACACCACTTTCTTCATTGATAAAGCACCTATTTTCTAGGAAAGCATGGGCCTCGCCTTCAAATGTTGACAGGACATTCTCAAGCTTCCCTGACCTTCCAAAATCTTCCATTCTGTCAATTTTGCGGATGAGTAATTTGTCTTCCTCAATTGATGTTGCGAAATTCATCAGAACAGCTTTGAGGAGGGGGACGCCGGAATACTATTGGAATTCCTGACCAGTGGCGAGTTTCAGAAATTGGTCATATATGTATTTAAGCAAACACGCAAGCAGAACTACAGGCAAAACTTTCTCTCAAAACACGTCATTTGATTCATAGAATTACTACTTCAAGCGCTTATCTGCATTCTCGTAAAAGAGAGCGAACCCTTAAGTCCCGGTATACTTTGCCAACTCGTCTACTGCAAAGGTGGTCGTTGGCTGCTTATTTGCAACGTCGCAAGACAACACACTTATTAGTATTGTATCAGATATTAAACATGTCGACAACATGCTGAGGACCTTTCATTGAATACTCTCTCTCTCTCTCTCTCTCTCTCTCTCTCTCTCTCTCTCTCCATGAATTTAAAATCATGTGCCTAGCAAATGAACACACCAGTCACCTTACAATGTATGGAATTTCTGCAGTCTTAATTCTTCTCCCATGTTAGGTTTTAGGGCACACTGTCATTCCCTAGGGGCAGCCAACCCCACGAGAGTATGTCCCATACTTGCTCTCTAGCCAGGGTTCCTACGTTATGCGAATCCATTTCTTGAAATAAAGTATCATTGGCTATAATTTCTAGCAAATGATACCCACTAGCTAACAAATAATAAATCCTCACAACAAGTACCATTCGGCGATTGGATTGATGGACAACATTAGAATCCTAAAGGGGCGGAGCTAAAATTCTTGATCGGTATATTCTTTTAGCGCGATAACATAAAAACGAATACTTAAGACAATAGACAAGAAATTCCGAATGTTCTTTGACAATATGGCGCACAAAGAAGTATCAATATTGACTTTCTGTAGTGGAAGTAATGCATGTTTTATCTGATCTAGAATGACACAAAAGATGATTACTAATATACAAAATTAACATCATCCTCTGATCTTTCATTATAGTGTGAGTTCAATAAAATTTTGTTGCTTATAAAAAAATAATAATAAAGTCGGTTCTTCACAATTTTTCATTGTAGAAATACAAACCCACCCCCCTCCCCCCCTCTTTCTCTCTATGTGTGTGTATATGTGTGTGTATTATATATATACATCAAGCTTCTAATGAAGGATCCCTCATTTTGCTTAAAATGTGGACCTCCCATTTTCGGGTCATATTTGATGATTCAAACCGTTCAACTTGTTTAAAACATGTTTTTAAGGGTATCCTCTAGAAATTGGCTCAAAATATGATCGGGATGTGCTTGATCCAAATATTTTTTACATAGAACAGTTCTATTCAAGCTCTATGAAAAATTGTTTGGATCAAGCACTTTACGATCATATTTTGAGTTGATTTCTCGCAGTACCTTTCAAAACATGTTCTAAACAAGTTAAACAGTTTGGATCATCATAATATGATCCGGAACTGAGAAGTCCACATTTTAACAAAATAAGGAATCCCTTAGTAGAAGACTAATTATATACATATATAGTCCATTTCTCCCAAGGACCCCCACATTTTAAGCTAAAATGCGGATTACTCAGCTGCCGTTGGATTGTGTTTTGAAAGGTCAGGATTCGCGGACAATCTATTCGCACAAATGCGGACTACTCAGCTGCCGTTGGATTGTGTTTTGAAGGGTCAGGATTCGCAAACAATCTATTCGCGCGAATAGAATGTCCGCAAATCCTGACCATTCAAAACACAATCCAACGACCAGAACGATAGTCCGCAGTCCTCATGTGAAACACTCCGTATACATTTATATCTCTTCCCTATCCCCTATACTTTTGACTGAATTCAGTCCACATCTCTCTTTCCCTTTCACTTGCCTTTGAGCATATGTTGAATTCGAAAACAATGTATTAACTACTCTCAATCCTAATCATGTGATGATTATATTCCCCCTTTCCGCTTTAGATGGCTTTTTTTTTCAACTAATCCTGGATGTTTTTTTTTATTTCTTACTCCAAATCTTTGCATATGAATCTCCTCTTTATGGGAAAGTGACCTCTTCTTTTGCCCTTTCTCACTTGATGAAACTTCTTTTTTTCAACGGCCAAGGGTGTTTGGGCCAATTTATGCGCACCTCAGCTATTCTCCTTTCCGGTCCAGTCCAAGGCAAGCCATCCACACCGGAAGGGGATTCACAAGAGATTTCTCTCTTGCGGCATGGCCCGAAGAGGTCGTCAAGTTTTGAACTGATCAGAATGTCTGAATTTATAGCTCATCTATGCTACCACTTGAACGTCCCTTGGGGTTATGGAACCTTATTCCCTTCATAAAGAATGAATAGAATTTCATCATCTTTTTTTTTCAACTGATTCTAACTACCAGATGCATCATGCATGGTTTAATTTAGCAAAGTCCTAGCACAAGTCTAGGTGGGAAAGGTTTAAAAATGGTAGCTTTCGGTAACGGGCCATGTTTATGTCTTTGATTCTCTTGACCCACTTGGGGTTTTTCTGCGAATTCTGTACTCTCTATAGTATCAAAACCTTTGGGCTTTTAAATTTGTCACATGGAACTGGGCACCATGGTTCAAGTAAGGGATCCCTTACGGTCTTCGTCTTTCCCGAGCAAATTTTGATGATCCAAGCTGTTCAATGTGTGCAGAATGTGATTTTAAGGATTTTCGCGAGAAATCAGCAAAAAAAATGACTGGGAAGGGCTTGATTTGAGCAATTTTTTATTGAACCGTTCAATGAAAATTGCTCCGATCAAGCCCTTTCCAATCATTTTTTTTTGCTAATTTCTTAGAAGATCCCTTAAATTCACGTTCTGATTATTTTGAACGGCTCGGATCATCGAAATTTGCTCGGGAAGGTGAGGTCTGCACGGTATTACCATAAGGGATCCTGACTGTGGAACTGGGTGGCTGCTTGTCATTTCACTCTCGCCAAGTTTTCTTCTCAATTTTTATTTCTTTTGTGTGGTGGGTGTGGAAGGAAAAGATGAGATCCAATGGGCGATATTAGAAATCTGCTTTTTAACACAGTGAGGAATCACTCACTAGAAGCTCGGTGTGTATTTCATTTTTGTACGAGCAGTTAATGTGTTAATTAAAACATAATTCACTACAAGAAAAAGTATATTTGCTGACGAAAAATGTCATCTCTTATTTCAATTTTTGTAACAAAAAAACAATGACGATATCTAAGGGAAAAAATTTAGTATCACAATAAATGATATTCTAGTAACCTTTACTTTTCCTTGTAAACAAAAAAAAAAAAAAACCACTGGGATTTATTAAATGATACGTATATAGGTCAATCATTAAGGAAGAAGTATAATGTACCCCATTTATTAACCTACCAAAAATGGTTGGATTTTTTTCTATCCCAAGCAGATTAATGTCATCTCATTATTAGAGCTATCATTAATTCTTACAATAATAAACCCACAGTGAGGCCCACAATAGTAGTGGTGACGGTGTGGTCAAGCTGCCCTTAAAAAGGCGGATCGAGGAGCGCTTGCAGACGGAACGCTAAATTCAGAGTTGTCACTTGGGTTTGAAAGTCCGACACCCAGGAAACCGAACTTGAAACGCTTTCTACGCTATTTAATTTGAAAAGGTGAAGGCACGAGTCCATCATAACCATATCTGGGTTCGGGAGCCAGGTTATGAGAGGGAAAAGGTTTTAAGGCACCCCTCTCACCCAATCCGGAGATCGGTCTCTACTTAAACATTTGCGAAAACATTGCGATTCTGTTTGATTAATCAATTCTTTAGCCATTTAGGGGCGGAGAACAGTTTAATGGGGGTTAAAACTGTAATACAATTGCAGGATATGATTGATAGCATGGATGAGAAAGCAGTAAATGGGATAAAGACTAGGTTTTGTTTAGAAGAGCAAACCCAGTGCACTGTTCCAAATTTGACATGCGCAAGAAGGAACTTGTATGTACCAACCAAAGCTAACGCACACAGTTCTAACCTGCACGCGCCAATATACAACACGTGCGTGCGGGTTTGCTTTTCTCATAGCCTCTGTTTTTATCCTCCTCTGGGCTCTGGAAGGACTAGTGCACACCCAGGACCAAATCAAGCAGTTTATAGTATTTACACTACACAGTTTAAAGACCGAAAAGCCTAACATATGAATAAAACACCCCATAGACAGTGTGGGGACAAAACAGTGGCCCAAGGCCAAGTCACCCATTCAAGAGCAACACACTGAAAAATCACTGGAACAAGACCACCTGAGTGCGCGGGTTGGTAACTTGTGTGCACCCATCCAGGCTGTTTCCAGTACTTGTTCTCACATGACCAGGGCTCTGAGACATGTCCAGATATACCCCAATTGGTGTTCCAACAGAATAGAAATAAGTATTGAAATATAAGCTAGTAGTTTTAACATAGGAAAGCAGTAAACTGGTTTTACATGCTCACAGTGAAGATCTAAAGAGAAAACAACATAAAAGAACAAGGTCTCTGTCCCCACGTAGATCTACACGTGCAGCTATAGAGTAGCGCGCGCGAGCTCAGGACCGACGCGCGTAGGTCCCTTGTTCACACAGTTTTTGGAACCTGCTAGCCTTAGGGCCAAGACTGGTATTGATTACCAGTCTTGACTTTACCAGCTCCCCTCAAGGATCAGAACAGGAAAACAAAAGGTGTTTATACCTTTGGCTGAGTTTGAATGGATGATTGATTTTTGATGTTTGAGGTTGGGGTTTGAAAGATGGTTTGTGTTGGATGGTTGGATGGTTGTATGCTTATAACCCTTTTTTTTTTCTAACCCTTTGGAAGAAAGTGTGAGGGGGGTATTTATAGGGTAAACACCCTCCATTAATGGAAACCCTCCATTAATAGAAAGCATTCCATTAATGAAAACTATGCCAGAAACTTAGTAACCTTCCATTAATGGAAAACTTCCAGAAACCTTTCATAAATGGAAAGTAAAAGGTCGGCTGCAACTTTAACCAGCGCGTTGTAAATAGAAATCTTATAATAGAGTACAAATTCGACAATACTCTGCTGTATAATAACTTGAGAAAATCATAATGATTGCCCTCCGTCGTTGCCAAAAATATTGCAATGTGAATGTTAGGATTTTCGCGCCGGTGACAAAATAAGAGGGAGTTCTTGAGGTCCCTAAAATTTTCCTGTGAAATAAACAAGAGGAGATAGATAGTTTACCATGCATTTACAAGATGATCAATTAGACTGTTTAGATGATAATCCGGAATGGATGAGAGACCTCATGTTTCATTTTGATAAAAATAGTTGATCCAATAATCATGGTGACGCAGCGGAATTCACGAGAGACTAGTTAGCGTACTAGTCCAAACGAGATAAACAACTCGTCGCAACGAGCAAATCTTTCCTAATTAATTAAAATAAAATCCTAATTCTTGTAGACCAAGAATCCTAATAAAGGTAGAAATCAAAATCAAACTGAATACGGAAAGTTAATAATTCTAACCTAAACGAAAATATTCCTAGTCAAAATCTTATTCTAAAACAATAAAAATAAAATACAAAAACTCTCAATTTTTGTCCTACATCAGTCTCCTTTTCTTCAAAAGAACTCGACCTTTTGTTTGATATTGCGCGAAAGGTGCGTTTTTAGTGATTACAGGTTTTCCGTGTGAATAAGGCTTGATTAAAGCCAAGTTTCGCTCCAACAACGTTCAGTGATCCGAGGGCTCCAATCGGAGCGATTCCGGAGCTTGGGGATTGTCATGGAAGCCCCGGCAAATGTTTGGGACTATAAATAGATTTTAACCTCATTTTGAGAGGATATCTTTCATTCTCAGCCCTAGGAACTTCTCTCTCTACCTCCCTCTCCTCTCAAACTCTTCATCTCTCTTCAAAGGAGATTGAAGAGATGGGTTTTGAGGTATTTCGTCTTCATTAATGTTGTAGGTACGGTTGAGATCTTTGGTAATCTTAAGTTTATTTTCGTTTTTCATCCTTGAATCGTATTTATCTTTTTATGCTTGTTCTTCGTTCTTGTTCTATGGTTGAGTAGTATTACAGGCTTGGTCATGGGGTGATTTCTATCCCGTGACTTGGGTAGTTTAATGGCTTCTCTCATATAATTTCTTGTGCAGTTCATTTTTACATACCAAAACCTAGGGTTGTTAACCTCTTTGATTATATGTAGGAATCTCTTGCCACATATAATGCTTGGAGCTATGTCTACAGGTTGTTAATTTCTTTGATTGTGTGTAGACAAGTCTCCTTGGCACACCCAATGCTTAGAACCATGGCACTCTATGTGTTTGATAAAATGTCTAAATGAGTTCCTTTCCATTTCCAAACCCCGTTGTATGAGTTAAACTTGGTTTTCATGGTTAAATCTTCCGAGTGAGATCAAATGACAATGACTCTCACTTGAGTTATCAAAGAGAAGTATTGAACGACCTCCTACATCAGTCTCCTTTTCTTCAAAAGAACTCGACCTCGAGTTCTCGTTAGGAATCTGCCATCTTCCATGCCAAAGAAACAGATACTTAGAATACTTCAACTCCTTTCTTAACTTGAAATAAAACTTCAATGAAAAGTGTATTTGCAAAGATTGTTTCTCAGCATGCTTTAACTTGTTGACAAAATTCACTAGAGGAATATTGAGAACCCAATCAAATTGCTGCACTCCAAGAAAATCAACAACTAGAACCTTAGGCTGTAGTTGCTGGTTCTCTAGACTTTGATTTATTATAGAGTTGGTTGGCACTCCTTTGTCAGAAAATCGGATTTCAGCAACAACCATATTTTCTTGTAGTGTTGCAGTCAACTCCATTGTGGGTGATTCATCAAGCCCAAACGCACAAACCTCCAATGCAATATTCTTTTGTTCCTCCACAACAGCATCTGAAACAATTTCCGTATCCTCTTGCACACAAGCATCGATGTCAATTTCGTCTTGATCTTCAACTTCAATTTTGACCTCCCTCACGACTTCTACAATAATTTGTTCTGCATGATACTGTTTTGGCCTATATTTTTCCTCCAACAATTGCTCATAATTCCATGGTAAAAATCTTTCTATCATACGTTTTTTAATTCTGTACCATGCATAAATTCGACGCTTGCCCAATCGATCTCTTAGAAATTGCAGATCTAGCCACCATCGTAGCGCTGGACCTGTAAGCTTCACTAACAAATACCTCCACATTTGTTCTGTCGGAATTTTTGCATACTCAAAGGAATCTTCGATGTCTAGAATCCAATCCAAACGATCTTCAAAAAATTCAAGACCACTAAATTTTGGCAAATTATCATAATACCTGAAATTTGGTTATCGCTTTGTCGACTGATAATCATCATGGTTTTTGAATAGTTTGCCTTCAAATTTATTCCTACCATCGTATTGATAATAAGAATATCCTCTGGAGACATTTTGGTTAATAGGTTGGTTGTGGGCAAATCCCTCAACGCGGTTCCTATCAACTTTGTGTTTAACAGGTTGACCATGGGCAAATCCCTTGGTGCGAGTCCTGTTAAATCCTTCACCACGACCAACGTCAATGGGTGTGTCTTCAACTTTGTTTGGTGCCATCGAACCAGGAAAAGCGTGGCTCTGATACCACTTGACGCAGCGGAATTCACGAGAGACTAGTTAGCGTACTAGTCCAAACGAGATAAACAACTCGTCGCAACGAGCAAATCTTGCGCACAAGAAAGAAAGACAAAAGTCTGAATATTATTGATGTCAAAAGTTTTAAAAGATGAATAATTGAATAGGTTACAGTCCTATTTATAAGACCCTAACCCTAGAAATCCTACTGTAAAAGAAATAATAAATCATGCCAAAACAAGCGGCATTAAATAAAAGATATTTCCTAATTAATTAAAATAAAATCCTAATTCTTGTAGACCAAGAATCCTAATAAAGGTAGAAATCAAAATCAAACTGAATACGGAAAGTTAATAATTCTAACCTAAACGAAAATATTCCTAGTCAAAATCTTATTCTAAAACAATAAAAATAAAATACAAAAACTCTCAATTTTTGTCCTACATCACATGGAATGAATTAATATTAGCTTAATTGGTAGGAGTAAGTGTTTTGAAGTTCCTGTGGTGCGCGCAAGCTGGACCGGGGACCACTCTTCATTACCCAAAAAAAGAAGAAGAAGTGTTTTGAACACTACAAGAAAATCGTTCTATAGCAACGGTCGAAAGCGTTGCCAAAAAGCCGAAAAACCGTTGGTAGAGACCCATATAGGCTATACCAACGGTTGGTCAAACCGTTGCAATATATCCGTTGCTGTAGCAACGGTTTTGACGAGCGGGTTACAAGCGTTGCTAAAGGCAATTTTTTTTTTTTAAAATCTGGGGTAAAATATGACGTCAACAGCCACGTGTCGCCATGACGCTTGCGTGGCAGCCACGTGTCGCTCGCGTGGCGCCTGCGTGGCATGGAAGGCAACACAATTTTGTGTCTCCTGGGAATCGAACCCAGGACCTCGCGCATGCACGCGCGAGTGCTTACCAGCTGGGCTAGCCCAACACTTGTGCATTGTAAAGGAACAACTAATATTTATATTATGCGAACTGTCATTAGAGCATCCATAATGTGATAATCAAAACCAAAAAATTGTTAAAGTTAGCAATATTTGATCAAAAAAGTGCTCACATTGTAATAACCAAACTTAGCAATCTCTTAATCAAATCAAATTTTGGCTTTTGAATAATCAAAACTAGCAACTTTTTTGCCAATAATCAAATCTAATGGTCTCCACATTTTTTAATCAAATACACCCATCATTACATAAAAACTTTTTCTCTTTCTCAACAATGTTTCCAGAAAATTATTTTTAAATTATTTTTTTTTCCAGAAACTTTAAAAAAAACAGTATTTACAAAAAACTTTTTTTTAAAGTGTTTTAACACAAAATATATATATATTTTTTTAAACGGCTTTTAACAAATTTTTTTTAAAAAAAAACTGTTTTTAACACAAATTTTTTTTTAAATGGCTTTTAACAAATTTTCAAAAAATAATTTTTAGCAACGGTTATTGGAAAACCGTTGCTATAGTCAGGTTTTTAGCAATGGTTATTGGAAAACCGTTGCTATAGTCCGGTTTTTAGTAACGGTTATAGAAAACCGTTGCTATAGTCCGGTTTTTAGTAACGGTTATGAAAAACCGTTGCTATAGTCTTGTAATCTAGTAACGGTTGCATGAAAACCGTTGCTATAGTCCTGTTTCTAGTAACGTTTTGTAAACCGTTGCTAAACACCATCTATACCGACGGTTTTTTGAACCGTTGCTAAAAAAACCGTTGCGAGATCCCAAATTTCTTGTAGTGGAAGTTTAGAATTTGAACCGTAGGAGTCAATGGATAAAAATAAAATCTTTGGTATGAAAAACCAATTGGATGGGTTTATGTTTGTGTTCCTAAAAAAATAAAATCAATTCGATGAAATCTTGAATTTTATTTTTCATTAGTCAAAGAAATGTTCAGCCATTTCTTAAAAAAAAAAATCTAAAGTACACCATATTTTTGACGATATTTTAATATATGATCAAGCAGATGAATGAATATTAGACTCTTTTTTTGATATTAATTTTAAACCAACAAAAATCAAGGGAGAGAGAGAGAGAGAGAGAGAGAGAGAGAGAGAGAACCTATCAGAAAAATAATGAAAGAGGGACGTAATCGATCATATCATAAATTACGGGATACGTAAGTGTCATGGTTCTTTTAAATTTTTTTTTGGAGTTTAAATACTTTCTTTTCAATATTTGGATTGGAATGAAATTTATTAGAAAGTCAATCATTATGTTCATGTCACTCGACGCTCTCATGGTTCTCTCGAAAAGTCTTTATGCAGTACTATATAGCACAACATATTAGAAAATTTTGATGAATGATGTTTCGATACATGGTCAAATAGATCAGTGACGTTATTACTTGTATTTTTGATATTTTAAACTTTTAGAGTTAGGGAGAGAGATATAGAAAATTGGCCTCTGGAGCACCGCCATGTAGAGAGGGAGTGGGAGTGAGAGTGAGAGAGAGAGTGAGTATGTGATTCGTATTCTTCAAAATTAGGCTTTGTCTGCCCCCTCCCACTAACCTTTCCCATTTTAATTGTGAAAAAATGTAAGGCAAACACACCCTTTATTCCTACGTAGGGACGGCAATCTCGGTCGATCCGTTTGTATTCGATCCGTTATCCATCCTAAATGGATCGGATTTTTCGGATATCGGGGCGGATTCAGATTTATTTTTCAAAAAAAATTCGGAGATCGGATCGGATTCGAAGGTAAGTCTGTCCCCGCCCCGAATCCGATCTCCATCCCCGATCTGCCCCGATCAGTCCCTGAATATCCGAAAATATATTTTTTTGATCAAAAATCCACCTCCGATCCGTCCCGATCTGTCCCCGAATACTCTTTTTGATAAAAAAAATCTGGGTTTTTTTTTTCAAATTCGGATATCCGAATATCTGATTGGATCTCCGTTCTCCATTCGGGACGGGGATGGAGGACTGAAAATATATCCGATCGGGGATCGGGGAGAATTCGGAGTTCGGATGGAAGGTTCGGATTCGGATATGTCAATATCCGCCTCCGTTCCGCTCCACTGCCATTCCTGGCCTATTGCCACGGATGAAAGCAATATAAACATAGTCCAGTCGAAACAAAAGTCAGTACAAAATAGTCTTTTCACAAAGTATGTTCCCACTAGGCAATAGCTATTTTCCCACCACCTCTTTAATTAATGCCTTGTTTGGATGATATTTTGAAAATTTTTGAGTTTGATTTTTGGGTAATGAGTGGAGAGAGAAAATAGGGTAACGATTGGAAGCAAGGGTAATGAGTAAAGAGATAGAGAGAGAAATAAAAATAATGATTGAAGAGAGGAGAGAGAAATGAGATTAATGATTGAAAGTAGGAGAAATAAGTATTTTTTGAGTTGAATTTTTTTTCCCAAAATGTCATCCAAACAAGGCATAAATCATTGCCTTCCTACCCCTATATAAATTAAAATGTGGCCTTCTTATGCTCACAACCAAATCTCTCTCTCTCTCTCTCCGGCCATGATGGTACTGCTGGCCATATTAGTTGTGTTTCTGTTTTTCTTCGTTAGAGTTGCCTATGAAACTGTGACTTGTTACTGGGTAATACCCAGACGCATCCGGAGGATAATGGAAAAGCAAGGAGTGTGTGGCCCTAAACCCCGGTTCCTAACCGGGAACATTTTGGACATGGCTTCTCTCGTTTCCAAATCCACCTCTAAGGATATGGACTCCATTCATCACGACATCGTCGGCCGCCTCCTGCCCCATTTTCTCGTCTGGTCCAAGCTCTATGGTAACCCTTTTTTTTTTTTTCAAATAAAAATCCGTGTCAGTTTCGTATCGTTTTTGTTTTCTTTCACCTGCTCATCTTCTGCGAAACGAAGTTCTTGTTTTCATAGAAAACTTTTAGAACTTGTTTTCCGGAAAATTCTCTCGAAAACACACAATTTCTTCCTAAAATCTGATGTTTTTGAATATGTTCGAAATGAATTGGCGTAAGAACTATTTGGCCGTTCGTTTAATCGGATATGAGCATCGGAAGGAATAATATAATCCAAAGAGATCACATATCCGGCGATGGGTTAGAAAATTTATGACCATAATCAAACACCCATTAGATATATCATGAATAAATCTAACAAGTTGGGGTGTGGAATATACAACACAAAGGAAAGTGTGGTACTATATGAATCAGATCATTTCTCATTTGATGGGACTGTATGACCTCTAAAATTGTATATGCTCCTATCAATAGTTCCGTCAGACAAACGAACCCCACATCTACTGAAAAGTCCGATAAACAGGAGCAATCTGAAATCGTTCATGAAATCGGATCGCACGTACCCTACAGTCTTGAATTTAAATTTGTTGTGATTGATTTTGGAAATTTTATTTTAAACACAGGGAAGAGATTCATATACTGGAATGGGATAGAGCCGAGGATGTGCATAACGGAGACGGAGCTGATAAAAGAGCTGCTGTCGAGGTACAGCACCAAGGCTGGGAAATCGTGGCTGCAGCAACAGGGCTCGAAGCACTTCATCGGGCGGGGCCTGCTGATGGCCAACGGCGATGATTGGCATCACCAGCGGCACATTGTCGCGCCCGCTTTCATGGGAGACAAACTCAAGGTACACACGTGGAAATTATTACTACCGTCATGGCCCTGTTCAGTTTGGATTTTAAGGGAAGTTTTTTAGAGGAATGAGTGGAGACAAATAGATGGAGAAAATTTATTGGAAACAAAATGCTTCAGAAATATCTACCACCATAGTCCGCACATTCATGTGGCCCCAAGTTAGAGGTTTTTGGAGTACTACGTGGCGATGCATGGAGCATTGAATAATCACTCAAGTACACACGTGTATACTTGGTTAGCATATGTACCTGTGCTCCTGGAGCATTGAATAATCACTTAGGTATAAGTGTATACATAGTAGGTGTACTTGTGCTCTAGGAGCACCAAATAATAGTACGCGTGTATACAAAAATATATATATATATATATAATACATACAAAATATTTTTAAATTTTTTTTAAAAAAATCAAAACTAGGACAGTTGAACCATTGTGTCGTTGCAGTTAGGTCGTGGGTTCATACGCCATGCGCGCATACATAGCATATGTTACATGTATGTATGTATCTACATTATATTCTAATAAATTTTTAAAAATCAAAACCGGGACAGTCGAACCATTGTGTAGTTGGAGTTAGGTTGTGGGTTCGTACACGCGTATACGTAGTATATGCATCTGCATGTATTTATTTACACTATTTTAATTAGTTTCACAAAAATCAAAATTAATTGGAACAGTTGACCCAACGAAAACAATCGAAGTGGAAAATGGCAAGTTTATCAAAATTATCCTTAATAAAAATGACCGACTGTAATAAAAGATGGAGTAGATGACAACGATGAAAATGAGTGCCATTAATTATCCATTTAATTTGGAGTGAAGACCAATATTAAATTATTAATTAAAAGACAAATGGAGCTTTTATAGTGTATATGCCACCTATACACTGTTGTCCTTTTTTGAGTGATTTCACACAGAAAATAATTTCAATATCTGTTTGTTGAGAAATTTTTCGGTGCCGGGTGGGTATATCCCACGTGATACCTGCTCGGCACATCTGAGCCGTTCAATACACTTTTGAACGGCTCGGATTGAAACACTCTCTCTCCTCTCACCCCAACACTTTTTCTCTCCAAATCCAAGCTGTCCAAAAATGCAATGGACGGCTTGGATGCACTGAGCGGACACCACGTGGTACCCACCCATTACTGAAATTTTTTCCTGTTTGGTTGCTCTTCCTTGTTTGCTTATTTATAAGTTTATTCTATACCTAAATCAATACACAAAAAGTAATTAAGTAATAATTTCAAGACAACTAAGCAAAAAAAGTGAAATTATACAATAGTCCGGGAGCACCGCCACGTGATGCTTCGGATCACTTTACAACCACACAATTTCTGAAGTAATCCGAAGTATCACGTGACGGTGCTCCCTGACTACCGAATAATTACTTGCAAATAAAAGGTTACCAGATATGCCCATAATTTGGGTGGGCCACCTAGGATATGTTCCAAGACATCCTAGCAAGATTCTTTGTCCTTAATATCTCTCTCACTATCTTCATGTTTTTTAAATTTTTTTTTAAAGTCATTATCGTTAGTTATAGTTAGTGAGAGCAAAACCGTGATGATTAAGCCGCGCAAATTTTTGTAATCAATTTCTGTACGTATATTATTTATTTATACTCATTTTATTATGTAGTAAAAATGCTAAAAACGGTGGTTTGGGTTAATTATTTACAGAGTTATGCGGGGTACATGGTGGACTGCACCGAGGGAATGCTCCGGTCGCTAAAGAGTGCAATGGAATCGGGGCAGACCGAGTTCGAGATCGGCGAGCACATGAGTCGACTCACCGCCGACATCATTTCCAAAACCGAGTTCGATTGCAGCTACGAGAAGGGGAAGCAGATATTCCATCTGTTGACGGTTTTACAGAACCGTTGCGCCCAAGCAAGCCGCCACCTATGCCTTCCCGGAAGCAGGTGAGCTTCATATACTCCATAAAAGAACACATGTAACCATACACACAAACGCGTGGGACCCCTGGACCCGGGAGGTCAAATCTTCTGTACCTAAATATCCTCGGTAAGTCTGTTTCCGTGTATTTTCAGTCGAAGGATTGCACAAAAAGAATTGTATCTTCTCGGGGGAGGTTTTGGTTATTACAAGTTTGACTAAGGGTCCGTTCCAGTTTCGAAAAAAAAAGAACTTTAGAAAAACGAAGATAATTTCAAGTTCAAAAATCATGTGTTTACGCAAATAATTTTTCTACCGATATGGATTTTGTTCGATAGATTTCAGTGAGATCTTTTAAACAATGCAAAAAAATTAAAAAATTATTTTTCGTTTTTATTATATTTGAGTTTGAAAAAAGAAAGCAGAACGGCACTTAAGTGACCCATTTCAAGTATTTTTATTAACAAAAAAAAAACTAACGCTAATCATATTATAAAATATTTTCTTCTACAACAACATGATAACAACATTTGCCTATTTTCTTCTACAACAACATGATAACTAAAATGGATGTTGACAAACTCTTTCTTTTAAATAATAATTACTCTATCTTTCCAGTCAATCACATCATTGCGTACGTATTTTGTATGTAGTTGGTAAGTTTTATACATGATCACCTCCACGAGTAGACGTAGCTGAGCCAAACGGCCGGGCCAGGCCAGCAGCCAACACCCTCTATGAAATCTGAGCCATCCATTACCGAAATAAACTGTCCAGATGAGGACAACATCCACGTTGTCTCCTGAAGGACAACAGCATCCCCGAGTTCCTCTATATATGAAGATCACGGCTCTCTCTCTCTCTGACCGTGTCTAGTACTAATATGTTTCGCTATTAACGTACGATAATTTGATTTTGTCACAGATTTTTCCCGAGCAAATACAACAGAGAAATAAAATCGCTAAAGACGGAGGTGGAGAGATTGCTCCTGGAAATAATCCAGAGCCGAAAGGACTGCGTGGAGGTCGGGAGGAGCAATTCGTTCGGGAACGATTTGCTGGGAATGCTTCTGAACGAGATGCGGGATAAGAGAGGGATTAGCGGTGGGTTTAGCTTAAACCAGCAGCTGATTATGGATGAGATTAAGACCTTCTTCTTTGCTGGCCATGACACCACTGCTCTCCTGCTGACGTGGACCGTCATGCTCCTGGCTAGTAATCCCACGTGGCAAGACAAGGTTCGCGCTGAGGTGAGGGAGGTGTGCGGGAGTAACCGCGGTGCTCCCTCAGTTGATCAACTCCCAAAATTGACCTTGGTAAGTATATGGTATGGAAATTATTTCTTTGCTGATAAAAAAAAAAAAAAAACTTTCTTGTGAAAACTCGACTGAAATGATGTGACGGTGGTATTTTTGAAAATTCTAAACCGACTTGGTCATCTTGGTGGTTAGAAGTGATGAAACCAAAACTTGTCTTGTCGATGTTTTTTTGTTTTGCTATTATGCAGAACAGAACGACTATGAGTACATAATTTTTTACCACTAAACGTATGCTTCATACGGTTCATTTTCGGATCCCACCCACATGAACCGAGCCATCTATTAATTGTAAAACCTTGTTTCACGCGGTCCTGAAAAAATTCAGCTCAATCAGTCAACTATAAGTGCTTAATCAAATTTTCAATAAAAAAAAATTGAAAGATTAGATTGAACGCTTCCATATTTCTCGGTTTTCCTTAAAAAAAGTACTTTTTCTTCGTACTATAAAATGTGGATTTTGCTTTTGAAAACAAAAAACTTACCTAAGTTTTTCTTTTTTGCTATGCAGTTAAACATGGTGATTAATGAGTCACTAAGGCTATACCCACCAGCTTCAGTTCTCCCAAGAATGGCATTTGAAGACATAAAGCTAGGTGACCTCCACATCCCCAAGGGCTTGTCAATATGGATCCCAGTTCTGGCCATCCACCACAGTGAAGAATTGTGGGGCAAAGATGTCAACGAGTTCAACCCGGAGCGGTTTTCCTCCAAGTCCTTCGCCCCGGGCCGGTTCATCCCTTTTGCCGCCGGCCCACGAAATTGCGTGGGCCAGGGCTTCGCCATTATGGAAGCCAAGATCATATTAGCCATGCTGATATCGCGGTTTAGCTTCGTTATTTCGGAGAACTATCGCCATGCGCCTGTCGTAGTCCTCACTATAAAGCCCAAGTATGGAGTTCAAATCCGGTTGACCCCGTTGAGTTATTGAATTCCTGGATCTACGACGACCCATAATTAGGTCCCAAAAAACTCTCCATATATACACAGAATTGTGCGACTCGGACATAGTGGATTATGTGGGTCCCTATACACTCGAGTGAATCTGGAGTCCTGGACCACATACTTCACTTTATGTGAAGTTTTTTGTCACTGTCGCTCTTTTTTTTTTTTGGTAGTGGGGGAGTTAGAGAGATTAAGGTCTCAAGGATTGAGTAGCAGAAATATAATTGTGGGATTGGACGAGCAAGCATTGGCTTGCCCATTTTGTTCACTGGAACTGGAAACACCAATACATGTGACTCTTTCTTGCCCATTTTCTACATACATTTGGACAAAAATGGCAGATTGGTGGAACCTAACTTGGGTGGCTCATTCAAATTTGTTGGATTTATCTTCCTGGTGGTTTTCGTCTGGGTTCAAAAATTTGGAAAAACATATGTGGGAATGTTGCTTTTATGCAACATTATGGTCTATTTGGATTGCAAGGAATGATGCTATTTTCAATAACAAAGTTGCGGATAGTAACGAAGTGATAGAGCTAACCAAAACAAGGGCAGCTTTATGGATCAAAGCCAGATTTGATATCAAGGTGTATACGGTGGAAGATATTAAAAGAAATCTTGATGGTGCTAGACGTCTCATTATTTAGGAGTATTTGGGTGTATTTTTCGTTTATTTACCTTGTCTTTGTTTATCTTTGTAGGGTTGGGATGAACTTTCTGGTTCTCCCTTCCCTTTTACTCGATGTACCCTTTTCGAGTTTAATAAAATTTTCTTTTGCCGATTAAAAAAAAAAGGATAGTTCTTTGGCTTACAAAAGGTTTTTTCAAGGGATAGAGATGGAGTGATGCTTGCAAGGATTGAAAGAAGTTCTATTAATAAAGAATTACTACAAAGAAAGCACATATTCATGATTTGGCTTTTAGCCTCTTTACAAAAGGGATCGGATCTTCTGTTCTCATGCTCTGTCTCCATATGCACGTGTCACACATTCTATTGCTGTCGCGTCATTTAGTTCGAATCTAAAATTAAGGTATTATTTGATAAAACTGAAAAATTTAAAAGTTGAAAATGGAGCGATAGCTTTAAACTTAAACACCTTTGATAATGACATAAAAAAGAAACTTCTGAAATCTTATCTGTTTATAAATTATTCTAAAAGTCATTTTCCTGTTGGTTTCTCAATTCTCTGTCCTCCTTCTTTGTCTTATTCAAGAAGTTTTACACACAAAGTTCCTTGTCAATTCTCTCTTCTAACAATAACGTCCAAAAAATAAAAAAAGTAAACAACTTTAAGTCCTATGTATCCTGTTGACACGTCGTGGAATTTGGTATTTTCACAATGAATATAGGTGTGTACCTATGGAGATAAGAATTGCATAGCTAGAGTGTAGTGTAAAGAGAAATGATTAGAGTTCGATCTGGGGCTATTTAGATAAGTCTGAATATATATGCACTCCCAAAAGAAAAATATTTAAGAAAGTTCAAAGAACAAGGTGATGGGTAAGAAAGATGATCAAAAAAGAAAGGCTAGCTGCTGATTTTTTGCCACTCCCTTTTTTATTAACGTTACTCTCCTACAAGTATATTTTTGCACCAAAAATATATTTATAGGGGAATGACGTTAACAAAAAAGGGAGTGGCAAAATCATTTCCCAAAAGAAAAGAAAAGAAGGGACGGGATGGGTAAAAAAAGGTTTTCTTCTTTGGAAATGGATTCTCCGCGGTTGGTTTTCCCGAATTGCAGCTTGCAGCTGGCCTATTTTTGGGCTTTTGTAGGACTTATTTTGATTATCTGAACCGTTTACTTTGCAGAACTCATTGAGAACTTTAGTCCAGCAAAAACTTGTGTTCATCGGATACTGGTTAAGGACACTGGATTCGACGATCCATATCCGATGAACATAGTTTTTTTGCAGAATTGAGGTTCTCGATCATCAGTTTCTACGGAGTGATGGGTTGGCTCGATGGAGCCAACTGTTTTTGTGCTCCGTGCGTGTTTTATATAAAATAAAGTTAGATTTGTTGTATCGTTAATGTAAAAACTGCTCAAGGTGGATCTGTTGTTTCTGTACTGTAAATATCATTATTACAAATGAATTTCATTCTTTCTAAAGAATATACAAGGGGATTGGTTCTTCAATAATTCCTCCTACTTCTAACCAAACTCAATTTGATTCAACAAAGTGCTCAGCTTTCAATTTGACAAAAATAAACCCGGCCAACTTGTGTTTTAATTTAATAGTGTATAGGGTCAGGATATTTTCTCTTGTTTTTCTTACCTCTAAATAATTGTGCTTTTCTTAGCCTCCCCAGTCCCCACCATGATCTGCCTACTCCAATCCAGTCTGAGCTCTGCTCCTCCAACTGCTCATCACATTTGATTCACTTCTTCATTTCTACTTTATCTCTCCACAATTTGCTTTCCATTTTTGTAGGTTCTTTGTGTAGTGGAAGGAAATCATCGTGACTACACCTATAATAAAACCGGGGGCGAGTTTTTCCATCGTCTTTTGCAAAATCCAAAATCGACTTCTACACAGTTGAATCCGCGGCACACATTCAATTAGCAAGTTTTGTGGAATCCGCAAATGTGTTAGTTAGTAGGGGTTGTTTGATAAAATTGAAAACTGAAACTGAAAGCTGAAAAGTTAAGTACTGAAAGCTGAATGCTGAATTTTTTAAGCTGAAGAGCTGTTTGATAAACATATTAAGCACTAAATTAAAATTAATGAATTGATTTTAGTTCTAATTCTCTTTAATTTTGGTGATTGTGGTGGTGGTGGAATGATAGTGGTGAGGGTGGTGGCGGTGGAGAGATGGTGGTGTGATAGTGACGGTGGAATGATGGTAGTGCAATGGTGGCATTGTGGTAGTGGTGGGGGCGGCGGCGTAGTAGTAGTGGTAGGGGTGGTGGTGGCGGTGGCATGGGGGTGGAGTGAACTGGTGGTGGGTGGTAATGGTTATGGTGGTGGTAGCATGGTGGTGGGGGTGGTGAAGTGATGGTGGTGGGGGTGGAGTGGAGTAATGGTGGTGGTAATGGTTGTGGTAGTGGTAGCATCGTGGTGGTGGTAGTGGAGTAGTGGTGGTGGTGGTGTTGGTGGAGTGATGGTAATGGAGTGGTGGCGGCGGCGGCAATGGTGGTGTTGGTATTGGTGGAGTGATGGTGGTTGTAGTGGTAATGGTTGTGGTGGTAGTGGAATAGTGATGCTGGTGGTGGTGGTGGTAGTGTGATAGTGGAGTAGTGATAGTGGTGGTGGTGGTGGGAGTGGTGGTGGTAATGGAGTAGTGGTGGTGGTGGTGGTGGAGTGGTGGTGGTGGCGGTGGTGTTGGTGGAGTGATGGTGGTTGTGGTGGTAGCGTGGTAGTGGTGGTAGTGGAATAGTGATAGTTGTGGTGGTGGTAGTGTGGTAGTGGAGTAGTGGTGGTGGTGGTGGAGTGGTGGCGGTTGTGGTGGTGGTTGAGTGACGACGGTGGTGGCGGATTGGTGGTGGTGGTGGTGGTGGTTGAATGCAAGCATATAAGAATTCAGCCAGAATTAAGTAGCTCAAAGCTACTTAATTTTTATCAACTTTTTACACTATATTTTAAGTGGCACTTAATCTGTTAGGTAATGTAAAATGTGGTTATCAAACCTACTTAATCACTTATTACTTAATTGTTTCAATTTTAAGTGCTGAATATGGGATATCAAACAACCCCTAAAGTATGTCTCTTTTCCTCGTTAAATAAGACAAGTTATGTGGGACCTGCATCAACAAATATAAAACATGAATTTAAATGAGTATATATAACAGTACGACGACCATCAAAGTGATTTAATTTTTTCATGAGTACTTGAAGAAATTTTAGAAATGAATGATTGCATACAACAAAGTGAAAAAGCTACGGACATCCACGGGTGGCTTACCGATTCTGTACCGACGGATTTTGTAATTTGAATAACAAATAAAAATATTGGATTGAGCATCTACACATATCGGATTAAACTGATGTTTCACGGGCCCACTCCAATTTTTTTTTTTTAAATTATTGAACGGCTTGGATTTTTAGTGCAGGACTAAGAGTGGGCCCCACGTGGCTATCGATGCAGAATCAATAAGCCACCTGTTGGTGGCTATAGAAGGAATCATTTTCTAAAACCTATCCTTAATTAGGCTCTATTTGAAACTTAGGCTATATTTTAGTAAACTTTTTTTCTTTCTTCGTTTTGTGTGTTTTGTTCGTTTTTTCTGAATTTTTGTTAGATTTGCATTATATTTTTTGGATTAATTGTCCACCTCGATGAGAAGAGTCTAAAAAGTGTAAAATTATGACAAAAAATAAAAAAAAATACTCCGTACCAAACAACAGTGTGTTTCATCTAAAGCTTCGTTTAATATGAATTTTTTTCAGTATCGGCCCACAATTTCATACTTTTCTGATTCCTCTCGTCGAGACGAAAGATTAATTCCAAAAATTACTGCAAAAAGTTACGAAAAATTTAAAAAAAATTACCGAAAAAAATTTTAGACGAAAAATTTACAAGAACGGAGATACTAGGTTTGAAGCATAATTTGCAGTTTGACCCCATAAAATTGTGTTCTATTTCTCCCAGTGTTGTACAAAAGGTGCTCCACGAAATGAAGTACGGATTGTGAAGAAACTCATTTCGAAGTTGAATGGGATAAATCGATTGGAGAATAAATTCTTTCCACCAAACCCCACTTTTCTCAATGGAGATTGTACATTGCTTTGCTTTGGTTTGGTGAAAAAACATTAACCCTTTGCATGCCAAATGGGAATATATGACGTACGTATATCATTTTCAAATAAAAAAAGGTCAGCCATGAGTTTTTCAATTCCAATGCATATCTTATCAAAGAAATATTATTAAAGCAAAAATATCTCTTAGTATAGTATGACGATAGATAAGTTTTGACCTCATTACCCAAAATTTCTTGACTCCGTCCTAGAGATACCTCTAGGCATTGTGAACGCCGCCAATCCTACCCGGTTTACCAAACAAGGACCTAATGACTCAGAAGTTTTTTTTTGATGCAAATAGGGTATAGTCACGACTTCACGTGGTACCCGAGCGCACATCCGAGCCGTCCAAACGTGTTTTGAACGGCCAGGATCTTAGAGAGAGAGAGAGAAAGAGAAGAGAGAGTGGTCGGATGAGGGGGAAAGAGAGTGGTCGGTTGAAGGGGAGAGAGAGTATTTGGATCTAGCTGTTCAAAACACATTTGAATAGTTCAGATGAGCATTAAGTATCGTCACATAGTACCCAATTTGCACCCAAAAACTTCTCCCTAATAACTACTAGATTCACTCCTTCTTTTCCTTAGTATATTTTATTTCTTCCTTGTTCTGTCACTGACTCGAATACGCACGATGTACGAAAAATTCCTATGCCCCGTGCATGAACGGGATTGCATGGATCCAACCCCTCTAACAATCCCAAGGTGGTAGGTATGCTTGAGAAATGAGAATCATAACCTCACTTTGATTTGATGTCTCCAAATTCCAATTGTTAAAAAAATAATTTGTAACTCAGGTGTTCGGATCGGTTTACATACGCAGAATTACAGCCCACTTCTGAGGCGCCGGTGGCCCTAACTAAAGAGAACAAAATTGATCCTAAAGAAGTTGACAACACCTTCGATTTTCGGAAAAAAATGTTTTATATATTGCAATTGAAAAGAGAAATGAATTTTGCACTCTATTTTCATACACTTTTTTTTCATAAATGCATTAAAGATTCCATTTGAAAATTGCTTTGTGTGTAATTTAGAGCATAAAAGACAACTTTTAGAATACCAAGGGATTGGCCAAGCGGTCTTGGCATTGAATTTAGAGGTTTGCAACCTCTTAAGGTCTCATGTTTGATTATTCTTATCTACAATTTTTGAGGTCATCTCACCCCATGTGTAAGCATGTGAAACATCTATAGGAAAGGCTGTCGGGATTAGTAAAATTTGTGCGCAATCTTGTCCGAGACACCCTGCATTACCAAAAAAAAACTTTTAGAATGTATTTACAAGAAAACAGAGTACAAAAACCATTTCCCAACTTCTAAAAAAAAAGATAGATTCCTTCTTCTTCTTTTTTTACATCAACTATCACTAAAATAGTGTCCTATTCGTGCCACTCTGTTCAACCTCTCCCCAAAGGACAATGAAATTAATGGGATGAATTGAGACTTTAATTATGTTAGAACTTAGGGGATGAATCATAACCACAGTATTATTATAACCCTTCATTAAGTATATATTATTACTAATCCTTCATTAGTACTACCAAACTTTGGAGTCAGCTGTCTTGTCCCTATTGTGTTCCATAGTAGTAGTAGCATTTTTTTATGAACGTGTCGTGTCCCTATTGATATGGTACGTGATAATATGAGCGCACTAAAGAATAAAAAGAGATGGGTTTGGATCGATACTCCCCGGTCCAACTTTTGGACTCGATGAAGCGGACAAAATCCGTACCATTGATTGCAGTAGTGAATGATCCGGGCTTAGGCTGTTTCGTCCAGTTCAAATTAAGGACCGGAGTGTGGAAACTTCACATCCAACTCAAAGCCAATTGGCAATGAGTGGAGAGACCCTCATGTATATTAAACGATCACTCATTCTACTAATGATCCGGGTTTAGGCTGTTTCGTCCAGTCCAAATTAAGGACTGGAGTGTGGAAACTTCACATCCAACTCAAAGCCAATTGGCAATGAGTGGAGAGGCCCTCATGTATATTAAACTATCACTCATTTTACTTCCAAGCAATGTGAGACTATAATTTCTGTAACATCCCCCTCACGTGTAGCCGCTTTTGAGGTCTGTCACGTGTAGCCATTTCTTGGGTCTATCATCGTAGAGCCTTTTTGCTAGTCTATCATCATAGGGTGTTGTAGATTGTGAATTCTTTAAACGTGGGATAGAATATGCCTCGCTCTGATACCATGTGGAAACTTTATATCCATCCCAAAATCAATTGGTAATGAGTGGATAGATCCCTCATGTTATTAGGTAATCGCCCATTCCACTCTTCGCTCAGGATTAGTTTATTTTTTTAGGATCGTCTTTGGCATTTTACTACCTCATTTGGCTTTAAAAGTGGAATAGTAACTTCTTTTTTGTCTTTATTCAAAAAAAATTTGCATTTGTTAGTTTTACGTCAAACTTTTGTGACTTATTGATTTGTTTCGGCGAGAGGAATCGGAAAAGTAAAAAATTTTGATCGAAACTCCTAATTTTTTTCAAAAAGACAAGAATAAGTATAAAAAGCTGACTTATTGACTTATTATTGTCTTTATTCAAAAAATTATGAGTTTCGATCAAAAATTTTTACTTTTCCGATTTCTCTCTTCGAGACGAATCAATAAGTCACAAAAGTTTGACACAAAAAACAAATGCAGGATTTTTTTGAATAAGAACAAAAAAATAAGTCACACAACTTTTTAATCCAAACCCACATCTTTATGTATATGTACGGGGA
This sequence comes from Rhododendron griersonianum, assembly GCA_018127125.1. Lineage (NCBI taxonomy): Eukaryota > Viridiplantae > Streptophyta > Magnoliopsida > Ericales > Ericaceae > Rhododendron > Rhododendron griersonianum. The sequence continues at coordinate 9,656,338 of CM030797.1, read as the reverse complement.
GAGAGAGAGAGAGAGAGAGAGAGAGAGAGAGAGAGAGAGAGAGAGAGAGAGAGAGAGAGAGAGAGAGGGGCTCTGTGGTTGGGGACAAGAAGCATCTTTCTTTTGTTCGATCAATTACAAGAAGCATCTTTTAACATATGAAAATGAAGCAAAACTATGTGCACAGTGCACCCATGAGATTCCCCACGAGAACAAAAGGCTAATTCAATTAAAGAATTGGAAGAATTAACTTGGTTTGAGTCATGTGATCAGTCTTGTCACTTTCCCACAACCCACAGAACTGAAATTCTACAGGTAGAGCAATTGTTATTGGAGTACTAGCTATCCATTTGTGCACAGTCGATTGGTACCATAGTTGAGTTCATCCATAATTGAGGGAAGGTGTGTGAAGCGATCAGAGTTACGCATTACCCTAACCACATGATCGTGTAAACTCCATGCGCTTATAAAGTGGTGGGGCGTAAACGGTGATCACAATACCTGTATTCATGCATTTATCATACTCATGATACTGATATGAATACTCAGTATTTTTATTTCAAAATCTTTGATGATTTGCATTGCATTCTTTAAAATCACACGACACAAAACGATGAATAAATGAATCGGCGTAGACACAACATAAAGCACGTAAAAACACGAAAATACAATATACTAGATTAGCAATAGTCTGTCTATTCGACACCTTTAGAGGCGGGTATCATAGGATTTCAAAAAAGAAATTCCCTATGTACAAAAAATTAACACAACAACCCCAACTCCTATGGCCCTACCTAACCCATTAACAAGGGCCTTAACATCCTCTCTATAAAAATTGAACCTAATTTAAGTGTAGCTAAACAATCGTTGGATCGAGTGCCCCAGTTCTACAGGCTTTTCACCTTCACCATAGCCAATGTGTTTGTTCCAAGCAAGCACAGGCAAATTGTCTAGTAGGTAGTTTAATCAAAAAAACTTTTCTGGCCGGTGCCAAAATCCAAAACCCCAAACGGGGTAATGTGATACATATGACAAATTGTAATCTTAGGTATGCAAGGAAGAACTTTACAGCTTGACAAGATTAATGGTTTGTCAAAAAAGGACTAACTACAGAGGAAGCCATTGGTATCACAAATGTGTTTTTCATGGACATAACAAAGGGAAAATGACGGCCCAGGACGTGTTTTGATAATTAATACACGCCAAGTACATGCTGAGAACATTTGTTAAAGCTGAAAATGTCTTTGGTGGGTATTAATTATCAAAATACATCATTGGCCATCATTTTCCCCATAACAAAAGAAGGTTGCATCCAAGATTCATGTTTTATGTTTTTTATTTCATATGAAAAGGATTTCTAAAAAAGGGCCTGCAGCCTTTTTAGAAATATACGCCTTTTCTAATTATAAAGAATTGGAAGAATTTAACTTGGTTTGAGTCGTGTGATCAGTCTTGTCACTTCCCCACAACCCACAGAACAAAAAATCTACAAGTAGAGCAATTGTTATTGGAGTACTAGCTATCCATTTGTGCACAGTCGGTCAGTACCCATAGTTGAGTTCATCCATAATTGAGGTGTACAAAGCGATAAGAACAACGTGCGGTGAATTTTAAAAAAGCAACAAAAATGAGATGAGAACTACACGAATGCGGCAGAGGAGGTTGGGATGCTATACGACAATAGCAGTAATGACAACGACATCAAAATGTACTATCGACTTTGCAGACTACCCTAACCATACGATCGTGTAAAATCCATACGCATATAAAATGGCTGATGGAATGGGGTGTGAACGAAGATCACAATACCTGTATTCATGCATTCATCACGTTGACACTTATATAAATACTCAGTATTTTTTATTTCTAGATCCTGATGATTTGCATTTCATTCTTTAAACTCACACGACACAAAACGATGAATAAATGAATCGGAGTAGACACAACATGAAGCACGTAAAAAGCACGAAAATACAATAGACTAGATTAGCAAGAGGCTGTCTATTTGATACCAATGGCTTCCACAGAGGAAGCCATTGGTATCACAAATTTGTTTTTCATAGACATCACAAAGGGAAAATGACAACCCAGGACGTGTTTTGATAATTAATACCCGCCAAGTACTTACTGAGAACATTTGTTAATACTGAAAATATCTTTGGTGGGTATTAATTATCAAAACACGTTCTTGGCCATCATTTTCCCCATAACAAAAGAAGGTTGCATCCATGATTCATGTTTTATGTTTTTTATTTCATATGGAAAGGATTTCTAAAAAAGGGCTTGCAACCTTTTTAGAAATATACGCATTTTCTAATTATAAAGAATTAGAAGAATTTAACTTGGTTTGAGTCGTGTGATCAGTCTTGTCACTTCCCCACAACCCACAGAACAGAAAATCTGAAAGCAGAGCAATTGTTTGTGGAGTACTAGCAATCCATTTGTGCACAGTCGGTCGGTACCTATAGTTGAGTTCATCCATAATTGAGGTGTACAAAGCGATAAGACCTACGTCCGGTGAATTTTCAAAAAGTAACAAAAATGTGATGAGAACTACACGAATGCGGCAGAGGAGGTTGGGATGCTACACGACGATAGCAGTAACGACAACGGCATCAAAATGTAATATCGACTTTGCAGACTACCCTAACCACACGATCGTGTAAAGTCCATACGCATATAAAATGGCTGACGGAATGGGGTGTGAATGGAGATCACAATACCTATATTCGTGCATTTATCACATTGATACTTACTTATATAAATACTCAGTATTTTTTATTTCTAGATCCTAATGATTTGCATTTCATTCTTTAAAACTCACATAACACAAAACGATGAATAAATGAATCGGAGTATTCACAACATGAAGCACGTAAATAGCAAGAAAATACAATAGACTAGATTAGCAAGAGGCTGTCTATTTGACACCTTTAGAGGCGTGTACCGCGTAGGCTTTCAAAAAACATTTTCCCTAGGTTCAAGAAATTAACACAACTACCCCAACTCCAACGGGCCTACCCAACCTCAACAAGGGCCATAACATCCTCTCTATAAAAATTGAACCCAATCTAAGTGCAGCTAAACAATCGTTGAACCGAGTGTCCCAGTTCCACAGGCTTTTGAACGTTACCTGATAAGCACCCGATAATGTAATAAAGGGTGCACTAGTAGTTAGTTTTAGTTTATTTTATCACCTAATTAGTTGCTTTTAATTGCTTTTGCTTGTAGAGTATGCTAGTCTTGTTTTGTAGGTAAATCACCAAATAAAGGGGTTTTAAGAGCAAGACACAGCCCGAGCAATGACCAAGGCAAAGCATCAAAGCGTGACCCGATGGCCAAGGCATCCTAGTCCAGCCAAGGGAGGCCAAAGCAGCAAGTGGCCCGAGCAATGGCCAAGGCAAAGCAAAAAGCAGCCAAAGCAATGATCAAGCAGTCAAGGCGTGGCCCGTTGCAAGGCAGCCCGGGCAAGCGAGGCAGGCAGCTTGGCCAAGGCAAGGCGTGAGCGAGCAAAGCATGAGCGAGCAGGAGCAGGCAAGGCGTGGCCCGACGCAAGACAGCCCGGGCAAGCCAAAGCAAGGCTGCCCCTAAGCACTTCGGCATCGATGGGTAAAACCATTGCCATCGGTGCCGAGCCCTTATCTCAGCCAGCAGCCATAACCCGCTAGGCATCGATGGCAAGGCCATTGCTGTCACGCCCTCGATTTTTAACATAAATTATAAACATTTTTAATAAATAAAACCTTCACTGAAATACCGGAAATACCCAAATGACATACTTTTCCCAGTTTTCAAAGTTAAATTTGAGTTACAATCTTGGTTCGAAGCCCCAAGTTATACAAACGCTAAAACAATATTACAATTTTCATTAATCAATTTTCCGAATACTTCTTTAAAAAAAATGCAAACTTGACTCCTCATTTGAACCTCCGAGACACGTGATCAGCAAGCACGGGATGCACGTCATGCCAACTTCCTTGACCTTTACCTGAAAATGATAGGTTGAGCTACACTAGCCCAGTAGAGAAATCTATACTCAAGTTATATGGAAATGAGATGAAATATACACCTGACACGAATGAGACACCCAATTGAACATGAGACACAAGAGGGATTACAAAAAAAGAACTGACGAATTTAGACCTTTCCGTATATCTTAGAGATAACCCTAACCATCCATGCATCAACTAGAAGAAGCATTAGGACTCATATCAATCAAACAAACAACAATTATAGTTCAACCAACAACGTTTCAAATGAATTCCACAAACCATCTCCTCTTTTCATACCATCCACCATGGTGCCTCATTACTTAAAACTTTCCTTTTAGATTTCCAAAACATTTTAGGAAAAACTCAAGACCATCACAGGTCAAGCTCCGTTGATTCGAGCTTGAATGCCGGAGTCCGTTGATTTGTGCCCAAATACCGGATCCGTTGATTCGCTCAAGATACCGGAGGATTTTTAAATAAAATCCTCTTTTCAAAACTCAAATTGCTTTCTTTGATAAAAATCAACCTTTCATTCTCTGTCTCGGCAACCACAATCTCAAGCAATCATGCAATCCAAACATCAATATAGACCTCTAAGGTCAATCAAAATTCTCTTCATCATGCGAGACATTCAACTGTGTTACCACCCCTTGCGTCACATTGAATTCTCTCAACCTGGGTTTCCGCACTACCACACCTTGCGTTGCGGGCCCTCTAGAGTCCCCGCATTTCCACACCTTGCGTTGCAGGACCCTCAATTCAGAATTCACAACTCACGTAAACATAAAAAGCGTTATCAATCCGTATATAAACAAACATCACTTTCCACACTCACAATCGTTCTTACATCATTAACCATGCATACCAACTCATAAGTACACCCCATTATACATTGATAAATACTTTAAGTCCACGTTATTCATCAAAGTCAATCACGACGCCCTACGTCACATATCGAACCCGCAAAGACTCTACGACACACCACCCACTTGGTTCCTAACAGAAAACATATCGAACGAGGACACGAGTCACAATACTACCCATAGGATCACTAGACAAACTCAAGTCTACGCGTAACGTTCACCTCTTACTCCCTTATAGCCCACGGTACTCCAACCACCCTTACGGTATATATTCTCCAACCAACGACACTAATATTATACACTAACGAGTGCTCAGAGACAAGATCGAACAACGAACCATTAGGGCATAAGCAACCCTACTCAAGAGTGACTTAAACATAGTCTAATCATATAGGAAGTCATAACACGGAACGAATATAACCTAGGAGTAGCCGCAAACATCGACCGACTGACACACCTCTACTCAAATGGTCATAACTTTCTGTGTACAAAGAGTTTAAAGGTGATTTTGGTGGCAAACGAAAGCTAACTTCCAGACCTTCGATTCGATATAAAGTTTGCGTGAAACGGGCATCGGATGAAGGAGTTATGGCCGTTCAAAGTTGGGCTGAAACCCAAAAACGGGAAGAAATTTCCAGATTTGATAGAAGCACAAAACCCAACCTCAAGCACAAAATAAAGCACGATCCAGGTACATAAACATCACACTAACGCATAACGAGAGTAAGAAATCCCTACCACAATGGGTTTTGAGCAAAACCCTAAGTAACCCAAGCTTGAAACACCAAGATCTAGCTCCTCCCAAGCTACAATACGAGACCTAGGTCCAAGATTTCCCAAGATCAAGAGAAATAAGTGAGGTTCAACAAGTGATTGAGAGGAGAGAGAGAGAAATCCGAAAATGATGAAGTTCTTACCTCTTTGAACGCAATAACCTTGATTCCGAATGAAATTAGGATGAACAACCCATAGATCTTGAAGATTTTGAGGTGTTTGATGTAGAAATCCAAGAATTTGGGTGAGAGATTGAAGAGAGAAGGTAGAGGGGTGATTTTAGGGCTTGGTTCGTGGCCTTGGAGTGAGAAAATAACATAAGAGGTCTATTTATAGTGGTCCAAGAAGCGTGCTGAAAATCTGCAGAAAACGCAGCATGTACCGGTACGGGTAAAAGCTGTACCAGTTCATGAACCTTCAAACTGTCAAAAATCACAACTTCTGGATACCATGTACCGGTACGGGGAAAAGCTGTACCGGTTCATGAAGTGCAGAAAAAGGAAAATTTTCCAACGGACACCGAAACGAACCTGACTTGGTACTAACACTTCCAAACATCATTGCAACATCAAAACTAACATTTTACTATCCTACGAGAGTCCGATACACACCCGGATACGTATCTCCGTATACCCCACAACATACGAGCGATTTTACCAACAATACAACTAATTGATGAAATAAACGATTTCGAAATTAAAACAAATTTGCGAGTCTCTACAATCTATCCTCCTTAAAGAAATTTCGTCCCAAAATTTACAATTCAAGCCAACTAAGCTCATCCCTCGCGATACCTAACCTTATGCCACATTTCCACAATTTAACGGTATGCTCCTACCGCTCAACAGTCGATCTCGTATGCCTAGGATGTACATTGGTTTCTTCCCAAGAATCACACCAACCTCTAACCGCTCTCCTGAAATCTCAACCTTCACAGACACTCAAATTCTAACACTCACTCTAAGATTCATCAACTTATATCCCCTCGTTTACCCAAAACTTTGAATCTTACATTCTCTCTCTCTTTTTGCCAACTATCAATCTAGAAAATCTCGAATAATCTCTATGGTAGTAAAACCAAGAAAGCCCAAAATTCAATGATTAGACCTCATAGTGACCCTCACCATCTGCTCAGTTTTAACACCAATTCTCCATGATTGAACTTCTTACGTCTCAAAGCTATTGATATCCTTCTCGACTTTGAAAGTAAATACATCCCACGATCGATCCCATTCTATTGATAGTACTGAGGATAGACACCGACACCAAACGCACATAAGACAACCGCTAGTCACAGTCTCCAACTCACACCTCTTCTTCTTCTTCTTTTTTTTCACATAACTCTTCCCTATGAACTCTACACAAGCCTCGAACGTCTTTTCGTCCATCTAACATTCAATCACAATCAAGATTCTAACTACACAAGACAAAAAAATAATTCCTCATAGCAAATACCCACATACGCTTCATTGTTTATTCTACATTGTGTAATAAAAGTAAACTTCACACATTGGGGCTACATAACAAGTCAAACATATAGGTTTAAACTAAGTCGCAACGAATTTCATACACGAAACATCCCAACAAACCAACCATACCATTTAACAGCTTACACGATACCAAACACATTCACGCATTAATAGGCTCACCCCATATCCAACGGATCCACAGAGTGCCCAACAGACTCACCAAGTATCCAACACTTCACAATTCATGGTTCTAAAAAGCCCTACAGCTTATCTCATTCTTCCCAATCTCGTGAAGCCTCACACCACGTCTATTCACTTTACCGATCTCAATCATTTCCATTCATTTAGTCAAAGCAAATCGCACAATTCCCAAATTCATAATCTCAAACATCACATCACAGATACACGTATTATCAGTTCTAATTATTCCCCTATTCCATCAACATCACAACCTAACAACATATCTATACTTCTCGTTATATTCTAAGACTCTGACTACTTCGTTACTTAAGAATTAATCTCACTCACACCAATGATTTCTAACGGTTCCGCTCACCACACACCTCACAGCTCTCGATTTTCCCTCAATCAAGTAATCATGTCAATCTCAATATCCCTCAAAGGCATTCGCCACTTGTACACTCAACCTCAGGAACAACGACTTCCATTACCACCACCATCTCTGCTATCACTATTATCTCTTAATCTTTCTTAAACAGACTTATCATCTCAACGACGCCTAAACATGTCCTATACTGTCATTAGTCTAGCCTTCATACTTGGTTACACTCCACACACAATCTCTACGCTTCAATCCTTCAATTTACAGCATACTATTTCTCCACACGCCTATCCCTTCCAAGTTCCTACCATTTCCCACCCAGGATATCATTTACACTTCGCCTCATTATCTGCCTCAACAGTTCACATCCGTATTGCCCTCACTTCAGTTAAGTCTCTCACCATACACTTACATCAATCACTCGGCTCAAGTCACATCGATATAGGTCACCTCAAGTCTTGTTGTCCCTCTTACAAAATTCCTATATACAGCCATCTATCTAAATTCCCAAACCTAGAGATCTAGCTAGTCCCCTATACACAATCCTAGTGTCCAATTGACTTTCCGAGACTTCCATCTAGAAGGAGCGGTGATCAAGCGCCTCTTCCAACTGGATCTCATCGGTAGTCGCCTGGGTGTCCAGAAGACACATACCGTATCTAGACACCCTATCGATAACTCTTATTTTCCTAAGTCAACCTCAGATACTTACAACTCTCTACGAAGGCTTGACTTGTCTGATCTATACTTAATATCACCACCTCAATGACTACCATAACGATAACAAAGCACAATCACTGCCACGACAAAACATCATCTCTTCACACATTCAAGATACTCCTTAGTTCAATCCCCTAGCTATGATACACCTTACTCACTTTCTGGACAAACTATGCTCCTGTCACACCTTACCTCACATAAAAATTACTTAAAGTATTTAAAAGTTAACAAGTAACCTGCACAATCCAAATAAAACACATCAGGTACTTAGCTCACAAATCTTACTAACAGTCTAACACTTCTATTACATACTAACAGATATCATCTCTCACGTGTCAACCTCGCCACTATGCATAACTACCACAATCCTTCACGACTTTCCAGCTCATCTAAAAGGTATCTTACCACGTAGAATCCAATAACAAGACTGCTAACGGAAACCACAATAATAACAACAAACGCTGCCACATCCCCTACGCATAGACCAAACTTCCATTCTTCCCAAACAAGGGTCGCCAGCATTCCACCTAACAGAGTAAACGTAAATACAAGCCACACTGTTGAACAAACGTCGGTCATGCAAGCACACACATGTTTTTGTTAAAAAAAATGCAATGACTTTTGAACCCATGAGACTAAAAATCTCCCCACGGTCTCAAAGTATTCTAACCTAGTTGCTCTGATACCAATTTGTCACGCCCTCGATTTTTTACATAAATTATAAACATTTTTAATAAATAAAACCTTCACTGAAATACCGGAAATACCCAAATGACATATTTTTCCCAGTTTTCAAAATTAAATTTGAGTTACAATCTTGGTTCGAAGCCCCAAGTTATACAAACGCTAAAACAATATTACAATTTTCATTAATCAATTTTCCGAATACTTCTTTAAAAAAAATGCAAACTTGACTCCTCATTTGAACCTCCGAGACACGTGATCAGCAAGCACGGGATGCACGTCATGCCAACTTCCTTGACCTTTACCTGAAAATGATAGGTTGAGCTACACTAGCCCAGTAGAGAAATCTATACTCAAGTTATATGGAAATGAGATGAAATATACACCTGACACGAATGAGACACCCAATTGAACATGAGACACAAGAGGGATTACAAAAAAGAACTGACGAATTTAGACCTTTCCGTATATCTTAGAGATAACCCTAACCATCCATGCATCAACTAGAAGAAGCATTAGGACTCATATCAATCAAACAAACAACAATTATAGTTCAACCAACAACGTTTCAAATGAATTCCACAAACCATCTCCTCTTTTCATACCATCCACCATGGTGCCTCATTACTTAAAACTTTCCTTTTAGATTTCCAAAACATTTTAGGAAAAACTCAAGACCATCACAGGTCAAGCTCCGTTGATTCGAGCTTGAATGCCGGAGTCCGTTGATTTGTGCCCAAATACCGGATCCGTTGATTCGCTCAAGATACCGGAGGATTTTTAAATAAAATCCTCTTTTCAAAACTCAAATTGCTTTCTTTGATAAAAATCAACCTTTCATTCTCTGTCTCGGCAACCACAATCTCAAGCAATCATGCAATCCAAACATCAATATAGACCTCTAAGGTCAATCAAAATTCTCTTCATCATGCGAGACATTCAACTGTGTTACCACCCCTTGCGTCACATTGAATTCTCTCAACCTGGGTTTCCGCACTACCACACCTTGCGTTGCGGGCCCTCTAGAGTCCCCGCATTTCCACACCTTGCGTTGCAGGACCCTCAATTCAGAATTCACAACTCACGTAAACATAAAAAGCGTTATCAATCCGTATATAAACAAACATCACTTTCCACACTCACAATCGTTCTTACATCATTAACCATGCATACCAACTCATAAGTACACCCCATTATACATTGATAAATACTTTAAGTCCACGTTATTCATCAAAGTCAATCACGACGCCCTACGTCACATATCGAACCCGCAAAGACTCTACGACACACCACCCACTTGGTTCCTAACAGAAAACATATCGAACGAGGACACGAGTCACAATACTACCCATAGGATCACTAGACAAACTCAAGTCTACGCGTAACGTTCACCTCTTACTCCCTTATAGCCCACGGTACTCCAACCACCCTTACGGTATATATTCTCCAACCAACGACACTAATATTATACACTAACGAGTGCTCAGAGACAAGATCGAACAACGAACCATTAGGGCATAAGCAACCCTACTCAAGAGTGACTTAAACATAGTCTAATCATATAGGAAGTCATAACACGGAACGAATATAACCTAGGAGTAGCCGCAAACATCGACCGACTGACACACCTCTACTCAAATGGTCATAACTTTCTGTGTACAAAGAGTTTAAAGGTGATTTTGGTGGCAAACGAAAGCTAACTTCCAGACCTTCGATTCGATATAAAGTTTGCGTGAAACGGGCATCGGATGAAGGAGTTATGGCCGTTCAAAGTTGGGCTGAAACCCAAAAACGGGAAGAAATTTCCAGATTTGATAGAAGCACAAAACCCAACCTCAAGCACAAAATAAAGCACGATCCAGGTACATAAACATCACACTAACGCATAACGAGAGTAAGAAATCCCTACCACAATGGGTTTTGAGCAAAACCCTAAGTAACCCAAGCTTGAAACACCAAGATCTAGCTCCTCCCAAGCTACAATACGAGACCTAGGTCCAAGATTTCCCAAGATCAAGAGAAATAAGTGAGGTTCAACAAGTGATTGAGAGGAGAGAGAGAGAAATCCGAAAATGATGAAGTTCTTACCTCTTTGAACGCAATAACCTTGATTCCGAATGAAATTAGGATGAACAACCCATAGATCTTGAAGATTTTGAGGTGTTTGATGTAGAAATCCAAGAATTTGGGTGAGAGATTGAAGAGAGAAGGTAGAGGGGTGATTTTAGGGCTTGGTTCGTGGCCTTGGAGTGAGAAAATAACATAAGAGGTCTATTTATAGTGGTCCAAGAAGCGTGCTGAAAATCTGCAGAAAACGCAGCATGTACCGGTACGGGTAAAAGCTGTACCAGTTCATGAACCTTCAAACTGTCAAAAATCACAACTTCTGGATACCATGTACCGGTACGGGGAAAAGCTGTACCGGTTCATGAAGGGCAGAAAAAAGAAAATTTTCCAACGGACACCGAAACGAACCTGACTTGGTACTAACACTTCCAAACATCATTGCAACATCAAAACTAACATTTTACTATCCTACGAGAGTCCGATACACACCCGGATACGTATCTCCGTATACCCCACAACATACGAGCGATTTTACCAACAATACAACTAATTGATGAAATAAACGATTTCTGAAATTAAAACAAATTTGCGAGTCTCTACAATTGCCAGCGGTACCGAACCCCTTAACAGCAATTTAAGGGCTTTGCCATCGGTACCGAGGGCTTATGGGGGGCATCTTTGGATCCTTTAAGGAATATTCTGAGCGCGTCCTTAGGGCCTATAAATACCCTGTGATGTCATTTTGTACAAACACGTAGTGCATTAGATTTGAACGCATTTTTAGATCTAGACTTAGATTTCAAATTGTTCTTGGGGTTCTTGAAGTGTTCTTTATTTTCCAGCTCTTATTTCTGCATTTCCTACCCTTGTAAGTTAACTTTGACTCTTATCTCCTTAATTAAAGTTGTTTATTATCTCCCGATCTATCTTTCCATCTAATTTTCTCTTAGGCTTGTGTTTACAATTATGCTAAGTAGATTTTTGCTTGCTCTTATCTCCATGGATATGAGTGAGTAGTTTTTAAGGTTGGGTCATGGGGTGATTAGCACCCCATGGCTTGAGTAAAAATTGCATTTTTCACCAAAAAGTTTGCAACTTCGTTGGAAATTGATGTGGGGCTTGGATTTGTTTTTCAAATTACCGAGGTGTTAACCTCCTTGATCATGTGTAGTTAAGAGCTTCGCCTACTTACCACACATGATGCTTGGAGCTCTGACGCTCGAGGTGATTGCTAAATAAATTCTATAGCTAGCTTTATTTTCGAACCATCTTATCTTCCGGGTTAAACCGTGTATTAGGGTGGAAAATGTGGTTTTGCTTGAGTCGTGGGTGTTAGTGATTCCTAGACCTAACCTGTTTTTATCTAGTTTATTCTCGTTTAATTTAGCCTTTTTACTTTCCACCGCATACGAAAAACCAAGTTGGCTGACTAAAAGCCGGAAACCATACTTGCATCTTCAATCCATCAAGCCGTATTATTTATCCCTTGGGTACGATCCCGGACTTCTGGATTTATTATGCTTCAATTGGACGCTTATGCCCTACGCTTGGGGTGATCTCTTTTGATATGTATCGAGAACGAAGCATTACCATAGCTAATGTGTTTGTTCCGAGCAGGCTTAGACAAATTGACTAGTAGGTAGTTTAATCAAAAAAGCTTTCCTAGCCGGTGCAAAATTCAAAACCCCAAAAGGGGTAATTTGATACATATAACAAATTGTAATCTTAGGTATGCAAGGACGAACTTTACAGCTTGACAAGATTAATGGTTTGTCAAAAAAGGACTAACCACAGAGGAAGCCATTGGTATCACAAATGTGCTTTTAATGGACATAACAAAGGCAAAATGATGGCCCAGGACGTGTTTTGATAATTAATACCCACAAAGGACATGCTTAGAACATTTGTAAATGCTGAAAATGTCCTTGCTGGGTATTAATTATCAAAACACGTCCTTGGCCATCATTTTCCCCATAACAAAAGATGTTTGCATCCATGATTCACGTTTTCTGTTTTTCATTTCATATGGAAACGATTTCTAAAAAAGGGCCTGCAGCCTTTTTAGAAATATACGCCTTTTCTAATTATAAAGAATTGGAAGAATTTAACTTGGTTTGGTTCGTGTGATCAGTTTTGTCACTTCCCCACAACCCACAGAATAGAAAATCTGCAAGCAGAGCAATTGTTATTGGAGTGCTAGCTATCCATTTGTTCACAGTCGGTTGGTACCCATAGTTGAGTTCATCCATAATTAAGGTGTACTAAGCGATAAGAACTACGTCAGGTGAATCTTCAAAAAGCAACAAAAATGTGATGATAACTACACGAATGAGGTAGAGGAGGTTGGGTTGCTATGCGATGATAGCAGAAACGATAACGGCATCAAAATGTAATATCGACTTTGCAAACTACCCTAACCACACGATCGTGCAAAGTCCATACGCATATAAAATGGCTAACGGAATGGGGTGTGAACGGAGATCACAATGCCTGTATTCATGCATTTATCACATTGATACTTATATAGATACTCAATATTTTTTATTTCTAGATCCTGATGATTTGCATTTCATTCTTTAAACTCACACGACACAAAACGATGAATAAATGAATCGGAATAGATACAACATGAAGCACGTAAAAAGCACGGAAATACAACAGACTAGATTAGCAAGAGGCTGTCTATTTTGATACCAATGGCTTCCACAGAGGAAGCCATTGGTATCACAAATTTGTTTTTCATGGACATAACAAAGGAAAAATGACGGCCCAGGACGTGTTTTGATAATTAATACCCGCCAAGGACATGCTGAGAACATTTGTTAATGCTGAAAATGTCTTTGCTGGATATTAATTATCAAAACACGTCCTTGACCATCATTTTTCCCATAACAAAAGAAGGTTGCATCCGTGATTCATGTTTTCTGTTTTTTATTTCATATGGAAATGATTTCTAAAAAAGGGGCCTGCAGTCTTTTTATAAATATACACCTTTTCTAATTATAAAGAATTGGAAGAATTTAACTTTGTTTGAGTCGTGTGATCAGTCTTTTCACATCCCCACAACCCACAGAACAGAAAATCTACAAGCAGAGCAATTGTTATTAGAGTACTAGCTATCCATTTGTGCACAGTCGGTCGGTACCCATAGTTGAGTTCATCCATAATTGAGGTGTACAAAGCGATAAGAACTACGTGCGGTGAATTTTCAAAAAGCAACAAAAATGTGATGAGAATTACACGAATGCGGTAGAGGAGGTTGGGATGCTAAGCGACGATAGCAGTACGACTACGACATCAAAATGTAATATCGACTTTGAAGACTACCCTAACCACACGATCGTGTAAAGTCCATACACATATAAAATGGCTGATGGAATGGGGGGTGAACGAAGATCACAATACCTGTATTCATGCATTTATCACATTGATACTTATAAAAATACTCTGTATTTTTTATTTCTAGATCCCAATGATTTGCATTTTATTCTTTAAACTCACACGACACAAAACGATGAATGAATTAGAGTAAACACACATGAAGCACGTAAAAAGCATGAAAATACAATAGACTAGATTAGCAAGAGGCTGTCTATTTGACACCTTCAGAGGAGTGTACCGTAGGCTATCAAAAAACATTTTCCCTAGGTACAAGAAATTTACACAACTACCCCAACTACTACGACCCTACCCAACCTCAACAAGGGCCATAACATCCTCACTATAAAAGTTGAACCTAATCTAAGTGCAGCTAAACAATCGTTGAACCGAGTGCCCTAGTTCCAAAGGCTTTTGACATTTACCATAGCCAATGTGTTTGTTCTATGTAGGCTCAGGCAAATTGACTAGTAGGCAGTTTAATCAAAAAAGCTTTCCCGACCGGTGCCAAAATTCAAAACCCCAAAATGGGTAATGTGATACATATGACAAATTGTAATCTTAGGTATGCAAGGAAGAACTTTACAACTTGACAAGATTAATGGTTTGTCAAAAAAGGACTAACCACAGAGGAAGTCGTTGGTATCACAAATGTGTTTTTCATGGACATAACAAAGGGAAAATGACGGCCCAGGACGTGTTTTGATAATTAATACGCACGAAGGAAAAGCTGAGAACATTTGTTAATGCTGAAAATGTCCTTGCTGGGTATCAAT
Organism: Rhododendron griersonianum; assembly: GCA_018127125.1. Taxonomy (NCBI): domain Eukaryota; kingdom Viridiplantae; phylum Streptophyta; class Magnoliopsida; order Ericales; family Ericaceae; genus Rhododendron; species Rhododendron griersonianum. Next base: position 9,641,074 of record CM030797.1, on the reverse strand, counting down.
TATCAAAACACGTCATTGGCCATCATTTTCCCCATAACAAAAGAAGGTTGCATCCATGATTCATGTTTTCTGTTTTTTATTTCATATAGAAAGGATTTCTAAAAAAGGGGCCTGTAGCCTTTTTAGAAATATACGCCTTTCCTAATTTTAAATAATTGGAAGAATTTAACTTGGTTTGAGTCGTGTGATCAGTCTAATCACTTCCCCACAACCCACAGTACAGAAAATCTACAAGCAGATCAATTGTTATTGAAGTACTAGCTATCCATTTGTGCACAGTCGGCCGGTACCCATAGTTGAGTTCATCCATATTTGAGGTGTACAAAGCGATAAGAACTACGTCCGGTGAATTTTCAAAAAGCAACAAAAATGTGATGAGAATTACACAAATGCAGCAGAGGATGTTGGGATGCTATTCGACGATAGCAGTACGACAATGACATCAAAATGTAATATCGAATTTGCAGACTACCCTAACCACACGATCGTGTAAAGTCCCATACACATATAAAATGGCTGACGGAATGGGGTGTGAACGAAGATCACAATACCTATATTCATGCATTTATCACATTGATACTCATAAATACTCAGTATTTTTTTATTTCTAGATCCCAATGATTTGCATTTTATTCTTTAAACTCACACGACACAAAACGATGAATGAATGAATCGGAGTAAACACAACATGAATCACGTAAAAAGCATGAAAATACAATAGACTAGATTAGCAAGAAGCTGTCTATTTGACACCTTTAGAGGAGTGTACCGTAGGCTTTCAAAAAACATTTTCCCTACGTACAAGAAATTTACACAACTACCCCAACTCCTACGGCCCTACCCAACCTCAACAATCGTTGAACCGAGTGCCCTAGTTCCATAGGATTTTGACCTTTACCATAGCCAATTTGTTTGTTCCAAGCAGGCTCAGGCAAATTGACTAGTAGGCAGTTTAATCAAAAAAGGTTTCCCGACCGGTGCCAAAATTCAATACCCCAAAAGGGGTAATGTGATACATATGACAAATTGTAATCTTAGGTATGCAAGGAAGAACTTTACAGCTTGACAAGATTAATGGTTGGTCAAAAAAGGACTAACCGCAGAGGAAGTCGTTGGTATCACAAATGTGTTTTTCATGGGCATAACAAAGGGAAAATGACGGCCCAAGACGAGTTTTGATAATTAATACGCACCAAAAACATGCGGAGAACATTTGTTAATGCTGAAAATGTCCTTGTTGGGTATTAATTATCAAAACACGTCATTGGCCATCATTATCCCCATAACAAAAGAAGGTTGCATCCATGATTCATGTTTTATGTTTTTTATTTCATATGGAAAGGATTTCTAAAAAAGGGGCCTGCAGCCTTTTTAGAAATATACGCCTTTTCTAATTATAAAGAATTAGAAGAATATAACTTTGTTTGAGTCGTGTGATCAGTTTTGTCACTTCCCCACAACCCACAGTACAGAAAATCTACAAGCAGAGCAATTGTTATTGGAGTACTAGCTATCCATTTGTGCACAGTCGGTCGGTACCCATAGTTGAGTTCATCCATAATTGAGGTGTACAAAGCGATAAGAACTACGTCCGGTGAATTTTCAAAAAGCAACTAAAATGTGATGAGAACTACACGAATGCGGCAGAGGAGGTTGGGATGCTATGCGACGATAGCAGTACGACTACGACATCAAAATGTAATATCGACTTTGCAGACTACCTTAACCACACGATCGTGTAAAGTCCATACACATATAAAATGGCTGACGGAATGGGGTGTGAACAAAGATCACAATACTTGTATTCAAGCATTTATCACATTGATACTTATATAAATACTCAGTATTTTTTATTTCTAGATCCCAATGATTTGCATTTTATTTTTTAAACTCACACGACACAAAACGATGAATAAATGAATCGGAGTAAACACAACGTGAAGCACGTAAAAAGCATGAAAATACAATAGACTAGATTAGCAGAGGCTGTCTATCTGACACCTTTAGAGGAGTGTACCGTAGGCTTTCAAAAAATATTTTTCCTAGGTACAAGAAATTTACACAACTACCCCAACTACTACGGCCTTACCCAACCTCAATAAGGGCCATAACATCCTCTCTATAAAAGTTGAACCTAATCTAAGTGCAGCTAAACAATCGTTGAACCAAGTGTCCTAGTTCCATAGACTTTTGACCTTTACCATAGCCAATGTGTTTGTTCCAAGCAGGCTCAGGCAAGTTGACTACAGTTTAATCAAAAAAGCTTTCCCGACCGGTGCCAAAATTCAAAACCCCAAAAGGGGTAATGTGATACATATGACAAATTCTAATCTTAGGTATGCAAGGAAGAACTTTACAGCTTGACAAGATTAATTGTTGGTCAAAAAAGGACTAACCGCAGAGGAAGTCGTTGGTATCACAAATGTGTTTTTCATGGACATAACAAAGGGAAAATGACGGCCCAGGACGTTTTTTAATAATTAATACGCACGAAGGAAATGCTGAGAACATTTGTTAATGCTGAAAATGTTCTTGCTGGGTATTAATTATCAAAACACGTCATTGGCCATCATTTTCCCTATAACAAAAGAAGGTTGCATCCATGATTCATGTTTTCTGTTTTTTATTTCATACGGAAAGGATTTCTAAAAAAGGAGCCTACAGCCTTTTTAGAAATATACGCCTTTTTCTAATTATAAAGAATTGGAAGAATTTAACTTGGTTTGAGTCGTGTGATCAGTCTTTGCACTTCCCCACAACCCACAGAACAGAAAATCTACAAGCAGAGCAATTGTTATTGGAGTACTAGCTATCTATTTTTGCATAGTCGGTCGGTACCCATAGTTGAGTTCATTCATAATTGAGGTGTACAAAGCGATAAGAACTACGTCCGGTGAATTTTCAAAAAGCAACAAAAATGTGATGAGAACTACACGAATACGGCAGAGGAGGTTGGGATGCTATGCGACGATAGCAGTACGACTACGACATCAAAATGTAATATCGACTTTGCAGACTACCCTAACCAAACGATCGTGTAAAGTCCATACGCATATATAATGGCTGACGGAATGGGGTGTGAACGAAGATCACAATACCTGTATTCATGCATTTATCACATTGATACTTATATAAATACTCAGTATTTTTTATTTCAAGATCCTAATGATTTGCATTTTATTCTTTAAACTCACATGACACAAAACGATGAATAAATGAATCGGAGTAAACACAACATGAAGCACGTAAAAAGCATGAAAATACAATATACTAGATTAGCAAGAGGCTGTCTATTTGACACCTTTAGAGGCGTGTACCGTTGGCTTTCAAAAAACATTTTCCCTAGGTACGAGATATTAACACAACTACCTCAACTCCTACGCCCTACCCAACCTAAACAAGGGCCATAACATCCTCTCTATAAAAGTTGAACCTAATCTAAGTGCAGCTAAACAATCGTTGAATCGAGTGCCCTAGTTCCATAGGCTTTTGACCTTTACCATAGCCAATGTGTTTGTTCCAAGCATGCTCTGGCAAATTGACTAGTAGGCAGTTTAATCAAAAAAGCTTTCCTGGCGGTGCCAAAATTCAAAACCCCAAAAGGGGTAATGTGATACATATGACAAATTGTAATCTTAGGTATGCAAGGAAGAACTTTACAGCTTGACAAGATTAGTGGTTTGTCAAAAAAGGACTAACCACAGAGGAAGCCATTGGTATCACAAATGTGTTTTTCATGGACATAACAAAGGAAAAATGACGGCCCAGGACGTGTTTTGATAATTAATACCCACCAAGAACATGCTGAGAACATTTGTTAATGCTGAAAATGTCCTTGGTGGTTATTAATTATCAAAACACGTCATTGGCCATCATTTTCCCCATAACAAAAGAAGGTTGCATCTATGATTCATGTTTTATGTTTTTTATTTCATATGGAAAGGATTTCTAAAAAAGGGGCCTGCAGTCTTTGTAGAAATATACGCCTTTTCTAATTATAAAGAATTGGAAGAATTTAACTTGGTTTGAGTCGTCTGATAAGTCTTGTTACTTCCCCACAACCCACAGAAAAGAAAAATCTACAAGCAGAGCAATTGTTATTGGAGTACTAGCTATCCATTTGTGCACAGTCGGTCGGTACCCATAGTTGAGTTCATCCATAATTGAGGTGTACAAAGCGATAAGAACTACGTCCGGTGAATTTTCAAAAAGCAACAAAAATGTGATGAGAACTACACAAATGCGGGCAGAGGAGGTTGGGCTGCTATGCTACGATAGCAGTAACGACAACGGCATCAAAATGTAATATCGACTTTGCAGACTACCCTAACCATATGATCGTGTAAAGTCCATACGCATATAAAATGGCTGACGGAATGGGGTGTGAACGAAGATCACAATACCTGTATTCATGCATTTATCACATTGATACTTATATAAATACTCAGTATTTTTTATTTCTAGATCCTAATGATTTGCATTTTATTCTTTAAACTCACACGACACAAAAGGATGAATAAATGAATCGGAGTAAACACAACATGAAGCACGTAAAAAGCATGAAAATACAATAGACTAGATTAGCAAGAGGCTGTCTATTTGACACCTTTAGAGGTGTGTACCGTAGGCTTTTAAAAAATATTTTCCCTAGGTACAAGAAATTAACACAACTTCCCCAACTCCTACGGCCCTGCCCAACCTCAACAAGGGCCATAACATCCTCTCTATAAAAATTGAACCTAATCTAAGTGCAGCTAAATAATCGTTGAACCGAGTGCCCTAGTTCCATAGGCTTTTGACTTTTACCATAGCCAATAGGTTTGTTCGAAGCAGACTCAGGCAAATTGACTAGTAGGCAGTTTAATCAAAAAAGCTTTCCTGGCCAGTGCCAAAATTCAAAACCCCAAAAGGGGTAATGTGATACATAAGTCAAATTGTAATCTTAGGTATGCAAGGAAAAACTTTACAGCTTGACAATATTAATGGTTTGTCAAAAAAAGACTAACCACAGAGGAAGCCATTGGTATCACAAATGTGTTTTTCATGGACATAACAAAGGGAAAATGACAGCCCAAGACGTGTTTTGATAATTAATACCCACCAAGGACATGCTAAGAACATTTGTTAATACTGAAAATGTCCTTAGTGGGTATTAATTATCAAAACACGTCATTGGCCATCATTTTCCCCATAACAAAAGAAGGTTGCATCCATGATTCATGTTTTATGTTTTTTATTTCATATGGAAAGGATTTCTAAAAAAGGGGCCTGCAGCCTTTTTAGAAATATACTCCTTTTCTAATTATAAAGAATTTGAAGAATTTAACTTGGTTTGAGTCGTGTGATCAGTCTTGTCACTTTCCCACAACCCACAGAATAGAAAATCTACAAGCAGAGCAATTGTTATTGGAGTACTAGCTATCCATTTGTGCATAGTCGGTCGGTACCCATAGTTTAGTTCATCCATAATTGAGGTGTATAAAGCAATATAAAATTGCTTTCAAAACACGTTCTTGGTTGTCATTTTCCCCATAACGAAATAAGGCTGCATCCATGGTTCATCGTTTTCTGTTTTTTATTTCATATGGAAAGGATTTCTCATAAAAGAGATAACAACAGTATACAAGTGCACAAAACTAAATAACACAACTGAGACTAGAAGGGTAGGAGTTAGGCGATGCATAGGTGTCGTGACTACATATCCGTCCTGCCCGTTGCATACAGAAAGTGCCAGGCTCCTGTAACTAAGCAATTTTAGCTAACGAAACAAAAGCAACTAGGGCTTGCTTCGCCATAGCATGGGCCTGCTGAATGTCATTGCGTGGAACCTTTGAGATTCGGTAGAAAGAGAGCCGAGATATGACCATCTCCGGTAAAGGGTTCTGCATCAAAACTTTGTCAGCGCAACGTCCCCCTGTCTTCCAGCCTATCTGGAGTACGGTATAAAAAAACAAGCATAAAGATGTATGCGACAGTACCGTTGTGCACGTAAGATAGGCCTTTATAGCAGCAAAGAATGGAATTGATTTACAAGTCCACAAAATTATCAGAAGGAAAACTCTCCAAGAATAACAAGAAAAAAGGAGTCTGGTCTAAGTCTCCAGCCAAACAATCCTAAAACAAGAGGCCATGATGCAATAGCCCAAGAGGAGGAGTATCACCGTAAGCAAATCAAAACACAATAGCCTACGGCCCAACGGTCAAGACACATAGCCTACGGCCATGTGGTTTTCGTTTTTTAGCCGTTTTCGGCCGTTTAGGGCTCCGAAAGGCCAAATTTGCCGTTTTAGGAAATAATCTTTTTGCTTATAACTTTTGGTAGGAAATTCTATTAATTTCCGTTCTTGTTGGAGAAATTTTGTTTTTCCTTATATTTTCAGAATATGTAATAATTTTGGAACTTTCCAAAATTGGTAATTTTTCCTTTTCCTAGTCGGTTTAGGGTTTGCTTCTTATTTAAGGAGTTGTAAGCCTTAGGGCTACGCAGTTTTTGATGATTATTGATTAATAAAGTGTCTAGAGAGTGTTTCTCTATATCTATCCCGTTTGTGATTGTCCTTGTTACACGTTTGTTCTTCGTTTCATAATTCTGCCCTGCATCAGTTGGTATCAGAGCAGGTTCCGATTTCGACTATGGCCGCGAGACGTGCTGCTGGAGGTCGTGGGGGACGTGGTGATCGTACTGCTTTTATGGAGGACGTTTATGAACGGGATGACGTTGCGCGAGAAGCACGAACAGAGGCTCGGATCCAACAGGTCGCTGATCAGGTCGCTGCCCTAGCCGATCAGGTCGCTGCCCTTACTGTTGCGAACCAGCCTCGCCGTCGCTCAGTCAACCGAAATCCTCTGAGTGAGGAGGAGGCTGCGAGTGATGAAGAGACCGGAAACCCTTTTGCAGTAGGAGCGGCCGGAGGCGGCGGTTTCTTTCAACGAAGGGAAAACGGTCGTGGGTTCATGGCGGACCGCGATTCTCGGCAATGGGAATCGGGGTTGAAGGTTGATCTTCCTGAGTTTCAGGGGGGTTTGGCACCGGAGGAGTTCCTTGATTGGGTCGCAACTATCGAAGAGATCTTGGACTTCAAGCGTGTCCCGGAGGACAGACGGGTCGCGTTGGTTGCTACCAGGTTTCGAGGTAGGGCTGCAGCTTGGTGGCAGCAGTTGAAGCTATCCAGAGCAAGGCAGGGTAAGGAGAAGATTAGTTCGTGGGAAAAATTGAAGAAAAAGATGCGAGTGGCTTTTCTTCCCCACAACTATTCTCGTTTGATGTATCAGCGATTGCAGAATCTCCGCCAGGGTTCCCGTTCGGTGGATGATTATACTACAGAGTTTCATCAGTTGGTGGTCCGGAATGATATCGCTGAAACGGAGGAGCAATTGGTTTCGAGGTACGTTGGAGGTTTGCGTGAGCAGTTCCAATTAACATTGAATATGTTTGACCTATATTCTGTTTCGGAGGCACATCAGAGAGCCTTGCAATTGGAGAGGCAAGCAAACCGCAGATCTGTTGCACCTACCTGGGGTGTCGCTGCCCGAACAACGCCCAGCCCAATGCCAGTTCGGCCTACGGGCAATTCAACACCTGTTGTTCCGCAGGCCATTAGAGCGGGTGTTTCGGGGTCTAAGTGTTTCAAATGTGGAGAGTTTGGTCATCGCGCTGTTGAGTGTCGAAAAGGGGATAGACTGGGTAAGGCCTTGTTTGCAGATGCTGATGGGATTGTTAGTGAACGTTATGAGCAGTATGACCAGGAAGCGGTGTATGATGAGTCCCAACGGTCGACCGACTCACCTGATGGAGATGTGGAAGAAGTTATAGGGGATGTCGGGCCATTATTGGTGGTTCGAAGATCCTGCTATGCTCCTCGAGAAGTAGAGGGAGATTCTTGGCTGCGTGGTAACGTCTTTCAGTCCACCTGCACAATAGGAGGAAAAGTATGTCGTTTTGTGATAGATTCGGGTAGCTGTGAGAATGTGGTGTCCGACGAGGCAGTGCAAAAACTCGGATTGAAGACGGAGCCGCACCCCAACCCGTACAAGCTGGCGTGGCTGAAGAAGGGCAACGAAGTTAAGGTAACCAAGCGCTGTTTGGTTTCGTTTTCTGTTGGTTCTAAGTATAAGGATCAGATTTGGTGTGATGTTGTGGGGATGGATGTGTGTCATCTCTTGTTGGGAAGACCGTGGCAGTTTGATCGTAAGGTGATGCATGACGGAGGTTCTAACACATATACCCTTAAATCAGGGGGTACGACGGTTAAGTTGCTCCCTGCTAAGGAGATTATATCCAAACCACAAAGTGGAGAGGGTACTAATCTTCTAACAAAGGTACAGTTCGAAGGAGAGATATCGGCCACCAAAGTTGTGTTTATTGTTGTGGCAAAGGAGAGTTTACCAGCAGGTTTTGAGCACAAAGTGCCAGTTCCGATCCAGCCCCTTCTTGTTGAATTCGCAGATGTGTTCCCAACTGAGTTACCCGATGGGTTACCTCCGTTACGAGATCTTCAGCACCAGATTGACTTGGTGCCGAGTTCTAGTTTGCCTAATCGACCCCATTATCGAATGAGTCCAAAGGAGCACGAGGAGTTGCGAAAACAAGTGGAGGAGTTGCTGTCCAAGGGTTTTATTCGGGAGAGTCTTAGCCCTTGTGCAGTTCCAGCATTATTGGTTCCCAAAAAGGATGGGTCGTGGAGGATGTGTGTGGATAGCAGGGCAATTAACAAGATCACAGTGAAGTATCGTTTTCCGCTGCCGAGATTGGATGATTTATTAGATCAGTTGGGAGGTGCTCAGGTTTTTACCAAGCTGGATTTGAAAAGTGGTTACCATCAACTTCGTATCAAGCCGGGAGATGAATGGAAGACAGCGTTTAAGACCAGAGAAGGGCTGTATGAGTGGTTTGTTATGCCGTTCGGTTTATCCAATGCGCCGAGCACTTTCATGCGAGTGATGAACCAGACGCTACGGCCTTTCATCGGTAAATTTGTTGTCGTTTACTTTGATGATATTTTGATTTATAGTGCCACTCCTCAATTACACTTGCAGCATTTACGTGAGGTTCTTACTGTTTTGCGTGCTGAAAAATTGTATGGAGCTGTTAAAAAGTGTGTGTTTATGACGGATTCTGTGCTTTTTCTTGGTTATGTCGTCTCCAAGAATGGGATTTCAGTAGATGAGTCTAAGGTTGAGGCAATTCGAGACTGGCCACAACCTCGGACTTTGTTTGATATTCGCAGTTTTCATGGGTTGGCTTCTTTTTACCGTCGTTTTATTCCGCACTTTAGCACTATTACGGCTCCTATCACGGATTGTATGAAGGGTGGGAGGTTCTCTTGGAATGAAGCAGCCTCCAGGGCATTTCAGTTGATCAAGCAGAAACTAACTTCTGCCCCGGTTCTAGTGTTGCCGGACTTTTCACAACCTTTTGAGTTGCATTGTGATGCGTCCAAGGTTGGAATTGGGGCTGTCCTTAGCCAAGGCTCCAAGCCTGTGGCCTATTTTAGTGAGAAGCTGAATGGGGGAAAACTGAACTATAGCACTTATGATGTGGAGTTCTATGCCTTGGTTCAGTCGTTGAAGCATTGGTATCATTATCTCATACACAGCGATTTCGTTTTATATTCGGATCATGAGGCGTTGAAACACCTCAACTCGCAGGACAAGCTTTCCAGTCGGCATGCTAAATGGGCTGCTTATGTACAGTAGTTCTCTTTTGTTATCAAGCACAAGTCTGGTGTTTTGAATAAGGTTGCCGATGCCCTCAGTCGCCGTACCAACCTGCTCACAGTAATGCGCAGCAAGGTAGTTGGATTGGATGCTTTTCGTGAGTTGTTGTTGGCTGATCCATTTTTCTCTACTGTTCTTGGGAAGATCGCAGGTGGAGATCAGTCTGATTTTCATGAGCATGGCGGTTTTCTGTTTAAAGGGAATGCGTTGTGTGTTCCGGAGGGTAGTCTTCGTCTCAAAATTATTAAAGAGTTGCACGATGAGGGGCATGTGGGGCGTGACAAGACCTTTGCATTGGTGTCTGCTTCTTATTTTTGGCCAACTTTACGGAAGGATGTTTACAAATTTGTGGGAAGCTGCCACACTTGCCAAGTCTCCAAAGGTACGGCTTCTAATGCTGGTCTATATATGCCATTGCCCATCCCATCACAACCTTGGGCTGATGTTAGCATGGATTTCGTCTTGGGGTTGCCGAGATCACAGCGAGGTAATGATTCTGTCTTTGTGGTGGTGGATCGGTTTTCCAAGATGGCTCACTTCATCGCTTGTAAGAAGACAACCGATGCGGTCAAGGTGTCCCAATTATATTTTTCTGAGGTTTATCGCTTGCATGGCCTGCCCCAGTCCATTGTTTCTGACCGTGACACGCGGTTTCTGAGCCATTTTTGGCGTTGCTTGTGGAGGATGGCAAACACCAATCTGGCTTTTAGCACGGCTTATCACCCTCAAACAGATGGTCAGACTGAGGTTGTAAATCGTTCTTTGGGCAATTTGCTCCGTAGCTTATATGCAGACCATCGTGGGAGTTGGGATCAGAAATTATGCCAAGCTGAGTTTGCTTTCAACCGTTCCGTTAATCGAAGCACAGGTCTCTCCCCATTCCAGATTGTTTACGGTTTCAATCCTCGTGCCCCGATTGATTTGGCTCTGTTCCTGACTTGACACGAGCTAGTAAGGGAGCTGAGGAGTTTATGAGAGATCTACAGCAACTTCATAAAACTACTGAGCAGCGCTTGCACAGTGTTACTCAGAAGTACAAAGAGGCCGCGGACAAGAAGCGCAGGGTTGTGGAGTTCGAGGTTGGTGACTTTGTTTATGCCGTCCTTACAAAGGACCGGTTTCCAGAAGGGGAGTATAACAAGCTTGCGGCCCGCAAAATTGGTCCTGTTGAGGTTGTGGAGAAGATCAATCCGAATGCATACCGTTTGAAGCTGCCAAGCCATATCCGAACTGCTGATGTCTTTAACGTGAAGCACCTTGTTCCTTTCCAAGGGGACAGTTCGTCGGATGATGGGGCAAATTCGAGGGCGAATTTCTTTTCAGAAGGGGAGGATGATGCAATAGCCCAAGAGGAGGAGTATCACCGTAAGCAAATCAAAAATTGACTAGTAGAAATCAAAACTGACCGAAGGATTTAGCGTTGAGACCACTTGGGTTCGATCCAAAACGGCCCAACGGTCAAGACACATCGCCTACGGCCATGTGGTTTTCGTTTTTTAGCCGTTTTCGGCCGTTTAGGGCTCCGAAAGGCCAAATTTGCCGTTTTAGGAAATAATCTTTTTGCTTATAACTTTTGGTAGGAAATTCTATTAATTTCCGTTCTTGTTGGAGAAATTTTGTTTTTCCTTATATTTTCAGAATATGTAATAATTTTGGAACTTTCCAAAATTGGTAATTTTTCCTTTTCCTAGTCGGTTTAGGGTTTGCTTCTTATTTAAGGAGTTGTAAGCCTTAGGGCTACGCAGTTTTTGATGATTATTGATTAATAAAGTGTCTAGAGAGTGTTTCTCTATATCTATCCCGTTTGTGATTGTCCTTGTTACACGTTTGTTCTTCGTTTCATAATTCTGCCCTGCATCAGGCCACAACTACAACCAGAACTCTGAAGGCTGTGACCAAGACACCGAAGCACATAGTTGGCAAAAAGCAGCTGGGTTTTGGCAGATATCGAACAATGAAGAGTAACCACAACAAAAAAAAGATGATTAAGAAAACAATACAAGATTAAGTCAGACTTTGCTAGTGGAAACCCTTTAATTAATCAAGCATGATTATTTATCCTATAGTAATGATTAGATGTCAATCTTTCCTATTACTTTTCTTCCAACTTGCACGAGCTGATTTGGTGGCCAAAAAGCCATACTGATCTCCAGAAACAGAAAATTAATACATCTTGGTGGTGGAAGAGTTGGCAAAGCAGTATTTTAAGTGTCCACCTGCAGTTAGTTACCTGATCGAATTCGCTTGCATTAATAGTCTTGTTAACCAGACGTCGTTTTAGACAGACTTTGTGCTAATCGCACTTTGATGGGGTGTCAAAGACACGGACAAGGAGGAAGACAGTCATGCCAAAATACGAAAAGTGGTTCATTGGAGTTTACAGGTCCTTATTTTTCTATTTTCTATCATAGTTTCAGAGCCAACACGAGGGAACCGAAGGAAGAAAGTAGCTCGATCACACTCAAGTAGCTATGCCAGTCACTCCCTCCACCATTTTTGTCTAGCAAATAAATTTTACGCAGTAAGTGGCCCTAGCTATGTCCTGTGGGCTTCACATCCATAGGTAGGGACTGAGAGACAACATGAGATAATAAAACTTTCAAAAATGATAGGATACATGAAACTCGGTCCATGAAAATGTCCATGAAAGGAAATGAATGGTCCAGATCTCGGTCCATGAAAGTGTCCATGAAAAGAAACGAATGGTTCAGACCATTTATTTCCTTACACTTTCATGGACCGAGTTTCATGTATTGTACCAATCCTCTAAAACTTTTTCCCCGTGGACCTTGAGCAATCATTTTCATGTTAAAATAAAGGTACAAAAAATTGCACGGTACAAATCAAATTATGCTCCACCATCACCACCACCTCAACATCCTACCCAAAACTAATAATAAAAAGGTGTACAGAAACAATGTCATATTTAGTTCAGATCAACCCCCTCCTTACAAGCTGCCTAAAGACAAATTTTATTTTATTTTCCTACTAAAGTAGTGATTAATTTTTAATATTATCTGTCTGTCCATATTGTACAAGTGTTAATCATTTCTGGATACTTCTAAGTGATGATACCCCCCAGCAGCCATTATACAAAATAAACAAGGGGTCAATATTTTTCGAAATTCTTTAGACCACTTGGTGACTTAAACCTCAAAAAGTAGATTCAGAAAACCCACTTTTTTTGCTATAGTATTTATTTTTGGTTGTTAATGGAGAAATAAATTCTAGTATAAAAGCAAACACAGCCAGTCTGGTATTTTAAACAATCCCTTTTGCTTCTTATGGAGTGGAGAGTCTATGAGTCCCTCAATTCTAATTAACTCTAGCTATATATTGCAGTAATTAAGAAAACTTCAATGTATCCCATAATTCCTTATCATAGGCACACAAATGAATCCTAGCATTCGATGAACCGCGTAAATATAATATCCTTATGTGATCGTGCTATGTATTTTTTTTTTCATTTTTTTTTTCTGCATTTTGAATCTACTAAAGCACGATCCAAGGCATGGGTAACAAAGCTCAACGTTAATTCCAACTAGTAATAGAGTATTTTTATGTGTAATTTTCATTTAGGTGAACCGGCGATCATTCTCTGATCCGTCAATTCAAACGAAAACACTTACGTTATAGATCAAATTTTCAAAAATACCACTACCACGTTCTAAATGAGATCTGCACTTCTTCTTTTTTCCACACAATTTTCCTCACAAGAATCATCATCATCATTAGTATTTAATTAAAAAGTAGTACAGTGGTGTAACATCAAAACCTCCCCACTACATTTAATGAGAATCTTGATGACTATGCAAAGTAGCATAATCCCTCATTGAGTATCGAATTATTTTTAAACCTGAGACCCTACTTAATTATAACAAGTGCATAAAGAATAATATGAAGGTCAACATTATTGACCCACTCTTTTGGTAATTTAATCTAGGATCTTTAGCTAAACTAGATGCTTCAATTGATTAATTTGCTAAAATTTTGGGGTGAAAAGGTTGTAATTGACTATTTCGGATTAAGATTGGCTCTAAAATAAAAATAGTAAACTCATAAGCATGAGATTTAGACTCATGGAAACGGTTACTATACACACCCCTAGAAAAGATATATTGTAGGCAACTCCGTAACTACACCAAAATTGTTCGTAAATAACACCAGAAACCATCAAAATAACAATACCAGAAAACCTCGTAAAAAATCACACAATTCATAGCATACCCTAAAAACCTTACAAGTAGACCTTGTTGTACATCCTTTCATACTTACACGGCCTTATTTGACACGTTTTATGAGTTGGAGGAAATTATTAGCGGGGAGGAGATTAAAATTGGGAATTGATAGTGAAGAGGGATTAGTAGTGAAGTTGGGTCCCTTTAGTGACAGCAGCCCCCCAAATCCGAATCCGAAAATTTCCCAAAGAGGTTCCTTTTCTATACACAACAAGGAGAATGGCATATCTTAGAGCATCTGGTATAGTTCCCACTTGAAAATTTGTGTTCTAATAATTTTGCAACATTAAGCTCTTCATCAAACCGTCAATTTCAGCCTCTGAATATGATAAGTACCATTTCCAGAAACCACACATTTTTTTTATACATAAATACATCAATATTAATAGAACCTTTTTTTTGGGGGGGTAAAATATTAATAGAACTTACACTAATTGTACTATTAGTATTCAGATTTCTAACTGCTGTGTTACACTTAAACTATTAATGAATGGAATAACTAGTCAGGGATCAACTTCACTAATCTACTATACAGCTATAGACACAATACACAAAAGATCCTCTTAAATTACATGACTATTCAAATTGTGAGAACTTTGTCTTGCTCTCCATCATATCCCTTTGGCGACTTTGGGTTCTGACTAGAGTGATATAAGGGTAAAACAGATGTGGAAATTGACTCCAAAACCCATTCATGATTGCTATCGGTATATGAAGGAAAATAGTCGTGTATGTCGCGGTCACGTTCCCATCGAATGATTCGGTGTCACTTTCCTAATGGACATATATTGTCAGTGGTACAAAGTCAAAATGTCAGCCACTTCCGCTCTGATACGCTTTGGTTTCATCGTTAACATACGTACATTGCCCGGGCATTATGGAAGGGTTTTGTCCTAATTTTACTATTGTCATATGCATTGCATTGCTGCACCAAAAAATACCGAAACAACCAGGGATGGTGCGCCCCCTGTGGTGACGCAAGGATAATGTAATAATTTGGAGATAGCAGACACTTCTTTCGTGGGAATGTGAAGGTTTTTCATATTGGGGAAATATGTCAAACACTGGTTGGAATTCTAGACGCGATCGAGTTTGTCACAAGTTGCATCTCCAAGTGGTAGAGTGGGAGGAGCACCACTAACCAATTTGAGCATGAGAAGTGACTATCCCCCCACGGGAAACCTCTGTTGCTAGCTAGTCTCCGTCTTATCCTCTCATTATGCATGGGGCCTCTGAAGCATATATATAAACCCTGGTAATGTAAAACAAATGTACTACTACTATTTGTACAATTTAGAGAAACACCCATGAAAGATCACCCCAATAGATGGGTGAGTGGCTCCTCCAGCACTAGCATGGTTGTAAAGAGGTGCATGGAGAGCAGCTGCGATTGGTCGACGAAATCCTACAATTTCGGCATGCACTTTCTACAGTCAACATGCTTCGGATTTAGATAGGGTGCGATCGGGATCACGAGTAGTACTAAAGAATTTTGTATTTTTCCCTGCAGGTGTGGTGTTCCATTAACAAGCTTTTGCAAAGCATAAAGGAATTATCTAAATGGAATAAGTGTACTAGATTTGGATCATACCTACGGGCCAAACAGGGCACATCTTCGTGCGAAAGTGGGGAATTTCTTTTTCTTTTTTTTTCGGTCAAACGGAAATTGGAAGTGGGGAATTTCGCTATCCAAAGAATCAAAAGTAAGAAACTAGAAAAAAAAACTATAGCAATTGGAGCTTTGGAAGGAGAAAACGTTAAAATATTGGTCATTAGTTGTCACTATAGAGGCTTATCTCTATCGTACCACAATTTAGGACACATGGTTACAACTTCTTCATTCCTCAACCTAGAAGGATCCTCATTCAAGAAAACATGCTTTTTTCTATACATAAACAGATATGGATGAGGAGGTGATCTGTGAGTTCAATTTGTTGCACAGAAGAGAACGTGAAGGTTAATGTATCTTGAGGACGGAGTACCATTCAACCCAGGGCTGGAGAGCGCTATCACATGCCTCACCACCCCCACAGGGCAATTCTATTCCTTTTTCTATCTATTTAATTTTGTCGACTTGATCGATGAATATTATTTAGAATTATTATTCTCTCAGAATTTCCAGTTGCATATATTTTCTCCAAACAACAACGCACACATCGACTAATCCCGGGGCTCAATCCCACTACCCGGGGAGTCCCAATTTAAAACTTACAAGCAATCAAATTCTCTTATACTCAAAAGGAGAAAAATGTAGCAGGTTTACGACTCTACAAAAAAATTGTCCCAGACAAAAAGTCCAATTATTGGAACTTCTACGCAAAATGAATTTTCTGGAAACGTTCTAAGGGAAAATTCAGAGCAAAGGAATAATGAGGGAGAAAATGCACATACCACTGACTGATTCAAAGGGACATCTGTCGAGGAGAGAGAGAGAGAGAGAGAGAGAGGTCACTGTTGGTTGATTCTTGCCTTCTTGGAGCTCTTTCGTGTTCGAAGAAGAGCGGAAGAGGCCGTAATTGGGCCGGGACTTCTTTTGGGCCAGTATAGTTGTGCGCAATGGGCTCGTTTTTACCTTTCTTGGAACTGGCCTTTTCGTGTCTTACGTGGGCCACAGATCTATTTTCTTGTTTGAGAGATACTTTATTCACGGCGGAGCCGTGCGCAATCTCTGTCGTCCGTTTCGGCAATCAATGGTTGAAATACGTTTTAAACTATTACCGGTAATAAATATCTTTTACCTGTAATAGTTTGTTTTTAACCCGAACCATCCAAAACACTTTTGAAACGCGTGAGATTGAATTACGTAAATCTTATTTACGGAGGTTCCATTAAAAAGTTTATCTCTTCTTGTTTTTGGTCGTGGTCTTGGGGTACAGATCAGTCCGTTCTGTTCTTTTTCAATGCTAGTGAAACTTGTGCTACGAGTATGATTTTTCAACACATTAAAAAAGGTGAGTGTGAAAATTACTATCCGAACGAAGTGGAAAATTCGAGAATAGAAAATGACATACTCCTAACCCCAAAGATAAAGGGGGAAGAAGAAAGAAAACCAGTCCAATAGATTGGAAAATAACTTACTTATTTTTTGGGAGTAAGTCGTTTTACGGTTGAAGGCATAAAAGATTTTCCGAAAAAATTCATTTCTTGGGATTTTGAACAACCAAACACCGGAAATTATGTAAAACGTTTTTCAGTAAAAATATTTAACGTCCAAACAAATGGAGCCTAAATAATTCTTGACCATTTCCCTTCTAAATATAGATAGCTTGATTAAAGGCTTAAGAATTAGTCAATACAATTTTGAATGATTTTCGCACATCACCAATGGCTTGGAGTAATTATAGGAGCCTTGACCGGGGGGAAATAATTACAGCCATGTGAAGACTACACCTATTTAACATGAGGAAACATACTTACAAATTCTTAATTACAGAATTTAATCTGCATAAGGGGATTTCAGATTCAACTAAATAACATAATTTACACGAGCTCCATAGCCATGCAGGCGACATCTAGGTCGGCGAACAATGTCCCTGAAATTAGTCGCTTGAGCCTCATCACCAATCCAAAATCGAAGCTCTTTAATCCGCCTGGGTTCAGTGACATCGAGGATCGTAGAAAAGAAATCACTGAAGCTGCGCAATTCCAAGAAACTCAATGAAAGCGGAACCTGGGCGCTTGCATTCGTATCATGTTTGAAGCGTTCATTCTTGTCTTTGTGGTCGTTTCTATTATAGCAGCGTCATCTCTTAAAAGAATTGCAAGAAGTGCAATTTGTGAGCCTGAGGTCATCCAACTAGACGGCGTTTGGCATTATAACAGTCACAGCTCATTTGTTCTCATATGCGGTAATGATTATCATCATCATGGTAACTACGAAATTAAGGGGCACACGAAGACCCTATTTCTTGTACGCCACAGAAAACACAATAACGTGCATTCTATGGTTCAGCATAATGTTAGCAGCATGGATGCTCATGCTTGATTCCGATGAACAAAATTCGAAGAACAAGCAAGAGATCTTGTAGTGCTCAATCAGAGTTAAACCAAGCAAACACAAACACACAACACAGAAAGACACAAGGATTTACGTGGTTCCCCAATAATCGGGTACGTCCACGGAGGGGCAGCGGATTCACTATATTTACTGGAGGAGTATTACAACAATCACTCAACTCACACAGTATTGCCTCACAATCCACTCGTGTATCACTCTCTTCTCTCTGATTTCTGATACAAAACTCTGAACCAAAGATCTCCATTTATAGCCAGATGAGACCCTGTTCCTTTGCCACGAAAGTCTCCCTTCATTTACTCCAAAGGAGGCTGAAGGATACTGGAGGATATCAGATGAGGATTTGGGAGGCTCCTTGTCTGCTGAGTAAATGCAAGCGTGGGTTGGAGCCACAAAAGTCAACAATCTCCACCTTGGCGACAATCATTGAATCAACACTGCCCCTCTGCGCCCTTAGGCGCGCACTGCTCGAGAGATGTTGATCAAGTCCAAGCAATGTTGGAACTTGATCCCTGTAACCACTTTGGTGAGCATATCCGCAGGGTTATCTGCAGTAGGAATCTTCTGAAGAAGAACATCCCCTTCCTCTACAATCTCCCTGATGAAATGAAACCGGATATCGATATGCTTGGTGCGGGAATGGTGAACCTGGTTTTTCGCCAAACAGATGGCACTCTGACTGTCACAAAAAACCTCCACGTTTTTCTGAACAATTCCCAAGTCCTCAATCAAACCATGTACCCAAATAGCTTCCTTGAAAGCCTCTGTCACTGCCATATACTCTGCCTCTGTAGTAGACAAAGCCACCGTTGACTGTAACGTTGACCTCCAACTGATTGGCCCTCCGGCAAGTGTAAACACATACCCTGTAGTCGACCGTCGCTTATCTAGGTCACCAGCATAATCAGAATCCACGTAACCAACCAAATGCTGACCAAGTTTTCTGTTTCTCTCGTATTTCAATCCAACATCCACAGTACCCTGAAGATACCGTAGAATCCATTTCACAGCCTGCCAGTGTTGTTTCCCTGGATTGTGCATGTATCGGCTGACCATGCTAACTGCGTGTGAAATGTCTGGCCTCGTACAAACCATAGCATACATCAAAGCTCCCACTGCATTGGCGTAGGGAACCTGAGCCATTTGCTTCCATTCGTCCTCCATCTGCGGCGACATCAATGCACTAAGTTTAAAATGAGCGGCCAAAGGTATACTAACAGGTTTGGCTTTCCCGTTAATCCCAAATCTCTGCAACACTCGCTTCAGATACTGCGTCTGAGTCAAACAAACTGTGCCTTTCGCCTTGTCCCGCTGAATTTCCATGCCGAGTATTTTCTTTGCCTCCCCGAGATCCTTCATGTCAAACTCCTTACTGAGTTGAGCCTTCAGTCTGTCAATCTCCACCTTGCTCTTACATGCAATTAACATGTCATCTACATATAAGAGCAAATAGACAAATGATCCATCCCGGAGTTTGCAGAAGTAAACACAATGGTCAAATTGACTTCTTGTGTACCCCTGCTCCATCATAAACCGATCGAAGCGCTTGTACCACTGTCTCGGCGACTGTTTCAACCCGTATAGCGACTTCTTCAATTTACAAGCCCAATTCTCCTTCCCTGCAATTCTGTAACCATCTGGTTGAGCCATATAGATCTCCTCATCCAGATCTCCGTGTAGAAAAGCAGTCTTAACATCGAGTTGGGCTAACTCAAGGTCAAACTGTGCTACCAATGCCAGCAAGATCCTGATTGACGAATGTTTGACGACAGGGGAGAACACCTCGTTGTAGTCGATCCCCTCCGTCTGTGCGTAACCCTTGGCTACCAATCTTGCTTTGAATCTGACTTTCTCAGATCCTGTACCTTCCTTCTTCGCATAAACCCACTTGCAGCCAATAGATTTCTTGCCCTTAGGAAGTTGAACCAAATCCCAAGTCTGATTCTTGGATAGTGAACCCATCTCCTCATCCATCGCCTCTTTCCACTTATTACCTTCTGTACACTGCACTGCCTCCTGGTAAGTGGAGGGGACATCATCGTCTGTCACTGGAAGTGCATAAGCTACTGTATCAGCATATCGAGCAGGTTTTCGGATTTCCCGCCTCGGTCTGCTGGTTGCAATGGATTCTGGCTGCTGTGGTATTTCCTGTAATGGAGCCTCCTCTTCGGTAACGACGTCCTGATCAACGGGTTGATCCTCAGGACGGCTGACTGTCTGAATAGTCTTGGCTGGAACAATGGGAGTTTCAACCTCCGCCTGTTCTGAATGCTCCACCTGCTGCTGTGCATTCGGCTCCACATTCTTCTTGGAAGGAACCTGCTGTAGCATAGCAGATTCGTCGAAAGTGACATCCTTGCTTAGAATCACCTTCCTGGACTCGAGACACCAGAGCCTGTATCCCTTAACGCCTGAAGTGAAACCCAAGAAAACAGCTTTCTTGGCTCGTGGATCTAACTTGGACTCAGTTACATGATAGTAAGCAGAACAACCCCAAACATGTAACGAATCATAATCTGTAACTGGTTTCCCAAACCATACCTCCATCGGAGTCTTCCCTCCGATTGCTGCTGACGGTAAACGGTTGACAAGGTGGGAGGCATATTTGACAGCCTCGCCCCAAAATGCCTTGCTAAGCCCGGCATTTGACAACATGCACCGAACTTTCTCCACCAAAGTGCGATTCATGCATTCTGCTACTCCATTCTGCTGCGGCGTCCCGCAACTGTGAAGTGTCTGACTATCCCCTCCTCCTGACAGACTTGGAGAAAAGGATCCGTCTTGTACTCGCCACCGTTATCTGACCTCAGCTTCTTGATTTTCCTTCCTGTCTGCGTCTCCATCATTTTCTTCCACTGAAGGATGATTGGAAGGACCTCATACTTGTGCCTCATGGTATAAACCCAGACACGTCTGGAGAAATCATCAATGAATGTCACGAACCATCGTTTGCCTCCCAAAGTTGCATTTTTGGTCGGTCCCCAAACATCTGAATGAACATAGTCAAGAATCCCCTCTGTGCGGTGAACTCCAGTGCCAAACTTGACTCGAGTCTGTTTGCCCAATATACAATGCTCACAGAAGCCAACTTTCCCTGTCTTGGCCCC
The DNA here is from genome assembly GCA_018127125.1 of Rhododendron griersonianum. NCBI lineage: Eukaryota > Viridiplantae > Streptophyta > Magnoliopsida > Ericales > Ericaceae > Rhododendron > Rhododendron griersonianum. Next base: position 9,619,997 of record CM030797.1, on the reverse strand, counting down.
TTTCAACAAGCCTCGCCTTACTAAACCCTGTAAGGCCTTCTCGCCAGCATGCCCTAGGCGCATGTGCCATAGCTTGGATGCATCGTCTTCGACTGAGCTGGTAGTAGCGGCTGCTCTCCCTGTGACTGCGCAACCGTCTAGGAAATACAAGTTTCCTTTTCGGTTACCTTTCAACACAATGAGCGCCCCTCGAACTATCTTTAGCACTCCACCCATCATCGTAATCTTGTAGCCTTTCACATCAAAGGCTCCAAGTGAAATGAGATTCTTCTTTAAGTCCGGAACATACCGAACGTCTGTTAGCACCCTGATCGTCCCATCATGCAACTTCAAACGGATTGAACCTATCCCTTGTACTTTGCAGGCGGTGTTATCGCCCAGCAAAACAACTCCTCCATCGAGATCTTGAAAACTCGAGAACCATTCCTTGTTGGGACACATGTGGTAGGAACATCCCGAATCTAGTATCCACTCATCTGAATGGTCTGGTGATGATGAAACCAATAGTGCTGACTCTAGATCATCCTCTGTCTCCTCTGCAACATTTGCAGCTGGTTGTTTGTTCGGACAATCTTTCTTCCAGTGCCCCTTTTGACGACAAAGGGCACACTCGTCTTTCCCCAATCTTCTTCTCTCTACAGGTTGTCTCTCTACAGACTTCCCCCTTGATTTTGAGTGAGACCTTCTTCGCCCTCCACCTTCAGTCTTCCTGGTGTCGGTCCTGCCTCTTGTTGTCAAAGCTGATGCGGACGGGTCACGGTGAGCTTGCTGATCCCTCTTCCGTACCTCATTATTCATCAAAGCATTTGAAACGTCATTAAACTTGATTTCTTCTTTACCGTACAATAAAGTAGTAGTCAAATGATCATAAGTGTCAGGCAAGGAATTTAACAACAGTAAAGCTTTATCCTCATCTTCTATGGAAACGTCTAGATTTTGCAAATCAGCCAAAATCTTATTGAAATTGTTCAAGTGTTGGTTCATAGTTGTACCTTGCATGTACTGGAACCCGTAGAGCTTCTTCTTGAGATACAACCGATTCTCAATACTCTTTGTCATGTACTTGTTCTCCAATTTCTCCCATAGCTCTTTAGCTAACGTTTCCTTCATCACGAAATATTTCTGATCCTTCGTGAGACAAAGTCTGATGGTACCACAAGCTTGACGATTAAGCTTTATCCAATCCTTGTCTGAAATGTCGTCCGGCCTCTCCTCCAACGTAATATTCAACTCCTGTTGATATAGAACATCCAAAACTTCGCATTGCCACATGCCGAAGTTGCTCGTTCCGTCAAACTTCTCCACCTCGAACTTAGCATTGGAAACCGTATTCCTTTGCCCATAACTGCTCGAAGTGACCTTGGGATGCTCGGTATTCTTCTCTGCAGATGAAGAAATTTCCGAGGACTCCTTGAACTCTCCTTCCGCCATTAGAACTCCTTAAACTCCACCCACGCGAATATCCGGTGCACAAAAAACGCCAAAAACGCACTTTTTAGCCAACCAACGGACAGAACACCAATATCGGAGCTGAGTTACGGGAAACGGAGTGCGGCGTTGGATTTGGAACGTCGAGAATAGTCAGGAACGACTACTCACTTGCGCAAATCAGAGTTGAAACGGCTCCGAAATCGCAAAAAAACACGTTCTGGAATATTCCTTGGATCAGAGAATATTCCGTCTGGTTAGGACTGACTGGACCTGCTGACTCAGCACTAAATGCTGACTGGGTACTGATGACTGGACCTTTTACTGACGTGTCGTGCACGTGGCACCCACCTGGCGCTGACGTGGAATACACGTGGACTGCTGACGTGGCTGATGACTCAGCACTGAGTGGGCCCCACTGATGACGTGGTAGATGACGTGTCTGCTGACTGGGTGACACGTGGTGTGCTGACTGGGCGTAACCTCCAGGCCTTCTGAAGCTTCTGGACCGATGATGTCAAGCTGACATCAGCGTCTCTAGGTGAGCCCGTAGCACTGGATAATTTCCCTTGGCTTTGACTAGTCAAAAAACCAGCACCTGGCTTTCCTCTTTACAGATATAAAGGGAAAAAAAAACTCTGTTTTCTCAAAAGAAAAAACAGATCCGGCGAGCAGCAGCTTCTTTCACGCTCCACCGTCGAACGGACCGTTTGGAGGCTATACTCCTCCGTTCGCGATGAGTCTTGGTGCGTTGGAATCGTCTCGCAAGGACGCACGAGACTCAGTGCTCAAACTGAGTTGAGGATCAGAAATCCGTGTCTGTGATTTTCGGACAGAGACGTTGAAACAGAGACAACAATGGTGTTTTGTGTTCTTGGTAGCCACTACACTGCTTTGATACCAATTGTAGTGCTAAATCAGAGTTAAACCAAGCAAACACAAACACACAACACAGAGAGACACAAGGATTTACGTGGTTCCCCAATAATCGGGTACGTCCACGGAGGGGCAGCGGATTCACTATATTTACTGGAGGAGTATTACAACAATCACTCAACTCACACAGTATTGCCTCACAATCCACTCGTGTATCACACTCTCTTCTCTCTGATTTCTGATACAAAACTCTGAACCAAAGATCTCCATTTATAGCCAGATGAGACCCTGTTCCTTTGCCACGAAAGTCTCCCTTCATTTACTCCAAAGGAGGCTGAAGGATACTGGAGGATATCAGATGAGGATTTGGGAGGCTCCTTGTCTGCTGAGTAAATGCAAGCGTGGGTTGGAACCACAAAAGTCAACAGTTCTTTACTAATCTACAAAAGGTGATTTCGTGTCTGGTTCTTGCGACGACATTGTGGTTGTTAAAGATAAAAGGGATGAAGACAATAGCGATTTCTTTCACAAAGGACAGATACTATGATGATATAATAACAGTCTTGTCTGCCCAATGTGTAATAACTTTGCATATTAAGACAGTTTAATTTCTCCACTCCTCAAATGACATTTTAATCCCATAATTGTTTTTGGGGAATTAATATTAGCGCTCCCTTTTTTTGATGCAGGCTCCACTTTTAACATGAAGTTACTAGTAACTTAACTTTGCATATTAATTAAGACAGTTTAATTTCTCCACTCCTCAAATGACATTTAATCCCATAATTGTTTTTGGGGAATTGATATTCGCGCTCTCTTTTTTGATGCAGGCGCTCTACTTTCAACGTGAAGTTACTTGTAACTTCATGAACAAAGTGGAGCACCAGCATCAAAAAAGGGAGCGCGAATATCAATTTCCTTGTTTTTGTCCCTTGAACTTTGGGTATTCCCCACCAACTATTTCCCCTCCTTCCATAATCTGCATGACGCGTGGGTGTTGAACGAAGAGACAACGTATTACTCCATACTATCGTTGTGTCCCGTTCAATGCACGGGGCAACAAAAATACATTGGGATGAAATTTATTTATTGTCTCGTACATCGAACCTATTACAAAGTTAGTTGTTATAAGAATTTATTGTGTGTGTGCAAGTATAAATAAAATAATACTATGATCAATTAAAACAGAAAATAAGAAAAAAAAATCATAAAACGTAAATAAATTAGTCATCCGTAAAATATAAGGAGCAGACCATTCGAACCGAAAATGGTCACCGACGGGAGGGACAAAATTCTGGTATTAGGAAGCTTCCAATGCATCCGTTTTAGGAAGCTTCCAATGCATCTGTTTACCTTATGTCAGTCCACCCCATGCGCTCTCTCTCTCTCTCTCTCTCCACCCACCCAAGTCCTCTCTCTCTCTACGTTCTCTCTCACTGATCGTATAATGCCCTGTTTTCTAGCTCTCAATTTTTCGACATAAGAATAAATCAAAATTCTAGGAATTTAGGATTAATGGTTGAGAGGCTTTTGACTTCAACTATATTTCTATAGTATATTGATAGATAGATAGCTAGATAGATAGATTAGGCAGACACAACAGTTCTTATATATATCGTCGTAGTATCTTTCCTTTGTGAAAGAAATCGCTATTGTCTTCATCCCGATTATCTTTAACAACCACAATGTCGTCGCAAGAACCATACACGAAATCACCTTTCGCGGATTAGCAAAGATCAATCTCTTGCTTGTTCTCTGACTTTTTTTCATCGAAATCAAGCATGAACGTCCATGCTGCTAACATTATGTTGAACCATGGAATGTGTTGTGCCGAACATGAAATTGAGAATATAACAAATCAACAAGCGATAAACAAGAACACAAGGATATACGTGGTTCCGCTCAAGCACAAAGCAAGAACGTACTTCACGGGGAAAAGAGCAAGAGGATTCACTATAAACGGGGAGAGAAACAAAGAGCCGGCTATACCCGTAACTCTATTTGAAGCACCAAACAGATATCTAGGGACAAATCTCTGGTGGAACCCAAAAGGGAGACACAAACCCTTGGTGGAACCCTAAGAGATGAACAAAACCCTAATATCTAAGCCCTTGAACAAAAGACCATAACCCTAGCAACCCCCAAGGTCCCTATTTATAGGAAAACACTAAATAAACCTAAACCGAATAGGAAAAGGAATCCTAGTCAATTTAGGAATTCTAGTCAATTTCCAACAAATCTCCACCTTGACTTGAATTCCATCGAACTCAACACTATAGGCAATCCTCTCCTTCAATCGCTCATCTCCCACAAAAGCCCCCCACGGGGCAATCACCAACGGCACAAACGAACAAGGCTCAAGCACACCTGCTTGACCTTGTAAACGCGACTTAGGAAACCCAGCCGCACATGCCTCCAAATTGAGCCTCTATCTTCCAACGGGCACCTCCCACCCAACGCATCCCTCTCGGATACACACGAAGATCTGCTCAAACTCCCCACAGAGTTAATTACCGACTCCACCACGGAGTTAAAAACCCAAAACTGAGTCAACCTCGAATTCACCGATGAAGAACCCAAAGATGTAGCACCCACAATCGTACTACCATCAAGCACATAGAGGTTATTTGATTTCCGACCCTTCATCAAAACACGAGCACCCTTCAAAACCCTCAAGACTCCACCTTCAGCGGTATGCTTCCAACCCAAAGAGTCAAGAGTGCCTAAAGAGATAAGGTTCCTTTTCAAATCTGGTACATGTCGAACACCAAACAACGTCCTCACAAAACCATCATGCATTCTGACTTTAACTGTTCCAATCCCAACAATTCTACAGGCATATTATTCCCCATAAGAACTGTACCACAACTGACCGATTCATAAGTATTGAACCAATCTTTATTCGGACACATGTGGTAAGAACATCCGAAGTCCAGAATCCATTCGGCATTCGAATAGACATCACCGACACTCACAGAAAGAACCATAAGTGAATCGTCGGAATCCTCTTCAACAATACCAACAACAACCTTCTCTTCAAAATTGTCCTTATTTTTCAACCTAGGACAATTTCTCACCATATGCCCGTATTTCCTACAGTAAAAACACTTTACTTCCTGATTTGTGGAACGAGAGCCAGAAACCCCTCTACTGCTATTATCCCTCTCAGAAGTTCTTCCTTGCACCACCAAACCATCAGCATAAACCTCACTTTCACCAGATACCTTTTTCCTTAATTCTTTTGAATATAAACTAGATTTAACATCCTCCATGGAAATCGTATCTCTCCCGTAAAGTAGGGTAGTAACAAAATGCTCATAAGACGCAGGCAAAGAACATAACACAATAAGGGCTTGATCTTCATCATTAATCACAACATCAATATTTTTAAATCCATAATAATTCGATTTAACTCATCTAGATGGTCTTTTACGGGCGTACCTTCCCTCATACGAAACGTATAAAGGCGCTGCTTCAAATACAACCGGTTGGTAAGAGACTTCGTCATATAGATACTTTCTAACTTCAACCAAATACCGGCAGTAGTATCCTCCTCCCCGACCTCGCGAAGCACATCATCGGCTAAACACAACTGAATCGAACTGAGCGCCTTCGCATCGAGATCCTTGAACACACTATCCTGCATATCAGCAGGTTTCTTCGATTTCCCCAACAAAGTCTTGTGTAATCCTTGTTGAACAAGCAAAGCCTTCATCTTAATACGCCATAAACTGAAGCTAGTGCTTTGCCCATCGAACTTCGCAATTTCGAAACGAGTCGCCATTGAAACGATCACCAATTGCACAATACGCAGCAGAAAACAAAAGCCTCGGATTGAAACCCAAAGCTCTGATACCAATTTGTTGTGCCGAACATGAAATTGAGAATATAACAAATCAACAAGCGATAAACAAGAACACAAGGATATACGTGGTTCCGCTCAAGCACAAAGCAAGAACGTACTTCACGGGGAAAAGAGCAAGAGGATTCACTATAAACGGGGAGAGAAACAAAGAGCCGGCTATACCCGTAACTCTATTTGAAGCACCAAACAGATATCTAGGGACAAATCTCTGGTGGAACCCAAAAGGGAGACACAAACCCTTGGTGGAACCCTAAGAGATGAACAAAACCCTAATATCTAAGCCCTTGAACAAAAGACCATAACCCTAGCAACCCCCAAGGTCCCTATTTATAGGAAAACACTAAATAAACCTAAACCGAATAGGAAAAGGAATCCTAGTCAATTTAGGAATTCTAGTCAATTTCCAACAGAATGCACGTTATTGTGTTTTCTGTGTTGTACAAGAAATAGGGTCTTCGTGTGCCCCTTAATTCCCTAGTTATCGTGACAATGATAATCATTACCGCGTATGAGAACAAACGAATTGTGATTGTTATAATGGCAAACGTCGTCCAATTGAATGACCTCAGGCACTTCTTGCAATTCTTTAAGAGACGACATTGCTGTAATAGAAATGACAACAAAGACGAGAACGAACACTTCAAACACGATACGAATGTGAGTGCCCAGGTTCCGCTTTTGTTGAGTTTCTTGGAATTGCGCAACTTCAATGATTTCTTTTCTACTATCCTCGGATGTTACCGAACCCTGGCGAATTAAAGAGCTTCGATTTTGGATTGGTGATGAGGCTCAAGCAACTAATTTCAGAAACATTGTTCGCCGACCAAGATGGCGCCTGCATGGTTATGGAGCGCGTGTAAATTATGTTATTTATTTGAATCTGAAATCCCCTTATGCAGATTAACTTCTGTAATTGAGATTTTGTAAATATGTTTCCTCATGTTAAATAGGTGTACTCTTCACGTGGCTGTAATTTTTTTTTCCGGTCTAGGCTCCCTATAATTACTCCAAGCCATTGCTGATGTGCGAAAAGCTACCTAATAAAATACAAGGATGTGGGGACCACACAAACACAAGTTGAAAGAAGGGCTGAGATTCATTTGATCCAATGACTAATGTGTGCTCTTCAACTCTCTTAAAAAAAAACACCCACACTCTTACAAATATATTACAAAAATGCTATCGGTTCTTTTTACCCACTACTTGGCTTATGGCGTTAGCATAAAAAAATAAAAATATATTACAAAAATGCCCATGCCTACGGCACTACCGGGGTACGTAGTGCCGTAGGCACGGGCAAGCATTAGTTGTTCTAAATTCCAGGACTTATTATCTTGTAAGTATTGACTAATTCTGAAGCCGTTAATCAAGCTATCTATTTTAGAAGGAAAATGGTCAAGATTTATTTAGGCTTTGTTTGTTTGGTTGTAAAATATTTTTGCCATAATTTCCGGGGTGTGGTTGCTCAAAATTCCAGAAAATATTTTTTTTGAAAAATCTTAAAACGACTTACCCCCAAAAAACAGGTAAGTTATTTTACAATCTATTGGACTGGTTGTGCGGCTAATGATTCTCTCTCATTTTCTTGTGGCCACGTGAATGCAATTGCGAAATAGGATGCTCTCCCCCAGCAAGACTCAAATAGGCTCTGTTTGAAAATTTTCCTCCCATCTTTTTTGTGGTTGGTATAGGAAGAGAGAGAGAGAGAGAGAGAGAGAGAGAGAGAGAGAGAAATTAGTAGAAGGGAAAAGCCAATGGAAATTTTGAAAACTTCTGAAACTGCAAGTGATTTTTTATTCACAAGTGAGTGGAAACATTGTCCCAGATTGCAAGTGGACTGCTAGCCGTAGGCACCATGTACTTGCATGCATTTGATTGGGGTTTAAATCTCACTAACATTAATACAGACTTTTGCCGAGTAGAAAAAAACAACATTGCCCTGTATTTTTTGATTAATTTATTTTGGGATTTGAGACTGAATTCCGACCTATTTTGGATTGGAAACGAAGATTATTCGGTTGAATCACATCAATAAGTAAATCATCATCAGATCGTATGTATACCGCAAAAATATTTACATTTGAATTCTATTTTCGTAAAACGCGGATCTTCCTATGGTATCGCCACTACAAGAAATTGGTGTTTTGGAGACAAAAAATTAGGGACAGTATTATTTTTGTTGACAAAAGTCCATCTTTAGGAACCAAAACAGAGTCCGTGCTCTATTAATCGAAATTTGCCTTTTAGACAACTGCGTAGAATCTTAAGCAAATCGCTGCATAAACCTAGGTAAAACATAATAGTTTCAAGTTTAATCGTAAACATTAACACCATAACTGTATGTAAGGGCATCGAGACCCGAAGAACAACAAGGATGATACGGTAACTTAATGAATTAGGGACAAAGTTTTAGAGACAAATTGGATAATTTATCTGTGGTCCGTTTATTGAAATTTTGAAGTTTCGACTCCCGGTTTCTCGCATACTATGAAAATATCGAGATACTATGACACATCATACTATTTGACACTAAAAGTAGATTGAAGTTATAGGTATGTGTTTATGGGATTCCTCTTTTCTACGCATCATCATAGCATAGCTGATACATATCTCCTATTTTGTCTTTCTTTTCTTGTGTGTTTTCTAGTGTTTCAATAATTGGAGCCTATTCAAAATGGCTTGATACTGCACCTAGTACTGGACTCTCATTATTGCAGGACTGGTAATTGTTTGGTGGTTGGACCCATAAAAGGACTTGTTCTTCTATATAGTTTATAAATGTTGATATTAGTCTGATTTAGGTTAGACTTCATTCAAATTAGGCTAGGGGATATTCTACGGTACGACGAGATTTTGAAACAATCAGAAGGTTAGATTTAACTGGTAGAATTAGTCCGGAAATCCTTTTTCTATCATTTCTAATGAACTCGGGGCACAAGTAGATGAAGAGCGTGACAGAAGGAGAGAAGGCTGATGTAGATTTAAAGCTATCAATACAGAGAGTTCAGACAGAAGCCCAAGACAAGAGGAGCTGAAACGACTTTCGGACACTGCCTTGACGAGAAAAGGGTGCTTATTGGTCAAGCTCTTTGGATGTACTCAGGTATTTATGCCAACTAACTACAACATACATATTGGTATTTTCAAGCATATCCTCAGTTCAATTAAGTTCATGAGGCTTGCAGCTTCTTGGTATCTTCTAATTGTACGTCATAAATAGGACAAATGTAGGCTTAAAAGAAGAACTTAGTATGTTTTGAGTGATAATCATGTAGTCTAATATCAAGAGGCCTGTAGCGCAAGAGATGTAGTAGGTCCATGAAATTTGAATACCATAATCTTCTTGTGATAAATGCATGATTTAAAGCCCATACTTAAGAATTTGCATTCCCAGTTCAAGTGTTCGTGGGGGAGAGTGTTAACTTTTTTCTTTTAACTCCTGTATTGAGATAACTGTGTTACACATAATTATATTTTTACCTTTTATTCTTGTTGAATCAAAATGCAGCTTAAACAAATGCAACAAATGGAAGCAGAAACCTATTGTTTAAGCGGCTCTGTTTTGTTTTGCAGATTAGTGATGAGTTTCTTAATGGCCACTCCAACTCCCAAGTACTCCCTCCATCTCATTTTCATTGTCCAAAATTCCCTTTTTTTGTGTCCCAAAAAGATTGTCCATTTGAAAAGACAAAGGCCCAAAATTCTTTATTTTTCCCTTTTTGCCCTTCTCTCAAATTTCTGAAAGTGTGGAGTTTGACATTTGACCTTTGGAAGAGGGAAGTTTGAATTTTTAATTTTGTATGCCTTTTTTTTATACTTGGCTGACTTGGTACTACCACAATTTACCGCCACAATTGATATCCCCCAAGTTTCTGACTCCAATTTAAGTGCATAAGGGCAAATTCAAGTGGGGCCAGAATTATTCCATATTGGTGCTAGAAATTTGTTCCCATCAACTCCAAAAAATTTATTCAAGGGTATTATTGGAAATATGAAGTTTTGAAAAGATAATCATGATGTTCCCTTAAATTTGTAGTATTCCGATATTGGACAATGAAAATTGGACAGAGGGAGTAAATATTATTGGACTAAAGTTGACTCCAATATTGGAAAATCTCAACATGCTGGAAACAGAGGTAGGTTACTTGTGCTATTCCCCTATGACATTGTCTTCTGAACTCTCTAAGATAGTTTTTGTATCTATTTGTATCCTGCATTGATTCCCCAGTGCAGATATTCAAAAATATTTGTACTTAAAGAAGCAAAACGGATAAGGGCTATAGGCCCAAGGCCCTAGCACAAATACTGTGTGTTAAATGGGCCAAAGCACACATGTCCAAGGTCCTCACCCTCTATCAAAAGGGCGATGTTGATTTCCACTATTTTAAGCGGTTGATGGACACATTTGAGACTGGTTCAGAAGGTGGGAAAAAAAATACTAAAAGAATGCATATCTGGGATGGACCGGATCTTTGTTGGCTAGTATGAAATATGGCAACTTTGTCAGTGACTGTTGCCAGAATTGTTTCAAGTTCTAATTGTGGTTTATGTGTTTGATTTTCGAAGATCTGTTTTTGATTGGCGTGCGATTGGGGTGCAGCAGAGGCTTCAGAGGCAGCAGGAGACTCTGCTGAAATGATTCAGCAGATCTCCTCTCTTTTTTTTTCTTCTTTTCTGATCCGTTTAGCAGATCTTGGTTGCCGAGTGATATGTCACGCACATGGCCTTTGTAATCCCTCTGCATATTTCAGCTTAGAATTGAACATGAAATAAGTCATGAAACCTTGGATTTGAATATTGGACAACTTCGAAACTGATTTGGTACTAGACCATGTAGCTGCTCTCTGTTCTTTAGAGGATTTCGTATGAAACTTTTGAATTTTGATATCGCGGGTACATTAGTGGTGTAAAAACTGGCTGCTATGGTTGTGGACTTGTGGTTATTGTTTGAGCAGGTTGCTTCTTGGTTATGTTTTTGCTACCAAATATTTTAATAAAATTGGTTGCTAAAGAGTAACTCATTTGGGGACCATATTTATTTATAGCTAAAAGAGGTTTTTAGCAACAAAATAGACCTTTGGGGACCAAATTTTTTGTCCTAAAAGCAAAAGTATTATGGACAAATTGTGGATTTTGTCCCTAATGCTCACCCCATTAGCAACCAATCCATTATATGGTATCCAAAAGTGATTTTTGACTTTTCTGGACCATGTATTAGGGGCAAACCTCCTGACCACGAAATATTGTCCCGAAATGTCTTTTGCCAACCAAAATTTTAGCTTTAGCAACCAATAAATTTCGTTACACCTTAGAATGTGTTGTATTCAATCTTTATTATTATGGCACATCAACAAATTAGAAACATGTCATTAGAATCTTGGAACAAGTTTTTCTCTTTCAGTTTGAAATTTGATAGGCTTTAGGATAAGAAAACTTCTTCCTTGGCGGCCTTTTCCACGATGATTGAACGTAAATTTTTGGCCTTACAGCATTGGGCCTTAGCTGCTCGGATGGCAAGGGAAAGAAGCATGATCCTATCATGCCGTAAATCTCTCTATTTTTATGCCGAGGAGTTTTTTAGCCATTGGATTGTGTGACTCCTCGGCACTGATGCAGAGGAGTTTTCGAGATAAAGAAAATCGGACTCCAAAGGGAAAATGCTTGGCGAATTCATAATCTCTTTTCTTTGGCAAGACCTATCAAATCTAGTTAAATCAGAGGCGGAGTCATGATTTCTAATTTTCTACGATATGGGCCAATGAGGAAATTATCTCCCGGGTAAAGCACTATTTGAAAAGTAACATGGGCTCTTCTAATTTTCATAAAGTATTTTAGGCAAATTATGGAATTAAATTTCAAGAAATTATTGATATATACCACGTAACAATGCCAAGCGACATGATAATTGTAATATTATAATAAGATTCAATTAGAACCACTTATAATGAGCAAAAATATTGAGATGGATCAGCCCCGTTTGTACTTATAAACGTAGAAATAAGAATAGTATTTAGTAATTATAAACAATAATTTATTTAGCATGTTGAGGTTAATATTGCTCAAAAAAATTATTTTAAGCTTCAATTAAATGGTAACTTTTATAAAACTATAAAGACAAGTCTAAATACTACGGAGTAGTTAATAATAAGATATTCTCGAACCTATCCAGGGCCGGCCCTGGGCTAAAGCCCAGGATGCGGCCGCTTTAGGCCTCCGAAAGTTAAACCAAAACTAGGCCTCATTTTCCAGACGAGAACATTTATATATATGTAAGTTCTTCTTAATCTTGCAAATAATGAGTCGTAGCATTGATGGTTCGAGAGTGGTTGTTAAAGTTGCACACTTGACTTCCTGGGTTTGATTCCCAAGAGGCCTTCTTTGGGGCAATTCTTTTTTCTTCCTTTTTCTTATTTTTTGTAGTTAATCTAGGTAGATAATGACAATTCTTGCATCACTTGTATTCTAAATTAGTTATACTTAAGTGATTGTAGTAGATATTACTCAAAGAACATGATAAATGTTTTGATAAGTTTTTTTTGTCTTCATTTATTTCAATTTTATTTTCAACTTCTAATATCAATTTCACAAATAAAACACTTTTGACTATATATAAATCAAAATAATTAATTTTCACACATCAAACTCTAATAAAAAAAAGATTTAAAGTAAACAATTCTCTCATTGCTAAAAATAGCATTCTTATGGTTAAAGTTAATAACATGATTAATTAAAGAAATGCAGTGTATGAGAGGTATTTTGCTATGTTTGATTTTTTTTCCCTAATGATATAAAATATTTTAAAATTTTATTTTAGTTAAATTACGAAACTAAAATACATGTTTAATATTTTTACCTTGTATTAACTACTTATATTATTATTTTTTTTTTTTTTAGAAAACCTAAGGCCTCAATTTTAAAAGTCACTTTAAGCCTCCAAATTCTCAGAGCCGGCCCTGAACTTATCTAAATAGGTTGTATCAACTTTTACTATTTAACTCTGTTAAAAGTTACATCGAATAAATTTAAATCTTATAATAAATATTTTAAGTACACAGTTAAAAAAGACTATACTCAATTCATCGTTCCATATGGCCAGGACAATTAAATAAAAGTGGAAAAACAAGATGAAGAAAAATGCCAAAATTTGCATGTGTTGCAATTTAGACTCTCTCTCTCTCTCTCTCTCTCTCTCTCTCTCTCTCTCTCTCTCTCTCTCTCTCTCTCTCTCTCTCTCTCTCTCTCTCTCTCTCTCTCTCTCTCTCTCTCTCTCTCTCTCTCTCTCTCTCTCTCCACGGTTGTGATTGCCCATACAATTTGTAATGATTGTTTTGAATTTGAATGAATTTCTAGATGTTAGCTAGTCCAGTTCATTTTGCATTTCTTAGGCCCTACCCTGGGTCTACAAAAAATAACCTAAATTCATAATATAGTAAACTCTCTAAAAAGATCATTCAAATAATAGTAATTCAAAATGATTGGGCATAAACAATTCCATGAATAAAGTAGATTTGTTTATAATGCAAAATAGACGGTTGCCCGAGCCAACAAATCTAATTCAATCGTTGATCATAAAAAAAATTCAATGTCCGATCAGGCTTATTTTGTACGTGAATAATCTTCCCAGTGAGTTTTAAGAGGAAAGCAGGTTTGGTCATTTCTGTATTCCCGAAACTCGAACTCATCGGAACCGGACGGTAAGAGAAACGGAGGCCGGGAGCTATTCCTCCCAGTAGAATGGCATGGTTTTTTTTTTGGGAAAATGACAGCCCAGGACGTATTTTGATAATTAATACCCGCCAAGAATATGCTAAGAACATTTGTTAATGCTGAAAATGTCCTTAACGGGTATTAATTATCAAAACACGTCATTGACCGTCATTTTCCCTTCTTTTCTTTTTTTTGATTAAATGGCATGATTATTTGAAGATAGTAGTATTATTGTTGCTTTGTTGCTTTCAAATGAATATACAAACATACACATGAGAGAGAGAGAGAGAGAGAGAGAGAGAGATGTCATCATCTGAAAGACTGAAGAAAGGAATGGCAGCCCAGACCCAGTGTAGAGATGAGAAAAGACTGACCAAAAACAAGCCAAACCACCATCCACCCATTTCCATTCCACCCAACTCATCAGGATATCAGATAAGATTATGCCACGTGGCGCACATCTAGTGAAACCTTCTGATATGGGTAGCATAAAAATTCTATGTGGCCGTTAACCTCACCTACATGATCCAACGGTCAAAACCCCTCAACCCCAACTTGAACTTATTCTCGGCCTTTGGATCCAAGTTAATGTGCTGATTTCCTTATATATAGGATAGGATGGAGCACTATAGAGCAGTTCTCCTACTAGTAACTAGAAGAGGATAAGAAAATGGCCGTCTCCATGATGTCTTCTGCCACCGTCGCCCGCACCGCCGCCCCGATCCAAGCCAGCGGCTTGATGTCGTCGTTCACCGGGAAGTCCATGGCTTCTTTTCCCATGAGCAGGAAGGCCAGCGTCGGCAAACGGTCTAACAATGCAGGGAGAATCAAATGCATGAAAGTATGTAGTTTCAGATCGACGAACCTTTTGAAAGTATTTGTTGTGGATATTCTCACATTAGCTGTTAGTGTTTTTTTCGTGTTTTATTTGATTCTTCGGCAGCTTGTTTGGTGCAGCTTCTGCTTCTGCAAAACAAACAAATTTAAATAACTAGTTCATCGATCGTATGGTAACTCTAGATTGATGTTTACTTATGTTTTTAGCTTAAAATTATGTTAAAATACACAAACGCTTACTCACACGATCACTTACACACACTCAAACACATAAATATTTAATACACCCCTCGAGTAGTCTTAGCAGAATTTAATTGTATGTTTTCGGCATTATTAAATAAATACACCCCTCATTTATGTTTCTTACTGTCTCGTTCCGCTAAGAAAAATAAAAGTACTTATTTTTTGAATTTAAGGTGATCTCGTTCCGCCATGATTCTTATTATTTAAGTACATATTTCCTGTTTTACTAGACAAGTCATTCTCCCACAATTGATCACCTTTAATTCAAAAAGGAAATTGATATTCGCGCTCCCTTTTTTGATGCAGGCGCTCCACTTTCAACATGTTTCATGTTGAAAAATAAGCATAATTGTGTTAGTGGAACACACCTATACTTTTTAGCATAATTAACTCTATTTTAATGTTCCTTTTTGGTGCAGCTTGTGGTTCTGGCAACAAAACAAGTTTAAAAAAGTTGGAAAAAAGTTGATCCTTTGGTAGCTCCATGTAAATGTTTCGTTTACGTTTTTAACTTTAAATTAAATACTTTTTAGCATAATTTAACTCAATTTTAGTGTTCCTTTTGGGTGCAGCTCCTCCTCCTGGGCAAAACCAGTTTAAAACTCCTATGGTAGCTCTAATTTGGATGTTTATTAGCTTAATTAAGTTTTAGTTTTAGAATTAATTAACCTTTTAATTAGCAGTATTTAAACATGAAAATAGTAAATACCCAGTACTGATTAAATATTCAAAAATTGATTTATGCTTGGAATTTGGAATTTTCTCAGGTGTGGCCTCCATTTGGGTTGGTGAAGTTCGAAACACTCTCTTATCTTCCCCCACTCACAAGGGAACAGCTGCTCAAGGAAGTTGACTACCTCATCAAGAACGGATGGGTTCCTTGTTTGGAATTTGAGACTGAGGTGTTCTTTCCAAACCCCTCCTTAATTTGTTAAACACGATTACCGGTCCGTCCATCTCGACAATTGATAGTTCATATTTGTTAAAGACGATTATCGTCTTTAAGAAATTTGAATCGTTAAAAGTACTTATGGATGGCCGAGAATTGCATGGACCGCTCTTTTATATCCTCATTTAAATTTATAAATTTGTATCGTTAAAAGTACTTACGGATGTTATTATATTTTTTCGGGGGTACGTACGTGCAGAAACCATTTGTGCACCGTACATACCACGCGTCCCCGGGGTACTACGACGGCCGGTACTGGACAATGTGGAAGCTGCCCATGTTCGGGTGCACCGACTCTACCCAGGTCTTGAACGAGGTCGACGAGTGCGTCAAGGAGTACCCGAACGCATACGTCCGCATCATCGGATTCGACAACGTCCGTCAGGTCCAGTGCATCAGTTTCATTGCCTTCAAGCCCCCTAGTTTCAAGGGATAACTTAACTAAAGAAGATGTTGTTATGATGTACTGTACTTCTGAAGTTGAATTTGTTGTTTCCATTTCTACTACTACTTTTTAATTGGGTTTTTTTTTTTTTTTTGAACAAGTTTTTCTGCTGTTTTGCATTTTGGATGTTTTCACTTTTGATTTCTCCGGCTCTGTTTTCCGGATTTTTCAAATGAGGTGGAAGAGATATTCAAATAATAAAAATGCAAAATGGTTTTTTTATCCCCCCCTGTTGAGCACAGATAATGATTGTTGTTTGATTCACATTGAGAAATTTTTCAGTGCCGGGTGGGCACGGCCACGTGGTGCCCTGCACCATCTCAACCGTCCAATGAAGTTTTGGACGGTCCAGATCTGTTCGGCTAATTTTAAAGTGTGAAATGACTAAAATACCCCTCGACAGCCGAACAGGTCTCAGCCGTCCAAGACTTCATTGGACGGCCGAGATTGGTGTAGGGCACCACGTGGCCCCGTACCCACCCGACACCGAAAGATTTCTCCACAACATTGGTTCCCATTTGGATTGATATTTTTATTATTATACGAAATTCTTGGGTTGATAGCACGGATGTGATTTCGAGCCTGAGAACTAAGAAGGGATCTCGTACATATTCTTGAGTTAAGAGCACGGATGTGATTTCGAATCTGAGGACTAAAAAGGGATCTCTCTTGAGGTGATTTAAGTCTTAGGACTTGATCATCGTCCTAATCCCTCCGGGGGGGGGGGGGGGGTTTCGTGATAAAACCTTTGTTTCAACCTCTTCTCGTTTTAAGGTGAATAATAAGCAATCAAACAGTAAGCAAAACATAATTTGGCATGTCTAAGAGCATTTCCGGCCTTGATCCAAATCCTTCCCTAAATTTAAAATTTGGGCAAAAACTACAAAAACTTGTCTCCAATCTTTGACCCAAATCCTTTTCCATTTTGGGTTTTACCCATTTTTTTGCCCAAATCTGAGACAAACCAAACCCTTCCCTCATTTTCCCAACAGCTATTTAGAGAGAGAGAGGGAGAGACATACAGTGGATTGAATTAGAGAGAGGGTTGGGTGGGTCGGTGGTGGTGGGTCGGTGATTTAATTTCTTAGATTTGTCAGAGTCGTCGCCGGAGTGCTGTCAGAGTTGCCAGAGTGTCATCGTAGTAGAGGCGGTGGGAGAGAGGGGAGACGTAGGGGTGCGGTGGAGGTGGGTCGGTGGTGGTAGGTCGGAGGAGGAAGAGAGAGGGGTCGAGAGAGAGAGTGAGAGTGAGAGTGAATTTGGGTAAAATTTGGGTTTAATGATTGGAGATGTGTCTACCCAAAATGGTTTTTTACCCAAAATTTGACTCAAATTTGTTGGGGGAATGGGTAAAGGCTGGAGATGCTCTAAGGAAGCAGCACCATGTAAAGTGGTCGATCTGGTCGCTCATCTCAACAATCAACGGCTCAATCTTAATCGAGTAATGGACGGTTCAGATTTGTATGCGTTTAGATTCGATCCGAATTGTCCGTGCCGAGATGAACGGCCAGATCAACCGCTCGATCTGCACTTGCTCGGCAGCATCCCCGGGTAGCTAGGTCAAGTGGACTTCTCTCACATGCTCAGTGATAGCTACTTTTGTGGTTGTGCTATGAATCCCGTAGATATTTTAGATCCAAAGATAAGTTTCTCCCTCCCTTCAATATCATGTCTTGTTCTGTTCCCAACAAGAAACAAAACAAAATACTACTATCATTTTCCTGCATTATTATCACTTGACACTACAATTGTCTAAATAATCATTTGCTAGACGAGGAGCGGTAGGTACAAAGAAACTATATTCCGAAATGGTAAATCAACGGTACAGAAGCACTTCAAAGTGAATCTGTACTGTTGATTTATCTTTTCGGGTTACATTTTCTTTCTACTTAGAATTTTTCTTTGCGTGACACCCCAAAGGTCTGCTCAATACTACTTCCCTACCTCCTCCTCGATATGCCAACAGGAACTAAATCAGCATCGGATAAGCATCAGAAGATTGGTTTCCTCTGATGTTGATATCCAAGAAAAACCAACGAACGAAAAAACCGACAAATCGATTAGGTTTTCGGTCGGGGCAAGGATGGGTTTGGTCGGCTTCGGTTTGGATCGGACTGAACCGATCAATTTTTGGTTAGGTCTCGGTTACTTGGAAATTTCTCCGGACCAAACCGAACCACCACACTTAATCGTGCACAACAACAGGCTCTTTCCGTCCAGTACCGATACGGACTCGGGATCGGGACAAGGGATGGGCCTTGACTCTACTAAGGCCGAGCAGTAGCAGTTTCTTTATACTATTCCCTAAACTGGGTGCAAGTAATAATATAAAGGTGTCTCAATCTCCCTCCACTAATGAGATTATTCAAAAGTTTGAGGCTCGCGGCCCTGCAGGGCCAGGGCCGCCCGTTCCCTGGCCCGTTTATGTGTCCTGACACGGCGGGACACATGGGTCAGGAAGGAAAAGCTCTAACACACCAAGTCTATCCAAGGGAGTAGGAACAAGTACAACAGCAACACTATCCATTATTCAGCCTCTGATTGTACGTAGAAGACTTTAAACAAAACTGCAGACAATCAGAAAACTCATCTGACTAGTCTAGAATTAGTGATTAAACAACATTTAGCAGGAAAAAAACGTTCAGAATTTCGACCAGAAAGCAGAAGCTGAACATGCCAAGATCAAAAAAAAAAAAAAAAACGCTTGAAAATAGACAAAAACATATCAAACTCGGTCCTTCATTATCACCAGTGTATTTACATGTAGCCTCTATACAGAATTCTTTCCCGGTGATCGCAAAAAGAGCCCTAACGACCCTCTTGTTAATGATCCACTTTATGTGAAAATATGAAAGAAAAAGAAAACCCTATTATCAAGCAATAAAACCAACTCTTATTGAGACACTGCCTTCTTCTGACTTTCTGTCAAGCTAAATACAAAGACATAAATCAGGCAAGAAATCATTGGCAAACCCACGTTATTACTCAGTGAAGTTCCCCTCCTATGCTTCCCGTTTGAAGAAAAATAACAAATACGCTCTTCATGAAAAATTAGCTGTTTGTCGAATTCTGTGGCATTGAGCTCCTTTGTATGTACGGCTTAGTTAAGAAGTTAATATGCCACAGCAGCGCAGTCGAAGCCTTCAACTCTAACTGCAGCCGGTTTGTGCCCAAACTTCAACCTAATGCATCCTCCCTTACGAGCTGAAGATGGAGAATCAGAAGAGGATGAAACGGGCGATGCTGACAGAGAAGGAGGAGTAATTTTTCCACTCACAAATCGGGAATCTTCAGTTAAAGGGTTAGCAGTCCTGGTAGGAGGAGACCCAGAAAAAAATGGAGGCGATGATGCTAACTGAGTGGCAGATTGCCCCTGTAAAAGCAGCAACAGAATAAAATCACGTCAAAACTCATAGTTGGATTCAGATGGATCCCAACATCTGCCTATGGGACTGAATATATTTAGCCATTTCATTAGTCTGCTCAACATTTAGTTTGTGTGTTTACTGGGTTGTATCATGGTTTCGTTGGGGGACTAGGTAAGCTAAATTGGTTTATTTCTATCATTTTACTTTCCCTTGGCAAATCCATCTACAAATGTATCATTCCAACACAGCCTTAAGGAAGAAGTTTAGTTCTAAAAATCTTAAGGAAATTCTTGTTTATAGCTAGATGGGGCAAACTTACTTCCCATATGACAACCAATCCAGAAAGTTGGTTTTCCAAGTGATATACAAGGGGGTTCGGACGCATGCCAGAAATGATTGAACAAGTGCACATAAATTGTGAAACAAATATGAAACCCCTTTTCTGTTGCATGGTTTCGAGGAGGAAAAACTACAGGTAATTATTAAGGAAAGCTAAGATTAAGAATCCTAAGATTCATAAACAGATGTACAAGATACCTCAAGGATGAGGAACAAGAAACTGTAACGATGAGTTGACAACACGACTAGCTTTCCTCAATCTAGCACAAAATGACTCCATCAATCTTTGGACAAGAATACATTTACCATCCAATCAAGTGATTCACATTGGAAATTACTTTCAAGGAAATAGGAACAAATCATCTAGTTTCCATAGACACCTCAAGTCCCAACTACAATAGATGTGCTTAGAAAACAATCACAATAACATGGGGAAGTAGTTTCGGAAACTAATCAACCAACTCTTCCGATGAAGTACCTTTGTCCCATATTCAATGACATAAGACATGTTAAACAGCAAACTTAATATGCACACTTTTGACATCACGTAATATCCAACATTTTATGCATGAACATACGGAGAGGAACAAGGGCGAGCGCACACAAGAACTAATTCTGTATATAGGTTCAATAGCGAAATTGTAGAACTATACCTTCATGAGAATAAGGTCAAGAAGTTCTGCCCCGACTTTTGAATCAAACACCTCAGCTTGATGCCTGTTATTTGAAGAAGAAAAAGCTGGTATCAAGTCTTGCAAACATACAATAGACATAACTTAGATAAAAGATTAAGCAAATAATCACCCCATGTGACATCTCGTAGGTCTCATCAGATCATTAACCAAAATCCCAACTCGCCGAGGTCTTGGACAAACAACCGGTCCCTTCCAGTCAGGAATAGAGAATGAGCCCATAGCATCCTGACCAGAAGCCATAAAAGCGTATCGAGGTTGAAAAATCACAATAATCAATCTTCAAACCACTTCCAATTCTGCAGAAGACAGCGAATATTCCGCCAAACCAGCCAAAATTCTGATCAACAACAAACTTGTTTCAAGATTCCGAAACACAAAAGCCTCAATTTGAAGACAATCGAGATATCTCTATTTCTTTCAGAATTTTCCCAAGAAACACACCGAGAATATATAATACGAATGCAAAAATGTATGGATTTGCCAAGTGGGCGGTGGGATTGGTCCCCAGGATTAGTTGAGGTGTGCCTAAGCTGGCCCAAACAGTTATCCAAATAAAAACAATGTATGGATTCGACAATGTAAACAATTCCTTAAAATTTCGTTCCAACCAAATGGGTTCTGATGAAAAAAAGGGACAGGGGGAGGGTATAAATAGGGATTTCATAATGGGTAAATGAGCAGATGACAACCAAGGTGAAGGCTCCGTTTATCGAGGGAGGAATTGTGAACGCAAAACGTGAAGGCAAGTCCAGAAAAGTACAGCTACGTATTTCACCAAATAGGACAATGGAGTCAGAGAAATCTAGGGCTTGGGTTGGATTTTCTAACTATAGCGAATTGTGCCAGCAAAAAATGTTATGCGCAAACGGGAAATAGTAATCTCTAGAGAGCACGTTAATCGGACAACAGAGTTATATTTGTAGCTATATAGAGAGATATGGAGAGAGAGAGAGAGAGAGAGAGAGAGAGAGAGAGAGAGAGAGAAAACCTTTGGCCGGTAAAGCAATGAGCGGCAATGGGTGCCCGCCGCAGAGAGAGGGAAGAGGATGGGATGGGGTTTGAGTAAAGCTTATATATGGAAGGGGGAAATGGAAATGTGAAAGTTTGGTTAGGGAAATAAAATCATTTTTTTTGTTTCTCATTTGGGAAAATTTCATTTTTATAAATTAGAAGTGGAATTAAGGACGAATGTTTGATTTTAATGTTTTCATTGTTTTCCTTTTGGAACTGGATTTTCTTCCATCCGTCAAGTGGATTCGAGGGTTCAGTTCATGCAGTTTTCGGATCTTTTCCGAGACCATCATGATATTTGTGATCGTTCAATTTTTAGATCTCGTTGGTAACACTAATTGCGTTAAAAACACAAATATTCATTTAATGTATGTACGCCAATATCACTATACAACTTCAAATCGTGCCCGGAGTTTTGTTCTAGAGCTTTGTTCCTATCTTATCATTGCTCTATATTTGGACGAGTTATATGTGGAATGGTTTATGGCTTTATGCTGACAAAGTAAAAGAAAGAACAAGAAGATCATAAGTGAAGAAGCTAATAATCGCCGGGCATCGATAATCTACTCCCCAAATTTATAATGTCACCCCTAGGGGAGTGGTAAAATCAATTACATATAGAGATTGATAATGTCACTCTCCAAATTGATAACCACACTCCCCAGGAGAGTGGTAAAATCAATTACATATAGGGATTGATAATGTCACTCCCCAAATTGATAACCACACTCCCCTTTATGAGTGGCATTATAAATTCCCATTATTTATGGTTTTCTTCTTCTTCTTTTTTTGTGTTTCTTGATACAAAAATATTTGTATAGTTATTCAAACAAAACGTAAATAACAACAAAAGGGACTCTAAGAATTTCAGAATATCATTTTAGAAAATTTGAATTAGGAAAAATGGGAACATTCTAACTCTAAAGTTTGGAAAAAAATTAATAGCAATAACTTTTCCATAACTAACTTTGAGGAGGAGTTGGGGGGACAGTAGCGTGTGGCAGCAATCAAAGTGCTGTCGTTTTGGTTTAAAATGCCGGTTAAAATGCACACTATTTCTTGTTTGGTTGGCCTTCCACACTAACGATTTTTTTTATTTTTGTGGGGCTATTACAGGTTCCACGAAGATGATTCAACCCGTAAAATATTCTTAAAATATTTTGGGAAATGATTTTGTTACTCTCTTTTTTGTTAACGTTACTCTCCTGTAAGTGTATTTTTACACTAAAAATATACTTGCAGAGAAGTGACGTTAACAAAAAAGAGAGTGAAAAAATCAATAATCAATATTTTTTATGTCTTTCTAAAAAAAATTAGCACAATCCGATGTCGATAGGGTTGTTTTAGAAATCTGCACAATCTTAAAGTAGATTTGCCAAAATTGTGGAAAAAGGGATGGTCTAATGTAGAGCCTGATGGTCCTATCAAACTAGTAATTTTCTGGCAAAGCTATTTATGTTGGTCCAATGAGACAGACGATAGCTAGTTAGAGCCATTTTGTGGGCCCATTAGGAAAGAGTGCAAGAAATTAACAATCGTGCTACCCACACAGATCGCGCATAGATTATTGTGTGGGGCCCACTATGGGTTTCACACAAACGATTCGAGCCGTTCATTAAATGTAAAATATTTTTTCAAAGGCCCTTGTAAAAAATCAGCTCAATCCGATACCTATACGTGCTCGATTTAATCATATAACTTTTCATTCTGATTTTAGGATAATGAAAAGTTAGATGATTGATACGAGCATTTATAAGTATTAGATTGAACTAATTTTTAACATGAACCCTTGAAAAAATATTTTACATTTAATGAACGGCTCAGATCATTTGCCCGAAGTGGACCCCATACACGGATCTGTGCGCAATCTGTGTGCTAAAAGTCTGTGTGAATAAACTTATTGGCTTAAATCAAAGTTCATGAACCAACTGGGGCTAACTCAGTTGGCCAGGACTTTTACATCTCACTAAGAGGTCAGGAGTTCGAGTCTCCCCACCTGCGTGTGGGTGTTCTTCCCTTAGAAGACTTTTTATTTCTTTCTTTGTTTCTACCCTATAAAAGCATCCCCATTGTGGATAAGCAAACTTAACAACAATGCTCAAAAAATACCCTACATTGTAATAAGTAAAGTTACAACTCTGTTAGCAAATAACCAAATTCAACTCATCCCATAACCAAACTTAACAACTTTTACCAATAACCAAAACTCAATAATCAAACTCAACAACTCAAAAACACCTCACATTTGTCACGACCCAAACCCATAGGGTAGGAATACATGACCGGCTAGTGAAAAGAAATCACCAAAGGCCATCTTATACTGCGTCTGTAAATTTCTTTCTAAAAATAATGAGTTTATTAACTTAAAATGCGGAAGCGGTAAATTTAAAAACTTCATTATATACATTCAGAGCTGTCATAAGTGATAGTACAATAAACACGCCCGCAGGCTTTATTTTACAACTTATGGGCACTACTGTAGGCTGCACCAAATACAAACTATTTTACAAGGTTTTACAAACTTCTTCAACATTTTACAATATCGAAATTGAAACAGCAACGTCATCAGCAGGAAAGACTAGAGAGACTAGTCAATTATTTATCCACGTACGTCCTGAAATGTTTTATAAACACAAAACATTTCAGTGAGAATTACGATATACTATAAGTTTCCACAATTTAGCATGCAAAGTCATTTTATGCATTTCCTTAATTTCCACTTTACAATAGAATGGGGGGAGAACAGACATATCTCTTTTCAACATCTTTTATGAACGGAACACTGACAATGATTGGGTAGCTAGCCCAAGATTTAGGTAATGATATCAAGACCCTAGAATACCCGGCAATATTCCTCATAATGGCCAAACCCAACGTTCAGATGTTTCGATACCGATAACCTCGGTTTCCTTTTTCTTTAAAGGAATTTCATCCCTTAACTTTAATTGCTTCTCTTTAAGCAATTCAATGTTCCGATTATCAACAATCAAAATTCCTTCTCAGTTAAAAGTGACGCTTCCTTGCAAACCGTCCAATTTTAATTAACTCATGCGAGGTTTGATGCTTTTAAATACATAATCACGTATGCAGCATTCTAAACTATAATTATATAAATAGAGTATATTCGTAATTAGAGGCCGTTCCGGTTTCTAAAAAAAGTAACTTTTGGAAAAAGAAGGTAATTTCAAGCTCAAAAATCATGTGTTTACGTAAATAATTTTCCTACCACTATGAATCTTGTTTGATAGATTTCAACGAGATCTTTTATACGGTGCAAAAAAAATTAAAAAATTATTTATCATTTTCATTATATTTGAGTTTGAAAATTGAAGAAAAAGAACTTTTAGAAAAAGAAGGGAAAGGGGAACGGGGCCTTACTCACCTCTGATGCGTAAGTCCCAAGAAACACAGTACAGGGAGATTTAACGGATTGAACTGGAACCTATTCAGGTCATAAATTCAACTATAGTTAATATCTGAAATTAATTGGACGCTTCTAACTTAAAACCTCGCTATAGTGAAGTGGCGTATTTTTCGTGCTTAATAAAATTCCAGCGATGGTTTGGAGCCTCGTGGCTTCACAGCCCGTATTTGGAAAATAATTAATAACTCCATAACTTTCACCAATAATCATCATTCCTTATCAACTCACACGATTTTTCCCAAAAATCATGTTTACATACCAATTATATCTTTCATCTTTCTAATTCCAAAATCAATACCTTTTTCAAATAGACAACACATTTAACTCCAAAAATCATACTTCCAATTCTTCATTTTTCCAGTGGGATACATGTGCTTTAATAAAACTCATATTCATTCCATTTTTACATCTAAAAATCATATTATTACGTTTTCACACTTAAAAATCATACTCAAACTTCATTACTATAAAAAAAATTTGATTGTTTATTCAACAAAAGAATGAAAACAATCTTTAACAGTAGTGTATATATATATATATAACTGATATCTAAATATATACTTATATACATATGTGTACATGCATATATGCATATACGTACATATACAGTGAGAGGGACTGAGGGAGAGAGGACCCGTGAGTGAGAGAGGGAGAGAGAGAGGAATATACCGAGAGAGAGCGAGAGAAAGAGGGAGAGGAGGTGGGTGGTTTCGGGTGGTGGTGCCGAGAGGAGGAGGAGGTGGTGCCGTGTGGTGTGGGTGGTGAACCGTAAGGGATGCTGCGCACGGCAGCACTATGCCGCGTCGGCGGCGGGTTCGGGGTGGTTACTGGGCAGCCAAAACACGGGCCCGTGAGGTGGTGGTGTGGTATCGTGCGGCGGCGGGAGGTGATGTGTGAGCCGTGGGTTGAGGTGGCGGGAGGTGAGGTGGTGGTGTGTGTGGCGTGATGGGTGAAGGCGGCAGTGGTGTTGGTGATGTGCTTGGCTGGGAAGAAAAAGAGAGAGAGGGAGGTAGATATATATAAAGAGAAAGAGAGAGAGTCGGCAGGAGAGAGAGAGAGAGAGAGAGAGAGAGAGAGAGAGTGAGAGGTGTACGGTGGAGGGTGAGAGACAAGACACAGGTGAACTGGGGTGGGAGCCAACACCATTTCCGGAAACTTTCCATATTTAGGTAGACGGTTGGGAAACTCCCACGTAGACGGGGAAATGAGTCCCGTTTCAATAGCGCAGTCCAGATTTCGTTTCAAAAAATTCTAAAGAAATTATCGTGGCCCACACAAATTATTCTTCTGAGACTAACTCCGGTCTCGGTTTTTTGAATAAACTTCTCCGTAATCATACATGTAATTCGTGTAATTTTTCGGATTATGACAACATTAGAATGGTCTCATTGAGACGAATAATTTAGTGTGGTTGGATGCGTGATTGAAACTCATTTGCGATTAGACATATATATGTGCACTGTGTATTACGGAGTATGTGGGTTTTTTTGGTTAGGGATGCAAAAATAACCAATGTGAAGGTAGAGGTTGTTAAATTTGATTATGAACTAAATGAATAATTAAATCCTGACGTGACACATTTTGATTATTGATTTTGATTATTCCCATTACGGATGCTCTAATGGGCTTATTTCTTGTATTGATTGAGTTGTTTGTTGGGCTTGGTTATCTCGTGGACTCTCGATGTAGTGTCCTGTGTTTGTACTCTGTACTTTATATCTGATGTAAAAAAAAATCACTCTTCTATCGATTGAAAAAAAAAAAAATCAAAGTTTATGCCAAATTTGATCACATTGAAATTCTAAAATCAATTTGGCAAAAGGTTCGAGATTCATGTTTTTAACAAATCTAACCAAGTTTAAAATACAAAAACAATTTTACCACAAGGATGGAGATGCTCTAACGAGGCCAATTTGTTTCTATTTCAGTCACAAGAAGAAACATAGTGCTATGTACTTATGTAACACATATATGTCATTAGTAACTTGCGGACTATTTTCAGGTGTACACTATGCATTTTGTATTTTTAGCTACAAAAATTCATAATTGAACACAAGAAATTTGCATATTGGGTTGACCCGGACATCCGATTATCAAAAAAATCGGCGTATTGGACCAAAAAAATTCACAAACCACACCACGAAAATTCATGAACAACGCTACAAAAAATCATAACTTTAAGCCGTCTTCCTTTAGCTTGAGCCGCTTTTTTTTTTTTTTTTAACCACAAAATCTATAAACACCACTACAAAAATTCGTAAAAAGTAAACACAAAAATACGCAAGGTGCGTACCGTACACAAAAAAAATAAAACAAGCCACAAAAATTCGTTAGAAGAGCCATAAAAATTTGTAAAATGAGCCACAAAAAATCGCAATAAGGGTGTGTACCGGGATCTTTTCCATAACTTAATTGGCAATTTGAAGTCGTATGATTGGCTGCGTGATGTAGATCCGTTGAGAAGTTTAGTCCATCATCAGCTTCGAGAGACATTCAAGAGGTTACGTGTTTGAAGGTTTTTTGTTTGAAGGTTATTGGCGTGCAAATTTGAAGTTTGAATTGAACTAGTACTCCTTTTCAATCGATATAAACAAAAAGAAAAAAAAAAGAAAAAGAAAAAGCCAACCACTCTCTTTCAATACTATTCCAAAATCTAAGCAAAACTAAAGAAGGAACCCCAACTATTTCTATTTTCTACAACGAACGAATCTCCGAACGTGGTACTCTAATATCCTTATCTATCACACATTTTTGTGAAACCTAATACTAACAGCCCTTTTGGATATATACGTGGTTTTCAAGAGAAAAAGAAAAGAAATTGAGAGAAAGTGCATTCTCTCCCATGTTTGTATGGCCAAAGAGGTGAGAAAGGGTGAGAGAATGTGAGAATCAAGAACCCCTTAATGAGTCATTGTTGTTTCTCACCAAAAGTGGTGAGATTTGGAGAGAAAAAGAAAGTATTCAAATAAGATGATGAAAAAACTTAATCCTTTCTTGTCTTTTCTCATGAGTAAATGAAATCACAACCCTTTTATTTTATTTTCTTTTCTTACACAAGTAGCCAAAGGGGTGTTAAGTGTATAAATTCCACAGTATGGTGGATAAAGGTGATAGGCACCACGTGGCGGTGCCTCAATTACGAACCCCCACAGTGTGGTCGATTAAGGTAATGGAGTACCACGTGGCGATGCCCCAAGATTACAAACCCCACAGTGTGATCAATTAAAGTGATGGAACATCACGTGACGGTGCCTCAAGATTACGAACCCCCACAGTGTGGTCGAATAAGGTGATGCCTCAAGATTATGAACCCCCACAGTATGGTCAATTAAGGTGATGGAGCACCACGTAACGGAACAGTGCCGCAATACCACCAAATAAATACTCCAGCCGACCACAGAGATCGCATCTTCTTTGCCAAGTCACAGTCGTTCCCTTAGCTTACGCAGTTCCCCTGTTTCTCTCTCTACTCTCTCTCCTCCCCCTTCCTCTAGACAGCATCTTATTTTAATGGCTTCGAAACCCACAAGTCTTCCCAGACGAACCCCGCTAACCGGTACATACACACATCTCTTACTGGTATGTTAAACATACGAAGGTTTTTACGCATTTGAACTCTGAAACAGAGACAACCGCACAAGTCATTGCATTCGCTTTGACTTCCTTCTCAGCTCTAAGTCGATTCGAATTTTTCTGTTAGGATTTAGGGTTATTAGGGTTTGCTGTAAAATGGGGGAGAGAGCGGTGATTGGGAAGCCACCCAAGTTCAGAGGAATTAGTAAGGAGGTGCAAGAGCTGTTGGAGGCTGACATGGACGAAGCACCCGCCAGGCGTCGCGCTCGTGAGGCGTTCAAAGATGTTCAGCTGTCGATTGATTTCTGCTTGTTCAAGGTACTGCGTTTGACTTCTGGTACTCCTAGTCAGAATCATGTGAAATCGAATCTAAGGCAGTTTCTGAAAGGGAAATAATTACTTATTTTGTAAGAAGAGAATTTCAATTTTAAAAATTATGTGTTTATATAAATAATTTTTCTATTAATATAGATTTCATTTGATTGATTTTATTGAGATCTTTTATACCGGTGCTAAAAAATTAAAAAAATATTTTTTATTTATATTATTTTTTAGTTTAAAAATGGACTTTTTAGTCCATGTTCTCACGGATTTGTAGACAGTATTCTCCTGACTTGTAATTTTCGGAAAGATGTGCAATTTTCGGATAAAAAATATAATATTTCCGTTCATAATCTTTTGAATTTTTCTCACCAAATTAATTCAAAAAATCATGTACGACAGTATTTTGTTCTTCCGATGTGAAAGATTTTGCCTATTTTCATACGGGCTATTGAGACGGAGGAAGTACCACTCAGCCGAAACAACTTGACAATTGCCGTTATCATGTAGTCCAATAATACAGTGGAAACGCACTCTAAATTGTGAACATAAATTTTGCTGCGTCTATGGGAGATTGACTGCGTGTATAGGGTTGATAATGGCTGTGATTTGAGTCATTGACGAGGGATTATTTACCCACGTGGGGAATGGGGAGAAATTTGTGCACGAGAAAGATGGAGACTGGGGGGAGCTGCTGTCCCTTCGAGGGACAGCAGCGTGCTGTCCCAGCTGAGGGGGCCCCGCTCCGGTCTTGCTCCGATAATCGATAATCGAAAACGTTCATTTTGTAGAGCTCATCGAGTTGAACAAGTATGCAAAAAATCAGTAGACATTTAATCATTTGGAATCTTGAAGGCAACTCCGAGTCCGGGTTGAGGAAGTTGAGATTGGAGTGTATTAATTTTGTTTACTGGGTAAATGTAATAAAGGATGTATGGGAAAGACAAAGGAAAAACATAATGTTCGGTAGGCGGTTGGGAGTAGAAAATGGATTAGGCTGGACTTCTCGAGCTCAGAGGGGCTGGCCTCGTCCTTGAACTGAAAAGGAGGCAACTGAACTGGGTTGTACTTTATTTATCTTTCACAAGAGTTCATTAATTTTGTGGCCTCACCGCACTTTAGTTCATGTAAACAATAATGAAAATGAGTTGAATGAATTTGTGATTATTAAAGGAGGACAAATTAAATTTTTGCAGTTATTTTGCCTCAATCTTTGGAAGAAGCAAGTAGAGCCTTAGTTGTCTTCTTTCGCTCCTTTTGGTCTTTTAAGCGTGTATCTCCTACCTCTGTGAACTTATCAATACTAGTTTTAAGTAAACTATGATGAAAAGATAAAGCTCTTAGTCCCGTACTGCTTTTTTAATGTGATTTATCTCCACGCTATGGCTATATTGTATTAATTGTTTTTTTTTTATGCTGTTACAGGTGCCATGTGATGGGCTGAAGATGAATGAGGTAAAGGTTTTTGTTTTCTAGTATTTTGCTTTCCCTTTTAATATCGATTTGATCTGCCTAATGATGTGGGATTCAATGTTTCCATTTTTCACATGCGTTTAAGTGAATAGCCTTTGCAGCTAACAACTGATTGTGTGTTGATGGACAAGCGATTCTCATCACTTATTAAAAGATACTGTTATTTTGCTTGTCAACTCCTTCATGTGGCTTATGTGATTGGAGCAACGTCGTTATGTAAGAAAGAAACTCGATAATGGCAACTTGTGAAAAGCAGCTGATGATGCAGCCTTCATGGCTACATTATGTGGTGAAGCCCAGAAGTCTAATTACCATTTCAATGATAAATGGACTTTCCTTCCAACAAGAAGGTTTAGACTACTTGCTAAGGTATAAGGATGGGGGGGGGGGGGGTCGCTATTTTAGTGCTAAATTTTTTTGAGAGCAGCTACTTTGTGCATATATTACCAAATGTGAGGTCTATCTCCAATTCTTCCCCCGCCCATACTCCCATCAATTGGAGACTACGTGAGTACTGTTATTGTTGTATTGGCTTATGTCTGTGACCCCAAGAATTTTCTTGGTTAGTCATCACTCTAGATATGCGGGCAACTTAAATTCAGCAATAATGCTTAGCTTTTTGCGTGCCTTTTATTTGTTTGGATACAATGAGAGTGGCATCTCATAAAAGCAGTAGATGATAAGGGAAATGCATTTGTATCTGCTATGCATTCATATCCACCAACAAACTCTCTTTCTCTCTATTTTTCTTTTTATAGATTTTTCAGAATGTTTTGTTGTTGGAATAAATTAAGCATTACTATTGTCGCGGGCAACCAGAAAACAGTGAGATATTTCTTTCTCCATTAAACCCTGTTTCCTTCTTTCTCTCTCCTAACCCTTGATTGTTACACGTAGTAATATTTTCAACTGACAATTTTATCAGTATTTGTTACTGTTGTTATGGGAAACTTTATGTCTGATTAGTTCATGATAGTTGTAATTATAAATTTATTGTCGGTATTGTTGCCAGTTGCCAGCGCTCACCAAACAATGAAGGAGATTGGAAACCCTGGAAGATATTGACCGCATACACATAAGGAAAATATTAAATATGTAATTGAAATTACCATGAAAAAGTTTGGCTAGATCATAAGATGATTTACTGAAGGTTGATTTTTGGATTTTCAGAAAATAGGATGGGTTACCATCTTTTAAGATGGGACAGGTTTTACCATAAGGGGAGCTTGCGCCAAATGCCCTAATAATGATGCAATTGGTGTGTGTTTGCATGGAAGTTTATGGGGCAATGATCATTTGAGTTTCTTGGTGCAGTCATATGAAGTGAACTCTAGAGGCGTGGAAATTTTCTCAAAAAGCTGGTTTCCAGGAAACTGTCGTCCCAAAGCAGTGGTTTGTTATTGTCATGGCTATGGAGATACTTGCACATTCTTTGCTGAAGGCATGCAGTTCATATGATGAATTAGAAGTGATATAGTCATAGTGCGAGGTGAATGTATTGTGATAATTTTTTGTGATTGTCTGCAGGAATTGCCAGGAAGTTAGTATCAGCAGGATATGGAGTTTTTGGGATGGATTATCCAGGATTTGGTCTATCAGGAGGTCTGCATGGGTATATCACAAGCTTTGATGTCCTGGTTGATGATGTTATTGAGCACTTCTTGAAAATCAGCGGTATAGTGCCTAATAGTGTGTATTTGTCAATGACGTTTTATTGCTATTTGTTGTTTAAACCTTTATTATAGTTAGAACAGATTCTTTTAGGGGCACGACTACCGTATGAGTAACTCTTTAAAAGTACTGTACTTGTTTGTTAATTGGAAGAAACAAGGATGACAATTGTACAAGCCCAACCAGCTAATTCCTTGGAGCTCTAAGTATAAAAAGATCGAAGGTATTAATTATGTTTCAAAGTTTACGTGTCCTCTTATTGAAGCTAAGATCAGACATTAACTTCACTTAAAAAAAAAAAAAAAAACCTTCACTCAGCCTTTCAACTTCTACTCATTATATGTTCTTTATATGCCAAGATGAATTTTAGAGAGTCTCCCTTATAAGCTGGAGGTTGTGCAGGGTCAACTGAAAAACATAAAGGAAAGTTGTAGCATAGGGTTCTTTATCCTAAATCTGAAGCCGGTGATGATTGGTTTTTGTTAATTGGTTTAAACGTTTAATGAGGATCAAGGAGTATCCACCATAAAAGTTAGTTCTGGAAAACTTTTTCGAAGGCCTTTCAGTCATACTTTCTCGCCTATATTTGGGAAGGCAGACCTTGTATTGTTACTTTGCGAGCAAATTCATTCTGTTTAGACCCATCAATTGCAAAATTTATGTAGTACTTTCAGAGCATGGGGGTTAAAACCATTATTACAACATTGGCATTGATTAGGTTTGATAAACTGAAATGGTTTCTCCTATTATGTTGTCACCTTTTGTATCCTCATTATTGTCAGCATCCCATGAGTAGTTGAGATTGTTGTACTGTTTTTGACTCTCTCACGTAGTTCAGAGGAGAAGGATTAGGTGACGACGTGACGTGATTACTTTTTGTTCCACTTTTTATTCTGGGGGAGGGAGCTGGATGGGGAGTTAGGCAATGATTTAATGGCTTTATTGTTGGCTCCCCTTCCCCCTTCTTTGATAGCAATGTGCTGTCGCTGCAGAGCACCTGCCTATAGGATTTAAGACTACTTGCCATGTTTAATCTTGTATCTCTCTCTTGAGATATGTTGCATGGTCGAATCAGCCATATATATATATACATATATATTTATTTACATACATATAGTGAGAGAGAGAGAGAGAGAATTAATTGCTGAGATTTGAGCACAGAAACTAATGGGTGATTCTCCAAACTTATCTGCGCTAGGCATAGATAGCATCACTATATTTGAAAGGGGCATATTTTTTTATTTAACCTAACCAAAGCGTTAAATACGACTTAAGATCAAACTAACATTTAGCAAAAATACTAGTAAGTTTCATTAGACATTAAGTATGTATAAGACTCTCTGGGACGCCGACGCTCTCGCACTTGTGATATTTTTAATATTGTTGCCTTCGCGCACTCACTCTCGCACCTGCACCCGCTCCCTCTTTTTGTGATTTAGCTATTATGAAGAATCTTACCGTGCCCCCACAGTTTATAATTGTTGCAGAATGCGGGCTACTCTTGCAACATGCAGTGGATAATAGTACCATTGGACCCTCCACTAGACTGCATGTAAACTTTGGTGTGGTAACAGAAAGTTGCGCGGCTTTTTTGACAAATGGAAAAACTTGCAAATGAATCTAGAGAGAGGCATACTTCTGAAGCATGTGCTTTAATTTTTTAAAGAAAGGGCATAGTATGTAAGCCATAGGACTTTTGATGTGAACTAGTGTTCTTAAGAAAATTCTCTCACTGGAGATGAATGCTGGCTTTGTTATGAACTGTTGTGTTGTGCACAATATTCTTTCAGCTGTCAGTTTGATAGTGCTTAATCAGAATGGTGGTTTTGATGTGTTGGATGCAGAGAACCCAGAATTTATCAGTCTCCCAAGATTCCTGTTTGGACAGTCGATGGGTGGAGCAGTAGCTTTGAAGGTCCATCTGAAACAACCCAATGCATGGAATGGAGCCATTCTCGTTGCACCTATGTGCAAAGTATACGTTTGAACTTGCTTCTGATATTCAACCGCTATTTCTGGGATTTCAGCAATTTATTAGCTAGAAGCCTTTTGTGTAGATTGCAGATGACGTGGCGCCACCATGGTTATTGAGACAAATCCTTATTGGCGTGGCTAAATTTCTTCCAAGGCAGAAGCTAGTTCCGCAAAAAGATTTAGCTGAGATGGCATTTAAAGAGTTGAACAAGAGAGAAATGGTTTGTTTCTCTACTTTTTTTCCCTCTAATAGATGATTTAGCAAGTCTGGGGTTGGGAAACATATGATAATACGTTGCTGTTTTTTTTCCCCTCGCCTCTCACCGTATTTGGTCCTGCATCCTTTGTGCAGCTATTAGTATGGTTTCACTTGCAACTTCTTTTGTAATTATGGCTGAAGTATTTTTGTTTTCTGAATGCAGACAGCATATAATGTCATTGCTTACAATGATAAACCACGTTTGCGGACTGCCTTAGAGCTTCTAAGAACAACCCAAGAGATAGAACGTCGATTGGAAGAAGTACGTCACTTCCTACTCTATTTCTCTGAATGAGAGTCTGAAACTGCACTACAAACTACATAATCCAATCCCTCTTTTAGCGTAACTTAGTCATGCTCAAGCACACAGGCATGCCAGACATACAACATATTCACGTCACAACTAGACTTGAATCTTACACCTTGCCGATGAAAATTTCACCCAACTCTTATTCAGAGTTGATAGACACGCTCCAGCTCCCTCTTTCTGAGCTAGTCGAGCAGGTGTTCGACAGGAAATGTGACCATCCCCTCAGGGTTTCTGAAGTCTTTTGTAATGCTCACAATCTTACCACATGAAGTACTTCGTCCCGTAAAACGTAATTGTTCTTCTTGGTCCGTTTCAAGTTTTTTACCTTTTTCCTCCTAAGTTCTCTCACTCACACACACACACACGCACCAATACGACACAGACACGCAAACACACGCAAACACGTCATTCTACTAAAAATTTATTTATGGAAACTTTGGTGACACCTTGAATAGCAAAATATGCAAATAAGAGTAAAATCTAAATGCTACTCCGTATAATATAAGCACATCTTGCTGTAAAAATATCTTGAGTATCAACATAGACAAATTTAGTCATTGAAACTTTGATGACACGTTGAAATTTAATCATGGAAATTAGTCGTGGAATATCGGTGTGCATATGTTCAATGACTCAGACGAATGTTTACGCTATTGTAGGTCTCTCTGCCGCTATTAATTCTGCATGGGGAGGCTGATATTGTGACTGATCCATCAGTGAGCAAGGCTCTGTACGAGAAGGCGAGGAGTTCAGATAAGAAACTTAATTTGTATAAAGATGCTTATCATTCCCTTCTTGAAGGGGAGCCGGATGAGACGATAGCTCAAGTATTCGATGACTGTATTTCTTGGCTTGATGAGCGTTGCGGAAAGACGAATGCAACAAATGGTATTTGACCCGCTGCGCCTATTGTTTTGAGTACCAACTGTGTAAAGGAAATAAATAAGAAAATAAATAAAAAGTCGGAAAAAAAGAAGAAGAAGATGGAGACAGTTTGATTATGTATACATGGATGAGCAGATATTTATTTTTGGTAATGCATTCTTGAATTCTTGCTCTTGGGTAATTCAATGAAAATGCATTCATTCATACACATGTTTTTACCATTTTCATGACTAGGGTGATCAAAAGCACAACCAAAAACAAAATCAAATTCCGATTTTTTTTGACTGAATCTGGTGAATACTTTTATTTTTCTGCTAAGCAAATTACCTAAGCACTTTTATAAATGATGATTTTTCTGGAAACAAAAAGCCACAAGGAAGCAATATGACCAACCTCATGTGACTTGTGATCCACTTTTTCAACAAAATTCTTGGAAACCCAAATCTCACTGTAAAAGAGGCTGTTAATTACTTCACTTATTAGAGATTGTTTCATGGGGTTACTATGAATGCCTTTGCCTTGGTTTATTAGCAAACAAAAATACTACACAGTCAGACACTGACTAAAGTGCATAGATTGGAGATAGATGTGTGTAGAATCATTCAATGTGTGTGGACTTGTGTGGGATTCATCTGCATCTAACGGTTTTAAAACAATCTGTATTTTGAACCTGTGGAGTTTTCGTCTGTGTTTATAACATTGCTCATTAGCAAAATATTGATAAAAAGTCAAAACCTTCATAAAACTGGGGGAAACAAATGGTGTGAAATGCACCATCAAATGCTTAAATTCAACATGAATATACGAGGGAACTGATTTTAGCACTCCACTTTTGTATAAATGCACCTCGAAATTTGTCCTGTAATGCTTTTATTTACATAGCACAATTTTCAAAGTGCATTTGAAATTTTTTTTTTTTGGGAGTGTATCTATAAGAAGGGTCTTGTTAACCATTGCCCACTAAGCTATGAATAAATGTCAAACAAGTTAGATTTTTCGAATATCGATGCATTTTTAACACATTATCCATCACCCTAAGGGCGATGATTAGCATTTTCCTTATGAGAAAAGTGAGTTGCAAAAATTATTTGCCAGGATCAAAATAGAACACTAAACAGTGTTTTGGGTAATGAAATCAAGACGTTCTCACATTCTCGTGTGATTAGTCATATGACAGAGAAATGAGATCCACTATAATTTTATCTGACGATTCGGATAATATATTTTATAAGTTTCATTGTATTTATCATTCAACAAAATCTCATACTGGCGAGACATTGAAAAAGGCTTGGTAAAATAATATTTGACAAAGGAAATGAATGATTAGAGTCCTTGTCTATTTTTCTTGTGGTAAATACATTGATGGATACCTATATCAAATCCCCCTCAAGATTTTTTTCCCTCTACAAGAAACAAATAAGGGTTGTTTGGATTCCATGGAAAAGAAAGAAAAATTAAGAAATTTTCCCTCTCATTTTGGAAACAAAGTAAGGGAAAAAAGTATGAACACTTTCCGCACACTTTCTTTCTTAACAATTTTCTTTTCCTCTCTTTCTTGTTTTTTTCTTTTCTTTCTCAAAAAGTACCCTAAGCTTACGTTTGAAGCGCAGGTCAACTTGATAAAAATAAGGACCTTCCCTGATAAAAAAAAAAAAAAAACTATTCAAGTGTGTTAATATGATTATTCTGAAAATACTGAATTGCAAGTCAAGTGAGATGCAAGCTTATTTTGCCAAACCCGTCTTGTTCAAATGGTGTGAGGCAGTGACCTCTTCAGTGGAGGTGGAGGTTCGAGCCTCACGAGGGCACGTTTGGGGTTCAGGACTATGGACAGTTTTTGAATTTTATGGACAGTTTCTGAATTTCCTGTGGTCTAACCAACGAACTCGCTAACTCCCTTACTTCCGCTGATGTATGCGATTGGAAAAAAAAAAGAAAAGAAAGAAGAGAGAGAGATGCAAGCTTATTTCACTTTTTTTACTTTAACAAGTAAGTGGATAAACGTGGACGTTTGTGAGATTAGAACAATATCAGTCAACCAAGTGTGTGTGCGCCATGTGTATCACAATTCACAACCATTAAAGTGAGATGCAAGCTTATTTGACGTTACCAAGTACAGTGGACGTTGAAATTTGTGAGAATAGACCGATATGAAGAAAAATTTCAAAATACCCTCAAATTTTGACCTCAATGTCTAATAGACACCCAAATTTTTGTAAGCTTCGAACTTGTATCAAAGAGAAGAAAAGGAAACACCAAAACCACTAAACCAAAGCATTTTTTACGTGAAATGTGGTCTAATATTTTTATACATTGTGATTCTTTGTTCACTGGAACTCGAAACACCAATACATATTATTCTTTCTTGCCCATTTTCTACATACATTTGGATAAAAATAGCAGATCGGTGGAACTTAACTTGGGTGGCTCATTCAAATTTGTTGGATTTATCTTTCTGGTGGTTTTTGTCTGGGTTCAAAAATTTGGAAAAACATATGTGGGAATGTTGCTTTTATTATGGTCTATTTGGATTGTAAGGAATGATACTATTTTCAACAACAAAGCTACGGATCGTAACCAAGTGGTAGAGCTAACCAAAACAAGGGCAGCTTTATGGATCAAAGCCAGATTTGATATCAAGGTGTATACGGTGGAAGATATTAAAAGAAATTTTGATGGTGCTAAACGTCTCATTATTTAGGAGTATTTGGGTGTATTTTTCCTTTTATTTACCTTGTCTTTGTTTATCTTTGTAGGGTTGGGTTGAACTTTTTGGTTCTCCCCTCTCTTTTACTCGATGTACCCTCTTCGAGTTTAATAAAATTTTCTTCTGCCGATAAAAAAAAATATTTTTATACATTGATATTATCTCTTATTATTGTTTAATTGTGAAAAAATTTAAGACCCCACTTTATGATTTGACCTAGTGCCCCAAATACATTGGGCCGACCCTAAACTACCCCCGATCCCACTCAGCTATGTAACGGAAAAGTTAGTCCAACTTAGAAAAACTGTTAGCAATTTGACAGATTGGGACGACGGGTGGTTAATTAACGGAGCAATAGTTTAAGAGTAAAATAAAACCGTTAGCAATTTGATAGATTGGGAAAGCGGATGGTTAATTAACGGAGCAAAAATTTAAGAGTAAAATTGAAGTTTACGAAAGTTTGAATATAATATTAAAGTTGGGGATATTTTGAAATTTTCCCCCAATATCAGCCAACCAACTGCATGTGCGCCATTTGTACCACCACCAACCAACGGCTTCTATTTTGGCTCTGTTTGGAACCTATGAAAAAGAAAGAAAAAAAAAGGATAATTAAAAAAATTTCCTTCCCATTGTTTGATTGAAAGAGAAAGAGTGAAAAAAAATAAAATTTTTAAGTGTAGTGAATAGTTAATTTTTCTCACATTTTCCTTCTCTTTTACTGTATTTTTCTTTCTTTTCCAATCCTTTTCCATGGGTTCCAAATAGGAAGAGTTTTTCCCATTTTTCGCACATTTTCCTTCTCTTTTACTGTATTTTTCTTTCTTTTCCATGGGTTCCAATTTCCAAATAGAGCCAAAATGAACGAACCACTGATTCGACGTACTCATAGACCAGAGAGAGAGTTGCCTGCGTACGCCACCGTCGATCCATGTCCTCCTCTCCCGTCGACATCACCGCGTGTCGTGCGGTGTCTGTACTTCC
Source organism: Rhododendron griersonianum (assembly GCA_018127125.1). Classification (NCBI taxonomy): domain Eukaryota; kingdom Viridiplantae; phylum Streptophyta; class Magnoliopsida; order Ericales; family Ericaceae; genus Rhododendron; species Rhododendron griersonianum. The sequence goes on along the minus strand of CM030797.1, from coordinate 9,580,656 downwards.
TTCCGCATCTCCATTATTATTGCTTTCACGATTCCCTCATATATTACTCCAACTCAAACGGATGAAGAATCTCTATTATTGCTGCTGCTGCTTTTCGCATCTGTTCAGTTTGTTAGTTTCCCACCGGAAATGGCCTTCTCTCCTTGCTTCCCTCCTCCCCAATTGTCACTTAAGGTATTGTTTTTTTCTCCCCTCACATACATGTATTTGGGTTTATGATGATTTGTGGTTTTCACTTGGGTTCGTATACTTTTGATGGAAAAAATTTCCGGTTTCAATGTAGTTCTGATCAATATTTTCAAATCGGGAGACGTATCGTGTATCGTTTATTTCATTTTATGAATCGTATCGAAATACGTATCGCGTATCGTAACATACGTTAATAGAAGCTAATAGGCAATAAAATAATAATTTTACTTAATTAATAGACAATAAAATAATAATTTTACTTAATTATAGTATAAAAATCTGGTGTATATTTGAAAAATAAGTGTTTTATATATGAAAAAATGTTTTTATTAGGATGAAAAAATCCAAGTCTCTCAGGTAAGGTCTATCACATTAAGGCTTTCTAGTGCCTGAAGCTTTCTAGTGCCTGAGTTAAGGGAAAAGAAAAAGTGCCCTTACAGTCCTGCAAAACATGATCGAAATACGTTCTTTCTTTTATTCGAGCTTTGAGTTTGGGTTTTCTTTAAATGATTTAGATACAACCATAACTAGATGAAAAGATTAGAACGCATATGGTGTTCCACTTCTTAAAATATGGTATGATTTGTTCTCTGTAAGTAATCGTAGGATACGCTGCCGTATAGTAAGATTTTTATATAAAAAGGATACGGGGTGTGATACGTATCGATTTTGGAAGGAGACGATACGAATCGTAGGATACGTATCCCGTATCGTAAGATTTTAACAACCATGGTTCTGATTGATTGGAGTTGGGTTTACGCAGTAGGCATGTGGCCATTTCTGTTCATTTTCTGGTAGATCTGAGATGGGTGCTTTTGGATTGGTTCTTTCGATTGCTGTGTAAGTTATTGCTAATACCAGTTGGGTTATGACAGTGACACTTGTTCTAGGTCAATGCTTTGCATTAGCATTGAAAAGTTACCAAATTACCACCTTTGTCCCTGATTCGTTTTTAAGTGACTCATATCAATTCTTTGTGTTCAACTTGATTGTGCTTCTTCTTTTGATAACCGGATGTCTGGGTTAGCTTGCGCACACGTCAACTAATTCCGGGGTCCTGAGGTTAATGACCTGGCAAACCCACCCGTTGGAATTCGAACATCCTCATGGAAGACAAACACTTACATTTGTTTTCTCAAATCCACTTGGCCAAACCCCTAGGGTTTCAACTCGATTGTACCTGTACATGAATTTTGTGAACTCGATAGTAACTAAAGGGGGGAAGTGCAATGGGGAATTTCAGTTTAAGTACAAACTATCTTTTCTAGATTGGAATCATTAAAATGTCAATTCAATCATATCCATGTTTATTCCTATTTTTACTTCTCTATGACGATTTACAATAGGTGTCCTGTTAATTGCTTGGTTATAAATTTAGAATTGTCGGTTAGGTTTTTTTCTTTTTAGGGTTACTTGGGGTAATGCAGTCTAAGCCATTGGGTGTGCCCCTAGGGGATACAGAAATGACTGTTTTTCATTGACCTCTATGGATACTTCTCAAATGATGAAACAAAAATTTGGTTGTTTGTGTAATCACGTATACTGAACTATATTTACCATATTTCCAAATACTTTTGCTTGTAGATAAACCGTTCAGTGGTCGTTTCTAGACTGACCTGCAGCCAAAGATTCACTTTTGCTCTCAAATGTACCAAAGCCGAAATTTATGGCCAAAGAGTTCCTGTGAGGATGTCCAAGCTGCTCGGCGACTGGAGTTTCATGGTTGGATCAAGAATTAGCATTAGACCAAATGTGCGGATATTCCAACCTTACAGAAGGAGCTGTGTAGTGCGTGCTTCATGTAATTGTTCCTTATACCCCTTATTCTTGAGTATGTGTATTTTGAAAACCAATGAAGCTCATTCAGTTCATATGGTCTGGTTTCTATTGTAGTTGTAACTATGTTAATTATGTTAAAGAAAAAAACTGCAAAAGAATTTGATGCATGTGTAAGAGATTGTTGAAAGATTATGCTCAGAAACCCTTGAGTACCCACCTAAGCCACACTTCACAACAAATGCAAGCCTTAAAGTGATTTAAATCATATGAAAAGAAGTAGCAAAATTTGTCACCAGTCTCAAACTTGGGCTATTTTTGAGGGATGAGCTTATTAAAGTTTGCTGTGTTATGACTCAAAATTCAGGTGAGCCGAAACCTGGAACTTTATGATCCCATTGCATTTGGCACCTATAATTCACGTCTTGAAAATTTTATGGACTTCTCTGATTTAGGACCTTTTACATTTGCTAGTTTGAATTTTTCCTTTTAGTTGTTCTTCTCAAATACCGGATTCGTTACACAATCTCTAACTGTGACTTGTGGTAGAGTGAAGTCCCAAGAACTGGGAGATTCCTCCCCCACTTGATAGTAACTAACTGTTGGGAGAATGCTAGTTTGGCTGTTTAGGATTTGGATCAGTGGATTATTTTCGACCGAAACCCCAGTAACATGTGGTCTTTGTGCCTTGTGTCTATCATTTTCGACAAAATATTTTAGATCATTGCTTCCTGATGTACTAAGATAGTAGATGCTTTTCACTCTCATACTGTGCTCAGATCTTCCTTTCAGTATTCATTATTTCTGAATACAGCTATCTGTTTTCTCTCCTGCTGCAGGGTTGGCAAGTTCTCAAATTGCCAGTAGTGTTTTGACATTGGGTACAGCAGCAGTTCTTCCATTCTATACCCTCATGGTTCTGGCTCCAAAAGCTGAACTGGTAATGTTTCCTTGCCATTGTGACAACTTCCTTCTAATTTTCAGCAGTTGCGTTTCCAGTCGTATATATTATTTTAAGCTCACAATAAGGCTTCCTCCTGGTGTGTTAGCATTTCATTTGAATCTATCAATGTTCAAGCCCTATAGTCGTTTTGCTTCTAGATAGTTGGGTCCTATAATACTGTATAGTTCTATCCATTGACACGGTATATTGCTTTGCATTATATCTTGAACTATGCCACTTAATGATTTTTTTCACTTCGAATGCAGACCAAGAAGTCTATGGAAAGTGCTATACCTTATATAGTGCTCGGACTTCTGTATGCATATCTCGTGTACTTGTCTTGGACACCTGACACGATACGGCTATTGTTAGGAAGTCAATATTGGCTGCCAGAGGTGCATTCCAGGGCTGTATACAGATTCAGTATTCATTCCATTCTTTCGCTAAGCTAATGATTATAGTACCCGAATTCATTGACTCCTGTGTACTTTTTGCAGCTGTCTGGTATAGCAAAGATGTTCTCCAATGAGATGACGTTAGCTTCTGCATGGATTCACTTGTTAGCTGTTGATCTCTTTGCTGCAAGGTCTCTCTCTCTCTCTCTCTCTCTCTCTCTCTCTCTCTCTCTCTCTCTCTCTCTCTCTCTCTCTCTCTCTCTCTCTCTCTCGTGTGCATGTGTGTAAACACCCTACTATTTGTGATTGTTACAGGCAGGTTTTCCACGATGGACTGGAGAGCGAAACTGAGACCCGACATTCAGTCTCTCTCTGCATGCTTTGTTGTCCTGTTGGAATCGTTTCTCATGTGCTCACCAAAGGGCTAACCAAAAGTTCCAGAAATTCCAAACACAATGTGCGATAACAACTTGTACCGAAAAGATGGATCTGTATTACAAGCAACACATTAGGAACAGTAGATTTTTCATGAAGATTGATATTCTACAGATTCATTAGAATTTCACAAGGCACTTGTTCTATTTGCAAGGACAATTTCTCCGTGATTATTCTTCGTCATCACAATGGCCAACTTTTGTCTCCGTTTGGGTTCAAAATGTTGCAATGTGGTTGAACATGCATTACTTCTTCCTTGAGTTGTACTCCGCACATCCGATAAACCATCGATCTCTTTAAGACTTTAACCAAGCTGATGTGCTCCAACATTTCTCTTGAGAGAAGTTGAGCCACCAGAATTAATGAAGAAGCTAGCATGAATGTTGGAAACCGTCGCCCCTCCCACTCTACGACCTTTCAATCCAGCACTCTCTATGGGCTCTCCGGCTGAAAGCCCGCGGTTCTTTCTCCAAGTGGCTGAGAGTTTCTCCTGCTGCCAACAAAACACAACACCCTAGTGTGTGTTCACAATATTTACATTTGTGCACAAAATCAGTGCAGTTAGCAGCTCTCAATGGAAAATTACTCATATAACATAAACTGAGATCCACCATAGTTTCGTATGACGATTTGATTAATTCATGCTGTAAGTTTCGACGTATTTGTCGTTCAGCAAAATCTCATATTAACGAGACACTGATAAACCCGGACCCGGGGTGCCTGCCGAGCGGCACCCTGCCGAGCGGGGTGCCAAGCGGCCAATCCGGCCGTTCATCTCGGAATCAAAAATCCGTTCGGTACCTTTGCATCTGGGCCGTCCAAAATACTTTTAGACGGCCGAGATGTGCTCGGCACCCCTGCCAAGCACCCCTGCTTGGCTGGGTCTCCCATTCCGATAAACCCTCGATAAAATCATATTTGACAAAAGAAATGAATAGTTAGATTCATTGTCTATTTTTCTTGTACTAAATACAAGATAGGGCCCTACAAGATACTTATATCGAACCAACTTAGTTTTTATTCCTTTCCTAAAAGGGATAGGAATTAGAACTTGCGTCAAGTCATGTGAGATGCAAGCTTCGCATGTGCTATCAACTCATTTGAATCTAGTTTATATAGATTTTTGTTTAGTCTTTAAAGAAGACTCCGTAAGTAGACGGTAGGATTGGTCCTTAGAATAAGCAGAGAGAGATTGGTAAGCAGACTCTGAACAACTTATAAAGTTTTGGGGCGCAAGCTTATCTTTCTTTTAGGAACTGGCAAGAAATTCTTTGGCATCAATGATTACAACATACCGTGTTTATTGAATACAACTGTTACAAAGACCTATTACATACCGGGAGACAAATTACGTATCCAAATCAGCAGATGCAAGCTTATCTGTGAGACCAATATCAGCCGACCAACTAAACTGCATGTGCGCCATGTGTACCACCACCAACGAATCTATCACTTATTACTTTCTCCTTTTCCACCCAATAACCTTTGTCGGGTCGGGATATTTTGGGAAGAGAAATTTTTTTTAACGGAGGTTTCCGTAAATAGTGTTTATGGAAGTGAATTGCGACCGTCTAAGAGTGTTTTGGACGGTTCAAATTTAAACGAAATTTTTTGTTTGGGGAGAGTTTAGCCCGTTTCCGTTTCTTTTAAAAAGTGCTTTTTGAAAAAGAAGATAATTTCAAGCTCAAAAATCATGTGTTTACGTAAATAATTCTTCTACCAATATGAATCTTGTTTTATAGATTTCATTAAAATCTTTTAAACGGTGCAAAAAAAATCGAAAAATTATTTTTTTCATTTTCATTATATTTAAACTTGAAATTATCTTTTTTTTTTTTAAAAAAGAAGATTTTAAAAGAAAACGGAAAGGCATTCCATCTCTTTTGGGAATTTCCATTCAAAATTCGAGCCAGACCAGCGCCTGCCTCCACTACCGTCCCATGTCCTCTCCCGTTGACACGACCATCGTGGCTGTACTTCCTTCTGGACCTCCATTATTGGTTTCTCGATTCCCTTAGTTTTTACTCCGTATATATCTCCAGCTCAAGCGGATGAAGAATCTCCATTGTTGTTCAGTTTGTTAGTTTCCTACAGAAAAATGGCATTATCTCCTTGCTTTTCTCCTTCCCAATCCTCACTGAAGGTATGTTTTTCTACCCTCACATACATTTATTCATTTGGGTTTGTGATATTTTATCTTCACATTTGTCCGTACTTTGCCTCGACTACTCTTGTTATGTTGGGAATTTTTTCCCTAGAAATTTCGGATTCAATGTAGTTCTGATTGACTAGAATTGGGTTTTCAAAGTGGGTATTTGGCCATTTCTATTAATTTTTGGTAGATCTAAGACGAGTGCTTTTGTTAGTTCAAACAGAAAAAATGGGTGCTTCTGGATTTGTTCTATCGATTGCAGTGTAATTAGTTACTAATACCAAACCCAAGGGCCTAGTGGTGAAGGCTTGGGACTTAGACGTTTGCTTCCTCATAAGGTATCAGGTTCGAAACTTTTCATGTGCTATCAACTCCTTAGGGGCCAGTTCATATGGTGCTTTGCTCTGAGTTTAATTGGGCTCCCCACAAGTAGGCAGTGGGATTGAGTCCCCCATAATTAGTTGAGGTTTGCGTAGACCCGGACACTTGAGTTATCAAAAAAAAAGTTACTAATACCAGTTGGGTTATCACTAGTTGTGCCTGTATGTAACATTTGTACTAGGTCAATGCCTTTAATTAGCACTGAGATAGTAGCAATTTTAATCACTACCTTGGTCCCTTTTTCGTGACTCAAGCTTACTGATAAGTTAGCTGTTTGTTCAACTGGTTTGTATTTTTAGATCAAATTTGTGAAATTTCCAGTAACGAAAGAGGGAAAATTAAACGGGGGATTTCACCTGAAGTTTACATACTCTTATCAGTTCTTGTCTAGACTGGAATCATTAGAAACTCTATTGGATTCTCTGAATGTATATTCCGATTTTTGCTTCTGTACTAGGAATTTCAATAGGGTGTCCTGATAATTGCTTGTTAGAAAGAGAATATATCGATTAGGTTTTTTATTTAAAGGGTAACTTGGGGAGACTCAAACTCGAGGTTATTTAGTTGGGGATGCAATCCTTAGTTGCACGGAGTGGGAACGGGGGAGCAGGAAAATACAGAAACTCCCAAGGACCAATGTTGGGAAGCATGAAAAGAAAGTATACATTTATTACGAAAATGATTTAGCATATAATGTACACTTTAATAACACAATCATTTTAGGGAGAAAAAATATGGGCCAAGTCCACCGTAAGTGTGAGAAATGGGCTATTGTTACAATATGTGGTTTTCTTTTTTAGATATCATGACGGGCTAGATATATTAGTTCATTAAAGACCAATCGATAAAGCCGAGTGAGATAATCCCTATTTTTCTATACAAAGATCATACAAAACATCCCATCTTTGTAAGGAGTGGGCTTCCATCAAGCTTCTTAGTTGGAAGCGCAAGAGCGCGCTCCCAAGTTGGGAGTGGCACCATTTTGGAGCTCCCTGCTACCAAGATGCAATCTAAGCCACTGGGTGTCCCTTGTGGCATACAAAAATGACAGTGTATTTCACTTGCCTCTAATGGATACATCTTAAAATGACGAAGCAATAATTGTGTAGTTCATATGCTAGGTAATTAGGTATACCGCACACTAACCTTTATTAACTCATTGTCCGAATGCTTCTACTTGTAGATAAACCGTTCAGAGGTAGTTTGTAGACCGACCTGCAACCAAAGATTCACTTTTGCTCTCAGATGTACCAAAGCTGAAATTTACGGCCAACGCGTTCCTTTAAGGGTGTCCAACGTACTCGGCGACTGGAGTTTCATGGTTGGATCAAGGATTAGCATGAGACCAAACCTGCAGAGATTCCAACCTTATAGAAGGAGCTGTGTAGTGCGCGCTTCATGTAATTGTTCCCTATATCCCTTATTGTATAGTATGTGTATTTTGAAAGGCAATGATGCTCATTTAGTTCATATGGTCTGGGTTTCTAGTGTAGTTGTAATTATGTTAAATGTTAATTATGTAGAAAAAGCCACTGCAAAAGAATTTGATGCATATATGTAAGAGATTGTTGAAAGACTATTCTCATTAACCCGTTGAGTACCCACCTAAGGCACACTTACAACAAATGCAAAGTGGTTTAAATCATATGAATAGAAGTAGCAAAAATTGTCACCATCTCAAACTTAGCCTATTTTTGACGGATGAGCTTATTAAAGTTTGCTGTGTTATGACTCAAAATTCAGGTGAGCCAAAACCTGGAACTTTATGATCCCGTTGTATTTGGCATCTATAATTCATGTCTTGAAACTTTTATACACTTCTCTGATTTAGGATCTTTTACCTTTGCTCGTTTGACTTTTCCGTTTAGTTCTAAAATACCGGATTCGTTTACACAATCTCTGACTGTGACTTGTGGTGGAGTGAAGGCTCAAGAACTGGCAGATTCCTCCCCCACTTGATAGTAACTAAATGTTGGGAGAATGCTAGTTTGGCTGTTTAGGATTCAGATCGGTTGATTATTTTAACCAAAACCCCAGTAACATTGGGTCTTTGTGCCTTGTGTCTTACCATTTTCGAAAAAATCTTTTAGATCCTTGTTTCCTGATGTACTAGGACTACATATGCTTCTCACTCTCATACTGTGCTCAGATCTTCCTTTCAGTATTCATTATTTCTGAATACTAGTATCTGTTTTCTGTCCCGCTGCAGGGTCGCCAAGTTCTCAAATTGCCAGTAGTGTGTTTACGTTGGGAACGGCAGCAGTTCTTCCATTCTATACCCTCATGGTTCTGGCTCCAAAAGCTGAACTGGTAGTGTTTCTTTGCCATTGTGACAACTTCCTTCTAATTTTCTGCAGTAATGTTTCCAATTGTACATACGATTTAAGCTCACAACAAGGCTTCCTCCTGGTACATCAATGTACAAACACTATTCGTTTTGCTTCTAGATAGTTGGGTTCTATAATAGCCTATATTTAATATTCTTATCCATTGACATATAGTTATAGTATATTGCTTTGCATTATATCTCGTACTATGCCACTTACTGATTTTTTTCACTTCGAATGCAGACCAAGAAGTCTATGGAAAGTAGTATTCCGTACATAGTGCTCGGACTTCTGTATGCATATCTCTTGTACTTGTCTTGGACACCTGACACATTACGGCTAATGTTTGCAAGTAAATATTGGCTGCCAGAGGTGTGGATTCCAGGGCTGTATACAGATTCAGTATTCATTCCATTCTTTCATTAAGCTAATGATTCTAGTACTTGAATTCGTTCTCTCCTGTGTACTTTTTGCAGCTGTCTGGTATAGCGAAGATGTTCTCCAATGAGATGACGTTAGCTTCTGCATGGATTCACTTGTTAGCAGTTGATCTCTTTGCTGCAAGGTCTCTCTCTCTCTCTCTCTCTCTCTCTCTCTCTCGTGTGCATGTGTGTCAGCACAAAATATTGCAGATCACTCTTCCACAAGGATGAAAATTGGCCTGATGCTGTCACCGGATAAAAACACTTGGAACCATTTTAAGTAATGAAGCTTATGTTTCGAAAATATACTAAGGACTTCAAAACAATGAAATTAGAATTACCCGGATAGCTTTCAGACCAATAGACGGATCCAGTAGCTGGGACAAGCAAAGTGAAGACTACTTTTACTGGTTTCAGAGCTGAGATGTAGTTATATTCACCGATTGTGTGACTGATTTTTCCATCCATTACGGTCTGAGATATATAGACAGCATATCCAGAGCAATCAAGAAGTGGACTAAATTGGAGTACAGAATCTTCTGCATCTGCTTTTGGGAATTTTTTGAGAATCCCAGTTGGTGAAAATGAATACAGGAAACCATTCAGTGAGCCAATTGATACCCAGCCTGTTATAGGGATAAAAGAAACATAAAGTGAGTTCATTGACTGTATCCTCTGAATGCGTAGAGATTCAATGCTGTTCATTGACTGTATACGAAATGGGTTCTTCGCTAAAAAATCATATACCAAGTTTGAAGAGCAAAACAAACAAGTTTTTGAAGTTCTTTTTGAAAAACAGAATCTGGAAACTGTTCAAAATTCATTAACAACATGCTGCAGGTGCCCTACTTGCTCCCCAGACAAGCAATGTCTTTCTCCAACTCACAGACTTTTTGATGGAGTGGATTTGAGGGTATTTGTGTCATTTAGAATTCTCTAGTGTAAGTAGGTCCTTCAGTCTGCAAGATAGTTGTGTAGGTCTCTTGTGTTGGAGTAGTCCTAAAAACTCATGTAAGTTTTGTCAAGCATACCGTCTGTGAAAGGTATTCCAACTTATTTGTTCTATTTTCACGAACATAAATTGGCATGCAACATGCCAACTACTTACCGTTAGAGTCAATGACTGGAGCACAATCTGCTGTACTTAGTGGCCCAAAATTTCTTTGCCACAGGACTGTGCCAGTATTAACATCTAGAGCCAGCAAAATAGCCTTAACCGCTACAGTAACATACAAACGTCCATTGTTTCCGGGAGTAATAGTAAAACTCTTGTCGAATGAACTCAAATCCTGTACCCATTTAAAACGAGGGCTTCGAACTGACAAAGAATAAAGTTCCCCTTCTGTATTTGAGATCTGCAAGTAAAACATAGAAGGTAAAAGAGAGTTTATTCCTACGGGCATAGATAGATTAACATTCAAAAGAAAAGCTTCCAAATATATTTTAGTTCAGGGAATCTGCTAAAGTAATCTTCCTATGGACAAAGGCACAGCAACAAAAAGAAGTGAACTCCAGATGAGGAAATCTTTGTAAAGGGAATGAGGAACAAAACCATGCTGAAGTAATTTCCAAAACCACATCATTTTCACCTTTCCCCTTGAGACTTCTTTGGAAAAATCAGTTGGTCATTAGAACTTTCGCTACTGAGAAGTATACCAAGAGCCCGTTTGATTTTCCAAACCTTGTTTGGTGAAGGTTGGGTTGCTTTTTAATTTTTTTTGCACCGTTTAAAAGTTCTCAATGAGATCTATCAAACAAGATCCATATTGGTAGGAAAATTATTTGCGTAAACACATGATTTTTGAGCTTGAAATTACCTTTCTTTTCTAAAAGTTCCTTTTTTAAGAAACTGGAACACCTTAATGCCTTAATCTCTTATGATAGAAGTACAACAAAACAACAATACAAATTGTAGCCAAATGAGTTTGCTTATTCTTGGTTTTACTCATTGCCCACAAGAAATGAGCAAGTAAACAACAAGAACTAAACAGGCCTCCAATAAAAATCTAGCTGCAAAAATAGGGAAGTAATTAGGGTTGAGCGAACCATACATATAAACTAGCTTCACACTGGTCAATCACGGGAATTGAACTAAAATAGCAATCCTTGACATCTTTCCTGCAACCTTGGCGATAACCCCATTGATAAAGCATGGGTCCAGTACTCCAGAGCAATTGACCTTGCAACCTGTATGCAAAGAGTCCCCTATTTTTAACATTGATAAAGACGGATGAACTCAACGTGCTTACAGCTATCCCTATAATTTCACCCCCTTCTTCTCCTGGCTTTGGTCCAAAGAAAACCTCTACAGCAGGTTCAGAGGTTCCAATATTCAAAGGGTTGATTCTCAACACTCTATTTTCTGCAACCAAATAAATCTGCCATAGTTGGCCTTGCACAAGTCAATAAACACCTAAGGATGCAAATAGGATAACTGATTGGAGAGAGATTATGGAGATACACAAGGCACCATATGCAAAACAAAACGAAATAAAAAGAACCATATCACATCATAAACCTCAAAGGCCACCAAAGCATGTAGTTACTATCATATTGGCAGAATTATATTCGTACAGAAGATTAATACAGAACACGACCATGATGATGTGGCAATGGTACTACCATCAATTAATTCATCATGGGTGCTTTGTTTTAATGTGAAAGGGCCACATTCAGGGCCGGAAGCATGATTTCAACATTGCGTGGACACATGTTCAAAAAAGTTTGTGAAGTATTATCAAACAAATTGTCGTAGCTATTTTGAAAAAACCTATACAACTAAAAACATATGGTCATATGTAATTATAGAAGTATACAATCTTGTGCATCTATATCAATTTCAAAACTAAAACATAGAACCTATTGTCAAATTTTTTATAGAGGCATACAATCTTCGGAGGGCAATTATCAAACTTTTCAAGAAAATTTTGGAAGGACAGGTGTTATATTATTCAAAACAAAACATTGGGCAAACAAACTAAACAATTTCAAAGTTTTAAAAAAAAAAAAAAAAACCTACCATAATTCTAAACAAATTTTGAAAATTTGGCAGTTGCCCCAACTCATCCACCTCTCGGCCCATCCTTGTGCAGCCATGCCGCTCTATAGCAAAATTCTATATAATTTTTTTTCCATATATCATTACCTATTCTATAAGTAATGTTCCCAGAAATCTATTCTAATGTAGAAGGATGAGCACCAATTGGTGTGAATAAATTTTTGAAGCTATGTCACAAAAAGAACTTTCAACATGGTCCTTGTCAAAAAACTACCTTTAATATAACATGAATTAGATGTTCTGACCAAGTGTTAAAATCACTTGATCCCAACTACCCAATTCTCATATCTACGTATTTACCTGCACACACACCGTGAGTCCCAACTTCTGCTAAGAATCACACCATTCTTAATTGGAAAGCATAAACCCCACATATCAAAGTTGATCGCAACCTTGCAATTAAATCTTTGAAAAAAGAAACAGACCAAGACAGATCTCTCACCTTTCTTGAACCACCATGAATCGGAGCTATTCTATCGTTACATGTGTAATTTACATTCACAGTCCAAGCAATGGACCCATTACTTTCAAAGGCAAACAAGTTCCTTTCCGAACAACTGTAAACTCTTCCATCGTCTCTAACTAGGGGTTTCGAAAGCCTCCTAGCACTTTTTCGCCAAGGCTCCTGAGCTGAAAAAATCAAAGGTTACATATGTATCTGTTATCTATTATCTTCTACTATAAAGGGAACACATTTTGTTGTGAACGACCTAAACTACCGTTTTAACTACCTAAAAAACTTCGAACAAAAGAAGGTAAAAAGACTGCCACTCCAGTTTTCTTTTCTCCTCTTTCCCATTCTCACTTCTCAGATTTCATTACAGATTAGAGATTAAATTCTTTCCACAGGCAGTGGAAACAATGGGTTTTCCACCACCGCCGTTGTAGGCCCCACACGTGCGTTTATGAGTAGTATATGCACACACACACAAAAATCAGCTTAATCAAATATCGATAGATATATCAAAAGTTGAATTCTCGTTTGTTTATAAAATAGACGGTCTGATTCTTTAAAGTTAAACTGTCCATGACCATCTATTATATTAACCAAAATTCAAATTCTGATATCCTATGTCCTATCGATCAAGATAGTTATACTAATCTGCGAGCCCTACAAGATGAATCATCAATAAGCGTACGGTGGGCCCATAAAGACGGCAGTTGAAAACCCATGATTTCCACCGCCAGCGGGAGGAATTTAATTCCGATTAATTAATGTCACACCGTAGATTTTTCCCTTTCCCAACGTTTGCAGAAGTCGGCTTTCACACACATTGCGTGTGCCCGAGCGTCCAGTAACTAGAAATTGAAAACATAAATCTGGAAATTTCACAAAATGACACACACAGAGAGAGACCTGAAAATAGGTGGGGATTCGGAGGGTATTCCTGGAATTGCGGCCGTTGAGAAGCAATGGAAGACGGTCGGAGGAAGAGGAGAAAGATGAGAATTGATAGGATCGGCATCAATATCTAATGCGAATGAGAACCCCACGAAACATTTTTCTAGGGTTTGGGTTTTTTTTTTTTTTGGTATTTGATTTTCTCTCAGATTCAAATGGAAGAAACGGTTACTTAACCGCTCTATGCACTTGGCGGGAACTGGAAACCCTATTGACCTGTTTTGTTCTTTACCCGCTCCGTTTTCGATTTCCGTCAACGGGACGTCGTGTCTCATGCTCCTTTTCCACCGCAGATTCTTGTCGGAAATTGAACCGATCAACAACATTGCGTTTGAGTCCATATACTTTGTCATAGACTTCAAAAATAAAGTGCCCGGAGCATCACGTTGAGGTGCCTTCGTGCACTGAATAGTTTTTTTTGGTCTGACTTATAGCAATTCCAAAAAATGGAATGTTTTTTTTTATTTTCATTTTCTTTACTTTTTTATTTTCAGTCAAATCATTGTCAAAATTTTATTAAAAAGTGAAATGTTTGGAGCAAAAGTTAAAATGTTTTTACTAAGGGATCTAAAGACGAAAATAAGCTCAAAATCTTATTTTTACCTGGTGTAATATTCTTTCTTTTTTTTTTTTTTCTTTTGGGTTTAGTATTTTCGAATTTTGTAGGCCCTAGAACACAATTCAGAATTGTTTTTGCCTACAACACGGTCTAAAACAATCTAGTAAAAGAAATTATCTTTGGTAGAAAGCGCAAATGAATTGGTCCAATAACAAGACCCTTTGTTGATACGAAATTCCCATCTTTGTAAGATTTGTTAGGAGTATTTCGGATAAGAAAAAACGAACGATCTACTTCGTTTATTTATCCAAGTAGCTTTTTGTTTCATAACCAAGTGTCTCTTTTATTTATCCAAGTAGCTTTTTGTTTCATAACCAAGTGTCTCGACACTTGAATTCAACAACCGATCGCAAATGTAACATTTCGTTGTTTATCGCTTTATATGCAATGGATGTACGAATTTGGACTTCCTTCAAGGCTAGTGCAACAGGCCATCTAACAGTCCCGCTACATATTAGTGGGACTGTTAAACAAGTGGAACGAATAGACATGAATATTTGGGAATGCGCGTGAGCTGCCCGAGTTATCAAAAAAACATATTGGGAGTGAGAGGATCCATATTTCTGCCATGCCACTTGATTACAATCGGAGCTAAAACTGCAAAGGGCCCAACCCATCGCATGACAAAAATAGTACACAACCACGGGCCTCAAGAAGCTTTCTGTTCGGAATTCGACTCCCGCCTGCATTCTATCAATTCTTGTGTTGGGCCGAACAAGTCGGTCCATCGGGTCATACACGAGTTATAAGAGAAAAAGAAAACCAAAGGAGGGAAACTGTACAGTTTCTACGGGCACCAGAAATGAGCACGAACATAGCGACAAATTAAGTTGCAAATACCCAAATAAGATTTTCTCCAAACAAAAGTTCCATATCTATCCCCATAGCATATTGTCTCATCTAGGAATCAAGAGTTAACCATGTGCTCTCTTCATAAGATAAGATATTCTTTCGAATTAAGAGAGTAAGAAAGACACCTGTTTGGTCAACTGTTCGTACATGTGAAAACAGGAGACCGCGAAGGTAGGGTTCCTAAGAGATTACTAACAGAATCAATCATTTCTGATCTCGTGATTCTACAAAATCCCACACTGATCATTCCACCAGAGAGCTCTTCTTCTGTCCATATGGGCTATTGCCTGAACCACCATCTCTGAACTGCAGAAATTGGAGTGTTCAAAAAGGGTGCATAACGATGGACCAGCGGATAGACAATCCTCCCAATATTAGCCCACACGCTTTGATGGTAACCGGCAGTCACAGGGGCATGATACATGAGCTTTAATAGCTGCCCAACAAAATTGCAGAAAAGTAATTTAGGTTAAATACTGAGATTTGATTCAGAAACAACTGTTAATATTTCCTACAGGGTGAACACATATAATCCTTAATGCTTTTCATGGTTCACAACAAAAAACTTTGAAACATGAAATGTGCAGAGTGTTCTCACATTATACGGTACAATGTGTGGTTGACCAAAGAGGTTCCTAATAGCATTGACAAACACCCATGTGCAATTGATAGCTACCAGACTAATAACTAAATCATACTTGGGTAGCCCCGATATAGCTCCAAGCCTGGGCTATAGCTAAACAGGATACGCAACACATGTTGCAGCTACATAGCACGGACACTTGCCGGACACCGAGCGGCGACACCACATGGACTCCTACAGTGTTGGCCGTTGGGTATAATTTAATTTAGTAGATGCCGGCTAAAATTTCTTGTGACAAAAATGATTTGGTGCGACCCCATTGAACAAAAGTCATGGAGTCGCCACTGTGGACGCCACACTCTCTCCGACCACGTGTCTGACACTCAAATCCGAAGTGGCCTATTTTTTCTCAACGGTTTTAGTTTGCACACTCCAGGGATACTTAAAAAATGCTCCGGACACTCTCGTGACACTCACAAAACAAGCAGGGGGTGTTAAAAATTGAGGGAAGTCATATTTTTTTATTGATTATAAAGGTACATAAATGATGAAATGCTTTTTGTTCGAATACTTTTGTGAATGATAAATATGATTGAAGGTATATATGATGTAACATCTTGATATGTTTTACATTTTATTCATATAATAGTGAACCCAACGCTGTTGGAAAACATGTCCCCAATGTGTCATGCCCTCCAATTTTTCAAATTTTACATGGCAAAGTTTCAATGTCGTGTCACATGTCTGTGTCAGTGCTACATAGTGTTGCAGACTTGCAGTCATACTCCCTCCATTCCTAAATGAGAGTCCCTCCTAGGAATTCCAATATCCTTTTAGGGGACATGTAATTATTACACCTACTTTCCACCATTACCCCTATATTCTACCTATTTTGCACCATTAGAATTCACACATGAGGGACACTTTTGGAATTTTATCAAATTTCTACTTCTATTTTTGGAAAGGGACAATCATTTTGGAACATCCCAAAATGGAATAAGGGACTCTCAATTAGGAATGGAGGGAGTAGCATTAAAATTGCATCCAGATTGGGAACGAGGCAGGTTCAGGAGAGGCTAAACACGCAGTTCACAGGTTCAGAATCCCTTCCCAAACCCAAGAATGTAGGACCCATAGACTTGACAAATTCCTAAACACGTTTGTAGTATAGCATGGTCCAACACATCCTACTCCAAACTTCCACAGATGGGAGGGTAATAATAAGCGTTATGTAATCTTTTAGACTTCATAATTGGCTA
Organism: Rhododendron griersonianum; assembly: GCA_018127125.1. Taxonomy (NCBI): domain Eukaryota; kingdom Viridiplantae; phylum Streptophyta; class Magnoliopsida; order Ericales; family Ericaceae; genus Rhododendron; species Rhododendron griersonianum. The sequence continues at coordinate 9,563,863 of CM030797.1, read as the reverse complement.
CGTCTACGTCTGCTAAGAAATGCTCTTTGAATAAGCCACAAACTTGCAAACAAGAAGTTAAAAGTCCATAGACCGTAAATGAAAAGAAAGAAGCAAAACAAACCTGCCAGTACATGAATGTTTGTATTATGTTGCGCTGCCACCTGCATTTCAAATGATGAGGGGAATTTTTTTTTAAAAAACGCGTAAAATAATAGGAAGACAAAGGCAAATGAGCTAAAGAACTAACGAGAACAGAGAAAGAACTAGAAGAAATCCAAGTCCAATCTCAGCTTGTGAAGAAAGAATGCTGAGGGTAGATGTGTTCGACTCTACCCAGACACATGGCTCTTCCAAGTACTTCCTGTCAACCACCACAGAAATATAAGAACTATCAAGCTAGAAAGACAAAATACAATGAATGTTAAAACATACATAGATCTTGAACAACTCCATAGTGTTTGATATACAAATTTAGGAGATATGCTCATAGCCTATTAATATTGCACCAAACGAATCTCAAGGTGGTCGAAGTTTGTAGCTAGAGAGCAACAAGAATGAGATTTAAACAACAAACTCAAATGCAAGATTGATCATCCAATTGATGATTTTGATTCTTTGAAGCATGCAATGTCATCAACAGCAAACATTTGACCACTTTGAACTCCGCTCTTCCACTTCCCATAATCCATCATTTATATACCTAAACTTTCTTCTACAAGAATCAGTCAAAAGTACCTCCAATTTCCAGCCAAACAAAAGTTGCAAAGAAAAGCAAATGTCTTCCTTCCACTACATTATAACTAAAACCTTGATCATGTAAGGCAACTTTTAAGGCCAAGATCTTCCAACAACAGACAAATAAGCAAGATGTGAGGCAGCAAGCTAGCCAGACTCTGGATTCCAGCATCCAGAAAAGTCAATAACAAACAAGCCAAGGCAGAATTCAAGTCTCGCAAAAATTTGCCAAGCGAATAGATGTATCATGTATGACTAAGCACAAGCAATCCTTATGCAACAAACTCAACAAGGGCTCAAAATGCTAACTAGTTTAAAAGATTCTTTTCATCCCATAAACCCTGGGAATCATATACCACAATTCAAAAATTGAAGTATAAACCAGTCTTACAATAGATGTTACACAGTCTTGGGTAGAACTCAACCCCAAAAGCTAGCCATTGAAGTGAGGGTGCCCTAACGCTTATATACTTCATATTATTCTGGTACCCGGGTGATGAGGGACTTCGCTTCACAATAAAACCCATCACAAACTCAATCGTTAACTTTGACAAAAGTTTCTTGAAACATTCTAAAGGTTGTTTCATGTGCTTAGGGTAGGGATGAGAGTAAACAATGCATGGTAATTATGTTAACAACTACCAAATAAATAAAAAAAATTGAGCTTTTTATGAAATCCATAATGAAGACTTAAAAACATCACAATAACAACATCCACATGATTAATACACAACAGCAGATCTCCTTTTAGTTATATCTGATCAAATTTGACAAGTAAATCATCATAGAGCGAACTGGGGGGAGAGTTCTCAGCAGGAATATTGATGCAACTCTCTGGAGGTAGCGGGAACACAAATGGGTGGCTGGATGCTTTTGATGGCCCATTGCCTAGGAAAGAAAACAAACTGAGATCACCTTTTTCCAGAAACATTTGACTCAAGCTAAAACCTTAGCTATAATCTAATCTCAAGAAGAAAATAGTACCCTTTAGGCCATAACCCCCAATACTCCAGACCAATCATTTAAGATGTGTCGCAAACAGAGGAAAGTGTTAACCGTCCTAGCAATTGGGTGACTACAAGCTGCAGCCTAAAAAACTTCAATTCATTTCAACGAACACTTAGAGATCGCTTACCTGTATGCAGAAGCACGGCTAAAGTTACGTCTAAGGAACTTGGCAACATGTTCCAAAGCCCAGCATATAACGGGAATCAAAGCAACTGAACAAATGCAGCATCAGTATACAAGGAAGCAAAGGGGAAAAAAAACAAGAAGCAAGAAATGAGTACAGGGGTAAAGTGATACTAACATTTGAGGTGAAGATGTGAAGTGACAAAAGTAAGACAGTAAATGAAGTAGATAAAGTCCTTTGTTGCTATCACAGACTGAAACCATACTTGCAAGGCCTGCAAATTCCATGCCCTAGGTTTCTGCAGATGATGACAGGTTAGTAAAACAAGCCCAAAAACCATTATAACCCGGATTTGGTAAGCATAAAAAATGACTTGGACTGGAACAGCAAGGTTACCCCATAGAGAGAGTACAATGAATACAGAGAAGAACATGATGTGCCCATAAAGGAAAGCCTGTATGCCCTGTTCGAAAGATTCGCAGGTACAAGAGGAATTATAGCAAGCACAGCCATCACAAGAACCTGGCCAAAAAAGAATACGATATTCTAAGATTTGTAAGATTTCTCAATGGCTTCTCTGCAAGCGACAAAAAACAAAAGGAGGTATATACTTCATAGTCACGCAGTCGCATCCTATTCAAGACAACACAACACTTGTTTCAAGGATAATACGCACTTCAATATTTGAATAGAATCAAATTGCAGGATGCTTAATCTAACAGAAATGTACACAAAGGTGCCCAAGTTCCAGCAGAATTGAAGTATTCAGGAGTCGCAGTTGTTTAGAGTAGATAGTAAAGCTCCGCCCTGAAGTTCTAGCGAGTGTTGGTTCCAATTTCTTTCTTTTCCTTTTGCGCTCTTAGTAGATAGGGCTTTTTGTGCCAAATGAAAAACACTGATCCTTCATAAATGGCAAATTTGGATGAGGAAAGAAGATCAGATGGGCAAAAAGGTCAACATGGAACTGTGGAAGAAGTGGGCCAAGTTGAGAACAGCATAATCTGAGTAACAAGACTGTACAATGTGCTACTACATCATGTTTAAGCCAACCGTACGGTACCTAGAATACACCCAAAATTTAAAGAATGTCTTCCTCGCATACAATGATCTTAGAAGAAACAGAAATAGCCAACTGTGAGGGAAAAATAAGATTGCAGCCAAGCAACATGCAAATATCAAATGAAGCTAGTGAGACGAAAAAACTAGAAAAGGGGCAAGTCAAGAATCTGTTTCTTAGAAGTCCCTTGTAGCGAGTGAATACTAAACTATGAGTGCTTCTCTATCACTATCAGTGTCTACATGACGGATGCAAGGGATGGGCCACAAGGAATGCAGCACCTCATATCTTGTGAAATATGCACAAATTAGATTGATCTACACCATAATCCTTATTCCTTATTTATACACACGATCCAGCTTGCTCTAATTGTTCAAAATAAGCTAGTTTTTCAAAAAGAGAATTAACTTTCAACTAGTTCCAAGCAAGGGTAAAGTTTGTCAAGGAGTCCATTCAGAGATGTTTGCATGAATCCACATTCATTTCTATACGACTATACAAAATCATACCCAAGCATTGACAGAAAAATGAATGGTTTGCCGATCCCAGCGCAGAGAAGTTGGAGTAGGAGCTGCAGTTGTTGATGACCCTGATGTCCTAGTAGTTGATCCTACAGTATAAATTAGGGTAATATAAATAATAATGGCAACTCTTCATTATTTTCCTAATTGCTAAAGAAGACATGAAATATTTTCTACCTGAGGTACGTTGTCGTGCTTGGTCATTTGGAGTTGAAGATGATGATGGTGTTGGCCTCGCTGACTGAGAGGAACTGCCAGAAGCAATCGCCTCAACAAGAAGATCAGGATCCTGCACATTAAAAGAGCATCCCAATGATACCAATGAAAACCAAACACCAAAATCCTAAGCCCAAAACCACACTTACACAATTTACAGTTCTAATCCAAACAATAATACTCCTAACATGGAACAAATGTCAAGTAAAGATATCTATCAACCATGAATAAAATACAACCAGGGGGGTAACTGAATTACTGAAAAATCACCAGAAGAAAGATATCCCAAATCTTAAATTATGCAAACTTAACCCACTCAGACTAGATACTACAAAACAGCCAAAAATCAACAGTATAACACAATTGAATGTAGCCCCAACCAGTAGTAACTCACTACCTCAAGCAATTTTGCCAAAATCCCCAAACTTAATGCATAGTGGAGTCCAACTCAAATAAGATCCATTCCAGTATTCGACTACAGAATACAAACAGCAATACAAGGGCGGGGGGTTGCTATCAGGAGAACACTGAATTAGTTTCAGTAGCTCTCAACTCTTGCGTTAAATTCAAGTATTCTCTAAAAAACGATCAAAATTCAAAACCAAAAACCCAAAGTACGTCTAAAACCCCTATGAATGTTTCATTCAATCACAGGAAAATTCCAAGAATAAATACAAGGAGATATGATTGTTTATAAACATGAAAGGAGTTTGGTGGTATCACCACTGAATTAGTTAAATATATAGTATTCAATTTCTTGCGTTAAATTCAACTAATACTTGAATTAGTTGATATCAGGAGAACACAACCAAAAACCATATTCTTTTAATAAGAACACTGAATTAGTTTCAGTAGTGCTCAACTCTTGCGTTAAAATTTAAGTATTCTCTAAAAAGAATGATCAAAATTCAAAACCAAACTACGTCTGAAACCCCTATGAAGGTTTCATTCAATCACAGGAAATTCTAAGAATAAATACAAGGAGATATGATGGTTTATAAACAAGAAAGGAGTTTGGTGGTATCACTACTGAATTAGATAAATATATAGTAGTGTTCAATTCAAGAATTCCCTGACAAGAAGCAAAACCCACCACCCAAATTACGTCAAAAAATCCTAGAAACGGTTCCTTTCAACCACAAGAAAATTCCAAGAATAAATAGAAGGAGAAATAATGGTTTATAAGCATGAAAGGAGAATTCAGAAGGATTTGGGATTACTAAATCTAAGTGAGCAGGTAGCCCTGGACAGAGCTCAATAGAAAAATAGGATTACTGTAGGATTAATGTAGTCGATCCAATTGATTGAAACATGAAAGGAGAATTCTTCAGAAAACCCCTACTAGTTTCAGTAGCGTTCAACTCTTGCTAAAATTCATTTAATTCTCCATCAAGAACGATCCAAATCCAAAACCCACAACCCAAATTACGTCTAAAACCCCTATGAAATCACAAGAAAATTCCAACAACAAATAGAGGGAGACATGATGGTTTATGAAAAAAACAAGAAAAGGGTTTGGAAGCAAGGGTGGTAAAGTGTACAGACGATGTAACGCTGGTAGAACTTGCGCTTGTAGTGGTCGACGACGTCGGAGCGAGAAGCCATGTGAGGGGGGATGAGTATGTTTGACCAGTACTCCGCCCATCTTGGGTCGTTTTCGTAGTCGTACGACGCCGCCGCTACCTTCTTCAGCCTCTGTGGATCCTCTTCTTCCACCATTTCAAGATCAAGACTCTCTCTTTCTCTCTCTCTCTCTCTCCAGAGAAGTATATACTACGCGTTGGGCGTTGGGCTGAGTCAGATCGATCGATGGATGGTGAAGGAGAGTCGTCGTTACCTACGGGGCAACGTTTGCTGTAAAGCCTGTAATCTTTAAAAACGGCGTCGTTGTTAGAGCAAGTTTACCAGCATCTCTAAACAAGAGAAAAAGCTATTTTAGCCGGGGGCATTGCTATTAGCAACCACTCATTTACTGAATGTAGTCTGTATATAGCAAGTACACTAGATAAGCTTAAATGCATGTTTTGCTATTTTACCTAAGAGAAACATAAAAATATAGTCTACACCAGGGTGAGGTAAAAGAGGAGCTAAAATACATTTATGAATAGTTGTATTCTATTTTTACCTAAGCACTATTCATACTCTTATCTTTTTTTATTATTTCTTTCTCTCTCTCCTCCCTCCTTTCTCCTCTCTTTAAACAATAAAGATAATAAAAAATGAGTGAGAAATATATATTTTAATTGGTGTTAGGTAAATAGATAGTATTGGTGTAGTGTTGAGATAGATGTGAGTAGATAAAATGAAAAAAATACACTGTTCATTAGCATTTTTACATTTTCATTGGTGTACTTGCTCTTAGAGCAACTTTATCAGTTAAGGTAAAAAGGAGAAAAAGCTATTTTGACTAATCAAAAGGATAAAAGTTCTCTTGCAGCAGGTGAGCTAAACATGTTGCTATTGTGCATCCGGCTACAGTTCTTTGGCATAAAAGAAGCGAAAAACTGTTCAACAGCCACCCCATTTTTTATTTCTCTCTCTCTCTCTCTCCCCCAAAAAAGAAAAAAGTAAATAAAAGTAATAATATTTTAATAGAGGATAGGTTAAATAGATAGTGTCGGTGTAGTGTTGAAAGAAATGTGAGTAGGTAAAATAAAAAATGTGCACTGTTCACAAGGTTTTTTACTTTTTTATTGATAAACTTGCTCTTATGGTGTTTCCATACCTCTCCGTCCATGTTTGAAGTCTCTTTTAGAAATGTGTCATTTTTAATTATTTATATTTTTTAATATGAATTTTCAAAAATATACAATATGAATGAATCTTGTTTGATACTCGATCTCAATTAATTTTATTATTCTATATTTTCAAAATTATAAAAAAATATTACAAATTGAAAGAATAAAATAATTTTAAAATGCCACGAATCTCCAAAATGGACCAACAAAAGCGGATATGCTTTGGTGTTTCCATCTTTGGTGTTTTCATGCTTTTCTCAAAAAGATATAATCTTATTGGATTTGGAAAAAGAACTTATGGAAGAGAAGATACTTCATCCGGCCCACAAAAGTATGTCAATTTTTACTATTCATACCTCTCGTAGAATTATTTAAACTTTTTAATTTACAGTATAATTTTATATGCATTGTGAATCCTATTTGATAAAGTATCATTTAGTTGTGTAACATCTTTTATAATCATAAACGATAGTATGAATTCTAAAATATATACTGTACAATTTTCAAAACGTATGAATAGTAGAAAAAAGTTTTGCAATTTTCTCTTTACTTCTCTCAAACCAAATAATAGAAGAGAAACTAACAAGTTTTCCTTCACTTTTCTTCCTTTATAAAAGTTCCAACCTAGGGTATTGATTTTAAAAAAAAAAAGGGTTTAATAATAATTTCTTTAATTGTGAATTTTTTTCTCTTATTTTCCTTGGCGAAACTCCTGTTGGTATTCTTCTGTTGTATGAAGAAGACCTATTTACAATCTAGGTCAGGTGGGTTCCCCAACTGATCGGGAGTTGCTACGCTAATTCAGGCTGCATTATTTTGGACTAAACTTAATCTTAACTTTAATCTGAAAATTTTGTCCTTTTTTTTTTTGTTGCGCTAAAAAATGGTTGTTTCTTAAAATACTTGGATAAAAGTGCCAAAATTTTATTTTTCCGATTCCTCTCGTCTAGACGAATCAATAACCCACAAAAGTTTGGTGCAAAACTAACAAATGCGAATAAAATTCAAATAAGGACAAAATTTTCAGATTTAAATGAAGATTAAGTTAAGTCCAAGAGAAAGCAGCCTCAATCCTTTTTACTGAGAGGGAGAGGGAGGACAAAAACGAAGCAAAAGATATGGACCATTCATATGGTCTCCCAATGAAATGGTCATTCAAGAAAATTTGATGAATGGTGATTCCATTTGTATTATACTTCCATGTTTCATTCTCAAAAGGCACAATAAGCATTCCAGCTTCATTCTGGTAAACAGATTGGTGCCCCCAAGTTCCTTTATCAAGATACTAAACACGAGGCCGAAGGAAAGAGTGTACGAAACGCAGGCACAGACGGGACCTTAAATGCAGAAAGTTCAAGATTTCTGCAAAACAAGGAAAATTTGCAGAAAAAAAAAGTAAGCTGTTCATTAAGTAAAGAGAAATTTGGTTGGATGAATATCAACACAAAGAATCGAAATAAGTAAGCACACAAGTTAGCGAAGAAAATTTATACCAGGAAAAGGAAAAAATAAAATAAAATTATGTAATGGGCCGAATTACAAGATCTCAACTCTAAACGGAGGGTCTCAAAATCATTCCAAGCGAGAAGAATATACAGCCCTTTCGAGTATGTTGTTTTGGCATACTTCGGTATTGCCTAGAAAGATTTATGCTTTGTCGCTTTGTTTCGGTTGCTTCACTAGTCTCTTGACTCTCTACTCTGCCAGCTACTATGAGAACGATCGAAGAACTCTGAACTGCTGATGTCTTGGCTTCCAAATGCCATCCTTTGAAACATTCTGATCTGAGCAGATTGTTCCCTTGAATTGAAGATCTCGCTTTGTCCAGGTTTCATCCCGTTTGTTATATCTGATAGTTCACCTATGGTATCTAGAGCTCTTACCACCTGACATGAGGTTGAGGATAAGAACAAGGACAACATTCTAAGTCATTCTATGCAGAAATATAAAAATGACCAAATCACTAGAAAATGTGAAAGTTTTTATTACCTGACTCATCCGTGGCCTCTTTGAGGCTAAATGACGTATGCAAACTGCAGCTGCTTGAATCATCCCGAACATCTCAGTTGCGACGTAGTTGTTTTCCAGTCTTGGATCTATCAACTCTTCCAGACTTCCACTTTCAAGCGCTTGAGTAAGCAATGGTCGAGCCTACACAAGTAGGAGTGTCACAAAATAGTAGAGTCTAACAATTTGTCTGTTGCATTTTAGTCCCAACTTGTGTTAAAAGATGACAGAAGCATCCTATTGTGGTACTACTACTTTTTTTTTGGATAGGCTCCTATTGTGGTACTTTGAACAATTTCACTCTACAGATAGTTTGATTTCAATCACATCATGTTAACCATAGGAAAAACTTAACAGATTTCCAAATAATCACAACATTTTTTTTTTATTATAGCTTTAGATTATAGATTATAGATTCTTGTAGAAGTAGATAAACTTGTTTACTATAAGCAGCAATAAAAGCTTTTAGTATGTTACAAATAGCTGAAAATGAGCCTTCAGAATACTTGCAACCTAAAATTTGATTCAAAAAGTATCCCAAACCCAGCTTCTCTACAAACAGATTTTAGACTCCTTTGCAGCGTTTAGGAGTTCCTACAATCCCATAATCTATTGATGAGTAAACACTCACAATAGCTTTTCAAGGGCTAAAATCTCAAAATTTGCTCCTAGATTTTTTTGTAACACGTACTAAATCAATAAGATTTTGACAATCTCTCTGTGAGCTAAATTGATGGGCTAAGGGGCCCTGAAGGTGATCGGGATACCAACGAGATGCTGAAGGCTCGGGGTGTCGAAGGCCGAGGAGAACCCAAGGCAGATCCAAGAGAGGGGGTGGTGGCGGTAGAGAGACCAAATAATGCTCTGGTAATGGCTTGAACGAAGAGCAATGTTGTGTAAAGTCTTGGGTAATAGCAAGGGTCCTTCATATACGAGAAGGATTTCCCTTTAGGATGCCTTGCCGAAGGACACGTGGCGACCTCCTAATGGTCCATGGGCTGAACAATGCCTGAGGGACCAGACCTGTGATGGATAAGAGTCATAGGTCAAAGATCAATGGGGGCTGAAGCCTGCTGGCAAGGGCCACGTGGAAGACCCTTAGTGGTTAAGTAGAAGGTACCTAGCGCCTAGCAGCCATGTGAAGTCTAGGCCATAGGCCGAAGGGTCTACTGATCAAAAGTCAGCGATAATGTTGCGTGTATGATGCGAAGACCAAGGAGTTGTCCATCAGTCCACAGGTCTCCCTCTAAGACTAGTATGAGGTCTCAGCCCTTCAGGAGGCTTAGACCCCGTTCGTTTTGGGTTTTTGGATTTTGGATTCTAATCATTATCCTATTTCTCTCTAATCATTACTCTCATTTTTCTCTCTATCTCTCTCCAATCATTATACCTATTTCCAATCATTACTCTATTTCTCTCTACACTCATTACCTACAAATCCAAATCCAAAATCCTAAAACAAACGGAGCCTTAGACCTTCAAACGAACCCTTCAACTCAAGCCTCCATTTCATGATACTCCTTTGGTCTCGAGCAACTTGGGCCCAGCGGCCCAGCCTCTAGCCAAGTATGAGCCACCAACCTCAAGAGTGGGTTGTCCATCAGCCAAGCCTCTGGGCTGTCCTTCGACTGTGGCAACCTTCGCTCCTAAGGTCACCTTCTCTCCTTCAGTCCTTAAGACTTGGTGTCATGTACCCATGACATTCCATAAAAATAGATGCATTGCCTCAGAATGGCATGCATTAAGATTGAATTATCTAAATTCCTTCAATCGTCTGCCAGTTCCATTAGAAACAAGACATTTCTAGCTAAAAGTAGGACCTAGAGAGAAGCAAGTATTCTACTCGCAGGAACCAATGAAGTCAAAAATATTGTTACTATGGATGTATGATATTGAAGAATACAGACTTTATAAAGAAACTGAATTAAAATTATTTGGAAAATCAAAGATATGTCAACGCTATTCCAAGGGCTACAATCTACTACAGAGGATTAAGATTTTATATTACACGGAAAATTTAAAAATCCATTACTCAACATAGCTCTAAATTGCACAACATCAAAATATTGAAGGAATCTAAAATTTCTTAAGCTGCCAGCTGCCATTTCTAGATTTTAAGCCAAAATTAAGATTCAAAACTCAAATGAGGACTAAAGCCAGCCAACCGAAAATAGCAAAAATATCTCATCAGTGCACCAGCAAATTGATTAATGCGAACCTAATCTCGATGGGGTAATAGGACATGCATTCCATCTGGCCATGGCAGATTGTGTGGTCCAAAGAAGGCCGTGCTATAAATTATGCATCTTTACTGATACTTATACTTTCTGCTTAACTGAAAAATAGAAAAGACGAAAAAAAGAAAAGAGAAATAACCGGGATTCTAAGGTTCAGGATTTTCTAGCTCACCCATTCAACCAGGCTTTCATCACCCAGTGGTTGAGATGCATCCACAGGTTTGCGGCCAGTAATGAGCTCTAGAAGGACAACTCCGAATGAAAATACATCAGATTTTTCAGTCAACTTGCCACTTGATGCATACTCTGGAGCCATGTATCTGGAAAATTACCAGCGACACCGTTTAACAAATTCATCCAAATAATTTAAGGAAACCATGCCAAACACCAACAAGTCTTCGTCTGTCGCTCAACAAACCGAACACAAACACACACAACACCAAGAGAAGTAAAGATCAAGCACAAATCTTCATCCGTTATACACACAATAGCATTAGGAATAAAGATCAAGGACCAACACAGAAATGCATGACCAAAGCTTTCGTGATTGGGAAAGAATGCTATGTCCATACCACACACCAGATTTCAGTGTGTTTTTCAATGACAAAGAAGAGTTACAATGACAGCAGCTAAGTTAGCCACAAAATTATAGTGCTTAAGTTCAAAACAACAGAATAACGTCCTAGAATTTTTGCCAATGGGGCACCCCGGATCCAGAACTAGTTAGGCTTCATAAAACCAAGGTCATAGTCATAGATATGCGTCTCACCATATTTTGGTAACAAAATTGGAACAAAGAGATGCAACAAGCAAAATGAAATACTGATCATTATGTGCTCTTACTAAAATCCCATTCTGGCGAAGATATCCGTAGTAAAGCCCTTAAAAGATATCTTTTATGCTATAACATTGGCACACAATGCTGTCTATAGCAGCACCACATAAACCAACAGATCGGCAACATATCTACTAGCCAATCTTTTAGCAACAGATATCTTTTACAGCAGCACCACATAAACCAACAGATTGGCTAGCTGCTCCATGGTGTGACAATTTCAGCAGAAACTAGCAAAGAAGACAAGTACAGATTACCTACCCAAAAGTTCCCATCACACGAGTTGTCACATGCGTATTTGCATCCAATGCTAACTTTGCAAGCCCAAAATCTGCAACCTGTCAGTCAGACAAATCTCCACACTGAGACATTAAGTGCACAAGTAAATGGGATCTTAGAATAATGAAACCACCAGTCAAATTGTGAAATTTAAGGTAGATTAGCTAAAAGTACAAAGAGTCCTGACTCTCGAGCATGGAGAAATTTTGTTGCCTCTTAGCAGATCTTATCAACAGAAAATGCTTACCCGAGCTTCAAAGCTGTTGTCTAACAGAATGTTTGTCGATTTGATATCCCTGTGAATAATTCGGGGATGGCCTGGTTAAACAAAGTACCCAGAACAAGAAAAATATGTCATGGAAGACTTTAGGGATGTACAGAAAAATAAAAACTTAAGTAAAAAGGACGTAGAACACAAGTAATTCAGCCCAACCATAAAACTTGTAGTTGCATACTTGCAAGCATTAAATACCCCATCTAACAATGCCTTTCTTCAAATAATAATTACGCAACCATGCGGTGAGCACAGAGCGAACTATTCTTTCGCCTTTCACAGCAGGATAATTAAGTAGTTAAGTTCACTTCAGCAGAAAAATATGATAAAATAAACTTAAGTGTTATGATGCCTCTAAAGTACCAATGAGTAGGGCTGAAAATAAGTGATTCTTCTATATCTACGGGCATCACAGGGAAAACAAATGAATACGAACTAGTCCAGACGCAAATAAGAAAATTACAGTCTTCATGCAAGTAAGCTATTCCACGAGCTGCACCAGCAGCAACTTTTACCCGAGTTAACCACTCCATAACTGGCCTACCTTTACCTGTCAAAAGAAAGAAGGGACATTATATCTTGTTAGAATGGTTAGTCATCTGTTGAAAATCAGGTCGAATAGGTGTTTAACAGCAGAAGAGGCATCACTAAAATGGTTTGTCAATGCCCAATCAACCATGATAGGTTGGAGTCTATATACCCTTTAGGGATGGCAACAGGGCGGTTCGGAGGCGGATATTGACATATCCGAATCTGAACCTTCCACCCGACCTCCGAATCCGCCCCGATCCCCGATCGGATATATTTTCAGTCCTCCGAATCCGCCCCGAACGGAGAACGGAGATCCAATCGGAGATTCGGATATCCGAATTTGAAAAAAAAAAAACCAGATTTTTTTTATCAAAAAGAGTATTCGGTGACAGATCGGGACGGATCTGAGGCGGATTTTTTATTAAAAAAAATAGATTCTCGGATATTCGGGGATAGATCGGGGCAGATCAGGGATGGAGATTGGATTCGGGACGGATCGGATTGGAGGCAGACTTACCTCCGAATTTGATCCGATCTCCGATTTTTTTTTAAAAAATAAATCCGAATCCGCCCTGATATCCGAAAAATCTCCAAATAAATCCGATCCGTTCGGGACGGATAACGGATCGGATACGGACGGGTCAGCCGAGATGGCCATCCCTAATACCCTTAAGCTGTTATGTACGCATGTTTAAGAACAGAACTGGAAAACTAGGGGCCTTTTTAACCGATTTTATGGACAATATCCACCATGACTTGCAAACTAGTTAGCACGGATATCATTCCAAGAAACGTATGCAGGTAAATAGTTTGCTTTTTGAAATGAAAGAGGCTGAAGGTCAAGGTTTTTTTTTTTTTTTTTCCCTTTTGGGAAACTCAATAAGCTTTCTTACCATGGAGATGATAATGAAGGGTATCGTTTGGGACATATTCATACACAAGCAATCTTTGGTGATCCGATATACAGTAACCCACAAGTGTAACCAAATGGCGGTGGTGCACTCGGCTGATAATCTCAACTTCTGCTCTAAACTCACGCTCCCCCTGCCCACCACCTATCTTTAGTTGTTTAACTGCGACTTCTCTTCCATCTAACAGTAACCCTTTGTAAACACAACCAAATCCACCTTCACCCAAAAGATTCTGAGCTGAAAACCCATTTGTAGCCGTGGTTAGCTCCTTGTAAGTGAACCATGATCTTGTATTCCCTACACCACCAGGCTCTGGAGAGTACAGGAAATTGCTTCCGGAAGCACTTCCAGCTGGGTGAGTTAACTTTTGGGGCCTTAGAAATACTGAACCTGGAGAGCACAAGCAAGATTGTTGTCATACTTCAGTTACATAAAAACATCACTCCTAACTTGATATCAAACTCCACAATACAGCTCAAAATCGATTATGTACCGTGGAACTCATCGTTAAGAAGAATAACTGATAACAGTCTTTCAAATTCACTTTGTTTCATTTGGCAGAAAAGAAATCATCGGAAATGAAAGAGAAATTGAAATCGATCGTAACGGACAAAAGTCAGATTTGCAATAAGATCGTAGATTATGTAAAAAAAAAAAAATTCTATAAAGATTTGTAACTTCCAAAACATACTAAAATAACATCTCAGAAAAGAATGATGCCTCTATGAAGTGCAACAAGGAACAAATGTGAATAACTAACTGTATTAGATTGATGGACTTATTTTGAGTCCAGCTTAGGTAAGCAGATGACCCAACGTTTGCGTTTTTTATAAGTCTCCATTATTGTTCGAACTTAAGATTCTATGAACTGTTTAACAACATGAGTTGCATTTCTCTGCAGCTGGTGCAATAAGTATCAGACATTGTCTGTAATTGATTTTAAACAGAACATGCTCCGAGTAGACATACGATTCAACCGGCTTTAACACAAGGACGATCATAACAGGTAGTACTATGCAGAATGCCATGTGTTAAAACATCCAACTCAAAACAAATTGGCAACAAGTGGAGAGGGCACCCAGGGCTTGTATACTAGTTTTGGAGGTTATAATTAATAAATGGAGGACAAGTTCTAACACTCTCCCCATGTGCAACCCCTTACTTAACACAAGGACGATCATAACAGGTAGTACTATGCAGAATGCCATGTGTTAAAACATCCAACTCAAAACAAATTGGCAACAAGTGGAGAGGGCACCCCGGACTTGTATACTAGTTTTGGAGGTTATAATTAATAAATGGAAGACAAGTTCTAACACTCTCCCCGTGTGCAACCCCTTACTTGCATGCATGTGGAGATGTCAACAAATGATCCATAACATAGGGATCACAATGAAACAAGGTGCACTTAAGGCACAAACAACGGGGCAATCAATTAGCAAAGTCTTGTCCAAAAGCCTACGAAAGCCTAGCTCTAATACCATGTTAAAGCATCCAACTCAGAATCAATTGACAATGAGTGGAGAGAATCTCCAGGCTCATACACTAGTTTTGGAGGTCATAATTAACCAATGTGGGACAAGTTCTAACAACATGCATCGATAATCTACCAAATAATGAACAGAGTTACTTAGCAAACATATGAACGAAGCATTCCTGAAAAACCTACGTCCGCCGTCAAAGATTCACCATATGTAGTCAGAAAGAAGTCAATATAGCTACTGATCAACATCATGCAAAACATGAAAGAATTACCTGAACCTTGGGAAGAGGCATATGGAGAAGCCATACCATCAACACCACCCAATCCAGATACACGTTTCTTCCGTTTCCGCGCGAACCACACAGCCATCACAACAAGACTAAGGGCTATTAACAACCCAACAATGCCAATAGCCGCAGCACCTCCGGTTGATATACCACCACCGCTATTTGTTGCTTTCACATTTGCCCCATCACTTGGACCAGATGTAGTTGTTTTTGCAGTTGGTTCCGCCGAAGACACAGATGGTACGGGTGAAGTACTTGTAGTTCCATTAACAGTTGAATTACTTGGGGCAGCAGCAGGAGGAACAGGACTTAGTGAAGAAGATGAAGGGGTAGGAGGAGGAGAGGTGGAAACAGTGGGTGAGGGAGAACTTTTGGGGGGCTGAAGTGCTGGTGGAGAACCAGATGTAGGAGGCGGAGGAGAATTTACTGGTGCTTTCGCAACTGGTGGAGGCGGAGAATTGGCAGAAGGTGGAGAAGGGGATGTGGTTGAGGGAGGTGGAGAAGCGGCGACAGGGGGAGGTGGAGAAGCGGTGACAGGGGGAGGTGGAGATGAAACTTGTAATGGCGGCGACGGGGATGAAACCGGAGGGGGTGGTGAGCTGACAACAGGAGGAGGTGATGGAGGTGGAGAGGGTGGGGGAGAGGGTGGGGGGGAAGCTGGGGGAGAGGGCGGGGGAGAGGGTGGAGGCGACGGTGGAGGTGAAGCAGGCGGCGGTGTTGCTGCTGCTGGCGGAGGTGAAAGCGGTGGGGATGGAGGTGGAGAGGTGGCAACCGGTGGTGGAGGAGATTGAGGAGGTGGGGTTGAAGAGGTTGAAGGAGCTGGAGTGGCAGAAGCCTTGGGCTGAGAACCTGTGGGAGGAGTGGCCGAGGAATTTGAAGAAGAAGAAGAAGGGGAAGGGTTTGATTTGGCCATCTCCCCTAGGAAATTTTCCTAGTCAATAAACTGTGCATCTGTCAACTTATCCATCCAATGTAGCAACAATGCCTTAACAAATTCTTGTCCGTATAATTCCAGAAACCGATAGGAAAATCCTAATTAAACAATCACCACTAATATCCTAATTCTCTAAACCTCCCTTGGAAGAACTTAAAGTTCCACTGGCTAAATGACAATTTTTTCAAAAACCATCAAAACCCAACAGAGAAAACTCCAATGTGAGCCAAACCCAGATCACCAATTTCCAGATTCTGAACGAGAAAAGAACAGATCGACAGAGTCACCGAAACAAACCCAGAATTCCTTAAACTTCTTTCAATAATCAACTTTGTTCAGATCATGCAATCAACCTTGTATAAACCCTTAATTTGATTAGAACCCAGATCAATGAATTTGTCCTAGGGAAAAATAAAAATGCCCAGTGCTCAAGAAAGTCTTACCTGTGTCTCCTTCTCTCTCTTCTCTTCCCTCTCCCTTTCTCTCTCTTGGGTTGGAATCCTCGAAAGGGAAAAAAAAAAAAAAACCTTTCTCTCGGAGGAAATGGTAAAGCTGTACCCAGGAAAAGTGCAAAGCAAACGTGGGGACGACTTCCAAATAGTCCTCACTCTTCACGTTGCAAGACACCCAAAGAGAGAGAAACAAAAAGCAAATGCCAAATCGTAGTAAACCACAAGAGGCTCAGCACGATCAAAGGATCCCAAGAATTAGCTGTTTAATACGGAGTAGTAGAAATTAAACAAATGGAAACTGTTTAGGGAGTATTATAGAATTTCTTGTGAGAAAGCAAGGAGGGTTGGCTTTTGAAAAACGTTATTAAAAGAGGAAAGGAAGTCAAAGCAACCATGATCACGTTAACTGGGCCGTATTCGAAGGGGGGGGGTCTCCACTACCACTTGGATTTGGAATCTATCATACAAAAATGTTTCAATGAAAATATTCTGTTAAATTTTTCTGAGATCTCATTCCAATATTTTTCTGAAATCACATTACCTCTCCTCAGGTCTCAAAAGTGATGCTAATCTCTCTCTTTTTGTCGAAGAGTGTGCACAAACCTCCCCTACACTAACAGACCGGTAAAGACTAAAGTGCTTGACGTAAATGGCTGGCATGAGGCATCCGACTACTTTGTGAATTGGGTAAAGTGTTAAACCATTATGTTATTCGGTATGGAAAATTATCAAAGATTAAGAAGTAAGAGAGCAACAAATCCGGTTTGTGAGTGAACATAGGCCCAAACATTCCCAACTTCCTATCTCTAATTGATTTTGGTTTTCTTTGTACAGGTGCAGATTTGACGGTGATTTGCTGAAGGCCTTTCTAATAGCAATTTAGTTGAATTTCATTGCAGATCTTATTAGTTGTTCATGGGAATTCTTCAATTCCACGACTAGTGAGAGGAAAGGGTTTCCTAGGGGGTATATATTGGAGAAAGGGGAGGGGAGAAAGGGTGAGCTTCAAAGCTAATTTGGAAAGGATTGGGGTTGATAATAATGGTGAGAGTTTCAACGACATCGACAGCGGTAGTGGCTATGAAAATTTAAACTCAAAAAGAATACAGTACCCCAACTATTAGTAGCATAAAAAGAAAGGGAGAAAAGTGTCAAATAACACATTTTATTGACGGGCTCACCCTGACTAATCAATCTAACAAGGGACATCAATGCTATTTCAAAAACTCGAGAAGAGGTTTCTATTCATATAAAAACCCGAGGGGCCATCAACATAATTTACCATGATGTTTTTCTCTTAATGGGTTGATTATTAGTACTCCTATTATTTTTTGTCTGCATGTACGCGTTTTGCTTGCTTGATTAATAAAAAACCAAAAAAGAAAAATCCAATTTAAGTATTATTGTAGTCTTTTTGGGAGGTTTTATGTGTGTGCATGCATGTGGGATTGTTCATTTTCATTTTCTTTTTATTTGGTATGAATAGGGTATTGGAATTTGGAGGTGCTTCTTTTCCACAGTTATTTATTTGTATCTACTCATTTGCAGAGTTGATTGATTATTTATTATAAGCTTCCAAATTTTCATGTCTAGCTGTCATGTGGTTAAATGAAACCATGTCATCCTAATTGGCTAATAGTTTTTTTGGGGGCTTTTTCTTGTTTTTGTTCTTATTCAAAAAAAAATTTGCATTTATAATTTTGCACGTAACTTTTGTGATTTATTTTTTAGAAATATTCAAGATAAATCCCAAAAAACCAGTTTTTTGAGCTTTATCTTGGATATTTCAAAAAGTATTTGGGTAAAAGTCATAATTTTGCACTTTTTAAATTCGTCTTGACAAGACGAATTAATAATTCACAAAAGTTAGGCGCAAAACTAACAAACGCGAAAAAAATTTGAATAAGGACAAAATAATAAAAAACCCAAAAATCTTAGCTGATATTTTTTTTCCAGGCTTAAACAAAATTCTATGGAATTAGGATCCCGTAGTTTATTATCCAACCATAAAAGCTGAATCCAATTGTTAAAAACTTATTAATATAATTTTTTGTAGTTTTTTTTTCTTCTGGAAATTGAATTCTACACTCACTTTTTTGACATCTACACTCTTTTTTTTTGGATTTTAGTGTTGAAAGTTTATGTAATTTTTTTGCTAAAAGACAAAAAATGGAGTGTAGATGTCAAAAAAAAGAGTGTAGAATTCAATTTCCTTTTTTTTTTTGAAAATTAAATTCTACACTCTCTTTTTTGACATCTACACTCCCTTTTTTGTTTTAGGAAAAATTTAGTTTGGTTTATTAAATCCATTAACCTCAAAAGAATAACACTAAATATTTGCAGAGCTAAGACAAGTTCCAGTTGAAAAGTGTGCAAAATATTTGCAACTGCACATTAGCTATATAACTTCTTTGTTTAATTAGTTAGGAAAGAATGAATAGATTTTTAATTAGTTGATAAAAATGGCATAGTTTCATTCTGTTATAAAAGAGTTTGAGAAATGGTGACAACACAATGAATTGGGGATAGTGCTGTGTAGTGGTGTGCGCAGCACCGTGTTGCGCATTTTTGAGCCGTCGGATTGTGCATCTAACGGCTCAAATCTCATCTCAGCAATGAACAACTCTCGATCGTTGATTACCGAGATGAGATCCGAGCTGTCGGATACACGATCCGACGGCTCGGAGGCGCAGCACGGTGCTGCGCACCTTACTTTACAACACCAGGTCACCGGTCCATTGTCGAGCCAACTCGAGCTAACAGCGTACTTAGGGGATCCCGCATTCACGCTTAGTGCCAATGAGTTTTCATAATATTTGCAACAGTAAAATGGCATAGGTCCTCATTGAATCGGATGCGGGGTCAATTGTCCGGAGCTATTCCATGTCCAAAAATCTATCTTCTGATATCGCAGTTTTGATACAAGATTGTTTAGCACCGAAGGATTTGTTTCATTTGCGTGAATTTAATTTTGTTAAACGTGATTGTAATACATGCTTGTGCAAAGAAAGCCCTTTTTTGTAGTTTGTCCCGTCTTGGACAACCTTGCCTCCGTGGGCTCTCTCTCTCTCTCTCTCTCTCTCTCTCTCTCTCTCTCTCTCTCTCTCTCTCTCTCTCTCTCTCTCTGATGTATTGGCGTTTTTCCGCCTCTCAGATTAATAAAATCTTCTCCCTTTTGTAAAATAAAATAAAATGGCATAGGTCCATTTACTTCAACACATGGATTGGAGATCTCCATTCCATTGGAAAAATTTTCAGTGCCGAGCGGATACCACGTGGTGCCCGCTCGCGCATCCGAGCCGTCCATTGCGTGTTTGAACGGCTCAGATTTGGAGAGAGAAAAACGAGAAAGAAAGTGTTGGGGTGAGAGGAGAGAGAGAGTTTCAATTTGAGCCGTCCAAAAGTGTATCGGACGGCTCAGATGCGCTGAGCGGGTACCATGTCGGCAATACCCACTCGGCACTGAAAAACTCCTCCCATTCCAGCCATGGAACGGATAGATTTGAACTCCTCCAAGCCAAGAACAAAGGGACGTTCAACTACTGGTCAATTCCGTTTCTGACGGCCGTGATTTTAGTCTCAGAATTGAACTCGTCCTCCTCCACTCTCTCTCCCTCTCTCTCTAGAAAATATAGCAGTTGGAGCATCTTTTTCTTTTCTCAATGATAAAAATGGTGGGCTCACTGGGCTGAGATGACCAACGGAGGTGAACCGCCTGAGTGTGACCATAGAAGAACTCGTCCGTCCCGAGATGTTTGGATTTGAGTCGTAACTGATCCGACCGGAGATAAAATATTTGTCCATCACCATAATTATAAAAAGTGGACTAATAAACAATCCAAGCATCACTCTCGGGTTGAAACTTGAAAGTCACAATTATATAACGAAAAGTCTGATTACACATACTTTTTAACACATATATTATACATATTTTTTGTGGGCCTCATTTTGGGTCCCAGAGAGATTATCTGAACTGTTGATTTTTCTTAAAATGATTTTTGTGAACGGCAATTTGATTTCTCTTAAAATGATTTTGTAAGTCATTGAAAAAAAACTTGTACTCACGGCACATTCAATGACGAATGCGGAATCTATATTCAGCGGGGGGCCGAATTACTTTTTTTTTTTTTACATGAATAACAAAAACTATAATCAATAATACAAGTATTGCTACTACTTACAAGTTCTGAAAAGAAAACGAGATTGTGTACATATACATAATCACATTAGTTTTATAACCACAACCGAAAAATGGTCGATAACTTGAAACTTTAGGGTGGATTTTTCCACACGTATATAGGAAACTTATCAACTCTTTTTTTTTTTCACTCAAGAGACCTGAAAATATAGTCACTTTGTTTGGTTGAACTTTTAGAAAGTTATTTTTGAGAGTTGAGTGGTAATGAGTGGAGAGAGATAGAGAGAAAAAAGTATTGAAAAACGTGTAGAGATGAGATGAGAGTGAGTTGAATGTTAAACCAAACAAAGTGAGTATAATTTAGTGAGATAATTGAGAGATGTGCAAGAGTCAACAAAAAACAGAAAAACCATTAGACTATAGCAGCAGCAGACCTCAAAATGCGGAGAGGGATCCCCAAATTCCTGCACAAAACTCTATTTTCCTGTGTAGAGCTGACATTCCTCCAAGCCACAGTGGCATCCCTAATGTTATTGCAAACCTTTGAACCCGAAACATCAGGCTCCGAACGCTTCTGTTGAAAAATTCTCGAATTCCTTTCACACCAAATACCATAAACAACAGCTGCTAGCTAGGGTCACTTTCAGTACAGATTTCTTGAAACTCTTTCCCTTTTGTTTGCTTGTTTTTCTTTTTTTCTTCTGAAAGGTCAAATATCTCTATTGAAGAATTGGAAGTCTGATTATGTTAGATGCAGATTGCCGGAGAGATTTGGCCAACAACTGATGGAAGGTTCTTTGCATGTGGGTCCCCTTGGTCTGGACTATGGCTAGGGCCCAACTCTTGAAAATCAAAAAGATAGTGATTTTTGAATTCTTGATCCTGGATGTTTCCATAACATGAACCGACGGATTAGACCTACCCACCATGCCCTAGCAGGGTCAAATCAAAGTTGGGGCAGCAATTCGAGTGAACTAGCTCAAGACGGAAATTGATAGCACGCGAGCGAGAGTCGAATGCCACACCAAAGGCTTCTTGTGGCCTCCGGTTGGCAGGTGACACTTGAGCCAACCGTTGGGGTAGGAATCCTAAATTTTTCCTCATACCAAAGAAGAAAGTTGTATGAAATCTCTCATGCCAGAAACAGCCATCTGAAGCAACTAGCTTCTTGCACTTCTCATCATGTATGAGAGCTATCCACAACAAAACGAATGGATTTTCTCAACCATGAAAACCTGAGACAGAGAACACACCATTACGTTCCTCTAAATTCTTATGCACCTGTACTCGTTTCATACCTCATACCAATCCTTTCGGTGTAACCGAAAATACCTACCCAGTTTTAAAAAAAAAAAAAAGAAGAGGAAAAACCAAACAATAAAATCACAACAATCAGATCTCTAACAAAAGAGTCTGTTTTGGAAGCTGAAATGCAGAAATACAATAGCGAGTAACATGTTCGGGAGTAACGCAAAATGATCCATATCATTTTTATTTTTTTTGAACGGCGATCCATATCATTTTTAGGCATGTAAACAAATACAAGGTGTAAAAAACGAGCTGAGGAAAGCAATCATAAATAATTTATACTATACTCTCAGAAGCAATCATAAATAACATAATTACACAAGAAGTTAAACATTTTAATGACTGTAGTGACCAAACCAGCAGAACTTCCCTCCCCCCTCACACCCTTCTTCTTCATCACCACCTCTACTGTGAATCCACCACAAAAGATTTGTAAGCGAGTTCCCGTCGTCAAAACCATTCAAGTTCCTAATATTACCCAAAGCACCCTCTTTATCATAAACCCCTTGTAATGCATACAAAAACCCCTTCCACCCTTCTCCAACTCCCTCTCTTGCCAGGGCCGGCAACGTCCACACCACAAGCTCTCTCACAAAACTGATTTCAGAAAACAAAACCTCAGAAATAGGCAACAACGGCAGCAGCTGAATCCCCAGCCTGCATTCCTTCCACTCGGGCGGAGCAAACCAAAGACCACTGTCCCTCTTGTTAGCCCATAAAACCCCCACCAACCTATTCTCTCTTGTAAAATCTTGTGGATACAGAGTATCTCTTTCTCTCACGTGCCACCACGTTTGAGCCGAATGAATCTCCATTGCTGAGAGTGTGGATCCGATGGCGACAAGGTGGGTGTCCCCATAAGCCAACCCCATCAAAGCGGCCGAATAGTATGCGTTCACAGCCTCACTTGTGCTCTCTTGGTTTCTCCCATCTCCGAATTCAGTTAACCCTCCAGCCCATGAATGTAATTTCCACAAATCAAAACACCTCAACCGGGGATACGATGAATTCCCATGCCTTTCCAAGTTCATAAAATCTGCCATAAGTGAATAAGCTTGAGGCCTGTACTTTCTCCCCCAAGCCGGATCAATCTTTGCTAGCACTGCAATTCCGTAAAGAAAATAACCCAAATGGTAATTGTGATCGTTATAGAGACCAAACCCGAAATCAGCACCAGAATCCAAAGACCCTAATTTAGTCACAATCCCACCCCACTTGGCATCATACAAGAAGCCGTTCGGCCCAAAAGTTCCGTCTAACCATGGCTCAATTGTATTCTTTAAGTACTTTTGGATACTTGGCATTACATCAACATAAGACAACTCCTCAGCAATTAAACCTAACCTTGCTGCTCTTGCAACCAGTTTTCCATAAAAATAAGACGAATCTGTCGATATTGAGGCTGCATCTAAAGCCCCAACATCTTTGACAAGTGCATCAATAATTTCATGATATGATTCTTCTTTGACACCTCCAATAGAATGCCAAGTAACAGAGACAGGGTCAGATTTCAATAGCCATGAATCTCCAACAACGCCCACAAGCTCACCATCAATGCTTTTGTACTTGAAATTGTCCAAAACAGCAATTCCACATTCGTTACCCGCAAGAAGCCGAAGATGGAGAGGGTGGGCAAGCATGAGCAAGTCTCCCCACCCTTTCTTATCCCACTTGTATTCCAAACCAAATGGCTTATCGAAAACTGCATCACCAGATACTGGATAACAAGAATTGAATCGATCTAGGATT
Organism: Rhododendron griersonianum; assembly: GCA_018127125.1. Classification (NCBI taxonomy): domain Eukaryota; kingdom Viridiplantae; phylum Streptophyta; class Magnoliopsida; order Ericales; family Ericaceae; genus Rhododendron; species Rhododendron griersonianum. Next base: position 9,540,057 of record CM030797.1, on the reverse strand, counting down.
GCTTCGGACTTGGGATCAGAATCTGGTAAAATTGCAATCCGTATAATCCCGGTAAACCCACCTGAAGTTATGGAAACTATGTCAAAGAAGCCATTCCAAGTTATTGTCCATCAGAATTCAAATGAACCTTTTACGGGCTGGATTTATTAGTTCAAAAAGCAACGTGTGCAGAATAACACATACTTCTAAACCAAGCCATGTAATAATTCGCAATACAATATGAATGAAGGTCTCTAGTCATCATATTTGATGGCCAAATTGAGTTACAAGCAGCATGGCCAATTGTCAAAATAATAACAAAATAGGTACCTACGAAATAAATGTGCAAAATAACCAACAAACCATTATAGCAAATCAGTCAAACAACAAGCAGGGCAATGATGAGAATAATTGTATACATTAAGCATTACCAATAATGGACAATAGTAAACTACGAAGTAAGCCAAATAGCAGGCATGGGGTGTTAGCAATGAATGGGGAATTAGATTTCAGATCATAGCTTAAGATTTTTTGATGCTAATAGAACCAGATAAATTTGTTTACAATAAATGTTACATACAAAAGTTGCAGCAGAAGCTAGCAGTTCTTTGTTTTTTTGATTGGCGAGTCACTATTGTTAGAAACTTATAATAATTAGATTAATCCATTCTCCTAGCACTTAAGTGCACCCTTGATACCGTTAGACCAAAGGCCTCTTGATAAAGGAAGCTAGTTGTTCCAATTAAGTTGGAGCAAAAGCTAGTTGTCAGCTTTCAAATGAATCTCGTCTGGTCGTCCCAAAGGCAGACCAAACCCAGCTCCTCCAAAATCGAATCAGATTTTAGATCAATTTTTCAGATGAATCAATGGAAGAGGTGAAATCATTAAACTACACACAGGCCCTCAGGCTAAGCAAAAAAATTAAAACAAAAATTGGATCCATGACTCACCTGAAGTAATGGAAGAAATGTCATTACTCAAGCTAATCGGCGAAGAAGCATACAAAACCCATTTCTGATTATTATTGAGAGTAATGGTGTACTTAGTATTAGAGCCATTGGACTTGAACTGAAGAATGGCATGGACGGTGGAGATAGTTACAGAAACGTTTCTGGTGGTGACACAAGTCAAGTAAGGGCTGCCCCTAACGAGAAAAAACCTGAGACCACTAGAAGGCAGGTCAAGGGTCAAACCCAGATCGCTGAAGGAAGATACCACGTGGGTGGAGCCAGGGTTTGTGTTGTTTGCGGAAGAGATGGTGAGGTCAGGGGTGAAGGCCTGGTAAGCAAAGGCGGGGTTGGAGAACTGAGACGGGTAGGAGAGAGAGAGGGAGGAGTGAGAGGATTTGATGAGGTAGGGGTGGATGTACTCGGGCTGGTCGCCGTTTTTGAGGACGAAGTTTTGGAAGAAGGAGTTGGTGGGGAGAGGGGAGGAGAGGAGGTTGGGGGAGAAGAAGCGGGACGGGTCGGGGAGGACGGTGGACTGGGTTTGGGGGAAGCGAAACGGGTGGGTTCCAGTTTCCGCAGGCGATGAAATGGCGGTGGGAGGAGGAGGAGGAGGAAGAGGTGGAGGTTGAAGTTGGGGTTTTTGTTTGCATGGTTTTGTGATAGTGATGTCGCTAGGGTTAGGGTTGCAATACAAGTTTTCATCTCCCGTCTTCCTCATCATCACCATCGCCATTACCACCACCATCACCGCCATTACCAAACCCACTCCTGCCCTGTATTGCAACCCTAGCACCACCTCTCTATATCGCACCATCGTCCTCTCTTGGTCTAAGAGAAAGGAGGAGTCAAAACAAGAAGACTACCTATTGAAAATAACCTCAACCTTTTGGATTTTGAGGAAGGTTTTGAAGATTAATGAGTAGAGATATATAGAGAGACAGAGAGATTTTGAGCCTCTTAAACGAACAAGACATCCTTTATCTACACTTCTCTCATAAAATCTTATATTAGGGTTGGTTTGTAACCTATGAAAAAGAAAGGAAAGAAAAAATATACTCATTTCCCCTCCCACAACCCCTCCCCTTGTCTGGTTTTAGAGAAAAAATAGAGAAAAATTTAAAAATCAAGTTTTAAGAATAGTACATTTTTTCTACGGCTCCGTTTGTTTGAACGTAAAATATTTTACTTATTTTTCGTTGTTTGGTTAAACAAAATTGTGTGTCAAATATTTTCCAAAATAAACTATTTTTCATCGTATAGAGAAAAATAACTTACTTCAAAACTCCCGATAAGTAATTTTCCCATGGATTCACATGGGATCAGAGGGAAAAAACACGCGAGAGAGAGAGGGGCCACCTCTATATTAGAAGCACTGCTTCACAGTTGAATTGGAGGATGGTGTTGTGCAGTGGTGTGAGCAACACTTCTGAGCCGTTGGATTGTGCATTCGACGGCTTGGATCTCATCTCAACAATAAACAGCTCTCAATCGTTGATTGTCGAGATGAGATCCGAGCCGTCGGATGCACGTTCCGACAGCTCGGAGTGTTGTGCACCTCACTGCACAGGACCAACCTGAAGTCCTTCACAGTTATACTATATGCTTTTACGTAAGTAGACATAGGTATATACACATGTATATATTTCTATTACACATATATACTATACTCATACTATCTATGCCCTCTAATTACTGTAGTCAAGCTGATGAATTTTGGTAAGATTGTGAGGATTCAATGGCAATACGTTGTTTGCTATTGCCGAGCAAAAAAAAAAATACGTTGTTTGCTATTGAATTTCTTCCAAATGCCAACCAAACATTGTAAAATAAAAAACCGAATTTTATTTTTGAGTAAAAAAATCATTTTACACCAAGAATGTTTTTCGGGGTAAAATATTTTACGTCGAAACAAACAGAGCCTATATTTTTAAACTTTTACCATGCTCTCAAGTGGTATGGGAGCATGACGCTCTCATTAAATATAGACCCTTGATTGAAAAATAGGTAAATCAAAGTATTTAGATCAAAACTACACACAAAAGTAAGGTGAATTTGCTAAAAAAAGAGATGGTTTTGTGATTATTCCGTAAAAAATCGCAATAATACTCATCACAGTACTACATTATTTTTGCTATACTTATTACTCCCTCATTCCTTAATATAAATGTTTGGCGCTCAAACCTAAGCCTTTTAAAAGAAGCATTTTTTCTTTTATCTAAAAAATGCTTATTGTTACTAAATTTGATCACGTAATTTTAAATTAAGCATAGATATATGAATATTTATGCAAACCCAACTCCGGTCTCTTTAATATAAAAAATAAAAAAAAACCCCTTGTGTCTGGAGCTATTTGATGCACATATGCCCATATACATCAGACAGTTACGGGCACAATGTATGTGTTCCTAGACTTTTGATTAAAAAAAATACTCATAGTATATGCTCTTGGTAATATTGGTTGTTTTTACAACCCATATAGCTCTCTTTTGTTTGTTTTTCTTTTTTTCTTTTGAAAGGTCACATTCCGGGGAGGTCTGGTCAATAACTGATGGAAGCAGCTTTGCATGTGGGAGGTATATAGGCATTGGGCTGGGTCCCATTGGTCTGGACTATGGCTAGGGCCCAACTCTTAAACATCTAAGACAGTGATATCTTGATCCTGAATGTTTCTATAACTAGGTACCTCGGCACGTGCAAAGCACGTGTGCTCTGCCCGTTGAATTGATTGGTTTTTAATTTCCCTGTGATCTAGCTGCATATAAGTAGGTTATATTAAAGCTTGCAAAAGGGCTATCCAGAGTAGTTACATAAGTTTGGTACATGAACGTAAGTATCTGCATATGGGCTAGCATGCTAGCAGTGAAGTAGATTACAAAAGGGCTAGCGTTAAAGTACATTTTTTGTTTTTTGGATACAGCAAAAGTGTCTGGCTTGGTGGTTGTTCTTGGCAAAAGCTTGGGTAGGTACACAGCAAAAGTGCATGGATTGGTGGCTGTTCATGGCAAAAGCTTGGGTAGGTCTGCAGATGTTGAAGTCGGCTGCCTATTTGTTGCTCTCGTGGCTCTTGGATGTTTGTTCAGCTGTTGCAGTGGAGTTTTCCGTTGCGTTGTGCACTGTTGGAGTATCCGAAGCTGGGAAGGAAGAGGAGCTTGCAATGTGCTCTGTGGTCTTGCCTTTTTTGTTTGGAGCATTTGAAGGTAGAGCCAGGAGTGCCTCTGAACGGTTCTCTGATTCTGTTATGTCTTCGGTGGAGATGGAATGAACTTTGAATTTTATTTGGCTCACTCCGGCATAGTTGTACATGTGCGCTTTCAATGTGATGGTGCATTCCTTTGCCTCGCTGAGTTTGTGGAGCACTGGGAGGAGCACTTGCCCCTGCGTTGAGTAGTCTTTTAGATTATTTTGTAATTTAGCATGACGTATGCAGTTTATCTGTAATGTATGATATTTTATGCATTAGATTTGAAAGAGGAAGTATGCTTGTATTACGTCAATGAAATCTGCTCGTGTAAGGTTGTAGAATTCTGAGGCAACCTCGGAGAAGACTGTTGCTTTGATATTTCCAGTCGAACCTGTGATTTGCACATTGAATTTGATCCTGCAAGTGAAGAAGAATTTTGTCAGTTCCGGTAGTTATTTGGTTAGCTATTGTAGTTTTTGTTTTGGTTGGAAGATTTGATATAGTTAGGAGTGAGTATTTTACTCTGCGATAGCTGGGACTTTTTGGAGACAGTAGTTGCACCAGAAGTTGTCGTCTCCATATGCATTTGTTGCCTTATTGCAAATTGAGCAAGCTAGGTAATAGAATTTCTGTCCGAAATCAATTACTCTTGCTATGCCTTTGATGGTTAAGAACTCTACCTGCAATGTATAACTTTGCATTTAGTGTTATGGTGAGGATATTATTTGCTTAGAGGATGAGATTTGGCATAGGCGGTACCTTCTGTATGAACACCGGAAGGTTGGCAATCTTTGTAATTTTGGCTTCCGATTCTTCAGTTGGGTTCGGTAGAAGAAGCTGTGTTGGTGTTGTTGGCAATTCTCTGATCTTGTTGGCATTTACCACACACCTGCAATAGTAGTATTTCATGTTAAGATTGCAGAGCTTTACTTGTTTAAGGCAAGATTGAAATGGCAAAGTTTGTATTTCATTGCCTAGGTAATAGATTGATTACCATGATTGTAGTGCAGTTGCCTCTAGTATTGGCGGGTTGAAGATGAAACTTGATGTGTTTCGTGTGGCAAGTGTCAAACCTGCATGGACATAAGTATATGAGAATTTTTGTGTCTAGATGTGTTATTGGTTGTTGTGAGTAAAGATTATATTACCGTAATATGTGGAAGTTTTCAAGCGCAGTCCAATTGCCACCGGAAATGATCCTGGTAAAGCTGCCATTGCACGTGCTTCATAGTCGCTGAATTGATCCCATAGTGATATGATTGTTGGCTTCATACTGATGGTATTGTGTAATGCTTTGGTTAGCATTGTTTGCAGTACGAATAGTAATTTTGATTAAGGGTTTTATGTATGGCTTACCCTTGATCGACTACTCGGACATCCACGACATATGAATCATTGATAAGTTTCAGTGGTCCAACTTCCAAAATAGCAAATAGCACATCTGCAAAGGATTTGTAATGTTTGTTAGTTCTAACTTTTTGCTTGAAGGAGTTTTATTGGTTTAGTGACTTACCTATCTTTGGATCGGGGACTCGAACTTGAGATATATCAGCGATTGGAGTGAAGTTGTATCTCATTGTCCTGAGTGTGAGGCCGTCAATTTGTATCTCTTCAACTGGTGTGCGAGCATTGATGGCCAATTGGTACTTGTTTTCCAGAAAACGGAATTTTTCTGGAGTTTGGCCGACAGCAGCATTTGTTATGCAATATGTATGGTACATTTTCAGTGTATTCTGCAGAATTCTGATGTTGTAGCCAAAGATGGTTGCCTGCATTTTGTTGCCCTGTTGAAGAGAGTAGGTACTATCATGAATTCATGCTCGCAGAACAAATTACACATTCAATTCGCGTCAATAAAAAACTATGCATTGAAATTTCAATGAATACATGATAGTAGCATGTACTGAATCATCTGATTTTTTTGACTATAGGTAAACTATTTTTGGATTTTCTTATAATAATATCATCTAAGGAAGGAAATTGTTATGTGTTAATGATATGAGTGCATCAGAGGTAACAGCTAGACGTGAAGTTGATGTTGTAAAGCAGATTCCACTTTTTGTATTTGCACACCAAGATTTAAGCATTGGAGGAGGCCAAGTGACTATAATCTCTAGCTCCATTGTGTGTGCATACAAATATAGAAACCTTTTTTTAACGTTAGGTCTATGTATTCATACAAGTACCTCTGTTGGCTCTGAATAGGTAAAGAATCCAGATGGTCAGCTCTGAATGTCAATAAATAGTTCCTATTCAGTTTTACACATCTACATCAAAATAGATGAACTCAAAGGCAAATTTCTATTCAGGAAATTAGTTCGTTGTCGTCGTGTTCGGTGGAAGAAGAATTTTGTTCAGTACCCTCAAGAATCATAAAAATCTTTGTCTGCCTCTTTGCAAAACTTCCAATTTTTGAGAATTAGAAAGTGAAGGGTTAAGTAGTAGAAGAAAAACATGGGAAAGGTTAAGGGGTATCAGTAAAAAGTACACTGATTGTAGTCAGCCGAATTCATAGCAGTTAAGAAATAGCTTGCACCAAAAGCACAGAATGAAGCACAATAGTACTGAAAACTACAACAGTAATATGTTTTTGCCAAAACAGTACAGTTTAGCCTGATATATCTGCATAAGTTTTCATATTGTTGGTTGATTATATTTGAAAGGCTAACACAGAGGTAAGATAGTGTATGAAAATGGTCTAATAGGAGTTTATGATGCTACAAAATGGAAGCCAAACGATAACACAAAAACAGATTTGTACTGCTATACCTTGCAAAAAATGCATAAACTTGATAGGATTCTTAATTAGTACTATTGTATGGTTTGTTTCTGGAAGTTTTCCTAAGCAAAAATCTATCATGAGTGGAAAAAATGAATAAGGAGAGGAAAAAATCAATTCACGCGCCAACGCCAAACTGGTCAATTCGACCCTTTTCTTTTCTTACTCTTAATTGATATAGTTTAGTGATTTGCTACAATGGCAATGGTTTTGAGAATAGCCAATCTGAACTGAACTGACTGACACGTTTAGTTCACACACTCCCACTGTCCCACATATTATCCAAGCCAAAATAATCCCTCCCTCCCTCTCAGAAATAAGGTGTTTACAACCTACACATATTACCAAAGCGGAATGAATCCCAAAAGTCACAACATACTCTACAGTTCAAATGTTACAATCACTCATCAGCAGGTCAAGCAGCAAGATAGAAGAGACCATGGAGGAAACGATATCGTTACGAAGCATAACAAAACACTAAAAGAAAATAATAGTATTAAAAAGGGAAGAACAAATAAATCAATCCGACCTTACAAAGGTCTAAATGCAAAATTTTTTTCTTTGCCTTTTTCCATATGCAGTAAGCCAACGGCAATCATTATCGATTTTTTAGATGTGTTACCTCTTTATCTTGCAAAATTATCCTTTGATATTCCGAATTGCTTGAGGTTGACATTCTTGGAATGTTCTTTTCGACTACCATGACCTGAACTGCATAGTTTGAGGTCGTGAGGTTGACATTGCTTAGTGGTAGAATGTTTGGGGCGCCATCTGGACCTGCAAATTTGCAGTAGAGCAAAGCATATTATATGAGTAACTATGTCAGGGTTAATCGGCATTGATGTTGGGTGTGAATCAATAGTATAGCATTGAATATTCAGCACTTAGACTTATCAATTAGAATGAGCAGATAGATAAATGAATGCAGCTACGTACTAATAAATGTAATACATGAGTAAAAGTTATAGGTTATACCTTTTTTTTGGCTTTGCATTGTTTAGCTTAATATGTTCATAATTGCAACTTAGGTATTGTAATTATCAACAGTTAGCTTCTTCTAGGAGCTCTTTGAATACAATATTTTTAGTTTGGAAGCATGACAGTGGATCATTTTCTGAGTGCTTAAGGTAGACTTTTATTTTGGCTGCTGTTGTTGCTCGGGATAAAGCAACGTAGAGTTGGCCATGAGAGAAAACAGGTTCGGGCAAATATATACCAACAGTATTTAAAGTCTGACCTTGAGCTTTGTTTATTGTCATGGCAAAACATGTTCTCACCGGGAATTGGCGACGTGTGAATGGTACTGGGTATTGCTGAATATCATTTGGTCGTAGAGGGATTCTTGGTATGAATACCGTAGTACCTTTCCTTTCTCCTACTGCTATCTGAGCAGTAATTAAATGGCTTGTAAATTCTGTGCATATCAATCTTGTGCCGTTGCATAGCCCTTGGGATGGATTTATGTTCCTCAATAATAGAATTGGGCTGTTCTTTTTTAGCCGGAGACAGTGGCATGGCATTCCCGGTGGTGTGATGGAATTTAAGAAATCAATGTAGAGTCCTTGCTGAGTTGGATCACTTGTTTCATCAAAACTTAAGTAGGTGTGCTCTTTACCTGGGAATTTCGAAAGCATTATCTCATTGATTTCATCTACGGCTTCGTTTTTGGGGGTTAGAATGGCTGAGTCAGTCAAAGAGAGTGGGTTTAATGTGTTAATATGGAAGGATGGGAAGACAAATTGGATCAACTGATCTAAAGATGGGATTGTTGAGGTTGGCTGTAGGACCAAGGATGTAGGTAGTTTGATTTCTCCGGTTTCATTTTCCTTTTCTAGACCATTTCCGACTCGCAGAATGTATGTACTGAACGCTGGATCAATCCTTGCACGCATATTTTGTGTGAGCTTCAACTTGATCAGTGATTGCCATATGTATGATCTCACTATACTTGCATTAATACAATCATGCCTGGTTCCTCTTGGAATGACGGGTAATACTTGCCTAAAATCGCCTCCTAGAACCACAACTTTTCCTCCAAATAATGTGTCATTATCTGTAAGATCTCGTAGGAGGTAATCTAATGCTTCAATTGATTCCTTTTTTGCCATTGATGCTTCATCCCAAATAATAAGTGCGGTTTCCTTGATAAGAGTAGCTAGGCCAGATTGCTTTGATATGCTACAGCACAGTTTGCCTTCACAACTAACTGGAATTTTGAAGCGGGAATGAGCGGTTCTTCCATTTGGCAGAATTGATGCGGCAACTCCAGAGCTGGCCGTTGCTAATGCAATCTGATGTTGTGAACGAACTGCTGCAAGTAGAGCTCGATAAAGAAATGTCTTTCCAGTACCTCCAGGCCCATCAATGAAGAAACATTTGGGCTTTTTATGGAAAGCAGCATCCAATATGTCATTGTAAGCAATTAGCTGCTCATCATTTAATAAATCTGGGCTTTTCAGATCATCCTCTGATATAGGAATGTTCATTTCGTCTTCTACTTCCCTTAGTGTTGCTTTCTTTGTTGAATCTGAAGTAACAAGTTGAGATAACTGGAAATGATTCAGATTTTTGCCCATAGATTCAAGCTCTGCGTTTAATGTTTGAAGTAGAATCTGTATTGCAACATCTTTGCTGACATCTTTGCTGATTTTCTGTACAGAGATATAGTCTTCAACCATATCATCTTCAAATTTGAAGAATAACTCCAATGGATTCACTGGAGCACAATAAACAAGTATGGTAGAGAATAGTTGCCTCAATGAGAATGGCATTTGATATGCACACGCTTCTTGCATGCATTTTTCGTTGCTTTTGTCGTCTTGTAGTAGACCATGACTGATTGCTACCTCTCTATATGATTCAAAGGTAATGCCATTTACTGTTCTGAGATATGCATATGATGTAGGCATTGGAATATAAGTGAGCAGTAGCCTAAGATAATATCTTTCGCCTTCGCTAGGATTTGCTGTGATGATTCGGCCAACAACTTCTTGCTGTTTTCGCTCTGTCCATGATCTTGACGGGCTGTTCCACACGAAGTGCTGTGGGAAATCTTTGTATAGTAATTTCAATGCCTTTGCTCTGTTGTTGTGAGCATTCATCCAGAAAAATTGAGTAAGCATTGTTCTGGATAAGAACTCATTATCTACAATATTCTGTAGATTTGAGTCTTTCTTGAGTGGTATCAACTGACAGCCTTCCAAGTGCAACTGCAAACTGACAACAGCTGGCCGCATTTCATGAAGCGAAAATCGAAAAATTCGCCAAACTGCTTCAGGTGGCGATATCCATCTTGCGGTTTGAAATTGCTGGATCTCATCAATATTGTCTGGGAATTTTGAAGTAGCTAGGCGGTAGATAATTTTGTCATGCCCCTTGTATATGTATTTGTACAGATATTTGACTGCTTTAATAGTAGAGCAAACCTCGACATTAATATGACAGTCAAACGTAGCCAATAAATAAGGATTGTATGGAACAACCCATTTGTTGTCAAGCATATGGCCTCGAATCTGAACTTGTTCTCCACACGGCCCATGCATCATATGCTTTAGAACCATTGCATACAAATGCGGGTACTTCTCTTTATCTGGTATTTCAGCTGAGATGAATGCATCGATCTTCGCAACTGTGTTGAGCTTGAACGGCTTTTTAAGTATCAGCAGCATATGAACATGTGGCAGACCTCTCTTTTGGAATTCAACTACAAATGTATATGCAGCAATAGGACCAAACAGCTAATTCTTCACTATTTCTTTCTGCAAATGTTCCAGTTTACTTCTGAACACTCTTGATACTAAGTTAGGTCTGTTTTGCGCCTCTTCATGTGGCTTCATTTCATTCTTAATCTCTTGCCAATTTGGATTGCATGTCATTGTAAGAAAGAGATCAGGTTTGCCGTACCTTTCTACCAAGGTCATTGCATCCAGGTACCGCTTGCGCATGTCCCTTGGTCCGCCTATGAAAGAACCTGGGAGCACAATTCGTTTGCCAATCTTAGAAGGATCAGATTCACCTTGACCAATGCTATCAACAATTCCTTGATATAAATCGGCTCGAATCTCCTCTTGTTTATTTCTGAAATAATCCAACCTTGATGTCTCAATTTTAACATACATATCAACTGTAAACTGTTGCAGAAGACGGGCAGATTCTAACAGAATCGAGTTAGTGCTCCTTCTGATTTGAAGTCTGTAAGCGTAGAACTCTCGAGCTGAAACCATGTTGCCCTTGCGAGCGTTTTCCTGTCGAACTAAACAAAAAGCAGGAGTTCAGTTTATATATAAATTTAGCATGTTTGCTTTTTCATAATATATTAAAGCAAAACAGTACAGCATGTCATGAGATTTACCGGCTGTTTCTGTGGTTATTAACTCCTCTGCTGTTGCTGATTGGTTTGGCAGTACTTTGCCTTGCCCTGAGCAAAATTCCATGGTATTTGATGCCTTAATTTTCTTGATTCCTTGATGCCATCCAGGCTCACCAGATGGGAACAGAAGTGGATACTGGAGAGGATCATAACAGCCATAGTAATAACTGATTTTCTGACTATGACCATCTTCTTGTTTGTGAACAATTATATCACGTTCTCGTAATTCTGTAGCATCTTCATTCTCTATCCAGATAGCAGCTACTTGCGATACAGTTGGTGGTAAAGCAGTGGAGTCATCTGTTCTAGGATTTGCTCTTAATATAATTTGACATTCATCGATATTTGGCAAATCAGAAAGACTCCGGAAAAACTGAGAATATGGATTAGCCCCTAACGTATTAATCAGACCTGAGATAATACGTGACTGCAATTTGTCTTTATCACCTTTTCTATTCTCTATTTCTTTTTGTGTGTCATAGAAATATAGCTGGAGATATGATGGCATTTCCTCAGAAGGGTAAAGACTATCAATGAAATGATAGATCTGTCCTTGTGCTCTGAATGTGTAAATCCCATTAGTTCGTTTTGCATACACAGGGTCCAGATGCACGCCCATGGATGTGAATGCGAAAATTTCATTATAGGGCTTTACATACTGGAGGAAATGAGCAGAGTCTGCCCCTAAACCAGAATATAACTGTTGGAGCTCAGCTGGAATAGTAATTGGGTAAAGGCGAACTTCGCCTCCTGAGCAACAAAACTTGGGTGTTTCGTACGGAAATCTCCTGGCACCACAATGCTTACAATCTGGTATAGATAACAGTTTGTATGGTTCTATTGGTATAGCTCGTTGTGGTACAGTTGGTGCTGTAGTGGAAGTATTCATTGCCACACCTATATTTAAATTTCACGTGTTACTAATAGGATGTTATACATGAATGCAGCGAGCGTTTAGGGTCATACCTATAGAGATGTCGTAGAGCATACCTATAGAAAATTCAAAGAGAAAATATTAATTTTTGGTCTATGTATATATTCTAGGTAAAATAAAATAGGGAAAATTGTTAGATAGCGGACATTCATCATGATCTCTTGAACTTGATAGTATTGTCGAAGAACCTATTAAGCATTATCAGTTACTTTCAATGTTAAGATTTTGTAATGAAAGATAAAATAGATCTGAGGTTTCCTTCAGAAACCTCTGTAAAAATCTGTGAATAAACAGGAAGTGTAATATACCTGTAGGAGTCATATGAATAACATTACGGTCATTAGGAATCTCTTCGTTATTATAAGAGAGTTCTGCTACGGAGCTGTAACCTAAGCTTGATTCAATGTTTTCCTCTGCACTAACTTGTTCTTGTATTTCAACTGGGAAAAGCGCATTCTCTCTTTGGGATTTTTTTTCAGCATATAAAGCTCTTCTCCGGGCGTTTATTCTGTCCTTTTCTTCTTGTGAAAACTGACAATATGGAATTCTTCGACGCTTGTTCTCAGACATTTCCGTTTAATCACTATGAGAATATTTAGACTTTCATTAGATTAGTATGCTATTCAGGTTTGGTAGAATCTATTTTCTTTGGTATATGCATATATATATATGAGTATATGTTATAAGAGAAATTATGAATATGCATGATGTGAAAAAAAAAACATATGAATGAATTTCATATATCGAGTAACAGAATAGAGTATGGTAAGGTCATGGAAATCAAAGTGCAGGAGAAATAACTCTTGCTGTTAATGGTCTTATCACTCTGCTATTGCATAGTTAAAGGTTATACATAGTTTAGGAAATAAAGCCATGTGTGGTAGATTTACAAAATGAAGGTTTAAGTCATAGGGTATAAAGGCAGCAAAGTTTAAGAGGTTTAAGTAGATGGTGCAGGTTAAGACAGTGCAGTAACAAATACTCAAGGGTTCTAAGTACTTTTTGCATAATGAGTATTCTATTTCTTGGATGTGGTTGCATGTGATGCATTACGTATCTTCACTGTAAGGGGGTGAAACTAATGTGAATTTTTGTGGGAAACTTCAAGTCAAAAATCACACCTTTTTCCTTTTTAGTTTTTCCTTGCTGATGATGAAGATACACTAAAGGAGAAAGAGGGAAGTCAGCTTACATATGTTGTTGATTGAAGGGACACCTAATTTCACAAAAAAAAATCTCGACAATACTCATGCAAGAAAAGAGAATGCTGAATCATAGGTACTGACGAAGATAATGATAAAAAGTTAACAAAACCAGTTGGCTAAAACTCCATTAGAAATATGCAAAGAAAAGAACAGGAGATGAACTCAGGAAAGATTTTCTGACAGTAAAGGCATAGAACTAAGAGTACAGGAAATGAAGCTGATTTCTGCAGTAACAGAAGTAGCAATATAAATCATGAACTAAAATGTAACTGCTATATCTCATGTAGTCAGGAATACATAACATAGTGGGATGCTATGTGCATGCACGAAAATTGTGTTCTAATAGAACTAAGGAACACGATTAGCATTTAAATAAACCAGCATAAGAATGAGAGTTTATAGACATCATGTACCACTAATGAATGTAAACAGAAATGACAAAGGAATAGATATACCAGACAGTCAAAGCTTCTAGAGCCGTGAGAATCCAAAAAGAGAAGATAATAGACCAAACAGATAGATCAGCAACAGGGGAAATCCAGAGCTTTTTTACAGTAAAGCGATGAGAATAAAAGTGCAGGAGGAGTACTTCTTGCTGCCAACTATTTCACCATTGTGCAATTGCATGGCTTAAAGCTCACACACAGTAGCTCAGGAAATAAAAGCATGTGCAGCAGACTTAGAAAGTAGGAAAGTGATGGTTTTGTCTATACGGAGACACCAAAGTTTGTCTTCAGATTGTGCTTGTGCTGTCCTTGTCAATCTTAAGCAGTGGAGTCACAAAGTGCATGTTTAAGTGGCAAAGCAAAGAGGTGGCAAACTCTAAGGGGTGTAAGTAGATAGTGGAGGTTAAAGAAGTGGAGGTTAAGGCTGTGGAGTGACAAGGGGTTTAAGTGTATAGTGGAGGCTAAGGCAGTGGATTGACAAGAGGTTTAAGTAAATAGTGACATGTGTTGCAGTGGAGTGACTAATACGCAAGGCTTCTAGCTAGAAAACACATCATCGATTAATGGCTAAGTATGGTATTAAAAAAATAGAAATTAATTAAGAGCACTTTATCAGGTTTATATTTGTTAAATGGTCGGTTAACTTTACAAATTTTGTTAATGGCTAAGTGTGTTTTGTTTTTTATTACGAATTTGTTGTTCAGGTTTTCTTCATACACAATGCAGAGAAGTAATTAAGAAGGTTTGGAAGGAAGAGCATCACTTGTGGCCAAAAAAAGATTGGCAGTTAACTTGCAAATTTTGGACAGTTATCTGTGAGTAGGGGTGTAAACGAGCCGAGCTGAGCCGAGTTTCAGCGAGCTCGAGCTTGGCTCTTTTACTTAACGAGCTCAAAACTCGAGCTCGAGCTCGGCTCGAGCCTTAACGAGCCAAGCCTTTAACGAGCCGAGCTTAGTCATTTACTAAACGAGCCTTCCTTAACAAGCTGAGCCTTCCTTAATGAGCCGAGCTTTTGTTGAACGAGCCGAGTTTCACTCGGTTCGTTTAGTTAACGAGCCGAATAATCGAGTTCGAGCTCGTCTCGTTACTAAATGAGCCGAACCGAGCTCGCGAGTAGCTTGGCTCACTTACAGCTCTATCTGTGAGTTTGCTTCTTTATCAATAAGATGAGATTTCCTATGCTTAAGTGGTAGAAGGGACAAAGGATTCAGTCCATTGTCTTGCCTTTTATATATGCATAAAACCAATACATGTTTTCTTTTGTTAATAGCTAAGTGTGTTTTGTTTTTTATTACGAATTTTTTGTTCAGATTTTCTTCACACACAATGCAGAGAAGTAATTAAGAAGGTTTGGAAGGAAGAGCATCACTTGTGGCCAAGAAAAGATTGACAGTTAACTTGCAAATTTTGGACAGTTATCTGTGAGTAGGGGTATAAATGAGCCGAGTCGAGCCGAGTTTCGGCAAGCTCGAGCTCGGCTCATTTACTTAACGAGCCCAAAACTCGAGCTCGAGCTTGGCTCGAGCCTTAACGAGCCGAGCTTTTAACGAGCCGAGCTTAGTCATTTACTAAACGAGCCTTCCTTAACGAGTTGAGACTTCCTTAACGAGCCGTGCTTTTGTCGAACGAGTCGAGTTTCACCCGGCTTGTTTAGTTAACGAGCCGAATAGTTGAGCTCGAGCTCGGCTCGTTTACTAAACGAGCCGAGTCGAGCAGAGTCTTAACGAGCCGAGCCGTGCTCGCGAGTAGCTCGCCTCACTTACAGCCCTATCTGTGAGTTTGCTTCCTTACAAATAAGATGAGATTTCCTATGCTTAAGTGGTAGAAGGGACAAAGGATTCAGTCCATTGTCTTGCCTTTTATATATGCATAAAACGAATACATGTTTTCTTTTGTTAATGGCTAAGTGTGTTTTGTTTTTTATTACGAATTTTCTGTTCAGATTTTCTCCACACACAATGCAGAGAAGTAATTAAGAAGGTTTGGAAGGAAGAGCATCACTTGTGGTCAAAAACAAGATTGACAGTTAACTTGCAAATTTTGGACAGTTATCTGTGAGTAAGGGTGTAAACGAGCCGAGCCGAGCCGAGTTTCGGTGAGCTCGAGCTCGGCTCAGGAAAAATACATAGATCAGTTTACTGTAGCTTTTGGTGGGCTGATTCATTGGAAAAGTGCAACAAAGAATTCGTAATCATAGACAGCACAGTTTCACTACTGTAATATTCATGTGCATACTGAATGGGATATGCTCAAAAGCCAAAAACCACTTCCTTTTGTGCAAAAGAGAATTCACAAATATTGAAATACATTGTTCATAAGTTAACACCAAACTGATCATTTCAGGAAAAATCCCTTAATCTATGCCAGAAACAAACAAAAGTGCAGAAACCATTGAAAACTTCAAAAAGAAGAATTAGGGAATACATTGTTCATAATCTGAGAGTGAATTAGCTAGCTCCAAATACTCCACAAGCCAAATCTACAAAATGCATTCAGTGTACGCCAAAACTATTGTGCTTGTTATCAGTGGCAGCATCAACAATGACAGCTGTAAGTTCAAGATTTGCCAACATAGTAACTAAAACATATTCATACAGTTGAGGCTGATGACTTGTCTTTACTCATTACATTCAAAAAGCAAAGACATAGCTAACATAATCTATCAAAATCCGCAGCCACGGATGCATGATAGTACAAAATGGGACCAAAATGATAACAGGAAAATGAGATAGTACTGCTATGTCTTCAGAAAAGACATGATTATGCAAGCATTCTTCAGCCTTCCTTACACAACATCCCAAAAGCAGACAAAATAAACTGCAAACTAAAGCCAGTCATAAATCCTCTCCTTATCATTTGCAGCGTCAAGGATGACAACTCTAACGTCAAGATTCGGTAACATAGTAATGAATAGATAATCATAGAGTTGAAGCTGCAGAGCATCCAGGAATTGATTAAACATAGCACCATTTAGATATCCATTGTCAATAGATATGGACCAAGTTCTATTTCCCATTCGAATTGAAATAACCTCCAGATTTAGATCATCAAGTACAATCTGAAGGCTACCTTGGAAGTCCTGCACAATAGATTTATTTTATCACAGAAGGATTAAGTTTCTAATACATGCAATAAAGTCGCTAAAAAACATAAACAGTTGAGGCATACCTGAAGATGATTTGTTTGTGGCATGTACCAATATCCAGATTTTATGAGCGGGAGATTCTGTTGAATTGTCGATGGTAGACAAGCAGTCACAAAATGACCTGATTTTTTACAATAATAGTAGCATTAATATTAACCCGAGGAAATTAACAAATGCTACTTGTATATTTCAAATTACATACCTTGATGAGCATGCAATTCACGCCAATGTTCATTTAGTAACATTGTCCAATCATACGAGACTTCAACACCATTTTGATCAAGAATTATTGCATTGAAAATCCACCTCCGCTGACATGCCAAAATAAGCCTGTAATTAGTTGCCATAGCATGAGCCGTACGGAACTCACGCCAACCATTCCGCATCACACCATCTACAACTTGAATAGGCCAAGCTTTACATCCATGTCTTATCAAAATCCAAGTAGTCCTACCAATGCCTTCGAAAGAAGCGCGCAAACCTTCAGGCAATAACTACACAACAAAAAACAAAAAACAATAAGGACATATGAATGCAAAGAGTTAATTCTAATAATAACAGCAAGCATAAACTAAACAACCAGACCATGGTTGGTGCAAACACATAGAGCTGAGACATGTGCTTGATATACCAACACCGCTCGACACCTACAGAATGGAGAAGCAAAATTTAGATTATGAATCTGTAAGTTATAACCTGATACTTCCTATATATAAAAGTAAATTAATACCTGCAGTACTATGGCGCATGAATGAATTATGGACAAGAGCATCCAACCATTTAACTAAATCATCACGCACAGCCCATATCAAATTCTCACCCAAACCCAATATGTCTGCATATTCGCGCACAAAAATACTGAATGCTTTATACTCCAATTGTCCAGGACGTCGATACCGCGCAATAGCAGCAACCACCCTTCAGCCATGAACTGGAAGAAGGCAGTAAAACCCTCCATGGAGAGCCTGAGGATTTCGATGCCTCACATGCACCCACCGGCGAAATGGAACACGGAGAACCATATCACTGTATTTATTAAGAAGACATCTCTAAGCTTTTGCCCAAAGAGCATTAGTTTTCAATTAGAATCGAAAAGGGAAACCAAACATGCAGTGGAAAATAGGTCCATGATAAACCAAAATTTTTTGCGAAAACGAGCTTACTGGGAATAAACCAAAATTTTTTACAAGCTTCAATCGTCCACACCTTACAAGAGGAAGTGCAGAATTTGCAACAGTAGCAGTACAGAATGCCCTCAGAACATAGGGGAAGGAATGGAGCTTTTGCCCAAAGAGCATTAGTTTTGAATTAGAATCAAAAAGGAAAACCAAACATGCAGCGGAAAATAGGTTCATGATATAGGGGAAGGAATGGAGCTTATGCCCAAAGAGCATTAGTCTCCAGTCACCCTCATTAATCTCCAGTCTGTATGGGGCAAGGAATGAAGCTTTTGCCGAGAGAGCATTAGTCTGCATTCACAATTCAAAGACAAAACCAAACATGCAACCGGGAATAGGTCTATGATATAGGAAAAGGAACGAAGCTCTTGCTTAAAGAGCATTAGTTTTCAGTTAAGTCTATGATATAGGGAAAGGAACAAAGCTCTTGCCTGAAGAGCATTAGTACGTCAACAGAAGCGTTGGGGGAAGATTATGGGAGTGTCTATAGATTTTGGAGGAGGTGGATGTATTGTACAAAGAGAGGTGAAGAGGAGACTTGTCGCTATGGCTGAATTCAATTTGCAGTGACTGTTTTGGTGCAAAGTTGCAACGTACTCTTTAATCTGCTACTTCTATAATGGTTTTACTAATGTGAGATGTTCTTTTGGTTATGGCCTAAAATGATCTGCTACTGCCATTCCGAAGGGAAAAATGATCTGCTACTGTGAAGCAGAATATAGCAGAATATAGCTGCAACTTCAAAATATTTTCAGCATTAACTTTGTGTTGCAAAAACTGGTTGCAATAAGATACCTCATATGTAGTAGTAAGCAATAAAAGCTCTAATTTTTCCCACCCATGACAGTACACATGGCAGTGAATCGTCAATGACAGATAGGAGCGAGAAAATGAAAATGAACTAAAGATATTGGAGGATATAACAGATAAGATTCTAATCTGGAAAAGAAGCTTTTCTGCTCAGTATGCCTCTGGAAAGCCCTACCTAAGAAAGAATTATTTTTAGCTTCAACTAATCCTAGCTTCTCTGGACTTGAAGTAAATTTTGCTTCCATATCAAGTATAAGTGAAGTCAACTCTAATAAAATAAAGAGACAACAAACTGGAATGTGGCCAAAGGATCATTTTTCTTTTCACTTGTAAAAAATAGCAGGTCCAATCGGTATTCGTTCTCGACTCGAGGAATCATACTCTGGTACAGGGCCAGAATCTGCAGAAAATAGAAGCTAGAGCCATCGCATGGTGCAATGGCTTTCACCTCTTTGAATGAATCCATCTGCAACAATTGACATTTACTCAGCTCTAAGCTTGTAATAGAAGGCTTTCCAAGTCGAATGGAATGTTAAGATTAGCATACATGATGGAATGTTGGTCGTCTGGTGTTCTTTCTATTACATGATTAGAAGGCTTTACATGTCTGACATGATGGAATGTTGGTCGTCGGGCATGAAAACTACAATTGATGTTCCTCATCGAATCTGGACGATGGCAGCTTGTGCTCTTTGTAAAACCAAACATGCAATCAAAAATGACTTCGGAATTTTAGAACAAAGCAACAAAAGCAAACATGCAACAAGCATTAGCAAAGAGCCAAAAAACAAAACGCACCACAAAAGCACACATGCAGCACCAATGTCACACAGAAAAGAAATCAGAAGCTCAAAACTCAGAAGTCTCTACAAAGCCACACCCAAAACTCAGACAAAAAAATTACAAGCCCACAAACTCGCAAGAACAGAGCACTGCTCAGCAAAAGAACCAAAATACACCATCCAAATCGTGAGGAATACCTGTCACCAACGGCAAGAAGCAGAGCACCAACAGTCGACCCCAAACATCAAAGCAAACAGCAGGAAAACCAACCTAAATCCCACGCCAAAAATCCAAGAAAAAACAGGTAACGGGTCAGAGCAAAGAAGACGGAAGCCTCTCTCACATCTTGTAAAATCTTCTGGCAATACCACTCCACTCCACCCACAGAAGCCTCTCTCACGTTTTACCTCACGATGACACACAAGCCACTTCATGCATAAAGTAACCCACCACATGCAAAAACCAAAATGCCAATTATACCCAACTCAACAAAGAACAACATCCACAAATTGAGGGGTAGGATTGTCCAAATTGGACAAAAATGACAAGCGAAATTCTGCCAAAACGTAATCTTCTTTAAGAGAGGTAGGACATGGTATATGATCTAATGGACCGACCAATCCGGGAGACCTACCCACCGTGCCCTAGCAGGGTCCAATAAAAGTTGGGGCAGCGATTCAAGTGAACTAGCTCAAGACAAAAACTGGTAAGATGTGAGCGAGAGTCGAATACCCGACCATGGGCTTCTTGGGGCCTCGGGTTGGCAGGTGACACTGAGCCAACCATGCATTAGGGTTGGAATCCTTTACTTTTTCTCATACCAAAGAAGAAAATTTATGAATTTCTCATGCCAGAAGCAGCCATCTGAAGCAATCTGAAGCAACCAGCTTCTTGATGTATGAGAGCTATCCAGAGCAAAACGAATGGATTTTCTCAACCATGAAAATCTGAGAAAGAGAACACACCATTATGTTCCTCTAAATTCTTATGCACCTGTACTCATTTCACACCTCATACCAATCCTTTCGATGTAATCAAAAATACCTACCGAGTTAAAGAAAAAAAAAGAAGGAAAAACCAAACAAAATAAAATCACAACAATCAGATCTCTAAAATAGTCTGTTTTGGAAGCTGAAATGCAAAAATACAATAGTGAGTAACATGTTCGGAAGAAACACAAAATGATCCATATCATTTTTAGGCATGTAAACAATACAAGGTCCAGTTCAAACAACGCAAGTAGTCATGGGACCGATAACATGACTGGCCAAGGGGCTAGCTTCAATCTGCCTGCAGAGAAGGAGCCCGAAAACAGGAAAAACAAATACAAGGTGTATAAAACGAGCTGAGGAAAGTAATAAAAAATAATATACTTATTCTCAGAAGGAGAAGGAATGGTTGAGGCCTTGGAAATACTCAGCATCATACACAAATCCTCTTATTCAAGGCCACCCTCAGTACTCAAGAACTTACCATTTCAATGACAGTAGTGACCAAACCAGCAGAACTTCCCTCCCCCCTCACACCCTTCTTCATCACCACCTCTACTGTGAACCCACCACAAAAGATTCGTAAGCGAGTTCCCGTCGTCAAAACCATTCAAGTTTCTAATCTGACCCAAAGCACCCTCTTTATCATAAACCCCTTGTAATGCATACAAAAACCCCTTCCACCCTACTCCAACTCCCTCTCTTGCCAAGGCTGGCAACGTCCACGTTACCAGCTCTCTCACAAAACCGATTTCAGAAAACAAAACCTCAGAAATAGGCAACAACGGCAGCAGCTGAATCCCCAGCCTGCATTCCTTCCAGTCGGGCGGAGCAAACCAAAGACCACTGTCCCTCTTGTTAGCCCATAAAACCCCCACCACCCTATTCTCTCTTGTAAAATCTTGTGGATATAAAGTATCCCTTTCTCTCACGTGCCACCACGTTTGAGCCGAATGAATCTCCATTGCTGAGAGTGTGGATCCAACGGCAACAAGGTGGGTGTCCCCATAAACGAACCCCATCAAAGCTGCGGAGTAGTACGCGTTCACAGCCTCACTTGTGCTCTCTTGATTTCTCCCATCTCCGAATTCAGTTAACCCTCCAGCCCATGAATGTAATTTCCACAAATCAAAACACCTCAACCGGGGATACGATGAATTCTCACGCCTACCCAAGTTCATGAAATCTGCCATAAGGGAATAAGCTTGAGGCCTGTACTTTCTCCCCCAAGCCGGATCAATCTTTGCTAGTACTGCAATTCCGTAAAGAAAATAGCCCAAATGGTAATGGTGATCATTATAGAGACCAAACCCGAAATCTGCACCAGAATCCAAAGACCCTAGTTTAGTCACAATCCCACCCCACTTGGCATCATACAAGAAACCGTTCGGCCCAAAAGTTCCGTTTAACCATGGCTCAATTGCATTCTTTAAGTACTTCCGGATACTTGGGATTACATCAACATAAGACAACTCCTCAGCAATTAAACCTAACCTTGCTGCTCTTGCAACCAGTTTTCCATAAAAATAAGATGAATTTGTCGATATTGAGGCTGCATCTAAAGCCCCAACATCTTTGACAAGTGCATCAATAATTTCAGGATATGATTCTTCTTTGACACCTCCAATAGAATGCCAAGTAACAGAAACAGGGTCAGATTTCAATAGCCATGAATCTCCAACAACACCCACAAGCTCACCATCAATACTTTTGTACTTGAAATTGTCCAAAACAGTCATTCCGCATTCGTTACCAGCAAGAAGCCGGACATGGAGAGGGTGGGCAAGCATGAGCAAGTCTCCCCACCCTTTCTTATCCCACTTGTACTCCAAACAAAATGGCTTAGCAAAAACAGCTTCACCGGATACCGGATAACAAGAACTGAATCGATCTAGGATTGCTTCAGACTTAGGATTAGAATCCGGTAAAATTGCAATCCGTATAATCCCGCAAAACCCACCTGTAGTTAGGAAAAATACGTCATGAGACTCGTGACTCGAATTAATGCGTCAAAGAGCCATTTGAAGTTACTGTCCATCAGAAATCAAATAAAAATTTTAAGGGCTGGATTTATTCGTTCGAAAAGTAACATGTGCAGAATAACACCTACTTCTAAGCCAAGCTACATGATAATTCACTATACAATATGAATGAAGGCTGATAGTCATCACATATGATTTCAAAATTGACTTGCACACAGCATGGCCACTTGTCAAAATAACAACAAAATAGGTATCTACTACATAAATGTGCAAAAAAACTGAATGAAACTGAATCACACGGGCAGTGATTCTTCTCCTGCCCGTTCTCTTCTCAAGTTTGGCAGCATTTCTAGGCAAAGAATGATTGGAAAAGACCTTGCTTGGACTTGGCTGCAGAATATGAATGGTTAAGAAATCATTGTAGGGGTGCTAAGTTGAAGCATCTTCTTGTTAAATTGTCATGTGCTTCTACCACATACCATTTATGGAGGGAGAGGAATAATCATGTTTTTCAACACTTACGGGCTGATGTTGATCAAGTTGTAAGGGGGATTCTTTGGATATTCGTGCTTATGTTAGTTCTGGGAGGAAGCTCAGAAAATCTGATGAAAATAAATTGTTGTGCTTAGCCTAGAATATCTCATTTCAGGTATTTCATCCTGTATAGGTCCTTATGCTTTGGGGTTCCTTGTATTGTCCGTTCTTCAGGTTTCGTTTTGTTTTTGAGATTTTACTCGGTCCAGCGGTTTGTGCTCAGCTGAATGTTCAGGGGTATGCCCCTCAGATCTTGTTGTGTTCTTGTTCAAAAAAATCTTAAATTACACAAAAAAACTGCAAAAAAACCAACAAACCATTATAGCAAATTGGTCAAACAACAAGCAGGCCAATAATAAGAAGAAGCGTAGACATTAAGTATTACCAATTATTGACAATACTTCGTAACTCAGGAAAACAAGGAAATAGCAGGCATGGGGTGCTTGCGATGGATGTGGAAATAGATTTTTGATCATAGCATCCGATTTTGAATTCTTATAGAACCAGATAAATATGTCAGTGTTCCAAAATCAGCCGACTACTCCCCGCCTAGGCGCTAGGAGGTGGTCCAACGCCTACATTAGGCAGCCAACTGCCTAATCCCTGCCTGGGCTCTTAGGCAGCCGACTAGTCAACACCTAGACGCTAGGTGGCACTTTACCGCGCGACTAGCGCCGAGCGGCGTTTTAAACATTGAAATTTGTTTACTATACTTGTTAAATAGCAGAAGCTAATAGTCCCAAAGGCAAACCAAACCCAGATTCTCAAATCAAATCAGATTAAGATAATTTTTCAGTCAGAATCCAAAAATTCCAAAATCCGCCCTTCAAATATTTGATATCTCCAAGGTCAATGAATAAATGGAAGAGGTGAAAATGAAATCATTAAACCATACACAGGCCCGCAGGCTAAGCCAAAAAAATTAAGACAAACAATGAATGAAACAAAAGCCATGACTCACCTGAAGTTATGGAAGAAACGTCATTACTCAAGTCAATCGGCGAAGAAGTATACAAAACCCATTTCTGATTATTATTGAGAGTAATGGTGTACTTAGTATTGGAGCTATTGGAATTGAACTGAAGAATGGCATGGACGGTGGAGATAGCTATGGAAACGTTGCTGGAGGCGACACAAGTCAAGTAAGGGCTGC
This sequence comes from Rhododendron griersonianum, assembly GCA_018127125.1. Classification (NCBI taxonomy): domain Eukaryota; kingdom Viridiplantae; phylum Streptophyta; class Magnoliopsida; order Ericales; family Ericaceae; genus Rhododendron; species Rhododendron griersonianum. Next base: position 9,515,643 of record CM030797.1, on the reverse strand, counting down.
CCCTAACGAGAAAAAACCTGAGACCACTAGAAGGCAGGTCAAGGGTCAAGCCCAGATCGCTGAAGGAAGAGACCACGTGGGTGGAGCTAGGGTTTGTGTTGTTTGCGGAAGTGATGGTGAGGTCAGGGGTGAAGACCTGGTAAGTGAAGGCGGGGGAGGAGAACTGAGACGGGTAGGAGAGAGAGAGGGAGGAGAGAGAGGATTTGATGAGGTAGGGGTGGATGTACTCGGGCTGGTCGCCGTTTTTGAGGACGAAGTTTTGGAAGAAGGAGTTGGTGGGGAGAGGGGAGGAGAGGAGGTTGGGGGAGAAGAATCGGGCCGGGTCGGGGAGGACGGTGGATTGGGTTTGGGGGAAGTGAAACAGGTGGGTTCGGGTTTCCCTAGGCGGTGACATGGTGGTGGGAGCAGGAGGAGGAGGAGGAGAGGGAGGTGGTGGTGAAGGGGAAGGGGAAGGGGAGGGGGGAGGTTGAGGTTGGGTTTTTTTGGGTTTTTGCTTGAATGGTTTTGTGATGATGGTTGTGACTCTTCTTTTGAGTTTCTTTAACATGGTGTGGAGAGGTTGTTTTGTTTAATTGTTTGCGATTAATGGGGAAAGTACACGTGTGGGGTTGTGAGTGGAGGGGAGGTGCACAAGGTGAATGAGGTGGTTGGGATTGGGAGAAAAATATTGGGAGGACAAGGTTCAAGTTGACTGGATTTTATAGGCAACATTCAGGAGAGAGAGAGAGAGAGAGAGAGAGAGAGAGAGAGAGAGTTGGTTTGGAGGAGAGGATTTGTTGAAGAAAAATGTCAAGGGGAGAAGGTTGAATTGGAAGTGAAGTTTATTCCCTGTTTTGGGCTGAGTTGAAAGATGGGGATTTGGGAGGTATGTATAGACCTGAATTATGTGAAGGAATGAAGCAAAGGATCATAAGGTGGGGTTGTAATTAGAATGTATGGGAAGCAAGAAAGCCATGGGATGAAGGGTCCTTTTAACTTGAGGAGTTGAATTGGTAAGATTCCAAAGTAGCTTTTACTTTTAAAAATAAAAGGAGTTAGTGGTATTCGATTCAGTTTTGCGCACACCTCAACTAATATCGATCCAGTTTTGTGCACACCTCAACTATTTGGTTCCAAGTTTCTCATTGACAAAGGTATAAGTTTTCATCTCTGTTCCCCATTACCATTGTAGACACCCTATTTTGGACATCCCCTCTCATAACTTGACTCCCGAACCTCAGATATCAAATGTGACGAAGGACCAGTCTACAAAATCTTTTCCAATCAAAACGTAGCAAACGTTTCAAGTTCGGTTCCTTGGATGGCTCACCGCTAAAATCCGAGTGGCGACTCTGAATTGTAGCGTTTCGCCGCGCTTTCCAAAAAGGACGCACCCAATTTTCAGGGCGTGTGCCCATAACCATCACCGTGCATCACCTCCCTATATTTGCACCATCCTCCTCACTTGGTCTAAGAGAAAGGAGGAGTCAAAATAATATGACTAACTATTGAAAATAACAAATCTTTTTTTGGAGATAATAAAACAACAAATCTTTTACCAACACTTTTTTTTTTTTTTGAACAGACAAAAGGGTAGAGGAGGGGGCGACCGGCGTAGCAACCCCCATTGGGCGTGACCATAGGGGCTCCCAACCCTCTCATAAATTTTTATTAGGGTTGGTTTGGAACCTATGAAAAAAAAAAAGGAAAGAAAAATTATATTCTTTTCCCCTCCCCTTGTTTGGTTTAGATAAAAAAATGAGAGGAAAATTGAAAAAATCAAGTTTTAAGAATAGTACATTTTCCTTTACGGCTCCGTTTGTTTGAACGTAAGATGTTTTACTTATTTTCTGTTATTTGGTTAAATAAATCCTGTGTAAAAAAAATTTCAAAATAAAATGTTTTTGATCATATAGAGGAAAATAACTTACTTCTAAACTTCCACCAGTAAGTCATTTTCCCATGGATGCGCATACGATCGCTTTAGTGATTAGCAACCTCCAATCTAGAGGTTGACGAGGGGTTGTTTGATAAAACTGAAACTGAAAGCTGAAAAATTAAGTACTGAAAGCTGAATTTTTTAAGCTGAAAAGCTGTTTGATAAATATATTAAATACTGAATTAAAAAAATGATGAATTAATTTTAGTTTCAATTCTCTCTTAAATTACTAATTATCACAATGTACTTATGGTAATGGTGTAGTGGTGGTGGTAGGTTGGTGGTGATAGAGCGAGGGTGGTGGTGGTGGAGTGGTGAGGGTGGGGATGGAGTGGGAGTGGTGGTGGTGGTGTAATGGTGGGGTGGCGGTGGAGTGATGGTGGTGTAATGGTGGCAGTGAGTGGTGGTGGTTGTGCAATGGTGGCGTTGTGGTGGCGGCAGCAACGTGGTAGTGGTGGTGGTTGTGTGGTGGTGGGCTGGAGTGGTGGTGGTGGTGGTAGTAGTGGTGGTGGTGGTTGTGCAATGGAGGCGGCGACATGATAGTGGTGGTGGTGGTGGATTGATGGTTATGGTGGTGAAGTGGTGGTGTTGGGGTGGTAGTGGTGGTAAAGTGGTGGTGGTGGAGTGGTGAGGGTGGGGATGGAGTGGTTAGTAAATGGAAACCTTCTTAAAAAATAAGTACTTATTTCTCATACTTCTTTTTCGAAAATAATAAGGGTCTTTCACAAAATTTACTTCACATTTTCAAACTCAAAAATAATGTAAATGAAAAAAAATAATAATAATTTTTTCGCACCGTATTAAAGATCTCAATGAGATCTATCAAATAAAATCCATAGTGATATGAAAATTATTTGCGTAAACACATGATTTTTGAGCTTGAAGTTGCTGTATACAAAAAATAAGACGGTTGCTATTGTGTTGGGCGCCGACATATGTACACGGAAAATGGGTGCTCGGATCAAGCACCCTACACACCTCGGATGCCGTTGATTCCCACGTTAGCCCCCTTGGTTTTTTTTTTTGGAATTTTTGGATGGCTCGGATCGGCCGTCCGGTGGCCGGAGACGGCCCGGCGGGGCCGCCGGTACAATTTCCCTCCGCCGGCCGGTATTTACCTATACAAATTCTACCAAAATAAGTGGACAGCTTCTTATTTTCAGGAACACCTCTTCTTATTAAACAAAAAAATACCCCTTCTTATCAAACAAAAAGTAAGAAGGTAAACACATTCTGGAACACAGCCTAATCCCTCTCGCTCCTTCCCCCGAAGGCGAACGAGATACATTTTGGTCGAAGGTAAAATTCCGGGAGCGACAAATGGAGAATGAAAGCCGTGAAAAAAATGGAGAATGTAACTATGAGGTTATGTGTTTTGGTTCAGAGGTATATTAAGGCAAGAGGAGAATGACAAATTACGATTTTAACCCTAGAAAATGGACCCATTCCTGTCTAGGATTTACGAAATCTAACGGTAGTTAGTAATTGGACCAAATTGGAACAAAATGAAAACTACAGAGTGTAAATCGAACCAATTCAAACTGCAGAGATCAAGTTGACACAAACACTAAACTATAAGGACCATTTCGGTTTTTCCCCCCGAAATTTTTTTTTCCCCAGATTTTATTTCACCTCTTTCTTCTTGAGTACGGAGTAATATTTTTTTTCCCTTTTCCGAAAATCCAAACAGAGAGAGAGAGAGAGAGAGAATGGCCGGACTGTTAGCCTGGGCAGCAGACGTGGTCGGAGCCGGCGGACACAGCAACGACGAAGACGACACCAACGCAACAATCCCTCTCGTATTCACTCCCGAACAGCAACACTACGTTCGAGACTTAGATCTCAAAGCCAAGTCCCTGAACCGTTCGATCCAAGATCTACGGCTGAGACTCCCTCCCCCTGACATCTCCCAACGCCTCCCTCACCTCCACGCCCACTCCCTCGCCTCCAACGCCGCCCTCGCCCTCCAGCTCAACGCTCACTCCACCACCAAGGAACAGGTCCCTTTACTAATTCCCAGTCTTTTCTCATATAGTCAGTCATATGGGTGTATCTTATTTTTGTCCTTAATTTGGTTTTCAAATATGGGTTGTGGTTCTAAGGGGTGTAAACAAGCCGATCCGAGCTTCGTAGTGTTCGAGGTCGTTTACTAAACATGCCTAAAACTTGAGCTCGGCCCGTCGAGAAACGAGCCGAGTCCTTAACGAGCTGAGTCTGGCAAATTTACTTAATGAGCATCTTTAAACGAGCCAAGCCTATACAAATGAGCCTAACTTTTGTTAGCCGAGCCGAGTTTTGAGTGTCGAGTTCGGCTCGTTCAGTAAACGAGCCCAAAAATCGAGCTCTACTTGTCGAGTCGGGCCAAGCCACGAGCTGCTCGCGAGAAGCTCGGTTTGTGTGCAGCCCTAGTGGTTCTTGTTGTTAAGTGTGTGCTTTATTTGGGGTTTCTTTTTTTACTGCAAAAATTGATGTGATTCCTTAGATTTGTGGGTTTTAATTTGGAAAATGATTTTTGCACCCATTTCTTAAGATTAGGATGGCTAAACGAACCAAGCTAATTGAGTTTCAGCTTGCGTTCCTTCGTTAAAAGCTTGTTTCAAGATTAGTTTGTTACATAAACAAGTCAGGCTTGAACATTTTTTTGAAGCTCGTTAAGATCTCAAACCAAGTTCGAACAAGCTATTACTCGGCTCGTTCGGCTTATGATGTATCAAAAATTTGAGCTACTCAAGATCAGCTCGTGTTTGGCTTGATTAGAGCTTGTTTGAGATTAGCTTGTCTCATAAACAAGCTAAGTTTGAACATATTTTTTTTTATAAGTAAAAGAATATATTACCAACAAGGCATTAAGGGAATGCCGCTCATATACAATTGAAGGCCACAAGACAAAAAGGCCCTATACACCTGCACTCCTATTCGACTGGAAAAGCTCAAACAATCTAAAAATTGGCCAAGAGATAGGAAACAATCATACTTGTCCCAACTATACAAGCTATTTAACAAAAACCTTTTAATTTTAAATAAAGGCTTTTCAACCTCCTCAAAGTATCTCGAATTCCTTTCACGCCAAATCACCCACATTAAGCAAAGAGAGATCATAGCCCAAACACGCTTCCTTCTTTTTCCCACTAGCACCTTTCCAAGCAATTAAGAGTTCCATGACACTCTTGAAACAACCCATTGAATCCCAAACCAAGAGAACACCAAAGTCCAAAGCTCCCAAGCCACTGGGCAATGAAGGAGGAGGTGATCGACCGTCTCCACATCCCTTTTGCACATACACCACCAATTTACCATGATTCTCCCTCTTCGAATCAAGTTATCAATAGTAAGAATTTTGCCTTGAGCCGCGCACCAAACAAAGAAACTCACTTTAAGCGGAGCCGAGGTTTTCCAAATAGCTTGCCAAGGAAAGGAAGGATTACCCCCCCATAAAGCTTGATAATAGGATTTCACCCGGAAGGATCCAGATGAGGATAGATTCCACCGCATCTCATCCTCCCCTTCTCCTGTCCCCCGTACACCATACACTCTAGTGAGCAACGACATCAAAGCCTCCTCCTCCTGTTCACGCACATCTCTACACAAGCGGATATCCCAAACAGTAACCCCGATTTGAACATGGTGGTAATCATAAACTTTCGCATCTCTATCACAAACTAAGAGATAGACATCCGGGAAAGCTTCCCTCGAACATACATCTCCACACCAAACATGCTCCCAAAACTTCACTCTACGCCCACCACCAAACGGGTATTCTTACCAAAAACCTCCCGCCCATTCATATTGCCCCTCCAAAGCAGATTGAAAAGTTCTTGGATTTCCGTATCTAATTTGTCCTATTTTGGTATATATATGCAAAAAAATGTAAATGCTACATGTTTCCCAAATTTGTAGTTCCTTTCTGGGAAATGATTTTTGCATGCACTTCAAAATTTATTTCTAGTGTGCTTTGAAAATTTATTTATTTCTAGTCTTCCACTTATTTTAAAGTGCGTTTATAAAATAGTGGAGTGCAAAAATCATTTCTTTTGCTCACATGGGTCTTTAATTTGATTGAAGATCTTCATTGGCAACCTACAGGTTGCCAGGATTCTTACATACAAGACTCATGGTCTTCAATTCAGGAGTTTTTTTCTTGACATGGGTAGTAGAATATCAATTTAGTTTCTTATTCAGTAGTACTGTTGATATTGGTGTGGTTTTTTTTGTTTATATGGTTTAGTGCTCACATTTTTTACTATTTGTTGGAACAGCACTGAAAAGCTTGACGTCGAATTCTTAAGTTTTTCCAATGTTGCTTTGCTGTATCTTGTGTTCAATTCTTCAACTAAGGGGTTGTTTTTGGCGAAGCACATTTGTGGCCTTTAAAAGTAGGCCTGTATTAGGTTGTTAACTTCCAATTCATCTAAAAGCTTAAGCTGTTAGAGAGAGGGGAAACTTTATTATTAATATTCTTAACACTCCCCCTCATGTGTAGCCAAACTCTCATCCATAAGCGGGCTAAACACGTGTAAATTTTAATCATTAGGTAGACGGTGAGGTTCGAACATAGGATCTATTGCCTGGTCTGATACTATGTTAGGTTGTTAACTTCTAGCTCATCTAAAAGCTTAAGCTGTTAGAGAGAGGGGAAACTTTATTATTTATATTCTCAACATAAAGCGATGCTAATTTGGTATATTTCTTTGGATTAACAATTACTCCCTCCGTCCCTTTTTAAGTGTCTTGCTTCGTAACTCCAACTTATTAAAAAGACATCCACCTTGTTTGGATGAGCATTTTGAGAGTAACTTTTACTCTCGGCACAGTTTTCAATAAATTTCTCTCTCTATCTCTCTCCACTCATTACCACTCGACTCTCAAAAATAACTTTCTAAAAGTTCATCCAAACAAGGTGATCATCATTATACTTTTCACATCAACTTTTTCCTCCACTTTCCCTACTTACCCATCATCATTACACTTTTACTCACTAACTTTTCAAAATGGAATCTACTTTTATGGACAAAATAGACAATTCACCAACTTTTACCCACTAACTTTACAAAATGGACACTTATTAAGGGACGGTCCAAAATAGAATACTGGACTGTAATAAAGGGACAGAGGGAGTAACTCTTGGGCCTAGATGTTTGCCTTGAATTAGAACCGGCCCCTACTGTTTAAGATTGGAGATTTCCTTTTCCTTTTTTCTCATACAGTTGGTAGTTGGATGAGCATTCAGTTTGAACCAAAGTATAACGTTTTGGCAGTGATCTTTTTGGGCCAGGCACAACTGAGAGAGGTTACATTGCGAGAAGAAAATGCTGCATTTGAGAAGGCTATATCCGATTGTGGGAATAAAATACAAGAGAAGTTACAAGAAGCAAATTTACTTCAGTCTAAGTTGCAGGTAAGAGATAAAGTACCAATATTTCTTTCCTCATTTAGCTTTCATTTCCTTCAGAGAGAAATAATCCTCTCTAGGATTCTTTCTGCATGTTGTGGTTTTCTTTGAACTACTTTGTCACAGAGAAGTTGATGAACATACATTTGTTGTAAGTGATTTCTGAATAGTTTTCAAAGCAGTGAAGCATGTCAGCATGATTGTACTTCGAGGATTTTATGTGTTCAGGCATAAAGAGCAGTTTTGAAGAACTTTGTGGACAAATTTGGTTAACTTTGTGGTTTTTTTAGTTGGACATATTCTGTCACTAAACCATACAAGGAATTACTCCCAACTAAATGAGGATGGTGGCCGTGTGGGGCCTTTTTTTTGTTCCACATTGAACTCTTTTTAAAGTAGTGCCGTCTGTTCAATCCTCACCAACCTTTGAGGCAAATTAAAAGTACTGCCTTACAGGAAATGGACTTAACTGAGAAAAATCTGAAGGCGGAGTTGGACAATGCAATTGCTGCATTGGATGACAGGCAATCTGGAAAATCAGGTGAACTCTTGGTTGATTCAACAGTTAAAGCTCAAGAAGATACAGAAGCTTCGGAATCCGATCTACTGGGCAAGTTAGAGAACAAGAAAAAAGAACTGGTCTGTTGCATATTTCTCATATTGGTCATGCTCTTTTTATGTAATTTCTACTAGTTTTCCCTTGTAAATACTTTGGCTGTTACTGAAACCATTTTATCTTCTTAGGGTTCAATGGAAGTGATCGTTCAGGACTTGGAGAAAAAATGGGCCCATGTCCAAGAGAATGCACTGAAGCAGCCTTCTCCTGGTATTTTACATTATCCGCTTCTTCGTATGTATAACTGGTTTGAACTTCCACTTTATAATAATAACCAACAAGGCAATCTTTTTTTGGCATGGAGCATCAATGTCAATAGGGGATGTGGGTGGGTTGCGTATGTACTTTTTTAATTGGAAATAGCAGAACATTGGAGGACGAAAATGTCAAGGAAATGTCCATACAAAGATGTGCTCTCTAGTTCCCATTCTGCCACTGCTGCAACCACCTTTCTGTGATCTTTAAACTAAATTAAAACAAAGCACCTTTTTGCAGTTGTGGGCATTTCATTTGGACAGTGACATGTCCGTTGGCCATATTGTAACCGATTAGGATTCTAGGCATGTTAGGAGCATGCTGGCACTAGTTGTTAATGTTTGATATGACTTATCCTATGTGGAGGTGTCTCAACCACTTAGATCAGCACGCGTTACTAATATGTTAGGAGTTGGATGGTATAGGGGGATTAGGAAACTATGGCTTAAGGCTGCGTGTAGTGGTAATTGGGAAGGGTTCTGGTTGTGGAAAGCTTTCAGGGTTAGGGTTATAAGACAGGAAATAAGTAACTAAGGGCTTTGAGTGGGAAGGGGCCAAGTTTGAAATCTAAGGATGCAGGGTTTAAGAACAACCATGGTTTTCGATGTAAAGTTTAAGACTAATTTGTAGGAAAAGTTTTATGCTTCTAGTTGATTGGCAGTCGAAATGTTGGGTATAGGTAGAGGCGGACCGAGGTAGGGGCCCATGGGGGCAGGGCCCTCACTCAATCTTGTAAAATTACATTCATATCCTTGTATATTTCAATTATCCCAATAAATTTATGATCGCGTTCTAATAAAATTACTCCTAATTTCATTTTTGTGGATATTTGTCAAACTAATTCTTAGAGTGGTACATTTCACACCGTCATTTTGTGCACACGCATTTCTGTTAATCAGAAAGTGAAGTTACCTGTAGTCACCAATTTCTATAATTTTAATTTTACATAAAAATTTTATTATATCAAGAAATCTAAACATACGAGTTAAGTTTACTCAAACAAGACAAGAAATAATATGTAAACTAAAATTTCACTATTGTAACTACTATGTGCCCCCACAAATACAAATTTGTGGGTCTGCCACTGGGTATAGGGCTGAGAGTTGGACCTTTTTGGGTCTGTGAAAATGATAAACTTAGAATAGTAACTTTGTGGGAGGGAAGAAAAAAAGGTGTAAGAATCCCACTTCTAACTCGTTAGGTATTACCCTTAGAGTAAGGTTGCACAAAGCGTCACATAATGATTGGTAACAACACAAGAATGACTGCAATAAGTCTTAACGAAATCAATGAGGTTCTAGAATCTTAATGAAATAATGCAAGAAGTCATAAACTTTCTAGAAAAAGGTTGCTAACTAGTGTGATGTGTGGTTTCTGAACTCTTTTCCTTTACAGCTTTGAAAATTTAGTTCTACCCACGTTCTATTTTGCAATCGTTGTACTGGGCACTTCGTTAGTTGTTTTTTTCTTTCTGATTTTATCCCAACGACAATCTGTGGAAAGTTTTACCTGTGGGAAAAGTTGATGTGGAGAACTTTGACCTGCAGCTTCCTACTTGGTGTGTTGAAATAGAACCAAGAAAGTATCTAAGCTTGTCTAACTTCTAACTTGGATTCAATTTCCTTCAGCTCAGAGAGAGAAAATGTTGGATAAACAGCTACACAGCCTAATTGAGCAACTAGCCGCAAAGCAGGTGTGATTTGACTATTTTGAGTTTGCTTGATTTTAAGTCATTTCTCTATTTGACTTTTAGAGGAAGCTCCTTATGTTCTATCTTTACTCCTTCCTTGTAGGCCCAAGCAGAGGGACTAGTTGGTGAAATCCATCTGAAGGAGATGGAGCTAGAAAGGTTAAATGGGCTGTGGAAAAGGCTTGAAACCAGTACGGGGGAAGCCAATACAGCAAGGAATCGATTGGGAAGAAGCAACTCTGGTTACATTGTGGACCCACATCATAGGCCGCCTTATCACGTCGGCGGCCGAAATGAGACCCAACAGAGGCTCATGCTACTGAGGTCGGCTTTTGTCCTCTACATTTTAGCTCTCCATATCTTGGTCTTCATCAAGATTTCATTCTAGCGAGTGTTATGGTTCTTCAGCTGTTGAATCTGGTTTCAATGTTTTATTATTCCATAGTATCTGGTTGTACAGAAACATGTCTCATGTATAAAATGGAGTACTAATTTCCTTGTTCTAGCTCTGGTCATCCCTGCCAATGTGTTCCCATATTGTCAAACAAACATTCTCCGTTGGCACCGACTCCTTTTTGCTTTCAACTGCTGTTTCTCCTCCCGAGTGTAATTAGTTGTGCTTTCATCTTTACGTATGCTTGGCGGCTCCTTTTAGTTACGCCCTATAAAGATCCCGGTGATACAGTCCATGGAATTTGTACTTCTGAATTTTATTCTTTCGGACAATGATTTGAATTGGCAGAAATACTGCCCTTTCGAAATTGGGCACTATCAGTAGATTTGAACCTTAGCAACATTCTCATGAAAATTGTTGAACACTTTTCGTGCAATAATTTGCTTTCAATCAGCAGGCAGAGCCACCTTTATGTACAGGTTTTTTGTGTGTGTGTGATAAGTACACAGGTTTGGTACTCTGAAAATAGAATTAAGAGGCTTAATGTGCACTAAGTCCTATATTATGAAACACTTAATACTTAAGTCCAAAACAAATACACACTGTTAAAGACAAAAATTAAACAAATAGAGAGAAAAATCTATTGATATCGCCTATCACTATTGTGTTCTGGCTTCTCTCTGAACGATAGTCGGACTTTTATATTTCCAAAAACAAGCTCATATGTCGACAAAAATTTGTGCAAACCTATTCGCCACAATTTCTCCCAAAAGAATATGGATTGTGATTTTGGCACTCCAAAAATTGATGGAGGGGCTCCAAAACTGTACTATATTGATACACAAAACGACGTCGTTTTGGAGCCCCTTCATCAATTTTTGGAGTGCTAAAATCAATTTCCAAGAATATTAGTGAATTCATGCGCCGGTTTGATCTTGTTTGGCTCGAAATATAAAAATTAGTGGAGGATAATTATAAAATGTTACGTATGTTTATATTTTTTATCGTGCTATTAACACTAAAATATTAGATTTTGGCTATGTATATTACTGGTTAATAGAGCTAGTAGACTTGAAGAAAATTCTTGAATGTCCTGCTGAATAATTGTGGAGCCGCCACTGATAAATAATAAAAATATTAGTTTTTTTTTTGTCCTGATAAATACTTGAATATTAGAACTAAGTTACAAAAAATGAGAAGATGTTACTAGTGTATCTTAAACAATGTGAATTAACTACAATTAAACATGGGAGTTATACAACTCTTGTAACTATATTAGCCCATATTTATTGACATGGGTTTAGTGTAACCTTTGGCAAACCATTACCTGAATTTCTGCACCAATCCTCACTTTTCACTATAATTATAAACTGCACCACCAAGAAAGTGCTATTACTGAAATGGTATATGCACCCCAAGAATTCAAAAGTTTCCTCTTCCAAATTGTCCTCAAATGAGGGTTAATATGCTAAGGCTTCCTAGTGGGCACAACTCATCACAAAACTCTTACAAAAAGGCAATCCTGCTAACCCTAACCCTAGCTCTCACAACCCTAATCATTCTGCACTATATGTATGACAATGTATCGACTCATCAAAACATTTCAAGCCCTCTTTACCGATCGAAACCGTCGGTAAGTCCCGATGACACAATAAGAATGAAGTCAATGAAGGGATGCAACCTTTTTAAAGGGGAGTGGGTGCCATATCCCAAAGGACCTTATTACACAAATGAAAGCTCATGTGCACTTGAGAAAACACAAAATTGTCTCAAGTTTGGAAGGCCAGATACAGAGTTCTTGAAGTGGAGGTGGAGACCAGATGAGTGTGAGTTGCCTCTCTTTGATGCAGCTGAGTTCTTGGAGACTGTTAGAGGGAAATCCATGGCCTTTGTTGGGGACTCATTGGCTAGAAATCAAGTGCAGTCACTGGGGTGCCTGTTGAGCAGTGTAAGTGATTTTCCTTGCCTGTTTCTGTTTTTTTTCGTTTTCGTGTTCTTGAAACAAAAGCAATGAATGGTTTAAAAGCTCTCACAGTTTGTTGTGTTGTTTTCGCTTCCGAAAACGATTTTCAACTGCTCTAAACACCAGTTTTCGAAACACAGGATTCTTTTTTTTGCTGTTTCCCAGTTCGTCGAGCGAGGTATCTGGTTTTTACAGGAAATGAAAACTATACCTAACAGGCATAGCATCCATGCATGAATTCAATTGCAAGAGTTGCCTATCGGTAACAAACGCTTACTTCTTTTTTTTGGTCGAACGGAAAATCATGCATTAAATAAAAGCGAACATAAACGCCATTTGCCCGATAACCGGCATACAAATATCATAAGACGACAAAAAGGCTACAAAGCGTAGACCTAAACCCTGAGATGTCCAACACCCATGGCGTCCGCCAGGGCAAATTTCCTAGCTGCAAAAGGAATGGAGCTAGTTACAATCAAATCATCAACTTGTTGCGCGCCAAGTCTAACAAGACAATCTGCAGTTTGATTTGCTTGTCGGTAGATGTGGGTTATAGTTGAATTTGTTCCACTAGCAAGTCTTCTAACTTCTTCAAGAATGTGGCGTTGCGGGTGATCAGGTGGCGGCCCCTCATTGCAGAAGTTTACTCCAATACTTGAGTCAGATTCAAGGATGACACTTGACATTCCTTTCTCAAGGTAACAAACGCTTACAAATACATATCGAAACAACTTCGTGCGCAAATTACTCATGAAGTTTTCCGTTCCTCTTGAATTTGTCCCTCTATTGCAAGAAAATGATAACGTCAAAACTGTTGTTAATTTCAAAATTTCAGCCATAAAAGAGCCTTGTACCCTACACATGGTAGAGTCTTTTAAACCCACATCATCCCATTCAACAAGCAAACAAGAACTCTAAATTAAACGCGAAAAGAAAATATTCGGATTTGGTAAGGGTCTCCATTGGAAATTCGTACAGAGCAATCAATGAATTCCGGCGAAATAAAAGATCTACGTGACCAAATTTTCCTCTTCAATAGAAGATCTCTCTCCTCTTCTTCATTCTCAACGGGAATGCACCGAGAAAACTGCCCTTCCCATATGGATCGTCGTGGCATGATCTCAGAATTTCTTCGCACGCCATAGTTTATTAGGCTTGGCTTTTGAAATGGGTGATGCAGCCGAATACATGGATACGTAGTATACTATTGGAAACTAATTTTCGCGCTCCACTTTTTACTGATGGCGCTCCAATTTTAACGTGAAGTTACTAGTATACTATTTTGTGCCTTTTTCTGCTATCTAATTCGTCACAATCAGTAAAACTGTGTTGCTAACCGCTACTATTGCCATTTCAGGTTGCTCAATCCGTGGAAAAATCGTATGAGGACAAGCCAAGATCCAAACGATGGTTCTACAGCGATTACGATTTCACCCTGGCGCATTTATCGACTACTCATTTGGTTGAAGCCAAGGGCGTCGATGCTACGTCAGACAGCCCCGTAGAACTGCACTTGGACGAGGTTGACAAGGCCTGGTCAACCCAGGTTCACGATTTCGACTGCGTGATCATCTCGGGAGGACACTGGTTCTCCAGGCCGTTAATGTATCGCGAGGAAAACAAGGTCGTCGGGTGTAGCATGTGCCGTAGAGAGAACATCACAGACCTCACCAGGTATTTTGTCACAAGGCCTGTGCAAGAAATAAATGTTTTCCAGAAGCTGAATCTAGTTATGTGACTTTTTCTGCACTTGGGTAAAATTTCTGGTTTCTCTTCACCATGTCTGCCTGCAGGTACTATGGATTCAGGAAGGCGTTTCGAGCCGCCTTTAGGAACCTTCTTGACAGCAAGAACTTCAAGGGGACAATAATCCTGAGGACGATAACGCCCCAGGAGTGGCACGGGAGAGGGAACTGTGGGAGAACGAAGCCGTATACGAGGGAAGAACTGAAATTGGATTGGGAAGTTATGATGTTCTACCTGGTTCAAGTGGAGGAGTTCTTGGCAGCAAAACTGGAAGGGAAGAAAAGGGGATTGGTTTTCCAGTTGATGGATGTAACTGAAGCCATGAGGCCAAGGGCAGATGGTCACCCTAACCATTTTGGGCAGCCACCTGAAATGAGGTCTACGACGTTTTCCGATTGTCTCCATTGGTGTTTGCCCGGACCGATTGATTTGTGGAACGAGCTTTTGCTGCAGATAATGAAAATGAAGGGCGATGGCCGCCACTGGTCGATTTGAAAATCGGGTAAACGTATTATAACCGGGGACAGATTCAGGATTTCAACTTTTTGGGTACGAGTTAAGTCGGGCGTTATAGGTAACGTTTGAAGGTTTTGTTAAGTTTTAGGGGGTGCGGTCGCCTCTCTGGGCCCTGGATTCATCACAGCTGATTATGGTTCTGGATTTCCAAGAGCATTGCATGGTTTGTTGTGGTTTGATATCAGATGGAGAAATATCATGTATAGGAAACCCAAAGAATGTAGCAGGCTAGCAGCTATTTTTTGTTGTTTTATTTTTGTTTGTTTGTCAATTTTGAAATTCCTGTGACTGCTTATTTGATTAATTGTCAAGAGCAATATTGCGTTAATGGCTAAAAAGAAGACACATTCAATTGGCGTGAGGATTTAACGAAATGATTTTCTGGCGAAATCAACGAACTGACCCGAAACAACCTTGCGAAAGAGCGCTCAAAATTTGCGTCCAGGCACTCGAACTTCGTGGCTAGGACCTCTAACCTTGCGGGCAATACCTCAAACCTTACTTAAGGCTTTTCCCTCAAACTTCGCGGTCACGTACTCGAACCTTGAGGCCACGGCCACACACTAGAACATTGCGGTCACACACTCAAACCTTCCGGCCACGTTCTCAAAAATTGCGGCTACGCTCTCAAACCTTGCGGCCACGTGTTAATTGAATTTTATTTTTTTTTCATTTGAGTATTAATTGAGGTTTGAAATTACCCTTTCAAAGTCGGAGCTCCCTACTAACTGGGCTAACTTCGGGCAAAGAGGGACGTGGATTTTGCTCTATTCTCCCCATCTTCTCTTTTTGATGACAAGGATGAGTGCGCTCTCTCTCTCCCCAAAGAAAACTAACAAGTCACAAGTGCATATTATAATTCTCTTCTCCTCTTCCTAACTCAACTAAACAAAACAAATGAATTTAAACTTTCTTTTCACCTATTCTTCTTAGTGATTTCATCTAATTTCCTTTTCTCTTGAAAAAATCAGATACAGACGTTAATTTGGAGCTTCCAAAAGGCTACACTAGAAGGCATGCGATCGTCCGTCTAGAACTGCCTATCCCCATGCCTTTTTCTTTGGGGTTCAATGGTAGGGGGTGTCCGAGCCATTTTACGCATATGACACCTTGACTAATCCCTTCCAGTCCAGTCCAGTCAAAGGCAAGTCATCTTACTCCGAGATGGGACTAGTAATTCAAGAGGGAAACTCTTGCTTTGGTTCAATGACAAGGGGTGTCCGGTCTAGTTTACGCACACCTTAACTAATTTCCTCTCCAGTCTAGTCAAAACCATGCCACCCTTACCAGAATTAGGAAATTCACAAGAGAAACTCTTGCGGCCTAGCCCCAAGGGCTATGCCTTCGGTATCCCATAGGTAGGAAGAGCTTTGCGACAGGGGCATAGAATTTGGGAATAAAGACTTCTGGTTACACCATGCTACACTCAACACACATAATCAGAAATTTTTTTTTTAACGGGCGAAAAGGAAATTTTATTAATCTTTAAAGATGATACAAAAATTGTTGGAACTTAAGTGTATTTTCTCTAGTCCCACATTGGGAAGTTGCAAAACTTCTTTCTACTTTAAATGATGTTGCACACTAATGAGTTTGTAAAAGAGGACTCAAGGAGAAGTCTCGCGCGCTCAGGAAAATGGGCGGCAATTTGGAAAACTGATTCGGAAACCAGTTAACCGGGTGTGCGTCACGAGTTATTCGCGCAGGGGGGGTGCAAATCCGGGATTTGAGCCTCGCGCACACACACGGTTAAACCCACGTTTTGCCAAATTTCTGAAACGTTTTTTTTTCAGTCAATCAAATCTTTTCGAAATGGAAATTCTTGCTGGTCAAGAACGTGATTAAAACGTGTGCTAAATCAAAGGAACGAGATTTGATTTGATTTCAGCTGATTAAGGGAAAAACGTTTTTAAAACATGTGCATAATCAGCGGGATTTGATTAGCTGCTGATTAAGGGATGATTTCGGATTGATTATAAAACATGTGCTAAATCAATACTTTGATTTGATTTACGTTTCCGAAATCAGCCCAGTCCGCACCTATAAATTGAGCACTTCGAAATCAGTTTTAAAACACCAAAAATCAACTCTCTCTTCCTCCCCTCAAAACGTTTTCTGAGTTCGCGCAGGAGGTCGATTGTGTTCTTGTTTTCGGTTTTTCTTCCGTGCAGAGAAAACCGAGCAGAGGTACAGAATTCTGGGCTGATTTATCCTGGAGACGGCGAGGCATTCACGAACTGCTTGCACAATCTGGGCAGAGCCGCGAAACGTCTTAAAGAGAGCGACCTAGTCCGCGACTCAACCCAGCAGTAGTTCTACAATCTGGTATTCCGTATTTCAATAGCATCATCTCGAGGTAATCCGTTCTTGTTTTACTGCAGTTAATTACAACAATTTTAAGACGTTACAATCTGCCATGGATTCTCAAAACAAGATTTCGGTTACCACCACTGATATCAACAAACCTTTTCGCTTTGAGGGGCTGCACTTTAAACGTTGGAAGGCTAAGATGTTTTTCTTTCTTACGACCCAAAAACTTGCTGCATATTGTGATTCAACTAAACCTGTTGCTGCGAATAGCCCTTCTACTGAATTGACTAAAGAGATTTCAAAATGGACCAACGAGGATTTTTTGTGCAAGAACTACATTATGAATGCTTTGACTGATGAGCTTTACGATTACTATTCCACTTTTGATACTGCTAAAGGACTTTGGGATGCCCTCCAGAAAAAGTATGATACCGAAGAGGTTGGGACTAAGAAATATGCTGTTAGTCGTTACTTGAAGTTTTCTATGATTGATGAAAAATCCGTGGTTTCCCAGGCTCACGATTTACAGAAAATTGCACATGAAATAGTTTCTGAGGGCATGTCTATTTGTGAACAATTTCAGGTTGTTGTTCTTATTGATAAATTGCCTCCTACTTGGAAAGATTTTAAAAGGATCTCCGTCACAAGTCAAAAGATTTTTCTATGGAAAGTTTGATTGTTAGGCTCCGTGTTGAGGAGGAGGCTCGGAAACAGGATCAGAAGGATGAGGTTCTCTTTGTTGCAAACAAAAGGAACCATAGCTCGGCGGTGCTCAAGCCGAGAGGAGGGATTGCGAAGCCAAATCAGAACCAGAACCAGAACAGAAGACTGAATCAGAACAAGAAGTTACCCCCTTCTGGAGGCCAGGCTCGAAACACGGACTCTGTCCAATTTGTGTGTTACAATTGTAACAAGCCTGGCCATATGGCAAGAAATTGCAAGAACCCCAGGCGTCGCGCTCCACAGGCGAACCTGGTGGATGGAGAACCACTAGTGGCTATGATATCAGAAATCAATCTGATAAGTGGTTTAGAAGGGTGGTGGATAGACACCGGCGCCTCTCGCCATGTCTGTTATGATCGCTCCTTGTTCAAGAAGTATTCTGAGGCTGATGATAAGAAAGTGTTGTTGGGAGACTCCCACACCACTAAGGTTCTTGGTACTGGTGAGGTGGATCTCAAATTCACTTCTGGAAGGACTGTCACTCTGAAGGAAGTCCTGCACACTCCAGAAATGAGGAAGAATCTTGTATCCGGCTACCTCCTCAACAAGGCCGGATTTACCCAGACTATAGGCAGATCAGTATACTCTTACTAAAAATGGCATGTTTGTTGGAAAGGGTTATGCATCTGATGGCATGTTTAAACTTACTATTGATATGAATAAAACTGCATCTTCTTCTTACATTGTTTGTTCTGTTAATATGTGGCATGCTAGACTTTGTCATGTTAACAAGAAACTGATTAAGAATATGAGCAACTTAGGTTTTATCCCTAATATTTCCTTAAATGATTTTGATAAATGTGAATCATGTAGCAAGGCTAAGATTACAAAGAAACCTCATAAATCAATTCTTAAGGAAACCGAATTGCTAGAGTTGATTCATACCGATATGTGTGAGTTAGATGGAGTTCTCACTAGAAATGCACATCGATATTTTATCACATTTATTGATGATCATTCAAATTATACCTCAGTTTATTTGATGAAACATAAGAGTGAAGCATTTGACATGTTTAAAATCTTTCTTAATGAGGTTGAGAACCAGTTTAATAGAAAGATTAAGAGACTCCGTAGTGATAGAGGCACTGAGTATGATTCGAATGAGTTCATTGCATTTTATAACTCTACTGGTATAATACATGAGAAAACTGCTCCATACTCACCCGAAATGAATGGAAAAGCAGAACGCAAGAATCGAACCTTATGTGAACTTGTAGTTGCGATTATGCTAAGTTCGGGTGCAGCTTCACATTGGTGGGGTGAAATTCTGTTGACTGTATGTTATGTGCTGAATAGAATTCCTAATTCTAAATCTTTAATTTCACCTTATGAATTGTGGAAAAACAAGAAGCCCAATGTGTCATATTTTAAAGTTTGGGGCTGTTTAGCATATGTTCGTATTCCTGACCCGAAAAGGTCAAAACTTGCAAGTAGAGCTTATGAATGCGCCTTTATTGGTTATGCTGTGAACAGTAAAGCATATAAATTCTTCGATATTAACAATAGGGTGATCGTAGAATCTATAGATGCTGATTTTTACGAAGAAAAATTCCCTTTAAATCTAGAAATAGTGGGGGCGCTGAATCTAGTAGTAGCGTGCCTAGATTAGAAGAACCTAGAAACGAGAACTCTAGCGACACTGAGATTGAACCAAGGAGGAGCAAGAGAGCTCGAATCGCTAAGGACTTTGGTCCTGACTTTGCATTCTCTATAGAAGAGGACCCCACTACTGTTAATGAGGCTTTGACTTCCCCAGATGCTGATTTTTGGCAAGAAGCCATAAATGACGAAATGGACTCATTGGATACTAATAGAACTTGGGAATTAGTAGACCTACCACAAGGCTGCAAAGCTATAGGTTGCAAATGGGTGCTTAAAAAGAAATTGAAACCTGATGGTTCTGTGGATAAATATAAAGCTAGACTCGTAGCTAAGGGATATAGACAAAGGGAGAACATAGATTTTTTCGATACCTACTCTCCTGTGACAAGGATTACTTCTATCCGAGTCTTGATTGCCATAGTTGCTGTTCATAACTTAGTTGTACATCAAATGGACGTTAAAACTGCTTTTTTAAATGGAGACTTAGAAGAAGAGATTTATATGGATCAACCCGAGGGATTTGTTGTCCATGGTCAAGAACACAAAGTGTGTAGATTAATTAAATCTCTTTATGGCCTTAAACAAGCTCCAAAGCAATGGCATGAAAAATTTGACAGTCTAGTTGTTTCAAATGGTTTCAAAGTCAATGAGAGTGATAAATGCATATACTACAAGTCTGATAATCATGCATGCACTATTATCTGTTTGTATGTGGATGACCTTCTGATATTTGGCTCAAGCTTATTTGTTGTGAATGAAACCAAATTATTGCTTAACCAAAATTTTGACATGAAGGATTTGGGTGAGGCTAGTGTAATCCTCGGAGTTAAAGTTACTAAATCTGCAAATGAAATTTCTCTTGATCAATCACATTATATTGAAAAGATCTTGAAGAAATATAATTACTTTGACTGTAAACCTGCTTGCACTCCTTTTGATCCTAGTATTAAATTGTTTAAGAACACTGGAGACAGTGTTAGACAATCTGAGTATGCTAGTATAATTGGTAGTCTTCGTTATGCTTGTGATTGCACGAGACCAGATATTGCTTATGCAGTGGGGGTATTATGCAGGTTTACTAGCAGGCCAAGAATGGAGCATTGGTTTGCTATTGAGAGGCTCATGCGGTATCTGAAAAGAACCATGAACCTTGGATTACACTATCAGAAGTTTCCCGCTGTTTTAGAGGGATACAGTGATGCCGATTGGAACACCCTTTCGGATGACTCCAAAGCAACCAGTGGGTATGTGTTCAACATAGCAGGAGGTGCAGTCTCTTGGAAGTCCAAGAAACAAACCATTTTGGCACAATCCACTATGGAGTCTGAGATGATAGCGCTAGCTGTGGCTAGTGAGGAGGCAGCTTGGTTGAGAAACCTTCTGTCAGAGATTCCCTTATGGGAAAAACCGATACCGGCCATACTAATCCATTGCGATAGTACCGCGGCTATTGCAAAAGTTCAGAATCGTTTTTACAACGATAAGAAACAACAAATACGTCGTAAGCACAGCACAGTTAGAGATTTGCTAACAAAAGGGGCTGTTAGAGTGGATTATGTACGGTCAGCTGAGAACCTGGCTGATCCTTTGACGAAAGGATTAGCTCGGGAGAAGGTGTGGGACACCTCGAAAGGGATGGGGCTAAAGCCCATTGAGAAATGAGTCACTTGTGATGGATACCCAACCTATAGACTGGAGATCCCAAGAAATAGGTTCAAAGGGAAAAACAAGTTACATGGTGATATGGTAAGAATCATGCTATAAGGAGTTACACTCCAAGTCCATCCCTAAGAAGCATGACATCCTGTAGCGAAAGAGGTTGTGTTTAACACTTAATGAGTTCTATAGCTCTATGTGGAGTGGAGTACCTAGACTACAGGAGTACTCTTGATAGACTCACCTATATGAATGTTGAAGTGTGGCCGCTTCTTGGGAGAATTTGGGCAAATTCTCTAGGTCATTCATGAAACTGGGATATAAGCACATGGCCATAAAGTGCTGGCTTTAAACATTACACATTAGTAGAGTTGTGTGTGTAGTGCTCTCAGACTTAGAGTTCAAGATCACAAGTCACTCTAGTTACTATCTGAAGCATTATTACTATGTAATGGTTCAAGTCGAAAGACACCTTTACTTATGCACAGCTTTATACCTTTGCTCGAATATTTTGTTTTTAAAAAAAAATACAAGTGGGGGATTGTTGGAACTTAAGTGTATTTTCTCTAGTCCCACATTGGGAAGTTGCAAAACTTCTTTCTACTTTAAATGATGTTGCACACTAATGAGTTTGTAAAAGAGGACTCAAGGAGAAGTCTCGCGCGCTCAGGAAAATGGGCGGCAATTTGGAAAACTGATTCGGAAACCAGTTAACCGGGTGTGCGTCACGAGTTATTCGCGCAGGGGGGGGTGCAAATCCGGGATTTGAGCCTCGCGCACACACACGGTTAAACCCACGTTTTGCCAAATTTCTGAAACGTTTTTTTTTCAGTCAATCAAATCTTTTCGAAATGGAAATTCTTGCTGGTCAAGAACGTGATTAAAACGTGTGCTAAATCAAAGGAACGAGATTTGATTTGATTTCAGCTGATTAAGGGAAAAACGTTTTTAAAACATGTGCATAATCAGCGGGATTTGATTAGCTGCTGATTAAGGGATGATTTCGGATTGATTATAAAACATGTGCTAAATCAATACTTTGATTTGATTTACGTTTCCGAAATCAGCCCAGTCCGCACCTATAAATTGAGCACTTCGGAATCAGTTTTAAACCACCAAAAACCAACTCTCTCTTCCTCCCCTAAAAACGTTTTCTGAGTTCGAGCAGTAGGTCGATTGTGTTCTTGTTTTCGGTTTTTCTTCCGTGCAGAGAAAACCGAGCAGAGGTACAGAATTCTGGGCTGATTTATCCTGGAGACGGCGAGGCATTCACGAACTGCTTGCACAATCTGGGCAGAGCCGCGAAACGTCTTAAAGAGAGCGACCTAGTCCGCGACTCAACCCAGCAGTAGTTCTAACAATCTGGTATTCCGTATTTCAATAGCATCATCTCGAGGTAATCCGTTCTTGTTTTACAGCAGTTAATTACAACAAAAATTAATGGGGAAATTCCTGGCCGGTCCCAAATTTTATATGGGGTTCCATGTAAACCCTTTTTTAAAGTGCTATCCCATCTAGACCCTTTTTAAAGATGCTTTTATTATTTTACCCTTATCACTTTTCATACCCCAAGAATTCACACCTCCCACAATTCACACCACCAAGAATTCACACCCCGTCCAAAATTCACACCCCACAGAATTCACACCCCTTTTACAACCGCAAGAATTCACACCCCGTCCAAAATTCACACCCCAAGAATTCACACACCGCAGAATTCACATCCCCTAGAATTCACACCTGTTTAGAATTCACACCTCCCACAATTCACACCCCCAAGAATTCACACCCCATCCAAAATTCCTGTCCAAAATTCACACCCTACAGAATTCACACCCCACAGAATTCACACCCCTTTCACAACCCGCAGAATTCACACCCCTGGCCAGAATTCACACCCCCAAGAATTCACACCCCGCCCAAAATTCACACACCACAGAATTCACACCTGTTTGCAGGAATTCACACCCCCTAAAATTCGTACGCCTTTACAGAATTCACACCGTTTACAGAATTCACAACCTTGGATCCAAGGGTGAATTCTGTCTTTTGAACATGTGAATTCTGCATTTGGGACTTGTGAATTCTGCATTTTGTATAGTTTAATTGTCTCAAACCATCAAATCTCTCTGCAATAAGAAAATGAAACCACTAAACCACCAAATTCCCCCAAATTCAAAATCTTACCCCATGGATTTGGAATTTTCATTCAATTTTTCAGACAGATACGTGGATAGAGGGAGAGAGAGGTAATAAAAAAGATTAAGGAATTACACCCTAATTAGACAGTACAGCCACAGAAACATGAAGAAATAGCAGAACATTGTGACCAAAGCCAATGTCTCGACGACGGTAACGACGATCCAGAGGAGTTCCTGAACATGGCGGAGAATTCACACCTCCTAGAAGTTCTTGAACATGGCGGAGAATTCACACCTCCGAAAATTCACACCTCCCAGAATTCACGCTTCCTAAAATTCACACCCCCAATAATTCACACCTCTCAGAATTCACACCCCCAAGAATTCATACCCCCAAGAATTGACACCTTTAAGAATTCACACCTCCAATAATTCACATCTCTCAGAATTCACATCCCTTTGTAAAATTCACACATTTGCAGAATTCATACCCCTAAAATTCACATATTTTTTTTGCAAAATTCACGCGCCCATCCGCACTATTCATACCCTCAGAATTCACATCCCTTTCAAGAATTCACACTCATTTTCCGGAATTCACCCCTAAATGCAGAATTCGCAACTTATCTGCACAATTCACACCTCGTCTGCAGAATTCACATCTCCAAAATTAAAGAATTCACACCCAAATCACGTTTGTATAGTTGTAAAAAATCAAAGTGCTGCATAACAAAACAAGAATAGTTGTAACTATTACACTTTGTACACGAATAACATCTTCCTTCTTTTTTTTTGGTAAAGACACGTAAACCAAATTTCTCAGCAAAATCATTTCTTTTGGGGGGGAGAAAATCCAGCACCCAATCCTACAGTTTACAACTCTTCTAAAACAAAAATCATCTTCTTCCTTACAAGATCCATACGCAAACATCTTATCTCGATTGTTCGCATACGTACCTGACTTAAATGCGCTAGCAAGTGATCTTCGGCAGCACCAGTCGAGTTATTCAGCTTGAGCAAGGGCTTTAACCTCTCATCGGTGCGACATGCCCCCATGACCTGCAAATCAAGAGCCTGGAGAAACTGTATAACCCTATCAACCCCATCGCTATATCGAAGCGACAGATCTCCATCCCATTCGCCTGCTCCACCGCCGCCGCCAGTCAAACGTCCCGAATTCGACGTCGTTTCACTCCCAAACGCCTCGACGTCACTCGAATCAGCAAAACCATCGCCGTTTGTCTGATCAACCGTGTCCTCGGCGGCCGAGGACTCGGCCTCTCGTTGTTCCTCGGCCTCGATCTGTCGGCCGTGATGGGGAGGTGGCGGTGCGTACCACGGGTGTGTGCAGTGGCGGCGCTGGTGGTGCGGCACCAGATTAGGAGCTCAGGGCGGTGGGCCAAGGCGATGATGATAGTCCAGAAGCTGCCGACGCCAGTCAAGATGAACACTAGTAATAATGGCAGGGGTATTTTTGGTACATCAATTGAAACAGGGCTTGGGTGGAAAGGGTATAATGCGGAGTGGGGCTGGATGGGTGTGTGGAGACAAAATTGGGCCGGCCAGTCAGAACCCCAAAATTAATAGGAACATGGAGAGAACATAGTGTCCAATCCGAAACCCAATCCCTAGATTGTCAAGTTGCCAACTAAGGAAACACCAATATGGGACAAGCCCAAACACCCGAAAGGCCTAAAGCCTGAATACATGGGACAAGCCCAACAATTAAAACAAGAGTGACACAGCCCAAACACCTAAAGGACCTAAAAGCCTAGATTACAAGGGACAAGCCCAACCATTTAAGCCCAATCAAAACCCTATCACATAGCACCCCCAGCCAGCACCGCCGACTTCACCGACCACCACCGCAGGAGCAGACCGCCACCCAAAAGCAGACAGACCGCCATCGCCGCCCCACGAAGCCGTTAGGCCAAGAAAACGAGTAATCCCATAATCAGATTTTCTTGATGTTGAAAGTAATTAATGTTACTCAGCCACTTTAGTAACAAGTTAACTTTGAAATGAATGCCGACTAACTGTTACTTAATCAAGTTTAAATGATGTTTATGACAATTAAAAAACTAGTATACGAAATTCATGAATCTCTATTACAAACAAATGGCCACATGCAGGGTTTTAAATAAAGGCCGTTACATAACGTGATTTCAGATCCCCAATACTATTATTTACTTGCGTGTCAACCAATACGGACCAATATCGTCTGATATCGGCAGGCCGTTACGTTTCCCGAAACCGCGATTTAATACCCTGGGCCCCACAAGTATTACAATTAATAGCATATGATTCAATTAGCACATTATATTGGTCACCTCACATGCAATGTTTTTTCATGCTAATGCTACCTTCAAATGAAGGTTCATGTCTCTGAAATTCGCAATGCAAAAGGCTTCAGGAAGGTGGTCCTATTGCTCATAATCTCACCTCTTCTCATCGCAATCCCTCTCTATATCCTCTACATCTCCCCATTTTCCCTATACTCACCAGAACTTTCTTCAGTTCACCATTCAATGACTGCTAATGTCTCGAAACGCGTTTCCGTAAAGCCGAAGAGTTGCGACATCTTTAAAGGGAAATGGGTTCCATATGCCAAGGGGCCGTATTATTACACGAATTCAACTAGGTGCGTGGTCGATGATCGACAAAACTGCATGAGACTCGGGAGACCAGACACTAGATTCATGAAATGGAGGTGGAAACCAGATCAATGCGAGCTGTCCCACTTCGACGCGAAGGAATTCTTGGAGCTCGTGAGAGGCAAGTCCATGGCATTCGTTGGCGACTCGGTGGGGAGAAACCAAGTTGAATCCTTGATGTGCCTTTTGGCTAATGTTGAGTATTTTCGAACTCGTATAGTATTGCTACATATTCAGAAACGCGTTCGGAATGCAGTTCGACAGTGCTATATGCATCCTAATGTGTTGGGAGTTTTGTCCAAAATGAATGTCACGTTGTTTTATAGACAACAATTAGCATGTTCTTTACTAATGATACAGTTTTTCTCTCAGGTGGCCCATCCGGTGGACGATGCACCGAGTTTAGAAGGTTTGATGTCACACTGGTTCTACAGCGATTACAATTTTACGCTTGGGCTGGTATGGTCCCCTAATTTGGTCAAGTCCTCCATTGGAAACCGCAACGTCGTGGGTCTATTCAATCTCTACTTAGACAAGGTTGACGAAGGGTGGACATCCAAGATCGAAGACTTTGATTACCTGATCATCTCAGTCGGGCACTGGTTCTCCAGGCCATTAATATACCACGAAAAGGGTAAGGTCATCGGGTGCCACATGTGCCAGGACGCGAACATCGCTACCCTTTCGAGGTACTACGGATACAGGAAGGCCTTGCGAACCACCTTCAAGGCTATTTCGGGGATCCCAAACTTCAAGGGGGTGACGATTTTGAGGGCATTTTCGCCAACTCACTTCGGGAGCGAGGATTGGGTGAGAGGGAATTGCTCAAGGACAACTCCATTTGGAAAGGAAGAGATGGTGATTGATGCAAACAATTTGGAGTACTATTTGACTCAAGTGGATGAGTTTAGGGCAGCAGAGAGAGAAGGGAGAAAGAGGGGATTGAGATTTATGCTGTTGGATGTTTTTGAAGCCATGGGAATGAGGCCAGATGGGCACCCATACCACTATGGGCACCCACAAAACAAGAGAGAGGCTATAGCTGATTGTCTCCATTGGTGCTTGCCTGGCCCTATTGATTCTTGGAATGAGTTTTTGCTCCATATGTTGAAGGTGGAAGCCCAAAGAGATTAGTTGATTGATAAAACACTTTAGGATGAAAAACAGATAGCTCTTGTGTTAGAAATATCTGTGTTTACAAATTTTCAACAGTAGTGTCATGGATATGGATGTCCGGACACCGATCCGACCACGGATGCGTCCGCAGTCGTTTTGATGCACGTGGATCCCATATGATGTACTTGGACTCAAATGAATGGAATGGTTGTAGACACATCCCGACGATCCCGTGTCCCATAAATCTACCAATTTCAAAAGATGGAGCTGTTATTTTAGGGGTAGATGTGGTAGTGATAGTGTTCATTTGTGTTGTTTGATGGCTAAGATCAGACAGTAAGGCAAAACAACTTGTTACTTAATGTTGGAAGTGTTGATCAGTTCTAATGTTGAAAATAATTATCAGGTCGTTAATGTCAAAACTGATTTTGTTAATGCCAAAACTGTAATGCATAAAAGATTTGTACCATGTGCAAGATAGAAGGGTTTTATACACAATAGTATTGACACTAACAAAAACAATTTTAGCATTATCATTTTCCTTCTTTTATGACCATAAAAACAAGACAAGAAGAAAAAAAAGGCAAAAATTCAAAAAAACCCCTGAACTTTGAACCCAATGTCAAATAGGCACCTGAACTTAAATAAACTTCAATTGAACACCTGAACTTTCACTCCGTTATTCAATTTACCCCCTGCCGTCTCAATCCGTGACTTTCCTAACGGCAACCGCTGAGCTGGACACTAACAGACAGAACAAAACGTTAGATGGAGAAATTGGAGGGAAACAATAGTGATCTGGCACCTTTTTAAGGCCCCATTCGGCTAAATAAGTCTATTGGCTTACTTTTTGTCCTTATTCAAAATTTTTTTCATATTTGTTAGTTTTTCGTCAATTTTTTGGGGATTATTGCATCGTCATAATGAGAGGAATCTAAAAAGTAAAAAATTATGATCGAAATCCATTTTTTTTTAATAAAGACGAAAAAAATGGCTTATTGGCTTATTTTTGTCTTTATTCAAAAAAATTAGGTTTCGATCGTAATTTGTTACTTTTTAGATTCTCTTGTCATGACGATGCAATAATCCCCAAAAAAATAACGAAAAACTTGCTATGTTTGGATTAGTGTTTGAAATTTTTTTTGAAAAATAGTAGGGGTAATAAGTGGAGAGAGATAGATAGTGAAATGTTGGGAAGTATGGAGAATCTAGAGAGAATTTTTTGTAAAAATTCTTTTTGAATTGTAAAGAGAACAAGGCATAAAAAATACAAAAAAAAAATTGAATAAGGGCAAAAAATAAGCCAGTAGGCTTATTTAGCTGAACGGGGCCTTAAAAAGGTAACGTTTTGTTTTGTCTGTTAGTGTCCAGCTCAGCGGTTGCCGTTAGGAAAGTCACAGATTGAGAAGGCAGGGGTAAATTGAATAACGGAATGAAAGTTCAGGTGTTCAATTGAAATTTATTTAAGTTCAGGTGCCTATTTGACATTGGGTTCAAAGTTCAGGGGTTTTTTTAAATTTTTCCCAGAAAAAAACAGGGGTGCTTTTGTTGTTTATTTTGTGTTTTGGGGCTGTGTACCAAAGATTTCGGGGGCAACTATTCGCAGTCCCGTATTTTCTCCCATAGCTCGTTAAAAATTTTCGAAAATTATATTTTGGTAACTACATGTCGAAAATATGTTCAACCTTCGGTAAACAACTGCCGAACATACATTTCGGTAAATAGCTGTTGAAAACAAGATTATATTTCGGTAACTACATGTCGAAAATGCACAAGAAACATATATTTCGGTAATTGGATGCTGAAAATGTATCTCAATTTCGGTAACTAACTGTCGAAAATTTATCTCAATTTCGATAAATAACTGTCGAAACATATTTCGGTAGTTGAAAATTTTTAATGGGCTAAGGGAGAAAATACGGGACTGCGAATAGTCGCACCCAAGATTTTGGTAGTAGTTGCAGTTTGCAGCTTATCCTTTGCCAAGGAATTGTGTCCAGAAACCCCAGGGGTTGGTGAAGTGGGAATAGTGACGAAGCCATGATTTCTCGTTTGAGGAGTAATTTTTTTTTTTTTAACTCAGATGACGGGCCAACTTACGCGCATCCCGATAAGGAATTACAATTGCAGGGGTTGGTCGAATGCGAGTAGCGACAAAGCCTTGAAAACTACAATATAGCACCCATTTACTAATGTAGGTAAACGAACGTACAAGCAAAAACGGTAAGAAAGCAAATAGTAGAAGACGGAAGAGGTTTACAAAAATGATAAGGACACATATCAGAGTGCACAGAGCTGGATATAGATGTGTCTGGAACTTTATGGTTCCTACATCAACTCTATGTGGCACATTGGCAATTCTGGACATATTTGTATCCGAATCCGTGCTCTTAGGCGTCTATAGTATTATTCCAGGTTTTAAGAGGACTGGTGCGTCAGTTTTGACTTTCGAGGTCGCCCGTGTTCACAAAAGCACCATTTTTTTGTCATACGCTATACATCAATAGAGTTAGGCCTAGTTTCCTAAAATAAGCCTGAGGCTTTTTTTCGTTTTGTTGTTATTCAAAAAAAATTCGCATTTGTTAGTTTTGCGTCAGTTTTTTTATGAGTTATTGATTTGTTTCGACTAGAGGAATCGAAAAAATAAAAAATTATGACTTCTACCCAATTTTGTTTGGTAATATCCAACTTTTATCACTTTTAGCCAAAAAAACACATTCAAAAAAATTGGCTAAAATTGCTAAAACTTGGATACTTTCAAAAAATTGGCTAAAAATCATTATTTTTTTACTTTTTCGATTCCTCTCGTTGAGACAAATTTATGACTACAATCCACAAAATTATGATGCAAAACTAATAAATGCGATTTTTTTTTTGAAAAAACGAAAAAAGCCTGGGGCTTATTTTGGAAAACTAGGCCTTAGTAGTTTAGTGATTACCACAAGTTTTTACCTCCTCTCCACAAGAGTCGACCCCACAATCTCTCACTCCCAGAGGGAAGCTACACGACGGCTTGAGCTAGGCGAGTCACAAAAGCACCATTTTGTGGATGAAAGAACATGATAACTAGATAGGCTTAGACGTAGGAAAGAGGCCTCAAAAAAGACCAAAACAAAAAAAACAAAAAAAAAAAACAACTTTGTTAGTCTTTTTTGAAAAGGTTAAGGGGCCACCCCATTTAGGTACCAGAAAATCTAATGGTACAGCAACTGCTGTACAGCAGCCGCGTACAGATCTCGTTTGCGCCCGTCTCGGGTCCCGCAAAGACGATCGGAGCCGCTCATTTTGTTCAAAATACTTTGGTTTTGGTCCCTGTAAAAAATCACCTCAATCCGATATCGGGAAGGGTGTTTACAAATCGTCCAACTTTACTTCAAAATTTAGAAATGAACGATCCAGATTCACAACATTTTTGGTTATTTAAGGGGTAGATGTGGTAGGGATAGTGTTCATTTGTGTTGTTTGATGGCTAAGATCAGACACTCAGGCAAAACAATTTGTTACTTAAGGTTAGAATTATTGATCAGTTCTATTGTTGAAAATAATTATCAGGAGTGTTTTCTTTTATGGCCATAAAAACAAGACAAGAAGAAAAAACAGGGGTGCTTTTGTTGGTTATTTTGTGTTTTGGGACTGTGTACCAAAGAGTTTGGTAGTAGTTGCAGTTTGCAGCTTATCCTTTGCCAACGAATTGTGTCCAGAAACCCTAGGGGGTTGGTCAAGTAGGAATAGCCACGAAGCTGTGATTTCTCGTTTCAGGAGCGATTTTTTTATTTTTTATTTGATAACCCAGATGTCCGGACCAATTTACACGCATCTCGACAAGGAATTACAATTGCAGGTGTTGGTTGAGTGCGAGTAGTGACGAAGTCATGATTTCACGTTTAAGGGGCGAAAAGCACCCATTTACTAATAGGTATACGAACATATATACAAGCAAAAACGGTAAGAAAGCAAATAGTAGAAGACGGAAGAGGTTTTACAAAAATGCTGAGGACACATATCAGAGTGCATAGATCCGGACATAGATGTGTCTGAAATTGTCTGATGTGTATGGTTCTTACATCTACTCTACGTGACACATCAACAGTTCTGGACATATTTGTATCCAAATCCGTGCTCTTTTATATGCGTCTATAGCATTATTCGGTTTTAAAAGGACTGGTGCATCAGCTTCGAGTTCGCCCATTTTCACAAAAACACAATTTTTTTTTGTCATACGGTATACATTACTGTAGTAGAGTTAGGCCTAGTTTTCCAAAATAAGCATCAGGCTTTCTTCTTCTTTTTTTGTCCTTATTTTAAAAAAAAATCGCATTTGTCAGTTTTGCGTCAATTTTTTTTGTAAGTTATTGGTTTGTTTCGACGAGAGGAATCGGAAAAATAAACTGACTTTTACCCAATTTTGTTTGAAAATGGAGTATCCAACTTTATCACTTTTAGCCAAAAATCACAAATTTTTCAAATTTTTTTGGCTAAAAGTGCTAAAACTTGGATACTTTCAAAAAATTGGCTAAAAAATATAATTTTTTACTTCTCCGATTCCTCTCATCGAGACAAATATACAATCCACAAAATTTTGACGCACAACTAACAAAGACAAAAAAAAAATTGAATAAGAACAAAATGGAAAAAACCTAGGGCTTATTTTGAAAAATTAGGCCTTAGTAGTTAGCTGTTAATAATTACCACAAGGGATGACCTCAACAACGAGCGACCTTCTTTCTATAAAAATCGAACCCACAATCTCTCATTCCCAGAGGGGAGCTATACGACCGCTTGAGCTAGGCGAGTCACAAAAGCACCATCTTGTGGACAAAAAGAACATGATCTGAGACGCAGGAAAGAGGCCTAAGAAAAGACCAAATAAACAAAAACAAAAGAGTAGTCTAACTTGTTCATAAGTTAGTCTTGTGAAAAGGTTAAGGGCCCACCCCATTAGGTACAAACTGTTTTGTGGCTTAATTTGTACTAGTATGTGTGTAATTATTACTATTCCTTTTTGAATACATACACTGGGGTGGCCCATGGTCCCTTTCTCCATGTGTACCTGCCTTGTCTCTTAATGAGTAGTTTGGTCATTGTATCTAGACTTCACTGCTAATGAAATTGTTCAGGGTGCACGCGAATTAGCACGAACATTCGGTTATTTGGGGGCAAAAACTGCACTCGAATCTATGCAAGAAACTATTTGCACATAACGACATGGTTCAACCAAAAATCTGGAACGAAAAGAGGCTTTTGCTCTCCTAGTATATAGAGATGTCAAAATGAGTTGGATTAGCGTGCAGTTTGCAAGATTGCGGGCTTGATCTGGGTCCGTTTTTTGTTACGAATCGTTTGTTCACTTTGTAGATGTCATCGAGAACCCTAATCGTGCTTAAAATCATGGTCATCATGTATCAATCGACATTTGGGTTTTCCCCAATTGCCGAAAATCTAAATACATTTCAAAAATACCTAGAAAAATCTAGAACTCGGGGACCTTATTGTTCCTTTGGGGACAACAGTGTCCCCGAATTTACAAATCTATGACGCAATTCCGTTGGACTAATAGTCACCTCAGCTTTTCCCAAATGAGTCTGCCAGGCCACCTTAACATCTTTCTTTGTTTATGTGGTTGCAATAGATCAAACATCCCTATCTCCTCCCTAAAGAAAAAGAACGAAAATTAGGCCACATGACTAAAATGATTGTAATTGGTTATTGAATCATACCACTGTGAACAATCTTGTAATTAGAAAATTTTGGCTAAACAACGCGGAGACCCCATCAACTATCACTTTTTTTTCACGGGTCCCCCTACCATTTAAAATCGCTCATACAGACCCCTCAACTACAACCGTTAACCAATCAGCATCTTTCTGTGAAAAAGACCGTTAAGATGACAATTTTTAAGGGGTAGAATCGTCATTTCCCTTCATTCCGTTGACAGAGTTGGTCAATTTTTTTATTTCATGTAGATGAGGGGGTCTGAATAGACGATTTTAAAAGTTAGGAGGTCTCCGTAGAAAACATGCATAGATAAGGGAGTTTCCGTGGAATTTCACCGAAAATTTTTGCAAGAAACGAAGGGAATTCGCAGCCGCATATTTTCTCCCATAGCCCGTTAAAAATTTTCGAAAATTATATTTCGATAACTATATGTCGAAAATATGTTCAACCTTCGGTAAACAACTGTCGAACATACATTTCGGTAAATAGCTGTTGAAAATAAGATTATATTTCGGTAACTATATGTCGAAAATGCACAAAAAACATATATTTCGGTAATTGGATGCTGAAAATATATCTCAATTTCAGTAACTAACTGTCGAAAATGTATTTTAATTTCGGTAACTAACTGTCGAAACATACTTCGGTAATTGAAATTTTTTTAATGGGCTAAGGGAGAAAATACGGAGCTGCAAATAGTCGCACCTTAAATTTATTCACTTGATGGAGACAATTCCTTAATTTCTGGTCAAATTAGGCTTGGAAGTGGCTAACCCTCCGATTGGCATGTCATTAAAGTTGGAGTGTACGAGAAGAATGACAGCTAACAGCTTTTACGGTCCGTTTGATTAGAGTGTACATGATGAAATTTGATTATTAGTATAAAAATAGTAGGAATTGCTCGAATGTGAATTTTCTTATACAATCTATTTAAACACGGTTACATAGCGTATATATTTTTACTAAAAACACGAGAAAATTCTAGTTCCTTATGAAAGCTACCACCTCTTATGACATTTTCCATTATTCCCGTAATTTTATCTTTCTTATTCTACAATGTATGTCAAGGATAACTACGTTATTAAACTTATTTTCTTGCAAGATTCGTGCAGAACATTTCATGTTAATCAAACGTTTTACTTTTTTTTATCTTTCGCTTTACTTTCTCTCATTTCGCTTTTCACATAACCTTATAAGCCGATTATGAGATTTTAATTAGCTTTTAAAAAGCTGTTGGTAGTACTGCTTGTCATCAAAACTCCGTATCAACAAATATTGAGATTATGGAGGTTCCTAACGCTGAAAAAGTGCCTCTAGAAGTGGGTACGGGATAATTTTCGCGTCAAATTTTAAATTCTAAGTACCCTAAAAGTTAATTTTCAACTTTTTGCAATATACGCTGCTAGCTTTTACCCTAGCATAATCATAACTTCATTCGCAAACTGTCCGCGTACTTATAAAAGAAAATTCGATATTGACCTACATTAATAATTTGCATATCAAAATGCTAAATTAAGTTTACTACTAAAATAGAATATGTGCGTTCGTGCAATATTAAAAAAATGTAAAAACCTTTTGTCGCTTTAGATCTCAAAAAGTGGCTTGACCTGAGAAGTTTTTGGGTTTAAATTAATAGGGTATAGTTTACGTGGTACCCGAGCATGCATTCGAGCCGTCCTAACGTGTTTTGAACGGCCAAAATTTTAGAGAGAGAAAAAGAGGAGAGAGAGTGGCGGGCTGAGGGGGAGAGAAAGTGTTCGGATTTGAACTGTCCAAAACACGTTGGGACGGTTTGGATGCACGTTGGGTACCGCCACGTGGTACACAATTTGCACCCAGAAACTTCTCGGCTTGAGCTGGCCCTGGGAAGGACCCGCAAGACCAGTACGGATTAACCCACTTGATCTTCCCATTAAGAGCGCATTTTAATCTTAAGGGATTGGCTTCATGTTTAAGGTTTGAGAGTACTTAGGCGTTTGCTCTCTCCGAAAGTCTCGGGTTTGAAATTTTTCAGGTGCTATAGCAACTCTTATATGTCGAGTTTATAAGGAGCTTTGCTCTGACGTTAAATGCCCGCTAGTGCATGGTGGAATTGGTCCTCTAGAGATTAGTCGAGACGCTCGTAAGCTGATTCAAAACACCGTGAGATATAAAAAAGAAAAAAGGATTGCACAATGTTGGCCATGAAGTCGCTTTCCCACGATATTTGGATTTGACATAATGGAGATTGTTATGGAGAAATCTTAATGGAATGCCTAGTCAATTATCCCGGAATTGGTGCGGTTTCCAAGAGGAAAGTGACAAATAAATCTTCAAAAGTCGTTCAAGTGACAAATAAACCTTCACAAGTCAATTGTCATGTTAAGATTTGCTTTAACCAAAGGAAAATGGATTGTCGAGGTAAGATCAATGCACTAATTTGGTGTGTTGGAGTTGTAGTTCACTAGCAATTCCATTTGCTCGCGAAAATCCGATGAAAATCCGACGTCGCGTGACGCAGATCTGATCGCGTTTAGTTTCGTGGATCAGTCGGAGCGGCAAAGTCCAAAGTACTGTACATATGGCTCGACATGCATTGGCGGATCGATCAGTCCGGAAAACTCATTGGCTAATGAAAATTGCCCCAACTAACAAGACTGGTCGCTTCGCCGTGATGTAAGGCCATTTTGAGCCAAATAGCCTTTAAGTGTTTTCTAGCAATCTTGAACTCTTTTTTCTAGCTTTGAAATTTTAGTCAACTTCAAAAAAATAAATAAATAAATAAAGTTCCGTAATTGCTCTATTATACGCTTGATTAGGAAGTAATTTTCTTTTTCTTGGTTATTTCCTAGTACATTAAGCTTAGATAACTAGACAGCAGCAACCGATCGCGACCGTCCAAAAGTGTTCTGGATAGTACGGATTTCAAAGAAACTTTTCCGCGGAAAAGTTTCACTCTTGCCCGGAAAATTTTCATTAACATCCGAACCGTCCAGAACACATTTAGACGGTCGCGATTGGCTCCGTAAACAACTATTCACGGTTCCGCCGTTAAAAAGATTTTCTCTTTAGCAACACCAATACAAATTTTCTTCCTTAAATTTTGTGTTGGTGTTTTTTTTTTTAATTTACCCAAAAAAGACATCTCACAAAATTTAAGGAAGAAAATGGCTACTGTTGAGTACTCTCCTCCACATGATCCACTTAAAATCTTTGCTTGTGGCTGCATTCAAAAATTACAAAAAAAGACATGAACCAAAGCCAAAGCCAAGTTGGTTTTAAATAATATTGATTGTTCCTTTTGTTTCTTTCTCATTGGTGAATAATAATTGCCAACCACACAATACATCATGCGCATAACGAGAGCTCACTCTCACTGTGGCCCTGTTTGATTTGGGGGACTATGGGTGGGATTGGACTATTAATCTCCTCACCGCTCCTAATCCCATGTTTGTGTTGTTTTTAGTCCCAGGACTATTAGTCCCGACCGGACTAATTATCCTTCAAGCTTGGGACAAAACAATCCTGCGGGGGGGGTGTGTGTGACTATTAGTCCTGGGATTAAAGAGAGCTCCGGACTAGAGATTAGATTACCAAGATGACCCTAGATGGCTTAGGAATAACACATTTGGCTATTCTATGTAATTAAAAATAATAATTTTGTTATACTTCTAGTTTGAAAAAAATACTTTTTCTACCGACCTTGACAAAAACATTTTATCTTAAAGTAAAACCGTAGCTCACTGTGAGGAGCTCCTTTTTTTTTTTCTAGGCAAAACAATCATTGGAGAGCCAAAGAAATTAAGAAACTAGTAAGCATTTCAAAAAAATCTAAAATTTTCAACTATTCCCAAACTAGCCCATCTAAAAAATTGTTTTCTTTTTTCTTTTTATTTTGGGTTATAGGTTGGAGTCCAACATCATACCTGAAGGACAAAATCCAACCAACTTTCCTTTCAATTCCCCAACCCCCAACCCCCCCGCCCCCCTCTCTCCCTCTCAAAAAGAAAGAGAAAAAAAGAACAAAACTGGTCCCTCCTGATACTTCAATACTTCTAAACAGAGAGAATGAATTCCAATAAGCAACATAGTCAATTGAAAATCAAGTGTTTTTTTTTCCGGATCAAATTAATTGAGGTGGTTGTAAAGAGTAGTCGGGGTTAGAGATAATTTTTTGGGTTCCTATAGAATCACTCATCTATAAATTGCACTAGGGGCAATATGGACAATTGAGCCATTAATCCTTATCAAGTGGTATTCAAAACAAACATAGGATACACGGGATTGACCTTATCCGTTGTTGAATCCCATGCACAAACAAACATGAGATGTGAGAGACTATACTCCCAAATAGTCCCCTCACTAATAATCCCTTTGCCACAATCCCATCTAATCCAATCCCTCCTATCAAATAAGGCATTTGTTCACCCTCGCAAGAGTATGCTCATGCCATATTCCACTTCGATACTCAGAATTATTCATTTGGTCCAAATTCAGTTGTTAGGTGACCACGAAAAAACTAATCCCAATCTGATGTCAATAAGAGCTTGATCTAAAGGCTAGGCTTTAAATTTTTAGTTAGAAAATTTTCAATATCCGATCAAGCTGAAATTTGGCATGCATAGCCTTTTAACAAATGAATCAAGACAAAATAAACGGTTTCGATCTTCAAAATGAGATGCATATATGGTACGTTATCGGGCTCATCCAGCTAAATATAAGCAGGCCATGTGTCCTCTGGATTTTTTACTCTTATGTATACGAACTTATCATTAATTTATCCTCTGCATAATTGTACTAGATATATGATAACAATTGAATCATCAATTAGTAATTGCTTCTCTTCTATTTACTAATTTAAAGATACTAATATATGTTTGAGATTTTACATGATTAATGTAAGACTAGACTTTTGATTACTTGAGTTCAGAGTTAAATCTACAGAAATGTAAGTGTTCTTGAATGTTAGGCATTTGATTGTTAATGTTATTGTTAGGATTACTCATTATAGTACTTGTAGCTAGCATCTTTAATCACCGTATAGATTGATTGACGAAATCCTTCGGGAGTTGAAAATAAGCATAGATCCGGAAATTCCCGAATATGTCAACCTTTCGGACCGTTACTGAAGAGTTTTTAATACTCTGTAATACTGAAAACGACATTAGATTGTTTTTTTTTTAAGGAAAAAAATTAATTATGAATTCTTTGCTATTTTCCACTATAAAAGTTGGTTTGCTCTTGCTTTCAAGCCCCAACTATTGCGTGGCCTGCCTTCCAACCATCTCTTCATTGTGACATCCTTAACCGTTATTCATTCACATCATCTCCCTCTCTTGGTTCTCTCCAAACTCACTCTCTCTCTCTCTCTCTCTCTCTCTCTCTCTCTTAAAAGCCATACACAAATCCCAACTCTCTTACCCACAATCCTCAGGTTTCTTTTTTCAGTTCTCTCTCTCTCTTCTTTCAGTTTGCAATATTCATGTCCATCTAATTATGCAGAGTTTGCTCTGTTATTTTGACAGGTACTCTAGATTATGGGGTTAGAAAGGCTGGTGGTGAATCTCAAGTCCAAACTCATGAGGTCTCTGAAACTAAAGAAGACTTACGACAAGATCGAAAAGAGCGACAGCATGAGAGTGGAGATCAGGAGCAGAAAGGCTCGGCGGATCGTCCAAGAGACTCTGAAAATCGCAGACTCCCCCAAGAGCAGAACCTATGCTTTCTGAGCTTTCTTTTTTCCTTCATAAGTACTACAGTAGCATACTTTTTTCCTATTTTGATTTCCGCCATAGATTCCCCTAGTCGACGAATATAAGGATGTTCTCCTCTCTCTCTCTCTCTCTCTCTCTCTCTCTCTCTCTCTCTCATGCACAAAGACGAGTTCAAATCCTTTGTACTCAAACTACGTTGTACTCTGTTCCAATGTACTTCCGGCTGTTGGATTAACTTTTTTTATGCTGAAGATTCTAGATCATGGTGATTCCAATGTTTTGAATACCATACTGGCTAGAGTACCAGGTTTTCCTACTAGTATAGTACCGGTGAGATTCCGGATACTATTTCGGATTTATCGCTATTAGTGTTATTTTCTTACATGAAAAAATTTATTAATATAACATACATATTTATTAAAAAATCAAAAAAAAGAAGAAGTCCGGTATGGTCCGGTAATAGAAGCATAAAATAAATTTAAAAGTAGTCCAGTTCCGGCCGGTATTAGAGGTGTAGGACACCGGGTTTGGACAATACTGGCCAGTACGGTACGGTATTCATAACCTTGGGTGATTCAAAGACCATTGAATACCGAAACGTGAGTACAGGAAAATTACGGTGAAAAGGATTTGAACCAAACTAGTACTATATCAAGAGCATTTGGGTGCACATCTACTGAAGATTTTGGCTATTAAGTACGGAGTATAAAAGTGGA
This sequence comes from Rhododendron griersonianum, assembly GCA_018127125.1. Lineage (NCBI taxonomy): Eukaryota > Viridiplantae > Streptophyta > Magnoliopsida > Ericales > Ericaceae > Rhododendron > Rhododendron griersonianum. Next base: position 9,476,830 of record CM030797.1, on the reverse strand, counting down.
AGAGACAACATAATCCTTCATCTAATGAAGTTGGTTGGACATATCATAGCCTTTATATATATACCTTGTTGCCTCTGAGATAAAATGCATACAGTATTTCAAATCTAATCGAAAGAAATTTGAATTAGGAAATGAAACCATATACACTACGATACTATTATCTGTACCTATTACAAAATTTTCTCAATTTCATAAGGGCGGGCTGTCCTACGCTACAGGGCTGTAGGGCGGCCGATCCGACCTTCCATTTCAACAATGAACGGCTCGGATCAATAGGAGCTCGGCGTCAAAATGAACGGCTGGATCAACCGCTCTACAGCCCCTGTAGTGCGGGCTGCACTTCAGGATTTCCTAATTCATCGAGCAACTCCGGACGCAGTTGTGTTGATAGACATTTTAAAAAGAAAAGGACAAGGAGAGAAGAAAAAGAGAAAGAAAAGGTTGTACAACTTGGGTCCAGGAAATGCATAAAGGCGATAGAGACGCAAGTGGCTATGGATGGATGTTTCAGTGGTTATTGTTTGGACATGGATTTGGCTTTATGAACAAAATGGAATTTTTGCTTTTCTCAACAGGAAGTTCCACGTTTTACACTCCATATACCAGTGCCAAAACTTGTGGGACACCAACCAATAAAGGCAAATCTTAAGGTGGCACAGCTCATATATGTATACATTGACGTAGCGGATTTTTTGGTCCTCCATTTGGTCCTCCAATACCACTACACCCAGTTATATCGGCGCTATCAAAAATTTACACCCTTATCGGCAGAATCCCGTTACATGAATCCATTTTTTTGCCCGCTTCATAGCCACTACATTCGTTTCAAGTGCTACCGCATAAAAAGTCATTTTACAAAATTCATAACCGCTACACCCGATTTCCGCTACGTATCATTCGGTACTCTCGCCACCGCTACAATACTACCGCTATTTAAAACCCCTCGTACAAATCATAGAAATGTCAATTTTGTACTAATTCCAGACTAGGTGTTGCAGAAATGCCAAAAGGATCATGTCAAGACTAATAAATATTTCAGCAGTCAAATCCAAACCAAACCAAGTCTGAGCCTTAAATAAATCAGTTTTCTCCACTGAAATAGATCAAAGTGAAAATATAGTAACAAGTTGCATTTCATAGATATATAGGGAGTACAGATCAAATCCAGACAGCATCATTTGAAATGCAAATGAAAAATACATGTTAACACCGTTTCGACATATGGAGATACAATACATACCTCAATTCTGGAAAAGCTCTCTAATAAATGTGATGGTAAAGCATTTGAAGATCCTTACAGTGAATACATGTCCATGGAAACAAAGGGGGATCCAGACAGTAGGAGTGGATGCAACGAATTTGGCAGAGATGACATTGAACGAGAAGATCCTCAGGTTCCCGACAGCAGCATTCGCTACAAACTGGCGTTGACGAGGGCTGTGTAATCCCAAAAGGTAAAACAAAGAAATAACAAGAGTCATCAAGTGGAATTGGCTAAATGAATTTCATACGTCCAGTTGACCAAACTTGGAAAAAGAAACTCGACAACTAACAATGTCCAATAAAAGACAGTGGTTAAAAAGCAATGCTAAAGAGAAATTAGAGGAAATAAAAAGTGAAGACATTGTGTGAAAACCCCTTCCGAAGGTGAGGCAAAGTTACCAAGATTTTTTTCCCATCTGCTATGAGGTGACCAGAAATCAGAAAAGATCTTAAGTTGAAGATGCTAGAAAAGACATCCTTGTCAAGATTTTTCTAAATCACAGTGCCCTAGATGAAGCTGATTAAACAAAGACTAATGGAAACAACTCCAAGGAGCTGAAATTCAGGATTCATCTAATTTCTCCACGTATCACACTTAAATTTAATGATATGACTGCTGTTCAGATTTTTTTTAATGATATGATATGGCACAATCCAAAGATGCACTAGTACCTCTTCACCACTGATTTTGCATTAAAAAACCCGGAAAATCATGTGACTTGTAGGAAGGAGAAGCAGATAGGAGGAAAAGCAAGGTATCACAAACCAAAATCATGGGCACCAACCTGGAGTCCAAAAGATGGTGTGTCACCGTCAGGAAGAATGAAAATATCCCTTCCTGAAGGATCATATGGCATTGTTTGCGAGTATATTTTTTGATCAGATGAGGCGGCATCATCCACCTTTGTGATGCTCACAAAGCCAGCCTTGCACAAGGGACAAGTTGAAATCTTTCTCCTTGAAGCCTGCAGAAACAATACCAACTAAAATACACGGTAGAAGTGGTATAGATTCGAATATAAAAGGTAAATTCTGCATTGGAAATAGCCATGCCAGAAATTTTAATTTGTAAAATTGATTTGAACTCCCATTAACGATTACTGTCAACAAAAATGTATACTGGGCTATTTTAATAAGAAAATCAGCAATGTTTCAACATAGAGAAGTAGTTAGTAAAACTTAACAAGAAACCATCATATTCTGTTCTTTTCCAGTGTGAAATTCCAATGAGCACACAAATGAAAGATGAGAAACTAGATGTCTTAAGATACAGCAAAATAAGAGAATAAAGAGAGAGCATACCATAAGGTCAGCCCAGCTCTGGATGCATGAGAAACAGAACCGATGCCCACATGGCAAAACGCCCCTAGTTGAACTGAAATCTGTCCAACATATAACACATGACAGATCTGCTGAAGCAGACAATCTGGCTGTATGTGCATTCCCATTTGAGTTGCCGTTGCCATAAGAACACGGGTCTTGAAAAGTTCTTTCCGCAATAGCTGGTGCATCCTCATTATGTAAATCTGAATCTGTAAAAGTTCGAGCATCATTCAAATCATCCACTTCCTCAACATCTTCAGGTCCTTCATGTCTATTTCTCAACCTCTTCTTATCCCTCATAGCATCTGCAGGCCTAGATGGAGTTGTAAGATCATTTTGTTGTTGGTGAACCCTAAGTGGGTCCCTAACTTGCTCAGAATCTGAAGGGAAAAAATCCATAATATTCTTTTTCACCAGCCTACGCCCTTTGCGACGAGGTTCAGTTGAACTAGTGCTTGTCTTTTCATGTCTCGCCAATAGCATAGAGGAAGGCGAACTTGGTTCTTCATTCTAGTCCAGAAACAACAAAGGAAAAGAATTTTCTCTTGAAATACAGTTCAGCACAAAGTGGCAAGCCATGTCTTCTATAGAGCTACTAATGAAAGAGCAAAACTTCCACCATACGGGAAAATTACAGAAAAAAGTAAAAATCCATTACCTCTTTTCCAAAGAACATGGATATAGGAGGCTCCTCATACCATCTGCTGCTTGAACAACCATGCCTCGAACTTTTTTTAACTGTTTTCTTATTTAATCTATGAGATGTATCTTTGCTTGTACCCAACTCAGGAAACAAACTCTGCAATTGAATACAATCAAAAGGAATCAAGGCTCAATACCTAGCGGGTCCTTTGAAATAATCAGCACTTAACAAAGCACACTTTAAATCTACCAGGCACCAGCCAAAATAACGTATGGAAGGAAAAATATACAGAGTAACAAAGGCAAAAGGATTGGACAGTTACCTCACTTAACAAGCGAGAATGAGTACCAAAGAGATGGCAAGCCATTCCATGTTCAATATCCGTAGCAGGTCTTTCACAGTCTTTCTGACCACCAGTTTGACGAGGCAGCAAGAGACTCGCCTTCTCTGTAACAAGAGGCATTTCCAACTTTAAGGGCCCAACTTCTTGCCCACTGCAGAAAATACAAAAGTAACAACTATAAGCTTTGATTGCAAGGCCAATTGTTAATTAAGCAACAATGATGGCGTGGTAAATTATTTCTACAGTTGCAATGATCAAAATCTGGCATTTGAAGTTTAAATTAAGATGAAGAGACAGAAACGTTCCAAAGTTGGAAACATCCATCCAATTCCCTAAACAAAACTAATGTGCCAAACACATCAAGGAATACAGAATACTAAATTAATCTCACCTCTGAAATAAATAAGGCTGCTCAGGAATGCGTCTTCCCCGTCGTATGCATTCTTCGACCCATCTGTGGTTTACTATGGACATATTGAACTGCTTAGCAAGATCATATTTCTTTCCTTCAAATCTCCAACACACCTGATCATTCAATTCGCAAAATAAACAGTCCTTCACAAAAACAGCATACAATAACTTGGAAACGCTAGACCCAAAGTTAAGTGTGAGTAAGAAATGTCCAAAAACCCTTTTAAGTTAGTTAATCCCACACCAAAATGTGTTTCCCTCATTCTTCTACTGCGATAAAGGGTGACTCATTTCTCTATCAAGAGTTTAAATGCTAATTTGTAGCTGTTTAATTTATTGTTCTGCCATTAATTATACTTCTACAGTTCTACTCAAACTTTTTCACTTAAATCTAGGTTTTCCCATCGGTGTACTGTTGGATTCGTGAAGCTTGAGTCGGTCTAATTTGCGCTTCGCTGACTATTCAGGGTTCAACCTAACAGGGGTATCACGGCATCTGATGAAGTAAAATCGAGGGGCTAAGAGGTAGGTTAAGTTATGTGAGTTGCAGCACTAGGAGAGTATAATACTCTTCGAAGCTCTCTCAATGCATTTGCTTTTCCTATTGTACTGTTTCCATATTGGCATCTTTATAGTTAATGGAAACTTTCTTTTGCCATTCAAAAAAAAAGTTGATGATGTAAACCCTAGTTTATAAATACTTTCTACATGCAGCAGCCGATGCAACTTGTACTATATTCTTCTTTCGATACATACTGGAACCACATGGCGATCTCAATGCGTCTTGTGTTCCTTGTTTCTTTTTTCTTTCTTCATGCGTTGGGTGTTTGTTAGTTTGGCCAATTTCTCAACACGTACTTCATATCAAAAAAACAAGCTTCTTATGAAATTTTACCCAAATATAGTCAAACTTTGAGTAAAGGATTGGAAATAGCCTGATACCTAAACTCATAAACTGTTAAAAAAAAATATCTTCAATTTTTTGTTAGACAATAAGGGGTGTCTAGGCCAGTTTACGCGCACCTCAACTAATCCCCTCTCCGGTACTGTCAAAGGCAGGCTATCCACGCCAGGACTAGGAAATTCCTATGTTGCGGCCTGACCCCAATAATCGAACCCACCAACCAAGCGAACTAACCTTTGGGGCTCATATACCGTATAATTTCGAGTAAAGAACCGGAGACGCCCACAAATAAAATGCACATTTTAAGGTACTAAAACAGTAAATAAATTTAAATGATTGCAAAATATGAAACTCACCAAGTGAGTCGTGGACCGATTCATAGCCCCGACGTAGCTTGCACCGGATTGAGATATCAGCTTGATGAGCTTGAACCGCTCCGTGCCGTGGTACCCGCTCACGGAGGCGACAACCGATTCCATGCCTTGAATTGGAAATTGCGCTGAACCTGATAGATGAATACGTCAGAAACCTCGACTTTGATAAAGTAAAGAGTACGTAATCGTATAAAAGCTGAGATTTATGATGAGGATTCGAATGAAGCCCTAGTTTTGAGAGAGACTGTTTTATGAGCCCTGATATCGTCGCATTCTTCCAGTGGTATATAGGGGAAATTTATGCGTTTGTGTGGAGAGAGAGAGAGAGAGAGAGAGAGAGAGAGAGAGAGAGAGAGAGAGAGAGAGAACCTTTGGAATGGAGTGCCATGGCGAGGGTGTTGAGATCTGCCGGGAAAGGGGAAATTTTTGAAATGTGTGGCTGATGAAAGCCCCAATTACAAAACGGTTTCGTGGGTCGGGTCAAATTATGGGCCGTAGAAACAGGCCCATTTTTGTTATCTGGTTTGTAATTTTTTTTCTTTTCCCCTCTCAAAATGTGAAGGAAGAGGAAAAGATTAAGGAAAAGGCAAATAAAAAAAACTGGGGAGATATATTTTCACTTGATTACTTGCGGAGAATCCGAAAGGACCAAAACGTTGAATAAAAGCTAGTAGGTTGGTCCACCAGTGTTCAAAATCTGACTATAACCCTTAACCACAAATGCCTTTGACGAGAGCCGAACCCCAACTCCCTTGTGGGAGGACCAGGAAATAACCGATGGGAAACAAGTCAATTGGTTAAAACAAAAATATATATAAAGAGGTACAATTTCAAGAAAAACAAATAAACAGAAAATATAGAAAGGTATGATGACATGATGTTAACTCCTTATGCAATAGTATAATAAACAGTGAATTATTGGGGAAACCTTTGGTATTCTGTCACTTGAAGAAAAAAAAAATTGTTTCCCAGCTGAATTTCTTGTATTTTAAAGGCTCCGTTTGTTTCGATGGAAAATATTTTACAATGTTTTACATTGTAAAATATTTTTTCAGAAAACAAATTTCAAAGTTTTATTTTTCGGTGTTTAGTTGGCACTTGAGGGTACTTAAATGGTGGAGAGATATGAAAATATTAGAATTAAACGTAGATCAGGACTGACGATTGAGAAAACTGAACAATGAGAATTACAGTAGAAAGCAACGAGTTCATTTCGGAAAATAACTTACGAAAGATTTAAAAGTAAGTCATTTTCATCCAATTGATGAAAAATGTTTTTCTAATTTTTTACACAACAAAACACCGGAAAATAGATAAAACATTTTACTGGAAAATATTTTATGTTCAAACAAACAAACGGAGCCTTTGTTTCTAGTATTAATTGGAACAACCTGGTACTTTAAACAGTAAAAGATCACCAAGTTTTATGTTACGTTACGTAGTGGCCCATTCGAGATTGATAACCTTACGGGGCACTTACATATAGCGTCCGTAGCAGAGTTTTAGTTCCGAAACATCTGGGAAACACTATCGTGAAGTTTCTTTTCGATCTGCAAAGTTTCACAAGGGCTTTCAAGTTTCATCTCCTTCTAGGAACTGAATTTATGAGAGAGAATTTTCCCTATACGGCGACAGTTTCCTGGTAAACTATTGTCTCTCCGTCCATCGTCAAACCCCATTACATTACAACTGCCTATCCACTGCATCCAGAACTTGACCTGCTGATCTTGAATCTGCTTTTCCATACTAACCATGTAGCCGTCGGTACAAAATCTGAGTCGGGCACATGACAAGCTAAAGATAAAATAATAAAATTGCATAAAACAGACATTTGCGACCAACAATCCTGTCCTGGTTTCAGCCTGGAAGCCATATTGTGATAGAAAAGAGTAATGATACATGCAGTGGCCTCTGACATTGCAGAATTTTTTATCCAAATGCAGCTCCATTTTGGTAACCCTCACGACCTTCACGGTTAAATCATATACTTCGACATACTCAACAAGAGCTTCTGCAGAAGGAGTTGGCTGAAGAAGAAATAAAAAGCAATTGCAGGAGCTTCAATGTGATTGAAACCATAGCAAAGAAATTGTCAGACGAGACCAACACCGAGACACCAACATCTCAAAGGCTCATCTATGTACAGGGTTTCCCCCTCGAGGTGGTGGTGGTGGTGCAGCCTCATACCCACCACTCACAACGCGATTAGGCGGCGTTGTAGACCCATAAGGCGCATTGTTAGGAGGTGCCGCCACCTGCCCTTGTGGGTTAAGAGCACCCCTAGGTGCATCATACCCAACACTTCTGGCATCATACCCATAAGGCACATTGTTAGGAGGCGCCACCTGCCCTTGAGGGTTAACACCACCTCTAGCTGCATTATCATACCCACCACTTCTGGCTGTGTCATAACCAGATCCTCTTTGCATTTGTGTATCATAACCGGGTCCCCTCTGCAAATCATAACCGCCAAAGCCTCCTTGTGGATCATAGCCGGCGGCAGCTCTCATCGCATCATAACCAACTGCTCTCTGTGCATCATAGCTGTATCCTCTCTGTCCGTCATAGTTGGGCCCACTCCGTCCATCATAACTGAGTCCTCTTTGTGGATCGTAACCGGGTCCTTGTTGAGTTTCATAATTGGCCCCTCTCTGCGCATCATAGCTGGCCCCTTTTGGTGGATCATAGGTAGGCCCCTTGAGTGAATCATAACTAGCTCTTGGAGGAGTGGGTCCGGATTGAGCACCAGCAAGAGCAGGAGCATCACCAGCCTTGGCAACAGTAGTTTCACTACCAGGGACAGAAGCACGTCCCTGTTATGCAAAATGCAAGTATTATTTGAGGCTGCAATTCTATTTTCATGACCAAAAATTAAGTCCACAAAGGTTAACTTGGAAAACGGAGATTCACAGATTCATAGTGCCTGGGGAAAAAAGGTCATTTCACAGTTCCCTAGTGGGTGGACCTCAGCTAAGACATGAGACAGCTGAATGCCCTTTATAAACATGACAACTTCCGCTCAAACTGTTAGTTCTCATAATTTTAGACACAGCAAAACTATTCTAATAATAGCTTTGGATCGTGAAAAATCTAACAGCAGCATACAAATTTTACATTTTGGAACACGAGTTTCCAGAACCATGCCAAATAATACCTACCAAGCAAAACTCAAGGCGCTAGACTACAGTTTAGCTCTCATAAAGCTGTAGGAAAAGGAAAAAGCATGACAACTGGAGAGCATTGTGGAGTGCTAGTCACACGTTCGTGCCATTTCTAGAATTTACCGACCTGGTTTCATTTCCATACATGATGAAAGAAACAAACTTCGAAGCATGCATCCAATTAATTTTTCCAGTCTCAAGAACAGAGTTCACACTGAAGAATATACTCACTCTGTCCCAAAATGATAGTCCCCTACGAAAAAATGTGCAATTTTCAAATAAAAAACTAAGTACTGTATATGATTTATTGAGTTTCTTCGCACCAAATTAAAGATCTCGATTAGTTCTTTAGTTTAGTGCGAAAAATTCGAAAAAATATATGAACAGAAGTACTTCATTTTTTGATGAGCAAAATGCACTCTTTTCGCAGGGGACTTATCAAAATGGGACAGAGGGAGTGTAAGGCAATACACAAATGGATTAAAAAAAAAAATGATATCCAAACAAGTTTTGCATTGTAATGACTAATAAGGCCCTTAATCTTGATGAAAGATTAAAATTAGGATACACTTGCATATCAAAATTAGGAAACATGCATATCAAAATGTTCATATCACCATTATGGCATTATGTAGATTCCTTCAAGTAACTAAATCCATGTAAGGCATTCGAGAATAAGGTGAATGGCTGGTACTTAAAAGTGAGAAACATGGAAATCAGCTGTACCAGGTTCTTCCACATTTAACACACAGAAAATCAACCTTATTTCATGATGAAAATGTTGTCATATTCAGTTAACAAAGAGCAGCCATAAAGAAAGCCCAAGTTGACATCAAAGTGTGTTAATGCACAAAATCTTTCTCAGAAGCCTATTCGAGTAAATTAAGATTGTTGTATATCTTTTCCATCATATTTTGCATAGCACAGATGTTAGATGAAACTCAAATTTCTCTTGGATTTCCTTTAACTAAAATATGCATGTTGCACTACATTTTTCAACCAAACCAGCATGAATAAGATCTCAAACCTGAGGAACACCATAGCCGTCATAGGTGTTTTGTCCTACAGGGTAATGCCCAGAAACCTCAATCTCATTGTAGCCAGTGCTCCCATAAGACCCAGCTGCGTACAAAACAATATGTCCCAAAAAAATTCCAATGAAGTATGAGAAAACAAGAGTCCTGACAATAAAAGGCACGTTATCATATTAACAATACAAAAATTACCAGTTCGTTTGTCAACAATGTTAGCAGTGTTTGTTAACTCGGCTCGGATCTTTTCAACCTCTCCAGCCATGGTCATATAATTCTTCTCCATCACCTTAAGGGATTCAAGATGATCACCGTATAACTTCCTTTCAGAGTCATAGGTAACCCTGCAATGGCAAAATGATAAAAGGTCAAGGCACCTCAAAAACTGGAGCTTAACATCTAGAATGAGATGAAAATTCCAAGAGAATGGAGAAAGAACTTCATAAAAAAACTGGCGAGCTTTTAAAATCAGCTCGCTCTTATTACTCTAAACATCCATCATTTTATAAGCTGGGTTGGGGGCTTGGGGCAACGTAATACTTTGTAAACGGAGATCTACATCTTCATAGAAAATCCACATATAAAAAGACACAGGATGTTCATAAAATATTCACATGATGTTTTAGGAAAGGGCATGAGATTCTCTATGCCCCAAATATATTCTTGCCACTACGTCTCAATACATTGACAGCCATGCAACATAGTGAGTATCTCAAAGCATACAAATCTCGAGATACAAACATGCAGCTGTCCATGCATGGGAAAAATTGCATTGAGTTGAAAAACTTTACAGGATGACCTATTGACCTCATGCAATAAAAACAGTGGAGCCGCCACTTTCTATAACTTTAAGTCATAAGAAGTCGCAACCCTTACTATCCATTATGATTCAAGGGGAGGATTAGGAGGGAAAATATAGTTATTGCACATTCGCAGATCCACTAGATTTTTTTTCCATAAGCAAACAATCAATGTGAACGGACTAACATGACTGCAGCTTTTTAATAAAGGAAGGAGAAGTAGTGAGTAGGAGAGAGTACCCAGATAAGTTACAATGTTGTCCTTGTGGATATAACAGTGAATGAGCATTATACGCCTCTTTTCCTTTCTTAAACAAAAGGAATTACACATTATCATCCCTTCTCTCTTGGCAACCACAAAAGAAGAGGGGACACCTACCTTCCCCTCCCCCCCATAACAACACGTCATTCAATTACTACCTTTTATCCATACGGTTTCTCCGACATCCATAAACAAATAAGTCAAAAGTACCTGCAGTTCTGATACTCCTGTCTGAGGCTCTCAAGTTCTGACATCAAAGCTGGAATCTGCTGCACATCCATGTGCGCCCTCTGAAGATCTTGATTCAATTTCTGCGCCTTAGAAATAAGTTCCTGCCTCGCAACAACTAAGCTCTGTGCATCTGCTCGTGCCTGCTGCAGCTCCGACTTAACAGGTTCGGATGCTTGAAGTTCGGCTTGCATCTTTGAAATTTTATCCAAGAGCCCCCTCATTTGCTGTTCTCTCTCAGACTTCACAGCTCCTATCTGAGCATGCAGTATCTGCAACTCATTCTGTGCAGCAGCAAGTTCTTGTCTCAATGTTCCATGGGTAGCGGCAAGTCTCTGGTTTTCGGATGCAAGCTTCTGCATCTCTCCGTGTTGTGCATGAAGCTTCTGTTCCATGACTTCTGGGGGAGGTAACATGTCAAAAGGAGGAAAAGCACCAGGTGGTGGGCGCATTCCAGGACCAAATGCATCAGAACGAACCATGCCAGGACCAGGAAGAGGATGTCGTAAATGAGGAGGTGGCATTCTACCTTTGCTTCCCATGCGAAGTTCCTAATTACAACCCAAGCAGCAATAGTTGAAAAAATCAAGTTGAGCAGCTATCTTACTTCAAGCATAATCAGGTTGCAAGGTTTCAACTTTCAAAATTTAACTTTAGACACAGACCTTTTGCCTCCTAGTGAATTATGAGGCATGTGCGTGCCAAATAAGCAGGAAAAAGTTGAGCAACAACAGAACCATTCATCCTTGCAAAAGATGTGGAGAGAGAGAGAGAGAGAGAGGGAGAGCAATTGAACCCTGATCGAGAAAAAGTAGTTCGAATCCAAACAAAATTGTAACTACAATGTCAATCACGCCAGTATCAACAATTCTTCCTCCCTGGAGAAACTACTATTCACAATCTTTTCATCGAATTACATCCAAAAAAGGAAATCCACAATCTATTTGTTTTTTCTTCTCTATTTTTCACTCAAAACAAAGCTCCAATAGATTGATTTGAAGTTGTTTAACCAATGAACAAATAAGTTTCCAAACATCAAAGAGGAAATACCAAAAATGCACCTAATATGGTGTGTAAGAGAAGTGGGCAGAAACCTAGAAACCCACCATCTCAACACCCTAACTAAAAAGAAATGGATTCACTCACAAAGAAGAAGAAGAATACTTGTTCTTATCATAGGCGGAGTGTTGTGCGATTTACAAGATTAGAATTTGGTGCAGTTCAGATTCTGATCGATTAGTAATTTAGGGCTGCCGCATATCTTATCTCGGGACCATTCCAAAAAAAAAAAAAAACAGACAAACAAACAAAGAGGAGTCCGGTCCGGCGAGAAGAAGATGAACGAAATACATACATAATCAAAGAAGTTTTCATCAAGCTCTTAACAGATATACGAAATACATGTATGAAATCAAAGAAGCTTCCATTGATCCTTACCTGAAATTAGAGACGAACGAGAGAGAGAGAGAGAAGTCGATTCAGTCTGCGAGATAGGTACGAGATAGGTACGGACGCGAGAGAGAGAGGAGATACTTATGAAGGGTTTTTTGAGGTCGACTGATCTACATTCACGAGGGTTTTCTGTCTCCCTAAATAAATTTCCATGTTTATTCGTACATTTTAAAAAATCATTTATATCTTTTAAAGTATATTATTTTTTATGTATAGTAATATTGATCTTGTTTAAAATATCTCAATTGATTCTATTAGATAAAATTATTACAAAATCGTATAAATCAAGGCCCCGTTTGATAAGAGTGATAGATGGATGAGATTCGTAAAGAGATAGGATTAGGATTGGAATTGGTAATGAGAAGGGATTGTTAATGAGTAGGATGATGCTATGGTGTCCCCGGTCATTTTGGGGACACCGTAATTTTTGGTATAACTTTACCATTATGAGTATAACTAAAACCCATTACAAGTATAATAGAACCCAAATAAGGTATAATCAAGGAATATCCAAAAGATAAACCGAGGTATAACCAAACCCAACTAAGGCATAACTAACAAGTTATGCCTTGCTATGGTTCTGTTATGCTTGTAATGAGTTTTGGTTATTCTCATGAGTCATAATGGTTTTGTTATACCAAAAGTTACGGTGTCTCCAAAATGACCGGGGACACCGAAGTCATTCCCTAATGAGTATGTTTGTTTGGGATGAGATTAGATTATGGGATTATTAATATCATGTTTGTTTGAGATGAGATTAGATGATGAGATTGAATTGATAGAAGAAATTGGTAATGAGAAGGAGTTGGGATTGGACTATTAATACCAAGTCCCACGGGATATTGCTAATACCCCTAAAGGCCGGATTGGACATCCCAATGGACTAAGGGGGTGTTTCACTTTCCCTTCTTTTTTAAAAAGTACTTTTTTTCAATTTTCAAACTCAAATATAATGAAAATGAAAAATAATTTTTTAATTTTTTTTGCACCGTATAAAAGATCTCAATGAGATCTATCAAATAAGATCCATATTGGTAGGAAAATTATTTGCGTAAACACATGATTTTTGGGCTTGAAATTACCTTCCTTTTCTTAAAAGTTCTTTTTTGAGAAACCGGAATGGCACCTAATAGTCCCGACCCTTTTTTGTTACCAAACAAGGTATTAATACTCCCATAGGATTAGTATTCCAATCCCAAGTCCCAAACCTGTTTTCAAACGGGAGATATAACTAATTTACATTTATTCAAGGACGAAGGAAGGGAGTACTATTTTTCTTTGGTGGGTTAGGTTCTTGTTGGGATCCAATTGAGACTCCATTGAAATCCAATTAATAAATGGGTCACATAGCCACATAGGTTTGGATGTTTGCTAATCCAACTAATAAATAAGTTAGTTTGAGTCTATTTTCCAGGGACTCCTCTGTGGGGATTGATAGCTTTTCTATCGATGGAGTACCGATGGGTTTGCGGGATCTACTCTGGATCCCGCACAAACGATCCGAGCCGTGAAATAATTTAAAAAGAAACCAAAGTGGGTCCGTAAAAAACCCAGTCAATCCTACACATATTGAATAAAGCTGATTTTTCATGGGGTCCACTCATTTTTTAAAAATTATTAAACAGCTTGGATCGTCAGTGCAAGACTCGGAGTGGGCCCTGCAAGCACGTCAATACTCCATTGGTAGAAAAGGTGTTGGTCCCTATAGGATTTTCGATTTTTCAGTGGGTGGTTCAATTTGTCACCCCTACTATTACCCTTTGTTATCTCCATCAAAACCTATTTTTACTTTAAGAAAGGGATAGTTTGTGAAAATTCATACACTTTTTCCTTTAACTTTTCAAATCAACAAGTTCATACATTCCAAAATAAAATATTGGACAAGCAATATGGAACATTTTAATTTAAGAAAGGGATAGTTTGTGAAAATTGATACGCTTTTTCCTTTAACTTTTCAAACCAACAAGTTCATAAATTCCAAAATAAAATGGGAAATGATATTGCCACACCCTTTTTTGTTATTGTCACACCCTGCAAGTGTATTTTTGCACCAAAAAATACACTTGCAGAGGTGTGACAATAACAAAAAATGATGTGACAAAATCACTAGCCAATAAAATATTAGACAAGCAATATGGGACAAAAGGAGTAGTACAATATGTTTTGCACAATACTGATACATAGTACACTGATGTGGCGCTGGCTGGTTAGTGCATCTCTAGCCTTTACTCGAGTTTGGTAAAAATGGAGCAATCTAACAAGTAATTCAAAATAAGCATAAATTTACTAAATTATTCAATAGTGACATAGTTATAAGTAAAAATTGTAGTAAGACTCAATTAGATATAAGTTAGGATTAAAGACTGAAATGAGTTATGAGACTTAGATTTTGGTTTATAGAGTAAGAATTAGAGATGCTCATAATAACTCTAAATTCTAAAATAAAATTTCACTCAGTTATCATTTATAGAGCGTCACTGTGCACTTGAGCATGTTCAACATTACCAGTAGCTATTTTACCCGGTCAAACATATAATTTCTAATAAAGTGATTTTGGCACTCCACATTTAGTCATTGACACTCTACATTTTGTCTATGTTCTATGTGAAATAACCAAATTACCATTTATTTTGTTAGTGTTCATTGTTCATTCACTTTAAAGAGTAATAGAGACTTTGTTCGATTAAGGGTCTCAAAACTCTTGGACACGGTCTCCAATAAATTTTATCCATCTATCTCTCCCCACTCATTACTCTAAAAAACCTCTCTCAAAACACTCAAACAAACAAGGCCTTGGTAATTTCAAATAAAAAAATACAAAAAGTGGAGTGCCAATAGCTGAAAGTGGAGTGCTAAAATCAAATTCCAATTTCTATTTGCTTAGTCAGTTTTTATGTACATGCTCCAAAACTACTAGCCATTTTGCTTAGTTGAAGTACACAAAAATATAGATCAACCCATATTTGTTGAGCTGATTGATTAAGTCTTTGATTGTTTAACAAAATTTGACTAGCCTCACATGATTAGCAACGTGTATCTAGTCAAAATACCAAAAAAGGTAAAATGCCTAACCAAAATGGCAAGCCTATTGAGGACACAAATTGGGACTTCTGATAGTTAAAATAGCACGCATGGATCATTTGCCTAGCCCGTTGGAGATGCTCACAATCAACCAATTAGCTATATATCCTTTATCTCATTTGCAGCAAATTGTGTTTCTTGAATTTGTCATATACTTTACACAACAGCAGAATGGCCAACCAGAGGGCCTTGGTAAATAGAAATCCTCACTCCCATTTGCTTTGAACCCTGTGGCAGTGCCTAAATTTACAGCTTAGCAACACAAGCCCATCAATTCTCTTCAAAACAAAACTCTCCACAAGCACATAACAACCAAACCTCTTCCACTGCCTCCCACTTCTCAACTCCTCCACCCTCTCAACTCTCACCTCTCTCTCTCCTCCACCATACCGCCACCCTCTTCTCTCCTCCACCCATCTCATCTTCTCGACAACCGCCGAACTCAAACCCACTCCCACCCCTCTCCTCCAAAAAGGATGATAATTGACTCTAAACCAAACAAACCCATCATCATGAAAATGCCCGTCGTCTTTCATGGCTTCAATGCCATAGACTAGAACCGCTTCTGTTTGCACCCTTTTATTCACAGTCACGGTATTACCTTCGTTTCTTTCGTTTTCGCACGAATAGATCTCTTCCCACCATTGCTGAAGCGTCATCTCATACAACAAAGATCTTCTAACTTGGTAGTCTACTTTAGCTTCCTCCTTCACAAACACAAATGGGCAGTGCCATCTTGCGACAAAAACAAGAGGGGAACACTTGTAGTATATTGAAAAATCGAATGGGGGAAGTTGTAACTGGAGAGAGGTGTTGAGGCCTTGAGTTTCTCTTACGTGCAATGAAAAACTGGTGGTATAAACTCGCCATCCTCTTCTTCTTAGGAATTTTGGAGGAAAACCGTCACCAGCTACAGAGATCGCGTAGAAAGTGCCATTAAAGTGGTGATGAATCTCAACTTGTTGGTATATGTCCCTGTGATTGAAAGGTATTGGTTTTACGTCTGCTATGACATCCCTAAAGCAACATCCAGCAATATCATCCTCTCTTGAACATGTAAATGCTAGCCTGCAAAAGTTGCTACCCTAGTTTCAACCATGCATCTATTCAATACAAGAATTACAAGGCCAATTTACATTTAGGCTCAGTTTGGATAGATCATAGATGTAGATTTTAATGTCGGGATTCTACGTTGAATGTTGACATTACTACACAAAGTTTAGCTATAAGATGACTTATGAAACTAGAAAAAAGATGGATTAGATGAAGAAGAGAGAGATTTTATTGGCATCCTCTCTTCTTTGAACGGCGTATTCTATTGGCATCCTTGTACAGCTACAATCTCAAACATGAAGGATTTCAAATAACTTCAGATCCACCACGATAAAGCTCCCAAAGGAAGCTCCTCTGCTCTGATCCCCTTGCGCTAACCCTTGCTCTACTGGTTTGTTGGTTGCTACCAAATTAATTGTCTACAGCATATGTAAGCTAGCAAATCTCAATTCGAGCAACTTTCATTAGACAGGTAAAATCCCTTCATTTGACATCCACATCTATCCAAACAGAGCGTTCTGGAGTTCAATGTTGGGTAATAATATAAGTTTAAAGATTAAGAGAGAGGGTACCCCTTATGCTTGCCTTCGGCTTTGATGACATGGTACCGGTACGATGAGAGGGGCTGATCAAGAACTGGGATGAACCAAACCTTTGTAACAGATGCATTTTCATAGTCAGATGAGTGAACAACCTTCAAAATCTTGTCTTGCGGAAATGGTAGGTCTGTGATTCTCTTGTTCTTGCATAGACGACAACAAAATCTTTCTTGTGCTTCTGCTTCTTCATCTGTAACAACTAAATAACCTGAATACGGAGCCCCTGGTGGTGGCGCTGAACGAGCAGTTGGGAAATTCCGGTAAAGTGATAGAGGCCTCGTTGCATACATATCTCTCAGAGTGACAGGAAAGGTTAAGTATGTGATGAGAACAATTGCATTATCAAAGTTGATCTGACTGTTTCCTTGTGTGCGCAGATAAAAAGGTGGGCCATCTCTACTAATTGGTGTCTGATGTGATAAAGGAATGTCCACATGAGCAGATTGTAGTCAATAATAAATAAGTAAAGAAGAAAGAAAAAGGAAAAATAAAGTGAAAAATAAAAAAGAAACCAATGACAAATAAAAAGTAAAAGCAGAAAATGGTCAATCCACTGAACTGAGGAAGGACATACAACACTAACTCTTGCAAATGACATAAAGTAAAGCCACTAAGAAAAGAGACAGACAGAAAAGCAACTCCTTATCTCATCTTCCACTTTCTTTTAAATGCATGTTTAGGCACTATAAATACACAGAAATGTCATGCAGCAGTGGGTTTTGAATTACCTCATTACTTCACCGAAACTCGTCGACATTGTGTAGTAGTTTCCATACCCTCTCACATGATGACATTGTTATAAACTCCATAACACGAGCACTTCTAGAAATGTGTCTTCTCTTTTTTCTTTTTTAAAAGGTTCTGGTAATGTGTCTAGATTGATGCATGCACATATGTGAACGCTCCTATGTATGCTGGACTACAGATGAATTTGAACTCAAAACACAGAAGGATAACTCAAAAAAGATGAATAACTATGGTACTTGGAAAAATTAAAATGTTGTAGACTTGTAGTTGGCATACAGTGAACCCAAAGGTAAGGTAGAAATAATAATCTAGAGCAGCATAACAGCGGTACAAGTCCAGAGTACCAACTTCTTATAAGCAACTCAAAATCCATCCATGTGGCCAGAAGCAAAAGATTATAAACCCAGCCTAAAACATCTATGAAATAAATAAATAAATCGAAATACCTGCAAATCAGCTATAGTTCGACTCATTTCAAATATAGAACTTATTCTGTTAAAATGTCCTGAACGCCCCCGAAATTGGATGATCCAAATCATCAGATCATAGTTATTCGTTTCATCTAAATACACCCTATTGGGAATCTTCCTATGTAGGACCGGATCACGGAACCCAACACCAACCTGTGAAGTCCAACGCGAGAAATTCATTGTTTAAGCTTAAGAAATGTCTTTATAATTCCCATCATCTCACCACCAGGAAAACGCCCAAGACATCCTCTTGCGGCTGCTATATCATTGAATTCACAAACTGAATCACCACAAAAAGCTTGAAGCTGCCCACTTCTTTTTGCTTCCCCCAACGACATATTATCAGCTAAATCTTCACCAGCTTCTACTGTGGGAAGAGGAAATGGCTCAGGAGAAACTTCCATAACAATAGATTCCCCACCAACTGCACACACAAAGTCCTTTAATCGGCACAATGTAAATGGAACAGGTTCAAAGCTGTGGTCGCCATATTCGACCGGAGTAGAGTGGTCTCCTGTGACACACAGGAAATATTCGAAATTCCCAGTTGATTCAGCCTCCAAAAGAAGCCTGGCCAGCTGCCCTATGGCTCGGTCAACGGCCTCCAACCCCTTGACTTTGAAAACACTTGCTTTATCATGACCTGCATCATCTATTGCCTGCAAAGCAAAGAATTGATCAATTTAACCTCACGATATGGTGGAAACTCTAGAGCACAACTAATTATACCCCCATAGGGCCATAAACACATCATCTTTTGCAAACATTAGCTGGGAAGAAAGGATCCATCAATATTAATGCAGACAACCAATTATTCTGAAAACATCAACTTTTCGTTTTCAATAGTTTTCAATTATCGCACATATGCCACAAAAGTTTCGACTAAGATGGTCAAGAATTATGCTTCTATGACAAATGGCTTCATTTTGTGGCAAGTCGTTACTCGTGTATCAACAAGCATATGCTTAATGAACATAAACTATTTGCCAGGAACTATTTTGAATATAAACACACGTAGCCTTCCATTTTTATTCAACTTTTAGCTAATATGGTTTTTTTGTGGATTTCAGATCATTCTTTTTATGTCTTCTGAAAAAAGAGATCTTTTTTTTTCTTTCTGAAAATCGTTGAAAGAGAATACAGTAGTAAGTTTCCAAAATATTGAACCAAATGTTTTCTAACAGATGATCTGCAAAACTAATCGTGGAAGCTTCAACCAAAAAGAAAGCAGATTTTTGTCCAATTATATTTTCATTCTGAAAATTGGAAACAAGTTCTGTTTTGTTGTTTCTTTGCACCCCCACATATGCAAAATTAATAAGAAACTCAGTAAGTTAGCACCTTAATGTGAAGGAACCCAAAATCGTAGCCATCTGATCGGCCTGGTTTATGTTCATCCTCCCCTGGTACAAAAACATGGGGGCAAGACTGGAGAGGAGCTGAGAGTGCCCTAGCAATTGCAGTTGCTTTAGAAGTCAAGAGTGTCCGATAGTCTCCTGTCGCTCCTGGAGCTTCCAGGATGTCAATTCCGAGCGATAAGCCCAAGCCCGCTATTATTTTAGTAGGAGCTACCATGCATGGCCACAACCCATGTTTCTCGGCAAATGGAGGAACCTGCGATTAATATATTATGAGGCAGAAATGAAACATACAAATATGTACAGATGAAGATCATTCAAACTCTACAAATGGAAATGACTAGACACAAACATTCACTGCATGCTCCAGAAACAATTCATATCCTATCTTGTAAGGCTACATTAATACGGAACATCTCTAGCTTGGAGGTTGACGATCCATGTTTGGAATGCAACTACAACATTTTTCTTGTTCAAATAAATCTAAAGAGATGAAAGTTTGACCACCATATTACTGTTCTGAGAATATTATGGACTAAAAATGAAAATCCAGTGTTTCCAATGGCCACACAGTGCTGTTCCTAAACTTATAACCATTTTTTGAGAAATTAACCCCCTTTTTGATGGCAAGATGTGTCTAAACCGACTCCAGAAATCATTATAAACCCCAAACATAGTAGCATTGGGTCGCCTAAACTTTTCCTAGCCTTGCTCTTCTCATAACCACATTTATTGCCTCCTCACCGATCCCCAACCCCCCAAGGAAAAAACCAAAAAAAAGAAAAGAAAATTTATAGACTAGTAAGCATTATTCCTTCCTGATAGGAGGGAGAGAGAGAGAGAGAGAGAGAGAGAGAGAGAACAAACCTCAATTCGTATACCACAACCTCGTAAGAGGACAACATTGGCAATGTTCTTTCCTTCTGCTGCCCGTTTAGCATTTAAAGGATGAGAAGCCAAAATCCGAGACATCTCCTTGGATAATTCATTAACAACTGAAGCCGTGTGCTTTGCCTCATCGGTACCATCTAGTGCTTCAGCTTGTAAGAGTAAGCGATTATCTTTCAATGGGTCCGTTCCTGATATATTTCCACTCAAGTTTGGTCCTTTCACGACCACTCCGCACCTATGCTCTGTCGCATACCTGTAAGATATGTCTTCCATGTTAACTTTTCAAACTTTATATAAGAAATTTTACACCATAAAATTCGTGGTGATCAAAAACCACGAATATTTCAGTTGAGATCTAGTGTATGAAGGTTTTCAAACTTGAGTCTCGGAGATAAAACTCATTAGCAGATAATGACAACCAATGCTAGTAAACCTCGATCTAATTGACTTTTCAAGATGCTGAAAGCAATGGTAATTCTAAGGTCATAAAGGACCCTTTCATGAAATGACCATTAGAAAATTGGTGAAATTTCATGTAAAGCATCTTCACCTGACTCTAACTTCATACTCGGGAAATGATGGCAACTTCATTCCATCCAATGCTGCGCACAGGATAGGCCCTTCTTCTTCAAAGTGACGATCAGCCCTCCTACTGATGACAATCCCAGTTTCCTCATCCAAGGTTGCAAAATTTGACTGGAAATGTGAAACAGTAATGGGAAGACCAACAACTAATAAAGTCCATGACGTGGAAAAAGACAGAAATGAAAAATTCATGTATCAACAAGAATAAATAAAACCATACGGGCATATAAAAAGAGCCTTCGCTGCACAAATCAACTCGAAACATACAAGCCATCACCATTGTGTATGTAAGGCAACAGAGTAATACGGCCTAAACTAGTGTGGCCAATAAAATAGAACATCAATGTCGAAAAAATAGAAAGCTCAATAGTATTAGGCACTAGTGTACAAATCTCAAAGCCACGATCTTCTCAATGTTCTATAAGTGTTTCTGCCAAAAATAACTCCTAAGGGTGCTGCAACTTCCAAAGTGAAATGGCATAATTGCATGAAATACCAGAACCATCAGATAATAGAGCTTTAAAGTACAAAGATAAGCTCTTGTGTCCGAGTTTTAGCCATGATATGCAAAGTTATGTTAAAAATGCCTTCGCACCACAATGCCGAAAATCCAGATCAAGGATCACAACTATCAATTTAAGAGAATGATACTATACAAACAAAGCAGGTCACGAGGAGAAACTTTATACGCTAAGGACTAATTGTAAGAAGGACAAATTAAGTACACACTTTGAAAGCAATATCACCAGGTGACATAGCCAATCCAGCTCCCATTGATTCAAATGCACCTCTACCTCGATAATAAACTCTTGGGTCATAGCCTAATAGAGAAAGGTGTGCTGTGTCACTTCCACATGCCAGGCCTGCTTCAACAGGGTCCATAAGACCATTAACTCCAGCAGAAGCAATAGCATCCAAATTGGGTACTTTGGCTACTTCTAGAGGGGTCTTATAACCAAACCTCGGCAGTGACACATCACCCAAGCCATCAATTAACACGAATGCTACTCTTCTTTTGGTCTCCTCAGAGTTCACCATCCTGCTGTATGCTGATCACCTTCCCTGCTTTAGAAGAGGAAGAGCAATAATGAATATGCAAGAAAACAGAGTCTGGAAAAATCAAGGCCTCCTCTCAAGTAGGTTTAAGACCAGATGAAACAACACCTTCAATTATAAGAAGAAAACAAAATTTAAGATAGAAATTGCCAAAGAGATTAAAAACTTGGAGTTGGATATGTACTTCGAGGAAGAAAATCTTATGCAGACAGACTTAAAAAGAGTTATATGAATATTTAATTGGGAAATTGAACACTCAAGCCCTCCACGCCCCTCGCCAATCATGTCAGAAAACACTAAGGATCTTTTTGGATAGAGTTGTATTTCAAGTGAAGGGATTTTGTGTTCATTATAATTAAAAATGTAGGGAGTTTAATCATGAGTGGGAAGTGAAACTAGAGTGGAAGATGGATTAGAGATGGAAGATACATATTTCCAGAAGATGGATTAGAGATAGAAGATACATATTTTGTAGGAACCTTGTACTGCTACAATCCCCAATGAAGGATCTCACACCATTGCTCTTAAATATTTACTTCAATCCTTCATGATAAAGCTTATGAGTCACGAAGTCAATGCGGAAATCCTATGCCAACTGTCAAATCTAAGTTTGAGTGACTCACATTGATTAATAAGGTCAAAATCCGTTAATTTGAAATCCACTTCTACCCAAACGGCTCCTAATATTGATTTCACTTCTTAATTGATTTTCAGAACTTTTCCTGATTAGACAACTCAAGTTCAATCTGGAAATACAACTATGCACCACCAAACATCCCGTGTATAAACATACAAGAAGTCTATATTTGCAAAATTGCAGGAAAAAGAAAAAAGAACTCTTTGGAGGTGCGAAAAAATACTAGCTTTGATGGTCAACAAGTGCCCTCTCTGTGCGCATGTGCACAATATAGAAATCAGGCGATAAAGATGCCTTGCGGGAGATAGATTTCATCAAAATCACAAAAACAATAGAATGGACTAAAAGCAGCTGAGAAAACAAACTAATCTTCACCCAAAAGGAATCAATACACGTACTATTATCTTATGCAAATGGGTATCAATCTAGTCAAACCAATCACGTACAGAAATCAAACTGACAAAAACAGACACCCTACTTGATATTAGCCAAAAGGGTGAGAAATTAGAAAAAGCCAGTGCTTATATGCATTACCTACGAATCCCCATTGAAAAAGGACTATAAATAATAAACAAACAAAAAAGGAAATTAAAATCGTCAATAGTGTTGTCAGTTATACTACCTCCAAAACAACTTCAATTGTGAATCTTCATATGTATGAAGCTGATGATGCGGCTATACCCAACTTCTAAATATTTCAAATGGGTAGGTTACACTTAAACAATACAAACGGGTATCAATCTACACAGACCAAATCACGCATATAAATCAAAATGATAAGAACAGACACCACACTTGATCTTAGCCAAAAAGGCAATAAACTTGTCAAGCTAGTGCTGGTATGCAATTCTTATTCTTAAAGGCTTACTATAATAAAAAATTGAAATCATGAGTAGTGTGGTATTAGTTACACTACCTCTGAAACCACTTTAATTGCGAATCTTTAGATGTATGAAGATGATGATGGAGCTATACCAAACTCCTAAATATCTCAAAAGGGTAGATTACACACAAAACATTACAAATGGGCATCAATCTACAAACAAAATCGCTGATAGAAATTAAACTGACATGAACAGATGCTACACTTAAAAAAATCCGAGAAATTTAGAAAGCTAGTGCTGGTATCCATTACCCTGCAAACCCCTATGGATAAAGCGTTATTACCAAACAATAAAAAAATAAAAATTGAAACCATCAGTAGCATGGTGTTAGTTATACTACCTTGGAAGTACCTTCAATTGCGAATCTTTAGATTGTATGAGATGATGATGGACCTATATCCAACTCCTAGATATTCCAATTGGGTAGATTAAACACAAATATTCCTAATGGGCATTAATCAATCTACAAAAACCAAATCTCGGATAAAAAATAAACTGATGAAAACAGATACTACACTTGATCTTAGCCTAAAAAATCTTGAGAAATTTAAAAATCTGGTATACTACCTATGAAGCAGCTTCAATTGGGAATCTTTAAATTGTATACATACGATGATGGAGCTAAACCCAATTCCTGGATATTCAAAATGGGTCACCAATATCACAAATGGGAATCAACCTACAAAAACCCAAATAACGGATAAAAGTAAACTGATAAGAACAGGTACTGCACTTGATCTAAACCCAAAAAATCTGGGAATTTTAAGATTCTAGCACTGATATCCATACGGCTAAATGGTTATAACCAAAAGAAAAAATGTTAGAAATCCAGACCACAAGTAGTATGATGTTCAGATGTTAGTTATGTCACTTTGTTTGGTTTTGAGGATAAAATTTTGATTTAATAAATAAAGAAACATATTGAGAACCGTGTATAAAGCCAAAAAATTCTCAAAACTCGTAAAAGAATAAAGTGAAGTTACCTCTGGTGAAGCTTCAATTGCGAATCTTCATATGAAGATGATTGTTGAGCTATTCCTCAATTGCGAATCTTTATATGAAGAGAGAGATGATTGTACAACTATTTCCGGACGCCTAAAGGCTTTGCATCGATTCTTTCTATATGTGCAGAAAGAGATATACTGCGGTGCTACGTGTGAGGGTATTCTTTGTCTCATTGTTTGTCTTCCATTGGCAAAGAGAACCGTAGTAAAGTGGTGTGGCAGAAGCGTCCTTGGGAAACGAACTTTTCGGGCCCATTGTAGCTGTAGTCCAAACCTGTCCAGTCTCGGTCAATTGCCGGCTCTTTTCGAGCCCAAAACAAAGATCGAAATTGTTCACTTTTTATATATCGTTGAGAGCATTGGATTACATCAAAAATCATGTTAATCGAATATCGTTTTATACTATCAATTAAGTTTCAGAAAAATGTGGTAAGGATTGCAAATCTTTTTTTTTTTACAAAATTAATGCATTTCAAATTGAAAAACGATCCCCCATTAACGTGATTTTTTGGCTTGGCCAATATTCTTGACAAGCTCTAAAAGGTTAACAATTTCGATCATTCTTTTGACCCTAAAAAAGGCCCACAAGTGGTCGAGACTGCACGGAACTGGACCAAACCACACTGGACGGAAGCCTCTCCCATTGAAAGGTAAATTTCACTGACACCCCCGAGGATTTCACAAATATCCATTTCTCCTACTAGAAATGAGTATTTGATTTCAATGTCATATTTCCCCAAAAACGTGACAACTATTCGACTCAACATGTCATAAAAACAACCAAAAGTGACTCACATTGACAACTTATTACCCTTTCTGATAATAAGATAAATAATAAAAAAAATTAAATTCTCAAATTATTTGACTCCCAATAAATAAATTTATCTTTTTTGACCAAAATATTTTTTGAACGAGTAAAAAAACAAAGGCTATTAATGAATGGTATCCGTTTTTGATCAAAACAACTCTTCCAATGGATAAAACATAATCATTTTAGATAAGTGAGTTTATATTTTTTATTACATTTAATTATCAAAAGGGAGAATTTGTCAATATAAGCCACTTTGGTTGGTTCAATGGTTGAATGGTTGTTGATTGTGGTTTCCATGAAATGGAAATTGAAACCACAAAAAAATTATTATCATTTATTGTACGTGAATTGGGTATATATCATGAAAAACCTCATGGCATCATTGAAATTACATTAATATAAATTATACAACTTAAAACAACAACTAATGTGGTTGGAATTGTATTTTAAATTTGTGTTCTTAACATTTGCTTCTTGTTCTCGATATATATCAAAAGAGATCACCCCAAGCGTAGGGTATAAGCGTCCAATTGAATCATAATAAATCCGGAAGTCCGGGATCGTACCCACAGGGATACATAATACGGCTTGATGGATTGTAGATGCAAGTACGGGCTTTCGGCTTTTAGTCAGCCAACTTGGTTTTTCGTATGCGGTGGAAAGTAAAAAGGCTAAATTAAACGAGAATAAACTAGATTAAAAGAAGGTTAGGTCAAGGAATCACTAACACCCACGACTCAAGCAAAACCACATTTTTCACCCTAATACACGGTTTAACCCGGAAGATAGGATGGTTTGCAAATCAAGCTAGCTATAGAATTTATTTAGCAAACACCTCGAGTGACAGAGCTCCAAGCATCATGTGTGGTAAGTAGGCGAAGCTCTTGCCTACACATGATCAAGGAGGTTAACACCTCGGTAATTTGACAAACAAATCCAAGCCCCACATCAATTTTTGAATCAAAGTTGCAAACTTTTTGGTGAAAAATGCAATTTTTCCTCAAGCCATGGGGTGCTAATCACCCCATGACCCAACCTTTGGAAACTACTCACACATATCTATGGAGATAAGAGCAAGCAAAAATCTAGGGAGCATATTTGTGAACACAACACTAAGAGAAAATTAGCTAGAAAGATAGATCGGGAGAAAATAAACAACTTTAATAAAGGAGAAAGTAGCAAAAATTGACTTACTAAGGTAGAAAATGCAGAAATGAAGGCTGAAAAATAATGAACACCTCAAGAACACCAAGAACAATTTGAAATCTACGTCTAGATCTAAAAAAAACGTTCAAATCTAATTTACTACTTGTTTGTACAAAATGACATCACTCCTATTTATAGGCCCTTAGTACGCGGATGGAATATTCCCCAAGATGCTCCAGAGATTCGCTCGTAAGCTCTCGGTACCGATGGCAATGGCCTTAAGTTGCTGTTAAGCTACTCGGTACTGATGGCTATCTCCTTGCCATCGATGCCTAAGAGGTTAGCTGCTGACATGGATAAAGGGGTAGGGAACCGATGGCAATGGCTTTACCCATCGATGCCGAGCTGCTTAACGGAGGCAGCCTTGCTTGCTCGGGCTGTCTTGCAACGGGCCACGCCTTGATTTGCCTTGGCTGCTTTGCTTTGCTCGAGCCATCGGGTCATGCCTTGCTACTTTGGCCTCCCTTGGCTGGACTAGGATGCCTTGGCATTGGGTCATGCCTGCCTTGATCATTGCTTTGGCCCGGGCAGCCATGCCTTGCTTGGGACGCCTTGGCGTCGGGTCACCTTCGTCTCTTGAACATTTGTTACGCTTGAATTCCGGTGACTCCGAACTTGGTCACTTTTGAACCTCGAATAATCTTGACAAGCTTTGGGCATTGATTGCACTCAAGTGCCATCCACAGTGCTAATGACGGCTTATTTGCATGATTTTCCTGTCAAAACTTGAAAACACATTTACACGCAAAAGTAAAAGAAAACAACTAAATTAACAATGAAATTAGACTAAACTAGAGACTTAGCACACCCTACATTGCATTCTCGGGTGCTTATCAACATTGCTCTTAGAATTAACTTTTGTATCCCAGAAAATTTGCCCTCGCCCTCATAAAATACCTCTTGCGTGGATTGTTATGATTGCCCTTATACATTTTTAGTCACTCAAATCAAAATTTAAAAGCAAGTGGAGTGGAGTGCAGTTGATGCCTCCTTTATACTCTCATGCACATGAACAATGTTTGATTCCGGTAAATACTCATCCCTTTCTTTAAGTCTACTAGAATAGAGTAGATTAGGTTTAACGAATGAAAAAAAATAAATAAAAATTAAAAAGGGTAAATTACACTAAACACCATTAACTGTGACTATTTTTCACTTAACCACTCTAATGTTTAAAGCTCAACACTTAATCCCCGTAAAGTATTCCTCTGATGACAACAAACTTCTTCTGTTAGCAGAACATTAGATTACCATTTTTTTGGAAGTTGTCATTTGAACAAAACATGATGTAATAAACAAAATTTTATGACGAAATTAACTTTTCTTTTCATCAGAAGACAATAAACCAAAAAATAAAAGTGGTTGAGAAGAAACAAAACAACCCAAAAATAAAAGAGGCTAAGTAAAGAATAAAAGAACCTAACTGTTTTGGTCAGGAAATCGCAAACCATCTGATTTGGGTTGAAATAGTTTTCATCGAAATGTGGCGATTGGATTTTGTTTTCGATGTGGTGAGTTTAGGGTGATTATGGGTGAAGATTAAGAAGAAAATAACATAGTTGGTCAATGATGATTATCAGGCAAGAGGATAAATTGTGATTTTTCATTGACGTTATCTCTAACATCATAGTTGAGGGAGTTTAATGTGATTAATATGGAAAAGGTAAAGCTTTAAAAAAGGGGGCGACTATTCGCAATCCTCAAATTTTCTCCCGTAGCCCGTTAAAAATTTTTAAAAATTATATTTCAGTAACTACATGTCGAAAATATGTTCAACATTCGGTAAACAACTGCCGAACATACATTTCGGTAAATAGCTGTTGAAAATAAGATTATATTTCGGTAACTACATGTTGGAAATGCACAAGAAACATATATTTCGGTAATTGGATGCTAAAAATGTATCTCAATTTCGGTAACTAACTGTCGAAAATGTATCTCAATTTCGGTAACTAACTGTCGAAACATATGAAAATTTTTAAAGGGCTACGGAAGAAAATTGAGGGGTGCGAATAGCAGCGCCAATTGGGCCACGTATTGCTACATTTTGCTTGTCCACATTTTGGCCACGAGTTTTAGAAAATACTGTACTCTTCTTCTCCCCTCCCCACAAGGCGGTGGCAAAGGCTTGAAGTCCCGGTAGCCCAGAGAGAGAGAGAGAGAGAGAGAGAGAGAGAGAGATTACAATCGAAAGGAAACCCAGTTGAGATTTTCGCTCATTCCATTCGTATACCTTACCAAAATCTCATTCCACCGAAACCCGAAGGAAACCAGATGATGAGGTCGATCGCTTCACGTTTTCTCCACTCATATTCCTCTCCCTCCAAACTCAGGTAATCGCTTTTTAACGACTCACCCATCACTTTTTGCGACGTTCGTTTAACCCAATTGGTTGATCATTTATGATCTCGTGGTCGTTTTATTATTCTGTCTAATGTTATGCTCCATTTGGTGGTTACGTGTGAAATTTTAATTCGAAAAAAAGAAAAAGAAACCAGGAAGTGGAAGATAGGTTGGAGGTTGAAGAGGTTTATTTCATAAGAACCATTGTCTACAACTGCAAATCAATATTTAGCCTTTGGTCTGAGTTTGATTCCACATGTGTGCTATCAATTCCAATGTTCTAAAAATCACTAGTTGCTAGTTGGGTGGAAAATGGTCGGCTGCCTAGCGCCAAGGGAGGATCAGGTGCCGATTAGTCGGTTGTCTAATCTACACATTGGACCAGCGCCTAGCGCCTGGGCAGGGACTAGTCGTCTGACTTTTAGAACACCGATCAATTCCCGTGTTGGGCTCGTACAGGGTTGGGTCAGTCCATACGAGGTTTGTCCTGGCTTTAATTGTTTGTTTGCTTTTATGCGATGGGATGGTATTGGTCCCCACTCCCAGCCCATTGGATCAAATCCAACAATTGAACAATAACAACAACATTACCTATGTAATCCCTGGCCGATAGGGTATGGAAGGAGGGGGACTGGAGGCCCCCAATTCGATGGGCTATGGACAGGGGAGAACCGGAGAGAAACCTAATATTTGAAATATATGCAGAAAGTGGCTGTTCGAATATTTTTTTTATATATGAAATAGCGGCTCCCATTGGATCGAATACCAAGTTGTAAAAAGAAAAATACTACAATTCAAAATCGGAGCTATTCTCAATGAATAATATATCAAATCCGTTAGTTTGAAATCAATATCTATCCAAATGGATTCCTAATGTTTTCTTGCTGGTGTTCATAATTATGCAAGTTATAAAAGTTATTTCATGACTTATTGGTAGAAAGTTTGTTTTGTCGAATGGGCCTTTGTGAATGGGGTGAAATTTACTACTTCATTGTGGGACAGCTAGAGATGAAATTTGATTTTGGTCTTTTCAGGATTTTGATGGTTTGGCCATTCTCTCGTGTGGTTAAACTGAATCTTCTTGTGTTTTAGTTGCACAAACAAAAAACATTCATTCTGAATCTCTTTTGGGTGGTTGATGGTGTGATGTTGTATTTGGGTTTTGAACATTATCTATGAATCCTGAAAATGTGCACACTTTCAAATGCATACCCGTTCTGTAGCTGAGAAGTTCGAGAAGCAAATCTAAGTTTGTTTAACATGTATACTTATATAGAATTGTGAACTCTTGATATATGTTATTTGCTTCGACCCCTTGCTTTTGTGTGTTACATATCTATTCTAATATATAAAGGGGGAGCATCACTTTGGTGTCACCCATTTTGTGAAGCTGTATGGACTTTTACTAGTCCAAAAATACCCTTTCCAAATACATACAAACACTTCCTAACTGTTAGGGTAAAAAAGACATAATTGGGTACCCATGTTCATAACTGCCCCTGTTCGTAACTGCTTTTGTACGGTTTCAAATGCCAGAGAAGTGCAACCCTTCTGTACGGTTTCACCAGCACCATTGCTTCTACAATTCTACTCCAACCAGATACATTTGTGTTTGTTTTGTGATTTTGCACAAGGACCCACCGTTTTCAATAGTTTTTGTATGACTTTTGTGAGAAATTTGAGGACCCTCCCTTTTAAAATTTTTAAGGAGTAGTATTTATGTCTTGTTTTCCACTGCCATATTATTAAATTCATGACCAAAACCCAGCAAAAAACTTTGATTCTCACCTTGTATTGTTACCCCATGACGTACCAGAACCATTTGATCAGCAAAGAAGGGCTTCACAAAGCGTGGATAAACGAGAACAAAATTTGGCCAGAAGAAGATCAGTCTATAGGCAAAATAATCTAACAGGTAAAATTTGGCCAGAAGAAGAACAGTCTATAGGCAAAATTTAGCCGGAATCTATCGTGCATATTTTGTCAACATTCAATGCGTGTGCCCCGACCTCTCTAGTTTGACTTGAAAAACCATCTAAACGTTAGGAGTCTTCGGAGTTCGGACTAGCTGCTAGGGAATATGGTATCACATGTTTTGTAACAGTCTTCAACCTTGTATATTCTATTAATAGATCATCAATCTTGAATTGAAAGTTAGGAGTCTGGAATAATTTGCAATTTTGTGCTCAAAAGGCGTATGGTTTACTGGCTTTGCTCTTTTGCCTAGCCTGTGAAGTACCAAGTATCGGAATTCTTCTAAATGTTCAGCTGCCTCTCTAGATTCACCCCAAGTTTTAGCATCACCATGCCTGCCACTTTGTCTTTTCATTTTTGTGATTTGTCGATGATGGTCATGGTTTCCATAGAAAGGCTGAGTTTCTAATTTAAGTACCTTTCTGCCACTGCTGAAACAGTACCGTGGCTGCATCCAGAAATGGAAGATTGTTGTCAACAGGTCCTACCAAGGTAGAAGAACCTGTCCAAGTCGACGAAGCAGAGACAGTAGAAGTCCCACCACCTCCAACAGAAAAGGTACTCTGTTTTGATCTAACAATTCCGTGTGCTTTCTCTTTAGTAGGGCAGGCTAGAGATAAAACTGTTAAAAGAGTATTAATTGGTACCGTTTGGTTGATTCAGTTACTTGTTTTGGGTGGAAATGGATTTGTTGGTTCACATGTATGCAGAGAAGCTCTAAAGCGTGGTTTAACTGTATCTAGCCTTAGCAGGTACACCTAAAGCTGTTAACAGATTGTAATTTAGTTGCTTCAGTTTTGATTCCTATGGGATGATTGATTATAGTCATACTTTAGGTCAACGGTCAACCCCATCTATATTAGTTCGAGTACGAGTTTTGAAAACATCCAATGCTTGAGTTCAGATATTGTCATCTTCCATCTTTTCCATTTGTTTGGGGCTGAGAAATAATGCTGTTAATATGCATTATACTGGGTAAATATCGCTTGATGGTTTGGGGCTGAGAAATGATCGTTATAGGTGTCGTGGTGGTAGAAGTGCCAAAAAGACATCAAAAGGGAATGCCATGGTTACAGATTGTATTCTTGTGATCCTTGACATACTATTTTTAGCTGTAGAGTCGGTCACGGACCCTTAAGTGACTTTTCAGTTCAACATTGCTGTAAAATTGCAGTTTTTGCATTTACTTGTCAGTATTTAGAATGCGGTAGTGTACTGTATTACATGTGCGATTCATGTGTGGAACAGTAGTAACTTATTCTTACAGCTTTATTGGATCTAAAAGCAGTAGTTTTAGGGATTTTCATGGTAGCAGTTAAACCACTGTTTGAAGACCTTATTTTTTTGTCAAGCTTGTGGTGTTTTATCAAAAAAGTGCCCATTTAGAGGTAGGTGCACGACAGTATATGTATTCTTGTTGTCTTTTGTTCTTCCTATCTTTTAATAGTTCCATTACATGTGTATCAAGTGTGTGTGAAATTGGTTGCTTCCATCCTTTAAAGAAACAGAAATGACAGAGAAATATGTTGGCTGATTCTCTTTATTGTTAGGTCAGGGAGACCATCTGTGAATGAGGCTTGGGCTCACGAAGTCTTTTGGCATCAAGGTTTGAAAGGAGACTTTCATGTTATTTTGACTGCATAGATGAGGATGTGTGTAATTTTCTTTTCCTTTCTTAACAGGAGATCTTCTTCTGCCCGAGTCATTGAAGGATGCACTGAATGGAGTGACCTCTGTGGTATAAGTTTTCTTAATCAATATTTTCTGTAACCTTAGGAAATATGAGTTTAGCACAACGATATTCAGGGAAGCTGATTAGGGTTCAAAATTTTCAGATCTTCTATGCTTGTTTATAATCGAACTTATAATTAGTAAATTGTTTCAGGCAAATGCCATGGTACAGAATGGTCTCTCTTTTTCTTTTTTCTTTTCTCTTCTTACTTCAAGAAATATTGGGGTGAGTTGGCCCAAAATAAACATTTATCATTTTAATTAGTGCGACTACTTTGACACGCTTCCATTGGTGACAAGTTAACATTTTGACATGGTTATCTAAGGGACTGATTGTTTGAGGAACATGCCCTTATGTCCATATTTATGAGAAGTTGAGAAGGTAGGCTCTTTAATTCAAAAACTGTCATTGAACCCCTTTATGAATCAATGGAGTGATCAGCATCTGATTTCCACTCTGACATCCGTTTTTAGTGGAGATGTTGATCACGACAACTGCTGCTTAGAACTTCAGTATAGTTTGCAGATGTCGTCCTTTTACCTTAGCTAGCTGTTACATTGCTGAAGCCTGTTTTCTCTCTATTGAGAGACTGAATCCAAGGAATTCATCTAGATTGGATGGCCTTTGTCATTCTCTGAAGCTGTTTCGATTGCAAAGCTACTAACAGTAAAAAAAACCCCCTCCAAATTGACTGCCTTGCAACTCCTTAATGTTCACTTAAGAGTTAGTGGCGGGATGGGTATCACTTAAGTTTGAATCATCATGACTACATTGTGATGGGTTTCATCAGAATCCTTAAAATTGGAATTTTAGGAAGCGTACTGAATAATTTATGATCGATTACGCTGCTTTTTTTTTGAACTCCTTAATGTCTTGTTCTCTTTGCTTTTCAAAAAGCATTTTTCAAAAAAATTCCTTTAGATTCTCTCTAGTTATAACATTTCTCTCTCTACTTATTATCCCTACTATTTTTCAAAAAAAATTTCAAAACACAAACCAAACACAGCATAAGTTATTGTGTTCCGCTTTTGCTCAGTTTCCATTATTTGTTTTGTATTCTTACTTTTGTTGGCCCATTAATATTTGTAGATCTCATGTGTTGGAGGGTTTGGCTCAAATTCACATATGTATAAAATCAATGGAACTGCAAATATTAATGCTATTAGAGCAGCAGCTGAACAAGGTATTCCATACTCCTTTATGTTTGTTTCCTCCTTAATCCTAAATAGAACTTCGGGGAGAAAAAGAGAAAGAATGGAAAAGGGAAAAAAAGAAAGTTTTTTGGTAAAATGTAATAATGAAGTTCATGCCTGCAATGAAAGGTTGTGCAGCTATGGACTGGGAGGAAATAGAAGTATTAGCTAGTATTACTTCTGACTTTATGGAGAACTGGCTGTGATTGGCGAGTTCATTTGCAAATGTATTTGGTTGCCTTCTAGGAAAATTGGCTCTGTTTGAAAGTTGTCAGTTGACGATGCAAGAAGCATTCTAAGAGTTTTAAATTTGCAGGTGTGAAAAGATATGTTTACATCTCTGCTGCTGACTTCGGCTTGGTAAATTACCTGCTACAAGGATATTATGAGGGAAAGGTACTATTTTGCCCTGTATTCCTTTGTCTGGTACCGGAGAAAAGTTCTAATATGAAAAAGATGGAAAGATGTGCATATTTTTATTTGTGTAACCTAAATGAAAAGGTTAGTTGAAGCCAAGATGGAATCCAGTAAGGTATCCAATGTCTTTAACAAAACAAGTACGAGAAAATGGAGCAAAAATCTCTTTTTTGGAATGTTTGTTTGTATCCTTTTTTTTTTCCTTTCTGATGAAGGCTTGCACTGATGCAGAGAGCGGCTGAAACGGAACTGATGATTAGATTCCCATATGGAGGTGTGATTCTGGGCTTGTTTTAATGATTAATAAATCTTTCTTTTGCCTAGCAAAAAAAAATAAAAATAAAGAGTAGAGACTATTGTGAGATCATGATTGTTCCTAGGCCCCGTTAGATCATGGATTGTTTTTCTCATTATTTCCTTTTTCAGGTGTGATTCTGAGGCCAGGTTTTATACACGGTACTCGTCAAGTTGGGAGCATGAAGATACCTTTAGGCGCTATAGGGTCTCCGCTGGAGATGGTAATAATTTACGTGGTTTCAATTTCATTGATTTTGGAGTATAATCTTTGCGTAATTCATGCTTGAGGTGGTTTTCCCCTCCATTCAGTTTTAGATTGTGGTGCACTAATGCTAGCCCATACAAAATGAAAAGCTTATGCATGCATTATGTGGGGCACCAGAAAAATAGGCTTAATAATTCCCGGTGTGTGGAATTGGGATTGCTGGTGTATTCAGAGCACAAACTCTGTTGATTGGTGCAGCAAAGCCATTATTGAAACCGTTGATTGGTGCAGCAAAGTCAATTCAAGAACACCTTTTCCTCTAATTATTATTATTTTTTTCAATCGTCATACATCAGCGGGGGTTAGTGGGGGTTAGTGGGGGTGTTAGAGTTAGTACGGAGTCCAGAAGCTATCCATAGCTTGGGATCCCAAGGGTGTTGCTCTAGCAGGAGTCGAACCCAGGACCTCCCCCTTAGGAGAGAGATGACATACCAACTGCACTGGGCAGTGGTTGTCTTTTCCCCTAATTACTTGGCACAAGTTGTACAAACCCTTCATTTCATTCGTCTTTCTGTGTCACCTTATTCTGCCATGCTAAAGGCCATTAGCATGTTTTTTTTATAACTCAGGTGTCCGGGCTAACTTATGTGCACCTCTATCAATCGCACTGTCCACTAGCGGGGGTCCAAGTTAAAGTCAGAACAGAGCTCTGTATGGACTAGCCCCCAAAGGAGTGGATAGCACCTGACCACTAGGCCAATCGCTTGGGGTTAGGACATTAGCATGTTAGGTCACATGTTATCAGATGATTGTCACTATTCATCACATGCAACCCACCGGTATTGTGTGTGTTTTTTTTTAAATAGGAAGAAGTGGTCCTCTGCTAATAAAGATTTTTCCCCCCGAAAATATTCTCGTCTAATGCATGTGTGTCTGTCTCTAGATTTTGTCATATAAAGGTTAGCCACTTTAGCTTGATTATCCACAGGGTGATGGTAAACTTTTTAACTTGCAATACATATTGTTTACTGCAGGTTCTCAAACATGCAAAACCACTCAGCCAAATCCCACTGGTTGGCCCGTTGTTAACACCTCCGGTCAGCGTGAATTCAGTGGCAAGGGTTGCTGTAAGAGCTGCAACAGATCCTGTGTTCCCTCCTGGTATCGTCGATGTGTATGGTATACTACGACACAGCCAACAAAAGTCCATTTAGATTTGTTGACTGGTTCTTCCCGTTGTCTTTTGTTTGAATCGATATCTTTGTTCTTACTAGAGTAGTGGACTGATGCCGATCCAAAAATAAGTTAGTGTCTTTCAAATAGCTGCAAAGTAGACCAATGCAGTGGTGAGATGCAACCATCCGGGTTTTAAGGGGAGTGATTTTCGCACTCCCTTTGTTACCATCCACGCTTTTGTATTTTGCATTCATGTGAATTTAGTACATTACCCTTTCATGTGAAAATCAATTTACTTTCCAGTTTTAGTTTTCCTTTAATTAGTTCTCCCTTTGCCTAGGCAATTTGTGGGTCTGTTGGATCAATCAGAAATTGGAACTTGTGCTTTCCCTCTTGCTTTTAAGATGGAAATTGGCACTGTTCATTTTCATCTTAGGTCTTAGGTCTTAGGTCTGTTTGATTAGCAAAAGAATAGTAGAAAATTATGGAAACAGTAGAAAATGTCAACTTTTTGTATGTTTCATTAGAAAGAGGAGATGAGGGAAAATGCAAGAAACTAAAGAATCTTGTACAACTCATTAACGAATAGGCAGTTGTCTTTTTTTTTTCTAGCAAAAATCACAGGGAAGTGGTGAAGAAAATGTTAAAAAGGGTAGATTTGAAAAGTGAATGTGAGTTCGATAATACGTTGTTGTCTTTTTAAAAAGGGTAGAAGTTTTCGGTTCTACATCAATGGTAGAGGCCGTGGAGTAAACGAGGACTGCAGCTGAAGTTTAGGCTGAGAGGACTTCTGCTACCGATCATACGTATTATCAAACTCACATTCACTTTTCAAATCTACGCTTGAAAATGGTTTTGAATTTTAGTATTTTTTCTTTGTGTTTGCTACTATTTAAGAAGATCATTTTGGGTTATGCTTAATTAACTGAGAAAAACCAATTACGAAGGGACGAGGGGGGATAGTTTCTTAATGTGTTATAAAAAGCAGCAATGTCAAGGTTAATGTAAAAAAAGAAATTAGTGTTTGAGATGATTGTCTTGAGTAGAACAAATTTTCTTTGGTTCAATCTTATACATGAAAGAAATTTTCTACGTTGTTCTTTTGCTTTTTGTAGAAGTTTGTATTCTCCATAACTATGTAGTAGTTCACATTGAGTTTTTTAAATTATTTTAACTATAATTATTGCAAGAAGAAATTTGAAACGCTTGGCTGATGAGCGCCATTTGTTGTCTTAAAAAAAATCATCTCACAAAATGGGGGTTTAGGAAGAAATGGTGAAGAAAAACGTTAAAAAGGGTAGCTTTGGAAAACAAGCTAAAAACTCCATTCCATTCCCATGCTCTCAATAGTGAAACCAAACGCTTGAATAGGATTTTAACTTTTTTCCCCGGATAACATTTCTGTATTGACTAAACACTTGAATGAAATCACTCATGAATTATATTACTGGGAATGACATTCCTAGGAATAGGAATCCCATTCTCGGCTGCGTCCCTAGGAGAGGCAAAAATCTTGGTTAGTGAGGTCGAAAATTAGATCAATATGCAACTATATATGCAAGTCATTTCTTTATTTGTTAAGCCTAATATATAATCAAATTAGGAAATTTAAGGTATGGTAGATATATACTAGTAAATATTATTTTACTTTACAAATGGTCCCAAAGACATAATGTATTGGCCTCATTCATAAAGCTATCAATTCTCACTAAAAAGAGAATGTTTGAGGTTTTTGTGCATTTGAAGCAAGTTGTGGTAATGTAGAGATCTTTTGTGGGGTCAAGATAGCAAAATTTGGCTACAAACCATCAAATGCGCTTGTAAGAAATTAAAGTGAGTGGTCTCAAGTAATTACCCAATTTGTACAACAACAAAAAAGAAGAAGAGAAAATCTAGCCATAAATGTTACAATAAAATTACAAGTATTGAGAGTTAGTACGTGACTCTCATTCCAAATAAACTAGACAAATCTTGAAAGAATTCGGATGTTTTTTGAAGAGAATTATAGTTCAGTGGAGAACTATCTAGTTGATCGAAAATCGGGGCGGTTCCCGTACACAACCAATTAAACACCTAAAAAAACACCCCAAATCTCAATCTCATAGTTCCCGATCAAATTTTTATGATATGAACCGTTCAATATGTGCAGAATGTGATTTTAAGGGTGCCCACAAGAAATTAGCAAAAAATATGACCGGGAAGTGCTTGTTTTGAGAAGTTTGTAATTGAACCGTTCATCAAATCTAAGCTAAAAATTGCTCAGATCAAGCCCTTCCCGGTTTTTTTTTTTTTTTGCTGATTTTTCGCGGTACCTTTAAAATCACGTTCTGATCACATTGAGCGGCTCGGATCATTAAAATTTGATCAGGAACTATGATGTGTTTTTGTAGGTGTCTAATTAGTTGTTCAAAGAACGGCCCCGTTTTAAAATAATGTGGAATATTGTCGGAGAAAGTTCCAAAATATTTTGAACAATTGTAGAACGTGGAAGGACCTAGAGATTTCTAGAGAGTTCCATGACATTCCCAAATAATTCAAAAGATTATAGAAGACATTATATATGTACTAGGCTTATGTGGAGAGTTCTAAAATATTGTTGATGCATGAATAGTCAAAGATATTTTCTAGGAGGATTCGAGATGGAGAATGAGAGTCATTAGATGAAGATGATCCGAGCCGTCCAAGAAGGAGGTGGGAGCCTATTAAAAGGGAGCAAAGCTTAAATTTTTATGAGTATTTATGTGTAGAGAGTGTCTTTCAAAGTGCACTTAGAGTGTGGGAAGAGCAGTGTGAGGGAAACCCCATATAAGAACATTTTCACTCCTTACTTAAATCTTGTTTCAAACTCAAATTTAAGTAGAAATCACCTAAAACCCTTTCTATTCCTTACTCAAACTTATATCAAATTTGAGTTTTACAAGGCAAATTTCACACCCTTATATTTATATGACTTTGCCATTACTAAAGTTTTTACTCATATTTGTGCTTGGGTTTGAGTTTGCCATTGGAGCACACAATATCAAATGAAGTTTTTACTCAAATTTGAGTAAGGGGTGGAGATGTTCAGAAGTAATCTTTTGTATGCAAGCAAATCGTGTACAAGTGTTGGAGCCCTCGGATGATACTTTTCTATGCAAAGTCTTTCCCGCAAGCCTCGGGAACCTAGGTCTCACATGATTTAACCAGCTCCCTGCTCGGTCAATCTCCTCGTTCGATTCCCTTTGCGATGCCTTCATGGCTCGGTTCGTCACCAGTAACAAACATGGGAAGGAAATCGACTCTCTCCTCGCGCTGCGCAAATGAAGTGACGAGACGCTTCGCCATGGCGTCATTGAAAATCTCCTTCATCTCCTTTGTCCACCGGAATCGGCCCTTTGGAGCAGACGAGAAAGGCCGAGAAGCGAGAGCGAGAGCGAGAGCGAGATGGAATTTCTTCATGAGGGCCATTGAAGGTTATGGAATCTCCGCGTTGAAGACGAGTCGGGTATTAGAAAGAAAAAGAGCTGTGCTACGCTTAATTGCACGAAGCGGAAGCGGGGACGGGAGCGGGGGCGGAGGAGCGGATGATCATAGAAGTGTGGGAGCGCCGTCGGGAGCGTTTAGATGTATTTTAATGTAGTTAGATGTCAAAAAGAAATATTATTCTACCACTTAAAATGCAAAACATAAAAATATATATAGTTTTAATATGTGATTCCAGCTGTTCTCCATATCTTAGTTACACAAAATGAGGGCGGGAGCGGGAGCGGGATCAGTGGTGGAAAATTATAGGAGCTCCTCTTCCGGGATAGGGAGCATTTAAGAATAATACATGAAAATATATAATGCAGGCAAATATTATTATGCGTCAATCATGTCAATTGCAAAGATTGCCTTAGTAACTAAGTAATATTATAGTTATATTATGTAATTGACTAATTGAGCAAATTTAAGTTAATATTTTTCTAATATCTTATCATTACTTTATCTTTTATCTTGCTTGGTATCTTTTATTTTTGTTTCTTTTGGGATTTATATGCCTAAGAGGTTTTATCCTAGTTGGGAGCGGTTTCCTTCTCAACGGGAGCGAGGTTCGTGACTTGGGAGCGCGGGAGCGAGGTTCCGAGATGGATTCGCCACCCACATTGGAGGTTCCTGCAACTAAGGTGCTACGTGCACAGCAAGCTGTGCACAGACCCCTTGTCCACACATAGGTCTGCCCTTGTTCTTGTCACATAATACACCAGTACCACTGTACCAATATGTTTCATCCCCTATTTACCAACTACTGTTTTACACAAAGAGCAGACATATAATAGTTCATTCTTCTGCATACCTGGATATGTGGCCAGAAATTTGAAGATATAATAGTAGCATTCAATATATCCAGAGAAACACCATTTCCCCCCAATGCCTCCGCTCCTATGAATCAATTGACAACAGTCACTCAAAAAACTTAAGAAAATATGCTTCAGAAATAGTAAATAGCTTTGTAATGATTGCAAGTGCAAGCACTGAGGCTTCCTAGATATGGTTAAGTTACTAAAAAAGAAGCATAGTTAAAGAATACCTACTTACGACCAAGTTCAAAAATACGTTTATAAAGCAAACCTGCTTGAGATGGCTGCAGTATGGTTGCTTTTATATTCGCGTTTGTCCTTTTCGAATCAATCAGATCATTAAGCATTATTTCACACCTTTGCATGCTGCTCTCTCCAAAATGTGTCTGGAAGATAACAACACGAACTTTAGCATCAAGATGTACCAAGCTGAACCTAATAGAAAATAAAAATCCCAACCATCAACTGAATCCAGTAGACTTCTACAAAGCTAACAGAAACATTCGATTAATTTTGAATAGACTCCATACCTTGAGGAGTTCCAAAGTAC
Source organism: Rhododendron griersonianum (assembly GCA_018127125.1). Classification (NCBI taxonomy): domain Eukaryota; kingdom Viridiplantae; phylum Streptophyta; class Magnoliopsida; order Ericales; family Ericaceae; genus Rhododendron; species Rhododendron griersonianum. The sequence goes on along the minus strand of CM030797.1, from coordinate 9,436,047 downwards.
GTATTTCTACATCTATGTCATAGTCCGATTTGTTTAGCAGCTTTTTAGCTAGCATAACACGATATTCATTAACTAGCTGATCTTTTGAACCAATAATGCAAACAATCATGACAAGTATGTCAACTGTCCTTTGATTCCTGCTACCTTTCAAGGGATCAGCCTCTACAGGGCCAGGCTCCCAGCTGAAAGGTTGATTTCATTTCCAGAAAGTGTCAGATTTCAAATATAGCGTCTCCTCACTTCCAACAGTAGTTTTAAAATTTTTGCCCGAGATAAACACATGGCACATTTTTTTATACAAATGATTTGAACTCCCTCTTTTCAGCAGCAGGAGAACCCGTGGGATCCTTATTAGTCATGTTAGATTTTTCAGGATCATTTTACCACGAGGTCCAAGCAGATTTATTTGTTTTCATGCATTAATAATAATGCACACAAGAGATATTTTCATACAAGAGCGTACGAAAGGACTTGTTTAACTTTATGTGAACCATGTTACTTGTGCTTTTGGTGTCTGTTCACTTTCAATAGCATTTCTTTTAGAATTTGCATGGATTAATCATTGGTAGAACTGTTTTTGATTGTTTGGCATTGTTTTATAACATCCTTTTTTTCAGGGAGGAGCCATGGACGAGAGAGTGACGCTTTTGGTTGGACGAATGGATATTAGAACAATTCTTTATTTTAAGTAGCTAAAGGCTCCTGTGTTCTAGGTTGTCATGCTTTTTGTTGATGATAGTATACACTACTATGTACTGTTCTGCAACACATTAAGCAGCCTTTTGGGTTAAATCTGTATGCATGCTGATGATAAAACTAAGCAGACAGTTCTCCCAAGGATGAATAGGTGGTTGGATGCTTGACTCCAAAAAAAATTTGTGTACTCCTTGAAAGGAGAGAGTATTATTTAACAACCTTTGCGAACCTTCGTTTTTTTCTTGCCAGAATCTCGCGTGCTTCTCTGGAAGCAGTATAAGCTAAGCAGACTATAATCTTGTTAGATCTACGTTGATCAAGTTTGTTGATGATCCTTCTGTGGAGGTCTTATATGCACCGTAGAAATCTATTTTGTTGTCCTCAGGTTCTGATTTGTTGTTGATATCTATCAACTTTCTCAGATCGCAATGAATCACAGTTTGAAATAGTAGTAGTAGCTATGTATATTTTCTTCCGCAAACGTGTTTTGTATATGTAGCCGTCGATGTGCAATCATGTTGATTTGCACAAATGGATACACAACGAGCTGGTTCTGATCACCATTGTGCGCCCACAATCAGTCCAATGTTTGATCACCATTGCCCATTGTGTTACCACTGTGTCCTTTTCGGTGCTTGTTAATACTAGTTAACGTTCAGGGGTTTTCTTCCCTTCCTGTGGTCAGCGTATTACTAATCCAACCAAAAGAAAGTTACAAAGGCATGAGATACAACGATGGAAGGGCTAGAGCATATGGCATCATAACGAAAAATTAGCATCTCAATTAGATTTTTTTTTCTAACAGCAAAATAGCAATTTATTAGGGAAAAGATGGAAAGTTTCCAACCAAAAGTTGGAAATACAGTAAAGGGACAAAGCCCAATTCAACACCTAAGGACCAAAAATGCCCAGATAAAGCAATAAACAGCACAAACCCCAAAAGGCCTAGAAGCCCAAATAGGCAAATACAACAATAGAAGCTCAACCCAAAAGAAAATCCAAAACCTAACCTTACACTGTCGCCGCCCACCGCATTAGACAGAACCACCACCGCCGCCGCCAAAAATTCACCACCGACATCCACCAAGCCACCACAAGCCACCACAAGCCACCCACGGTAGTGAAAATCAAAACCCAGAGCAACCAAACTGCCGCGGGCACTGCACCATGCCGTTAGGCGAGTACCGGGCCGCCCAACGACGGCCACGGCGGGAGCCAATGCCGAACGCTCCATCCAAGCCCGAAAGACCCCTAGCCGTTAAGCGAAAATCAGAGAGCCCAACAGCAAACTCCAACCGGGAACCACGGGTAGACTAACGACCGAGATACCGGAGCAAGTACAGGAGGGTAGGGGGTCGGAAAAAAATAGAACATAGACGGAGAAGACGAAGGAACGAAGTCATGCCAGAGCTGGAACTGGATTGGAACCCCTAATGCGAGCCACCAAAAGGGAGGGGAGGATCGAGACGGAGGAAACCGGATTTTACCAATACCACTCACCGGCGAACGAAGTCATACCACTCACGGCACCCTAATTATTGACAATCATATGCCACGCGCTCTTGAACTCTCCACGCCATAAACCAAACTCCCCTGGAAAGACTTATATAATCATTCGAAACACACCATAAACCTCCCCAACCGCCGCATGCACCGAAACCTGCTTACCATGAAATGCAGATTGATCAAGCTGACACCAAAATAGACCACATCATGGCAATAGATTCTAAAACCGCATTATCATCCGGCACATCTTTCCACCACCTAGAAAGCCAATCCGCCACACACAAAGGATTTCCTATCGAGAAGTCAAAAACCCAAATTAGATGCTCGCCAAACTCTAGCTCCGAGCTGCATCGCATTGAAAAAACAACATTCGTAACCAAATTGCGCCGGAATAAAACCACACTAACCGGAAGAATTCTATGGACAACCTTCCACAAAATAGAGCAAACTTTTTTGGTGGCAAATTCCAGCTCCAAATCTTCTTCCACCCATCAAACCCATAACTAGAAACCAAAGGGCCAAAAGCACTAGAGTAAGCCAAAAAAATATGCAGATTTAGGCCCCGTTCCACTAAGCCTTCTTGAAAGATAAGCACTTATTTGCAATTTTCAAATTTAAAAATAATGTGTTTAAGAAAATAATTTGTCAATTTTTTTTTGCATTATTCAAAAGATCTCATCGAGATCTATTAAATAAGATCTATATTGCACAATAAATTATTTCAGTAAACCCATTATTTGTAAGCGTAAATCGCTCATCACAAGCACGCCCCCAATAACACATCAAGAAGAGACTGTCTCCTAATTAACTGACCCCAAACCACGTAAGGATTACTAGCTTTAGAGATCCATTGCTGCTTAAGAACACCAATCGATTCGCCATTTCCCAATTGCCATGCCAAAACTTTTTTTGAAAGCTCACAAATCATAATGAGCGCATTCGTTGTCTTAAAAAGAACCATCTCGAACAATTGGGGCTTAGGAAGAAATGGTGAAGAATATGTTAAAAGGGTAGCTTTGGAAAATGAGCTAAAAACTCCATTCCATTCCTATGCTCTCAATTGCATGTGAAACCAAACGCTTCAAAAGGATTTTAACTTTTTTCCCTGGATAAAATTTTTGTATTGACCAAACACTTGAATGAGATCACCCATGAAACATATTACTAGGAATGACATTCCTAAGAATAGGAATTCCATTTTCGGCCGCATCCCTGGGAGAGCAAAAAATCTTGGTTAGTGAGGATAAAAATAGAGATCAATATGCAACTATATATGCAAGTCATTTCTTTATTTGTTAAGCCTAATATATAATCAAATTAGAAAATTTAAGGTATGGTAGATATATACTAGTAAATATTATTTTACTTTACAAATGGTCCCAAAGACATAATGTATTGGCTTCATTCATAAAGCTATCAATTCTCACTAAAAAGAGAATGTTTGAGGTTTTTGTGCATTTGAAGCAAGTTGTGGTAATGTAGAGATCTTTTGTGGGGTCAAGATAGCAAAATTTGGCTACAAACCATCAAATGCGCTTGTAAGAAATTAAAGTGAGTGGTCTCAAGTAATTACCCAATTTGTACAACAAAAAAAAAGAAGAGAAAATCTAGCCATAAATGTTACAATAAAATTACAAGTATTGAGAGTTAGTACGTGACTCTCATTCCAAATAAACTAGACAAATCTAGAAAGAATTCGGATGTTTTTTGAAGAGAATTATAGTTCAGTGGAGAACTATCTAGTTGATCGAAAATCGGGGCGGTTCCGTACACAACCAATTAAACACCTAAAAAAACACCCCAAATCTCAATCTCATAGTTCCCGATCAAATTTTTATGATATGAACCGTTCAATATGTGCAGAATGTGATTTTAAGGGTGTCCACAAGAAATTAGCAAAAAATATGACCGGGAAGTGCTTGTTTTGAGAAGTTTTTAATTGAACCGTTCATCAAATCTAAGCTAAAAACTGCTCAGAACCGTTCATACATATATACACGAAAAAAAGGGTTCTTGATCCAACCACCCTACACACGTCGGATGCCATTGATTCTCGCGTAGGGCCCCTCGGTTTTTTTTTTTAGAATTTTTGGACGGCTTGGATCGGCCGTCCGGTGGCCGGAGACGGCCCTCGGTGGCCGTCGGTACGATTTCGGTGGGGAGCCGTCGGTATACATATCATTTTCACGTTCTGATCACATTGAGCGGCTCGGATCATTAAAATTTGATCAGGAACTATGATGTGTTTTTGTAGGTGTCTAATTAGTTGTTCAAAAAACCGCCCCGTTTTAAAATAATGTGGAATATTGTCGGAGAAAGTTCCAAAATATTTTGAACAATTGTAGAACGTGGAAGGACCTAGAGATTTCTAGAGAGTTCCATGACATTCCCAAATAATTCAAAAGATTATAGAAGACTCCATTATATATGTACTAGGCTTGTGTGGAGAGTTCTAAAATATTGTTGATGCATGAATAGTCAAAGATATTTTCTAGGAGGATTCGAGATGGAGAATGAGAGTCATTAGATGAAGATGATCCGAGCCGTCCAAGAAGGAGGTGGGAGCCTATTAAAAGGGAGGAAAGCTTAAATTTTTATGAGTATTTATGTGTAGAGAGTGTCTTTCAAAGTGCACTTGGAGTGTGGGAAGAGCGGTGTGAGGGAAACCCCATATAAGAACATTTTCACTCCTTATTTAAATCTTGTTTCAAACTCAAATTTAAGTAGAAATCACCTAAAACCCTTTCCATTCCTTACTCAAACTTATATCTTTACTCAAATTTAAACTTAAATTTGGTTAGACTCAAATCCTTACTCAAATTTTTGAAGGCAAATTTCACACCCTTATATTTATATGACTTTGCCATTACTGAAGTTTTTACTCATATTTGTGCTTGGGTTTGAGTTTGCCATTGGAGCACACAATATCAAATGAAGCTTTTATTCAAATTTGAGTAAGGGGTGGAGATGTTCAAAAGTAATCTTTTGTATGCAAGCAAATCGTGTACAAGTGTTGGAGCCCTCGGATGATACTTTTCTATGCAAAGTCTTTCCCGCAAGCCTCGGGAACCTAGGTCTCACATGGTTTAACCCGCTCCCTGCTCGGTCAATCTCCTCGTTCGATTCCCTTTGCGATGCCTTCATGGCTCGGTTCGTCACCAGTAGCAAACATGAGAAGGAAATCGACTCTCTCCTCGCGCTGCGCAAATGAAGTGACGAGACGCTTCGCCGTGGCTCCATATATAAGATGAAGGCAATCGCCTCCACTTATCACCAGGTTGTCCGGCTCATTGGCGCCTACGGACGTCAGGAAGACCTTTACGGAGACCAGACTGCTGCTAAAAGGTGCTATGTTAACGTTAACGTTGTCTGAAGCAGCAAACTAATCTCTTGGTATACGGGCTCAAAGGAGCACTATGGATTGATTTGATGGTCAGTGATTTTTTTTTCTTTTTTTAGATAAGTAAATAAAGAACAAATTTTCTTCTTTTTTTTTTTTGGCCACAAAAGTAGCTTCTAATCGTGATAATTTTGATACACAGGTTTTGATTACCCGGGGAGATGAACGTAGACGGGATGTGCAATTTCAGGAAGTAGTTTGGAAGATCGATCTACTAGTAAGTTGTTTGGATTTTGATGCTAATTATTTGTGGGAATTAGGAAATTAAAACCATCGAGAAAAAAATATTAATCTAGAATAGGTTGGATGTAAAAAGACGATCCAAATACTAATTGTGAAACTAGAAAATTAAAAACCATGGTTGGATGTGAAAAGACAAGCAAAATAATTTTGGAAACTTGAAAATTAAACACCATGGATATTAAAAAACATAGTTGGATGTAAAAAGACAAGCGAAATAGTTGTAGGAACTAGAAAATTAAAAACCATGCTAAACTGTTAAAAACCATGTCTGAATGTAAAAAGACGAGCAAAATAATTGTGATAATTCTACAAAATTAAAATCCATGGTTGGATGTAAAAAGATTGCAAAATAGCAGTGTTCTAAAAAACGGTCTAGGATCGGCACCTAGGTGCTAGGCGGTACCCCACTGTCGCACCTAGGGGTCTAGGCGGTTGTCTAGGCGCTTGACCGATTAATCGGTCGCTAGGCGCGATTAATAAGCTAGGCGGTCTAGGCGCTAGGCGGTCGATTAAGCGGCTCGGTGGTGTTTTACTGCACGTGATGTTTATTTTAATTTTTTTGTGTTACTTCAGTATATAAGATGTTTTTTTTTTTTGATTGCTAATAGACTAGTATAAAGTTTTTGTTGTACTTATGTTGTTATATTTGCTCTCAAAACTTTTTTTTTAATAAGATATTTGCTCTCAAAACTTGGGGAGGGGGTAGGAGAATATTTAAAAAATAGAAAATCCGCATAATGTCTAGGCGCCGATTAATCGGCCTAGGCGCTAGGCGGTACCCGGCCGCCCGACTACTGCCTATCGACTTTTAGAACCTGGCAAAATAGTTGTTTCACTTGTTTGGTTTGTTGTACAACACAATAGCAAGAGTTTACAGTCCTTGTAAAAAAGTTAGTAGAATGGAAAGGGGCCGTGGCGGGCGCATGGTTTGTGCTTAGTAGAGCCCCAGCTACATGTAGTTTCACATGGAAAATAATGTATACTATTTCACAAGTATATATTGATAATTGCTATTTTCGAGGAAGAGGAGCTGTGTGTATGCATAAGCTTCATTTTACTTTTGTACAAGTGACTAAAAAATGTTTAATAACTTGAAATTTTAAGAATTTTTCCTACATGTATATAAGAATGTAGTTCACCTGAGGGACTTGCAGGACCAATACTATATAATTTTTTTTTTTCAAATTAACATGAAAGAATATTATAATATCAAGGAATATTTGGAGTTTTGCAAGCCTGAACACCCTACACCCCCTTTATGTCCGCTCTAACAAGTAGTCTTGTGACTCCTGCACAGAATTAAACTATCGAGAGCTAAAAAGTAATAGAGCTAGAAAGTTAAAAAATACTTGTAATCTTGTGCAATGTTGTGAATTCAATTCGGTTCTGTACTGGCCTGGACGTTTTTCCAAAAAATTTACTCTACACTCCAGAAAATGTCTCCAGCTCATGTAAACCAGGACCACCAAGAGGAATTCTTCTTCTTCTTCAACTCATCTGCCAGGTCTTGCTGAATTATTAGCATTTTATCTCTTGAGTCAGCCTCCAGTTCAAGTCTATTGAGCTTATTAACTGCTGCCTCCGCGGTTGCCTCTGCTGCTATCCAATCTTTATTCTAACGTGATATAAAGTCCCAGGACATTACCACAAAAGATCCGACAGTGCATAAAGCCATACCTTAAGCCACAACACCACCTGGAAAAAAACAAAAACAAATTCCAACACGTGAAGTTCAAAAAAAAGCAAGGCTAAGGAGAAGAATATGATTTAGAATGGATAACCAACCATCCTTAGCCAGAAATGATTTTAAAGACGCTTTCCCAGTTTGAGACGCTTTCACCTTCAGCTTATAAGCTTGATAGTAGCTCGAAACTTGTGAATAACTCAGTCCATGAACCTTCATTCTCTCCCAAATTTCGCCAAATTTGGCATCTACAGAAACAGAAATACCAATCAAGACCTCTCAATGTACTGCACGGTCCAATCTGTCAATTTGGAAAAATATTTGGATCCTTTATGGGTCTACTTTCATGTAGGGTTGCCAATGAACCCATAGATCCTTTTTCCGTTAAAATACATAGGGAGGTCATAATCATCTTTGAGTACCCAATCACATAGGCTTAAGATCTGCTGTTAAAATTAGCCTTCATGTCAGTACTCGGAAATTTTGATTCAGAGATGGATTGCTAAGTCTTTGCTTTATGCAGCAGGAAACTTCATTAGAATGTTTCTTCATCATGCTTTATGTTTGAATTTTGGAAAAAAGGTGTTAGGACTCAAATGCTCCTATGAGAAGTAAAGTTTGCTCTTCCTCCCTGCATTGAGATTTTATTTAGATTTTGTTCTGTCTATTCTGGTACCAGTCTTTTGTGGCAATATACTGCACTTCCAGTTTTTGCTGCCTATAGCCTTCGAACGCTGAGGTCCATGCCCTTGTGGTTTGCTCGCATTTAGTTCATGGCATATAGGACTATGCATGCTTAAATAGAAGACTTCTATGAGTCTCCTAGTCCTATCTTGAATGTAGTGAGTCCTCTTCTTGAATGTAGTAAATGCTATTGCATAAGCTCTGAATGACATTTCCTACTAATTCCTTGCCAATCTTGGAAATGCGCGTGTTTGCAAGGATAGTTGTTTGCATTTGTTGTATTAGGGAAATCACCCTTGTTTAAATGGTGATCCATTTTGCAATCCTCAGTGTCAACATTCGAAATGGGCTCCCCAGCGAAAGGTCTTGTTCCATAGTAATCATCCCATGATCAGCCCCAACTATCAGCATATATATTCTGCCATTTCACATATGATCACAGGTTCTCTCTTTTGCCAAGAGAAGAGCTGTGCAGGAGCATTAACTTGATTTACAAATTTCAGGTAGGCTACAACATTTATTTCAGGCATTGGATTACTAAAACAAATGACAATTTGCATCTTGCAAATACAATCCTAAAATGACAAGTTGTGTAACTGGAAATTGCATTCTTCGTGATTATGTGTATTTGTAGTGACCACGTGCTGAGTTGTGTATTTTTACGAGTAAGTGGTGATAACTAAAAGTGCTGAGATATTAAATTATATACCTTGATGTATACGTGGTATTCTTGTTCTTAATATTGGAAGCAGGAAAATAAATGTGTTATTTGTATCATTAATTGATATATGCAAGTTAAGGTTGGTATATTAGTTCCAGGAGATGTATATGGGGTTAATTTAGGGCAAGTATGTATACCATACCTATGCAATTATTTGATAGGCATAAATTATATTTTTCTTTGTTTATGTTCTTGCTCTTAGGTAGAGAATTAGGAGAGCAGAATGTGATGATCGATTTTATTGGGCTATCTTAAATGGCAAACTTAAATTTATGATGTATCTGATGTGTGTGCATGAAGTGATGTATTGTTTGTTAAAGACGAATGTATGTTGTAAAATGTGAAGCAAATTTTTGTAGATGCCTCCTATGGCGATGTCTGGGAGAAACTCAAGATCCATGGGCTTACTAAGTCACAAGTGTTCAGTCATCATCAGGCATACAAGCTGAAGGTGAAAGCGTCTCCGTCTCCATCTTCGCAAGCATCTTCAAAATCAGTCAAGGATGGTTGGTTATTCAAACTAAGCACTTAATATATATTCTTCTCCTTTAGGCTTTTTTTTGAACTTCCCTTTTGGAATTTGTTTTTTTTCCCTAGGTGCTTTTTATGCATATTCTGTGCAGTTCTGCGCTTTTGCATCTTTTGGATTGATGTCCTGGGAATCTGTAATACGTCGGCAAAATGAAAGGATAGCTGCGAAGGCAGCAGTTGAGAAGCAGGTGTGGCGTGATTCGGAGGCAGTTAAGAAGGAGGAGAGGCTTGCTTCGGAGGCAGTTAAGAAGGAGGAGAGGCTTGTTAAGAAGGAGGAGAGGCTTGCTTCGGAGGCAGTTAAGAAGGAGGAGAGGCTTGGTAAGAAGGAGGAGAGGCTTGCTTCGGAGGCAGTTAAGAAGAAGAAGAGGCATGCTTCGGAGGCCAAATCAAGGGTGAAAATGCTCAGAATTCAGAAAGACCAGCTCAATAAACTTTCTGAGCTGGCTGGGGATGTTAAACTCTCTGTGCTGGCAGAGGAGGTTAAGAAGAAGAATAAGTGGTGGTCATGGTTTACATGACCACCAAAAGATTTTTGGAAAAATGTTGTCTTTGAGTACCCAATCACATAGGCTTAAGATCTGCAGTTAAAATTAGCCTTCATGTCAGTACTTGGAAATTTTGATACAGAGATGGATTGCTAAGTCTTTTTGCTTTATGCAGAAGGAAACTTCATTAGAATGTTTCTTCATTCGGTCCGGCTAATGGGTGCACTATAGCACCGCTAAACATGGAAAATTGTGTAGTTTTGTGTACTTTATTTCCTTCCATCTTGCCAGGTGTCATTAACCTTTTCTCTTTTCTGCCATTTTGAAAATGATGCACCAGACATATTTGAGAGCTGCATGTATTTGCCAAATTTACCCTTTCCTTCTCTGTGTACTTGTTTGTCATTTTTTTATTTTCATTTGCTAAGATTTTAATTTACTCCTAATCTCACCACCACGCAATACGGCAACTTTGTTTTGCTCTCTTTTTCCTATTTTTTTTTAATTCTAATCATAGCCTTCATTTGATTAAATACCAGATTATGGCCTATTTTGACTAAATAATTCTTTAGAATTATTTTTGTCTAATTTATTTTTTTATTTTTTAGTTTCGAGTTAATGTTTTTGTAAATTATTAATTCTTCTCGACAAAATATATCTAAAAAGAAAAAAAATCAGGGTCCCCGCGAAAAATCAACTCAATCCGATACTTTTTTTTTTTGTTTGGTCCCGGAAAGAAGAATCCAATACTGAGGGTGAATTCTCCTAAACTTATCTTAGAATATGTTGTTTTGTCATTATTTGAATTTTTTTTCGCATTTGTTAATTTTGCAACAAACTTTTATGAATTATTGATTTGTTTCGACGAGAGGAATCAGAAAATAAGTCAACTTATTTCACTTATTTTGCTAAAAAATGATTATTTCTCAAATAGTTGGGTAAAAGTAAATTTTTTTTTACTTTTCCTATTTCTCTTGTCGAGACGAATTAATAATCCACAAAAGATGGGCCCAAAACTAACAAATGCCAAAAAAAATCAAATAAGGACAAAACAACTTATAATTTTTTTTCCTAAGTTTAGGAGAACTCACCCTTATAAGTGCTTGATTAAAAATTATTTAATTTTTCATTCAGATTTCAGAATAATGAAAGGTTAGATGATTGAATCGAGCACCTATAGGTAACAGATTAAGATAATTTTTAGCGGGGCCTCTTGAAAAAATGTTTTAAATTTAATGAACGATTCGAATCATTTTTGTGGAACCCTGAAACCCGTAGTGGGCCCCACGTCGCGATCAGTGCACTATTTATCTGTGCAAGAGTGCTACACACACAACCAATCTCTATCGATCCATTGCTGTAATAAATGGCCAGGATTTGTCCAAACTCTTCCTCGGAAAAGTTAAACTTTTTCTTGGAAGAATTTTTTTAAAATCTAGACCGTTCAAATACATCTGGACAGTCAAAATTAGGTGCACAACCAATATAACAGTTGTGCACATAACATTTTTGTTATCTGTGTGGGTATTATTTCTGAAAGAAAATAGACAGCGAAGGCGCCGAAATGGAGAAAAAGGACCTGCCAGTTGTTTAATGGTAATTTTGTTAATACTAAGAAAACTAAGGACATATTAGTAAAATACTATTAAAGTGCTTTGTGTGATGTGATCGATCAGTCCTTTGCATCTGTAAGAATCTAAAGCTGCCTAAAGAGGGCCCACATAAGAGGTGCAACATTGCACCGGTTAGCATTTGCCGCCTTCTATTTATCATGCATAAGCTCTGAATGACATTTCCTACTAATTCCTCACCAATCTTGGAAATGCACGCGTTTGCAAGGATAGTTGCTTGCATTTGTTGTATTAGGGAAATCACCCTTGTTTAAATGGTGATCCATTTTGCAATCCTCAGTGTCAACATTCGAAATGGGCTCCCCAGCGAAAGGTCTTGTTCCATAGTAATCATCCCATGATCAGCCCCAACTATCAGCATATATACAATGTTCTAAGAATGGCGCTTGGCGCTAGTAGGGCGGAGACCCACCTCCAAGCGCCAAGCCGCCTAGGCAGCGCCAAGCAATTTGTCAGTTTTTTTTTTTTAACAAACCATTATCCAATCAAACTATATTCCATGTATCCATAATGCAAGTTCAAAGTTCTACATAACCATAATGCAAAGTCAACACCAGTCAGCAGTCAACACTCAACAACAGTCATGGAAGAAATAGACAAGAGAGAGAAAAACCCAAACTGGTCGTGGACCCATCTGGTCCTCCTGGACTGTCGGGAAAAAAAAAACAGACGAGAGAGAGAGAAACAGGACGATCGAGACGAGAAAGAGAGAGCGAGAGAGACGAGAAAGAGAGAGCGAGAGACACACATACCGGCGAGTCGGCGACCACCGACCGACGCCGATGATGGACGATGGAAGATCGACGACCAGATGATGGAATGAGTCACCTGGAGTTTGATCGGACTGGCTAGGGCTTTGATCGACCGAAGTGAGCTGTGAGTGGGTGTGGGATGAAAACGTAATTATGTAATTGTATATATACATATATACATATATATATGTGTGTGTGTGTGATTTTGTCAAAATTACATAAGAAGCCCTTTTAGTTTTATTCTATACATTTAAGGCCGCCCAAGGCCTCTCCCGCCAAGGCCGCCAATCCCGCCTAGCCTACCAAGGCGGCCGCCAAACACCGCCAAACCTCCCTGGGCGCCAAATCAAACGCCAAGGGGCATTGGCGTGGCGGCGGGGTACCTCCAAGCTCCGAGACCGCCATTTAGAACACTACTGATATATATTATGCCATTTCACATATGATCACAGGTTCTCTCTTTTGCCAAGAGAAGAGCTATGCAGGAGCATTAACTTGATTTACAAATTTCAGGTAGGCTACAACATTTATTTCAGGCATTGGATTACTACAACAAATGACAATTTGCATCTTGCAAATACAATCCTAAAATGAACTACGTAGCCAAAATTAAACTGTCCAATCTTAGTCGTAAACTGCCTACGCGTCTCTTTACCAACTGCAAGTTTACTATTTCTAAAGCTTCTACTTTGCGTGCTTATTCAGGCATCTACATGTGACCGAGTAGAGTTACATAAACGTACAGTATAATAGGCTATGGAGGTAATACCAAAATCGTTCATTATAAAACCACGCGGTGCTCCATGTGAAATTCCAACTAAGAAGAGGCCTCAAAGAACCTGTTGTTCACACCAGCTCTATACATATGTAATTCGGATTCAGATGCTATTCTCAAATTTATCAGTATTTGCAGACACGAATAGAACATCGCCCTCCCCAACTACATCTTCAAGTCGAGCCAGGGAGGCACCCTTTCCCTGCCTCTCTGGGTGTGGAAATGTTTCTTGGTATACCGTAAAATATGTAAGTGTAAACATCCTTTTATATAAATTGGGGTAGTTTTGCAATTTCAATCTTTTGGTTTGGTTTGGTTCGGGTATACCCGTAACTAGTGCGAACTCAGACGGTTATTCCTACTCTCCACCCCACCCGTTACCACGGGGAAGATGTTAGTGAAGAAGTGTGGGTTAATGTAGCAGTGGAAGGTGGTGGGGATATGGAGAGGTAATGGTGGTTGCGCGGCGGTGGTAGCAAAACAGAGTAAACTTGGGGAAAATATGCTATGAGCAACAACCATGGCAAAGCAATGGCGGAAAATGTTATGGATTTTACGCAATCCTACAACGCCCCTACGGATCTTGGAACAATGGATCACAGAATAAAGCAAACAAATACGTGCGTAATGAAAACTGGAAAAGAAAACAAGACACAAGATATACGTGGAAAAACCTCAACGTGAGGAAAAAACCACGGGAGCCACACCAGTCCACTATGAAATCAATCCAAGAGTACAAGTCTTCTCACAATCTCTCTGAGATGTGTTTTCTCTCGCCTCTCTCTTTTTCACGCTCAGAAAAAGTGATTACAATTACCCTAACACGCACAGCCGCGCACAAAACCCTAAATACAATTTAAGGCCCGAAGGCTCTCGGTAGCGCTATAGCCATTTTGCTATAGCGCTAGACCACGCGGTAGCGCTACACCCAAAATGGTGTAGCGCTAGGGAAGCCTCTGGAATGCTTTGGTTTTCTACACCCCAACAATCTCCCACTTGAAGATAACCTGAAGCATCCGCAAACAATCAACAGCAAACCCAAATAATCTCAATCAAACATGGACGTAGTCATCTGACCCCTCTTGGTGTGGCTCCAGGCCCATCATCTCTTCAAGCATGAAGGCCAACTGAAGTCGAACACAACTTCAGTTTCTGAACAGTAACAGACTTGGTCAACATATCTACCGGATTTCGTTCCCCCAAAATCTTCTCTAGCAACAAATCCCCATCTTCCAAAAGCGAGCGAATAAAATGATACCTCAAATCAATGTGCTTCGTCCTGGCATGGAACACTGGATTTTTGGCAAGGTGTATAGCACTCTGGCTGTCACTGAAAAGAACGCAGTTCTCTTGCTTCAAACCTATCTCCTCCAAGAAGCCCTTTATCCAAACCATCTCCTTTGCAGCCTCAGTCACGGCCACATACTCAGCTTCTGTAGTAGATAATGTCACTAATTTCTGCAGACGTGAGACCCAGCTCACCGCTGTTGAACCCATAGTATAGATATATCCTGTGGTACTTCGCCGCGTATCCTGATCACCGGCAAAGTCTGCATCCACATATCCCTGCACTGTCAATTTCCCTCTCCCAAAACAAAGTGGCAAATCAGTGGTACCTTTCAAATATCGCATAATCCACTTTACTGCTTCCCAATGCTGTTTCCCCGGATTGCTAGCAAACCTGCTTACAACTCCCACTGCATGGGCAATGTCTGGTCTCGTGTTCACCATCGCATACATCAGGCTACCCACGGCCGAGGTATACGGAACCTTGGCCATGTACTCTCTCTCTGCATCTGTCTTGGGTGATTGCCCCTGAGAAAGTTTGAAATGACTTCCCAAGGGTGTGCCAACTGCCTTGGCACCCTGCATATTGAACCTCTCCAGAACACGCTCAATATACTCAGCTTGACTCAACCGTAAGGTTCCCTGAGCCTTATCTCTGCTGATTCTCATCCCAAGTATCTGCTTAGCTGCACCCAGATCTTTCATAGCAAACTCTGTTGCCAACTGCTGCTTCAATTTGTTGATCTCCCTAACACAGGAACCTGCTACAAGCATATCATCTACGTAGAGCAATAAAATGATGTAGCTAGACTCAAACCTCTTGAAGTAACAACAGTGATCCCCATTGCACCTTGTGTAGCCACTGCGCTGCATGAAACCGTCAAACCTTCTGTACCACTGTCTGGGAGCCTGTTTCAAACCATACAGACTCTTCCTAAGCCTGCACACCATCTCTTCCTTGTCTTTCACAATGAAGCCAACAGGCTGCTTCATGTAGATTTCTTCATCCAAGTCTCCGTGAAGAAAAGCAGTTTTAACATCTAACTGCTCAAGGTGGAGATTTTCAGCAGCAACCATACTCAGCACCACTCTGATAGTGGCCATCTTCACAACGGGTGAAAATATCTCTGTATAATCAATCCCCTCCTTCTGTTGGAAGCCTTTTACAACCAATCTTGCCTTGTACCTTTTCTTGCCATCACTCTCCTGCTTAAGCCGAAAAACCCATTTGTTCTGCAAGGCTTTCTTTCCTGCGGGAAGCTGAGTTAACTGCCAAGTACCGTTGGAATAAAGAGAATCCATCTCTTCCTGCATCGCAGTCTTCCACTTTGCTGACTCAGAAACCTGCATAGCCTCATCATAGCATTCTGGTTCTCCACTGTCCGTCAAAAGCAAGTAATCAAGCGAAGAAATATATTTCGGATTCGGCTTGTGTACTCTGGTTGTTCTCCTCAACTCTCTGACCGCTGAACTAGTCCCTGTCTCTGGAGCTGCCTCATCTGAAACTGTCCCCTCTGAAACTGTCTCATCTAAAACTCTCTCCTCTGCCCGACTAGACCCCTGTTCAACCCCCCTGTCACCTGGAAGATCCTCCAACCCAAAATACTCGGATGTATCTCCATCCGAAGTGGTACTCCCACTGCTCAGTTTGCTGTCCCTGTCTTTGTACATCACCTTCTCATCAAACACAACATCTCTGCTTCTGATTATCTTCCGGTTCTTGTTATCCCAAAAACGATAACCAAACTCATCTCCGCCGTATCCAATAAAGGTGCACTTCTGTGACTTAGCATCAAGTTTATCCCTGTCTTTGTCGCTAATATGCACATAGGAAACACAACCGAAAACACGTAAGTGTGAGAGATTTACCTCTTTACCACTCCAAACCTCCTCTGGTATGCCAAAATTCAACGGAACTGATGGCCCAAGATTGATCAAATGTGCTGCTGTGCTAACTGCATCTGCCCAAAACATCTTGGGCAACCCTGCGTGTATCCGCATGCTCCTAGCACGCTCAGTCAAAGTCCTGTTCATCTTTTCTGCAATGCCATTGTGCTGCGGAGTCCCTGGAGGTGTCCTCTCTAAACGAATCCCGGATAGAGCGCAGGCTTTCTTGAACTCCCCCAACTCATACTCTCCGCCGTTGTCGGACCTCAACCTCTTCACCTTCAAATCTGTTTCATTCTCAACCATGGCCTTCCACTTCTTGAAGACTTCAAAGACCTCTGACTTGTGCTTCATGAAGTATACCCATACCTTCCTCGAGTGATCGTCGACAAAGGTAACATAGTAATAAGAACCGCCAAGAGAAGACACTGTAGCTGGGCCCCACACATCTGTATGGACAAGCTCTAGCTTCTGAGCCCTGGGAGGCCTGCCGCCTTTCTGAAAGCTAACCCGTTTCTGTTTCCCGAAGATACAATCTTCACACATGTCAATATCCACTGACCCTAAACCCGGTAGCTTCCCTTTTGACTGCATAACCTTCATTCCCTTCTCACTCATATGCCCCAATCTATAGTGCCACAGATTTGAACTCTCCTTGCTGTCTATAACTGCAAGTATGTCGCTACCATGTGAAGTCAAGTAAAGCGTACCAACTTTCTTACCTTTAGCCGTCACCATGGTACCATTGGAGACTTTCCACATGTCCCCTGTGAATGTCGATGTATAACCTGCTGCTGCAAGCTGTCCAACCGAAATAAGATTCCTCTTCAACTTCGGAACGTGCCTGACATCTTTCAGACACCATTTGAACCCATGCGTTGCAATCTGAACATCCCCTTTTCCCACAATACTGCAAGGCTCGTCGTCCCCCAAGTATACTTTCCCAAAGTCCCCTGCTACATAGTTCTGCAGAACCTCCCTGTTAGCAGTGGCGTGGAATGAGGCACCCGAATCAATCACCCAAGATTCAGTGTCGCTGTTCATGGAAAGAATAATTGCATCGTGCACAACGTGAGCCTCCTGCCCACCGTTATTCTTTTTCGATGCTTTGCAAGTTTGTGACATATGGCCTGTCTGACCACAATTCCAACATTCACCTTTAATGGGCCGAACCTGAGATCTATCTTTATTTCCCTTGCCCTTGCCCTTCGATTTCGACCTGTTCCTGTTCTGATTCTGACCACCTTTGGTTTGGCTTCTGCCCCTCTGCTCAAAACTTAGAGCTGAACCTGAACTACCTGAACCATCGATCGAACCCCTTCTGACCTCCTCAGTCAGAATCAAACTAACAACCTCACTCAGTTTCAACTTTTCTTTCCCTGCCGAATTACTGACTGCAGTAACAGTACCCTGCCAGCTCTCTGGCAACTGAGACAGTATTAACAAGGCTTGAACCTCATCATCAAACTTGATTTCGACAGACATAAGTTGATCAACTATCGTATTGAACTCACTGAGATGTGACATAAAGGAAACCCCTTCAGCCATAGACAGATTGAAAAGTTTTTTCATGAGATGTACCTTATTCGCAGCAGACGGTTGCTCGTACATCTTTTTCAGCACTCCCACAAGACCCTCCGTCGTTTTCTCCTTCAAGATGTTGTGGGTGACTGACTTTGAAAGGGACAGGCGAACAACCCCTAACGCCTTCCTGTCCAGGACGTCCCAATCCTCGTTGCTCTCATCTTTCTTCTTCCCCTTTTCTTTACCCAGCAGCGGCCGGTAAAGATCTTTCTGATACAGATAGTCCTCTATCTGCGTTTTCCAGAACGCGAAGTCTGACCAGTCAAACTTCTCCATCCTCTGCTTGCCTTCTTCAGAACCCATAGCTCCCACTGAACTCTGGCCTGCCCGAACGAGATTAAACCCTAACCTGTCGAACAAAACCTACCGCAACCGCGGCTCTGATACCAGTTGTTATGGATTTTACGCAATCCTACAACGCCCCTACGGATCTTGGAACAATGGATCATAGAATAAAGCAAACAAATACGTGCGTAATAAAAACTGGAAAAGAAAACAAGACACAAGATATACGTGGAAAAACCTCAACGTGAGGAAAAAACCACGGGAGCCACACCAGTCCACTATGAAATCAATCCAAGAGTACAAGTCTTCTCACAATCTCTCTGAGATGTGTTTTCTCTCGCCTCTCTCTTTTTCACGCTCAGAAAAAGTGATTACAATTACCCTAACACGCACAGCCGCGCACAAAACCCTAAATACAATTTAAGGCCCGAAGGCTCTCGGTAGCGCTATAGCCATTTTGCTATAGCGCTAGACCACGCGGTAGCGCTACACCCAAAATGGTGTAGCGCTAGGGAAGCCTCTGGAATGCTTTGGTTTTCTACACCCCAACAGAAAAGTACTTAGAACTAGTCACAACATACATAAGCGGATCACATGGTGTAAACATGAACAAAAGATGAGAATATGGTAACACCAAGGGTTCACCAATCTCTATTATAAAACAGAAGGATGTGGAGACAAGTTGTTGGAACGGCTTAGATTCATTTGATCTAAAGGCTGTAGTGCATCCTCCCACTTCCCGGTTAAGTGCCCATGGTTTTTACTTAAATCACACAACTGTCATCCATTTCTAACCGGGATGCGTAATGCCGTAGGCACAAGCTAGCACTAGTTCTAAATAAAATTCCAGGGATCATGACCAAGGAGCCCTCCACAAACCTCAAAAACGACAACCAGTCTCATTTGTGCAGATACAGTTGAAAACAATACATAGGCAATTCAAATGCCCTCCAACAAAGAAGACAAAAACCTGGTAAACAAGTATAGGTAAACGTAAAACAACTAAGTTGGCTTCCGCATGTTACGCCCTGCACGAATCACTTCATCCACCAAAAGCAACTGCGATGCGATCACAGGCCTGTGGAAGTGTCAAAACTATGAGATACATAACCAGAGAAAAGAAAACGCACAGAAAGCAAAAATTGGGTATGAACATGTGGTCTGATGGAAAAAACCACAAGAGGCTAGCAATGTCGGAATGCACAAATGCAAATGAATGATCGTGTCATGATATGCTTGTACAACACGAGGAAGAAATGATTTACGAAGTACCCTGAGTTTATGATTTGGCGCTTGACCGAGTAGTTGTCGAAAATACCCTCCATTTGAGGGTCAATAGGTTCTCCCGTGTGTTGGTTTAATCCCACAATATTTCCTC
Source organism: Rhododendron griersonianum (assembly GCA_018127125.1). Classification (NCBI taxonomy): domain Eukaryota; kingdom Viridiplantae; phylum Streptophyta; class Magnoliopsida; order Ericales; family Ericaceae; genus Rhododendron; species Rhododendron griersonianum. The sequence goes on along the minus strand of CM030797.1, from coordinate 9,416,518 downwards.
CATTTGAAAATTGACGGGAAAGTTAATTTTTTCGTCTTTATTCAAAATAAATTGGATTTCGACAAAAAAATTTTACTTTTTAGATTCCTCTTATCATAACGAAGCAATAATCCCCAAAAAATTGACAATAAGCCACAAATTGCCAAAAAAAATTTAAATAAGGACAAAAAAAATTTGGCGAGAAAGCCAAATGGCTTTTTTAGAAAAACAACCATTAATTGGGTTAGGGGCTAGTGCAATCTTTGATCTGGATTGGAAGAGGAACTGAAGACTGGACTAAATCTGTAATTGTATATATAGGCTTTTGTAAATTTACATATTAAGCCCTTTGATTTTAATACAACACATTTTGGCCCGCAAAGGCCGCCAAGTCTGCCGCCAAAGTACGCCAAGACTCCCAGACCGCCAATTCAAACGCCCAGGGGTATAGTTGGGGCAGCACTGGCTAGGAGGCCCGCCTTGGCCGACATTTAGAACACCGACTAAGACGCACCACTTGGTTATATCCTAGTGGTATCATGTTAGGCTTTCCACTTGGTTATTTCCTCGTGTTAGCATGTAATGCTTTGGGCCGTAGAGTAGATGCATTGTGATTCATGTTCTGTTGTTCCCACTGAAGAATTTTGCTTAGTTAATTCAGGTCCTTGCTTCATTTCTGTCTCTCTCTTTCTTTCTCTTTTATTTTATTTTTTTGCCGGATTTTGAACAAATCACTAGCTGTGTTATTGAGATGAAAATAACTATTGATGTTTCATTCCCAGAGACCCAAAGGCATACTTGGAGAGGAAAGTATCATTTCTGGCAGATAATTTGGCAAGGGTTCAAATTAAGCAAGAAATGTTGCGAAAATGGCACGAGAAGGCCTGATAGAAGGGGAGGAACAGGTCAGCAGTTTTGTTGTTCTTTTAATACAAATAAATCTACTTGTTAAGGAATTGCGTTTAAATCATAATGCATCATTACTAAGTAACATGGTTCACAACAGCAGTTTGGCTCAATGCGTCTAAGTCCATGCCATGGGATTCACTTGTTATGATCCTATATCCGAGCATATGATCTTGATCTCAATTAATGTTTAGTATGGCCTGGCTTGTCACCGTTAGTACTTAGTAGTGAAGTTAATAGTTGTGGTTTGTGTCAAATTGGGGTTTGCAACCTGATATCGCCAAGCTTTGGGGTCGAAGCTCGTTAGACAAGTTTGTGGTTGTATATCGAGCTTTAGATATGCAAACGATCACTATGAGCACGTAAAAAGTCGTACTATGGCGTTAGTTTTCTTGTATTGGTGAAGAGAATTGCAGATTGACAGTGTAAGGTGGTGCTGAATTCTAGACATTGGTTTTGTGCTTCTGCAAACAAAAACTGTCTGGGTTTTGTGTAGAGTTGCACTCATAGTAGACCCAGGGTGAGCTGTGTGTCACGCAATTTAAATCTAGATCGTTGGGAGATTTCAGGGTTCCTGAGAGATTAATACTTTTCAATCATGGTTTTGTTCCTTTTAGCTAACCCCAAGTGATTGGGACATAAGGGTCGGTTTAGTTTGGTTTGGTTCCTTTTGTTGTAAAATCCTGCTTAAATTAATCAACTTTGGAGTAAGATTAGTCGGTTACTCTAAACATAGACTAGTTATGAAGCTATTGGATCCTTTCTTATAGGACGTAGCTCGTCATGAAAATCGAAATTAGTTTTTGTAAAGTTTCCATTTGCTTAAAGACGTATATAGTTACCACTTATAAAAAAAATGAAGATGAATATAATTACCATCTTACAGGCCTTATACCAGCTGGAGTCGATACAAGAGAGCACAATTTGTCGATTAGTTTGGTTTTACTTTTACCGCTTTCCCCAAGTTGTTTGTACCTAATTGTGCTCGTCGTTGTGGTCATACATCCCGAAAGTTCTCTTTTGGCATATGGCCTCCTTGCATGTCTTGTTATTAGGAAGTTAGTAGTTTCGTTTTATTTGTTACATTTCTGAAAGTAACTTTGTAATATTTGCTAGATTTATCTTGTATTTATATATCTATTTGTCGGATTTGTAGATGCTCTCTACAAGCATCTAAAAGTTCTTTCATCCTAGTTACGTGGGTAGTATTATACGTGTGGAAAACTAAGTTCTTTTCGGGGCAATGGTGTTGAGTAGTTCACACATGGGGTCAGCTAACCAGACTTCCAGAACTGAAGCTGCTGCTAAAACTAAAATTTGGTGAAAACTGGGAATGGCTTGCAAATACCAGATTGTAGGTTGAATGATAGAGCGGCGGTTCCTTGAGATATATAGGTGGTGTAGTGGGTGGGGACACTCAGTTTGAACAGAGGTCCATAAGAATGGGATCTTCAACTTAAAAAAGGAAAATCGTGCAGAGATCTAGTGCTTTATCAGCAATTCTTGATGACCTACATTGGGCAAAAAATTTCATTGCTTTTAGAACAATGTTCCTCCTTGCTTAAGTGTGTGGATTGGGCACTAAATTCATTATTTTGTCCATGTTATATTCCGTCTTGGTATTCTCTTTCTTCTCTTCAAATCCTTTGTACCCAGAAGTATATGTACTGGTGTTTCAGTGCATTTTTCGGCCATTGTAAATCTTGAATGATGTAAATGGTTTTTACTTAATTCAATTGCCCGAGATAAACATATTGCACATTTTTTGATACAAATGATTTGAACTCTCTTTTCAACAGCTGGAGAACCCGTGGGGGATCCTTATTAGTCATGCTAGATTTTTCAGGACCATTTTACCATGAGGTCCAAGCAGATTTATTTGTTTTCTCGCATTAATAATAATGCATATAGCGATATTTTCATACAAGAGCGTATGAAAGGACTCTTTTAACTTTATGTGAACCATGTTAATTGTGCTTTTGGTGTCTGTTCACTTTCAATAGCATTTGTTTAGAATTTGCATGGATTAATCACAGGTAGAACTGATTTTGATTGTTTGGCATTGTTTAACATCCTTGTTTTCAGGGAGGAGCCATGGGCAACAGAGTGATGCTTTTGGTTGGACGAATGGATATTAGAACAGTTCTTTATTTTAAGTAGCTAAAGACTCCTGTGTTCTAGGTTGTCATGCTTTTTGTTGATGATAATATACTACTATGTACTGTTCTGTAACACATTAAGCAGCCTTTTTGGTTAAATCTAGCAGACAGTTCTCCCAAGGATGAATACGTGGTTGGATGCTTGGCTCCGAAAAAAGTTTGTATAGTCCTTGAAAGGAGAGAGTATTATTTAACAACCTTGGTGAACCTTTGTTTTTTCTTGCCAGAATCTCGCGTGCTTCTCTGGAAGCAGTCTAAGCTAAGCAGACTATAGTCTTGTTAGATCTACGTTGATCAAGTTTGTTGATGATCCTTCTGTGGGAGTCTTGTATGCGCAGTAGAACTCTATTCTGTTGTGCTCAGGTTCTGATTTGTTGTTGATATCTATTAACTTTCTCAGATCGCAATGAATCACAGTTTTAAATAGTAGTAGTTATGTATTTTTTCTTCCGGAATGTTTTGTAGATTTAGCCGTCGATGTGCAATCATGTTGATTTTCACAAATGGATACACAATGAGCTGGTTCTGATCACCGCTGTGCACCCACAACAGTCCAATGTTTTACAACCTGGAGGATAGTTACTGGAGGGGAGAGGGAGGATGCGAGGAAACAATCCTTTTTTGCGTTAAAACTTTATATGAATTAAGGCTTATGACAGGATTAACTGTGGTTGAGATGGGTTTTAGTGCTAAATGGGTACAGTACATTGCCCATTGTGTTACCACTGTGTCCTTTTCGGTACTTGTTAATACTAGTCAACGTTGAGGGGTTTTCTTCCCTTCCTGTTGTCTTTTCATTCTTGTGTTGCAAGCCCTACCCTCATCCTTTGCTGCATTTGCCTCATTGGGTGTGTTTGTAAGGGGATATCTATGAGGCCACCTATCTCCCTCCCATCTCCTCTTTGCAGATGATTGTTTCGTATTCTCTCTTTTGTGGTACACTGGTACTCAATACCTATTGTCATCAAGCGGGCCAATTGAATAATAAGGTCAGTTTCCTGTATACGATCCTTCTACTATTTGTGGTATCACAGCCAGTAATGGCGTAAATATATTGTTAGTGCAAATATAAGTTATTTCTACATGATGGAGCCTTTCTGAATAAAACTTAACAAGAAAAATTTAAATGTAAGATAATATTATGGGTAGTGGGACGTCACTAAAGTTGCGTTCGGATTTGTCCGGCCATGAGGACCCGGTTAGGGTAATTTGGCCTTGCTCCGGTAAACCGTTGACAGACGTGCTATTTATAATGTTATCTTCCGTTTAAAAAAAGAAGAAGGCAAAATCATGAAAAAATAATTTATATGAACACTAACACAATCATCTCAAAAATGAGAAGATTATTTAGATCTAATAATGATAGAATTAAGAATTCCGAACTAGTGCAATATGCCAATGTGCAAGAACAATTAAATCACTGGACAATTCGTCCAGTTCGTCCATCAACAATTTATGGATGTGGTACATTTGAATTTAGAAGTACCTTGGCAATTAAAACCAAGGAAAAAACAGAGAGCATAGTGCTCAATGATAAGATAATTAATCTTATGGAAAGAAATGATCTTCTTGCTCATATGCGAAATTATAATTATATTCATATTGGTTTAGTGCAAATTGCTCTTAAACCATTAACTTTGTTAGGAATGGATACCTGTCTACAAGTAACTTTGAGAGATGGCAGGTGTAATAATTGGAGATCCTCAATAATGGGGGCTATAGAGACCAGTCTATGTCATGGTCCTGTTTATTTTAATGCTTACCCTAATCTTACCCTATCTTTAACAGATAGAAATATTGGTGAAGTCCTAAATTGTAGGATTCAAACTAGAGGTTACGACTATTTGCCAGGATCTGAGGTAATAGCCGTAGTCTATAGAGTTTACTATAAAGTTATGAATAATGTTAATCCTAGGGTTCGTCAATTAGGATCCCCTGACCAAACTGTCTTAATAGAGACTAATATGCTGACATCTAATATTGCAACAAATAGATTAATTAATTGGGAGGAAATTACATTTCCTGAAAATTGGACTATTACTAATGCTGTCCCTCCTAGACCAATAATTAATCAGATTGAACAAATAGTTCAGAATAATGAAGGAACTGTCTCCCTAAATTTTAGAAATTCCCAATCAGGAAGATTTCTACGAAGTAGCAGTTCCAGAAGTAGTAGTTTTTCTACTACTCAAATACCATATAGAGTGAGTGTTCCTCCTACAAGTAGACACTCAACTTCTGAAATTCCAGAATCAATGAACCCAAGTCCTGTGGATATTAATTTAGCAGGTATAAGAATATCTCAAAATCAAATCCCTCATGGAGTTTACAATGTTCCTCAACACACAGTAGAATCACCTACTGCCAGTGAAATGAATTTTTCTATTAATGACAATAATAGGATCTGAAGTCAAACAAGAAATAAATCAGGAATTTTACCAACCTAAATATAAAGAATTTAGGGACTGGTATTTCTCAAAATATAGTGAGAATCAACTACAAAACTTCAAAAGGGAATTCTATGAGTGGCTTGAGTATTCAAAAAAAATAATCCCTTTTTACCCTATGGTTTTATGGAAAATATTTCACTGAGTTTGATAAATCCATAAATGTTATACAAGATTATCATATAAATTGGAAAAGTTCTATGGCTGGAACTGTAATTAGGGCAGTTCATCCTCCTACTATTCCTTTGACTTTAGAAGGAAGTTCAGAATCTGAACCTTCTCTTGAAACGGTAGCGTTTATTAAACCAACAAACGCAGATATGAATGGAAAATTGCATAATCAAAATAATTATACCAATCTCCACCTTAGTACCATTGGAGAACAAGTAGTTCGAATAGAAGAACAAGTAACCCAATTAAGGGAAGATATTAAGAATCCTCAATCAAGAGAAAAAGATGAAGAGAAAATTTCTCCTTCTAATATTAGGCCTCCTATCTCAATATCAGGATTCAATTTAGCCAATCCTAATAAAAATTCGGATTTAGTAAAAGAATTACAAAAAAGACTAAAAGGTCTTTCTATTAATGTTATTTCTGAAGAATTAGATTTAGACATGAATAGTCAAGAAATTTTGGAATTTGAAAATTCCTTTCTTCAGAATGATACTATTAATAAAATCCAATATCCATCCCAGAGACTTCCTTATGCGGGAACTGATAGGTATTACTACCCTAGACCTAGTCCTCAAGACATGCTCTATGAGAAAGCTGGTTTCCAAAGACAAATGTCTTATAGTGGAAGAACCATCTATGAATGGAACATAGATGGCATGACAGAATATCAGATTTTTGGAGTTGTACATCAAATGATGATGTATAGCACAATTTGTGCCCAAAATAGAAATAGTGATAGAGATATAGCTGGATGGATAACAGCTGGTTTCACTGGTATGATTAAAGGTTGGTGCACGTGGGACAATATCCTTAATCCCACTCAGCGTTGAGAAATTCTAAGTGCAGTAAAAAAAGAGAATAATGAACAAAAACAGGATGCTGTGTACACTTTAGTGCAAGCAATAATCCTCCACTTTGTTAGTCACTGGGATAACCAAAGAGAAAGAAGTAGAGAGCTACTTCAAAATCTGAAATGCCCAACGTTAACTCATTTTCGTTGGTACAAAGATGTATTCCTAGCAAAAGTTATGCAAAGAAATGATGCTAATAGTGAGCATTGGAAGTCAAAATTTGTTGATGGTTTACCTCATTTCTTTGCAGAGAAAATTAGGAAAAAATTAAGAGACCAAAATAATGGTACAACAATCATTTATGACAACTACACTTATGGTCAATTAATATCCATAATAATCCAGGAAGGATTAACTTTGTGTAACGACATAAAATTACACAACCAGTTGAAGAAGCAACACCTAACTGGTAAACAAGAATTAGGTCAATTTTGTGACCAATTTGGTTATGATATGACTAAATATCCAAAACCGACTACTAAGAAAAGTAGTAATAAAACTACTAGAAAAAAATTCCAAAAGAAAGTCTTATAACAATAAGAAGAATAAGACTGAGCAATCTGGCTCAAAAGAATCTACTTCCAGGAAGCAGAATAATAAGTCTAAAAAGAAAATTACTGCTAAATGCTTTAAGTGTGGAAAAATAGGACATTGTGCCAATAAGTGTAAAACTAAGAAAAAACTTAATGAGCTTCAAATAGATGAAGGGTTAAAACAACAGCTCTTCAAATTACTTCTTGATTCAAGTGAATCAGACTCTTCAGATGAAGAACCGGAGGATCAGGTGAATGATATATCTGATCAAGAAGAAGACACTTCTTCCGATTCAAAAGAAGAAGAAGCCCCTAATAATTGCAATTGTAATAATCTTAAATGTTCAACTTCTAATAATTACTGGAAAGCAATAGTTGAGATGAATGGTCTCAGTATTAATGTTTTATCTGATAAACAACAAGGTTTATTAGATATCATAGATCAAATTGATGATCCTCAATTAAAAATAAAAATCATAGAAACATGTATATCTTCTACTAAAGAAGAAGAAGAGGAAAATAAACCTCAAATTCCTAATGAGACTTATAGTCTAAACAATGTTTTAGACAGACTAGAACAGGTTGATAATTATAAGCCTGTTACGATTCCTGATCTTAAGGGCGAAATAAACACTTTGAAAATAGAAATAAAAATGTTAAAAACATTTCAAAATAAGGCTACCCAAGAAATAAATGAGATGAATCAGAAGATAGTTTCTTTGGAAAAGAAAGGTAGCATAGAACATAAGGATGATTCTAATTATTTGAATCTAATTAATAATGTGGTTTACCAAAAATGGCATGTAAGAGTAAACTTAGTAATACAAAAGGAATACACTATCAACAATATTATTGCCCTAGTTGACAGTGGTGCGGATATGAATTGTATCTTAGAGGGAATAGTTCCAACCCAATATTTTGAGAAAACCTCTCAAAGTCTCACTAATGCAAGTGGATCTAAAATGATGATTAAATATAAACTAAATAATGTCTACATTTGCAATAAAGGAATTTGTTTGGAGACAACTTTTCTTTGCATAAAAAATATCCAACAGGAATTGATTTTAGGAACTCCTTTCCTAGCAATGTTAATGCCAATGCAAACCAGTACTGCTGGAATAACTGCCCATATTGATGGTCATGAAATATTCTTTGAATTTGCGTCCCCACCTGTTTACAAAGAAATAAATGACATTATGAGAAAAATCTCTAATAAAGATAAACAAATAAATTTTCTTCAAAAAGAAATTCAAATTATGGGGATTGAAGAAACACTTCAGAAACCTGTTCTAAAAGAGAAAATTTCTCAAATCCAAGAAGATTTTAATAAAGAAATTTGTAGTGACATCCCAAATGCTTTTTGGGATAGAAAGAAATACATAGATTCACTTCCCTATGAGAAGGATTTTGATGAAAGAAAAATTCCTACTAAAGCAAGGCCTTCTCAAATGAAACAAGAATATTTAAAAATGTGTCAAGAAGAAATTGAAAGTCTTCTTAAAAAACAACTAATCAGGAAAAGCTACTCTCCTTGGAGTTGTACAGCTTTTATGTTAATAAGAATGCTGAAAAAGAAAGAGGTGTTCCTAGATTGGTCATTAATTATAACCCTCTTAATGAAGTTCTAATGTGGATAAGATATCCCATCCCTAATAAAAAAGACTTATTAGATAGACTGAATAAAGCAATCATCTTTTCTAAGTTTGATTTAAAATCAGGTTACTGGCAGATTCAAATTAAGGAATCTGATCGTTATAAGAAGGCTTTCACTGTTCCTTTTGGTCATTACGAATGGAACGTGATGCCCTTTGGTCTGAAGAATGCACCTTCAGAATTTCAAAATATTATGAATGATATTTTTTATCCATATGCTGAATTTGCTATTTGTTATATTGATGATGTTCTAATATTTTCTCAGAACATAGATTAGCATATTAAACATCTTAGAATTTTTAAAGATGTCATTAAAAGAAATGGACTTGTTGTTTCAGCTCTTAAGATGAAATTATTTCGGACTAATGTCAGATTCTTAGGACATAATATTCACCAAGGGAAAATTATCCCTATTAATAGAAGCATAGAATTTGCTTCTAAAGTTCCAGATGAATTAAGGGATAAAACCCAGTTACAGATATTTCTGGGAAGTCTCAATTATATAGGAGACTATTATAAAGAATTGGCCCAGGATTTTGCACCCCTATATGATAGACTAAAGAAGAATCCTCCTCCTTGGACAGAAATTCATACTAAGGCTGTCCAAAAGATTAAATTGAAAGCAAAACAACTACCTTGTTTGGCAATTGCTAATCCAGAATGGAGAAAAATAGTTGAGACAGATGCCTCGAATATTGGTTATGGTGGCATTTTGAAACAATATAATCCTAATACTTCTAAGGAAGAATTAGTCAGATTTACTTCTGGACTCTTTAAAAATGCTCAGGTGAATTATAGCACTATTAAGAAAGAAATTCTTTCTATCATAAAGTGTAGGGGTGTTAGTCGAAACCGGAAAATCGACCTAAACCAGAAAAACCAGACCGGACTGAATTTTTTAAACCGGTCGAATAATATCGATCCGGTTCCGGTTTTAAAATTTTTACAAACCGATTTTCCGGTTCGGTTTCCGGTTTACGTCTTCTAAAAATCGGTCGAAACCGGACCGGTTATATATATATTATATATATATATATATATATATATATATATATATATATATACCCCTTTACCAATTTTTGCCCTAAATTTTCATTCTACTGCCGCACACTCCCAATCTCCCTCGACCTTTACAGGATTATTTACCAAACGAAATTCAGAAGGAAATAGAGCCATTCTACAAATATTACTTCCAATTGAGGGGGGTTATCCCAGAAAGAAAACTTTTTCTTGATACTATGACAATTTTTGGTATCCCTTGGATTTGGAAATGGGATCTTCAAATTGGGGCAAATCAATTAGGTCTGCCAATTCTTCAGAGGACTTTCCAATACAGATGATGGAAAGGTGCAAATATGCAGGAGACTATCGACAAAATCAAAGCCAAAAACCAGGAGTTAGAAAGAAAAATTGTCCATTAAGAACCCATTTTTGGAAATTTCAGCCCAAATCAGGGCAAAGAATCCATCTTTATCAGATGATGAAGTGGTAATTAAGACCACGGATTTTATGAAGGAGCAATTTCTCCAATCTGTTCTCCAAGAAGCTGATGATGAATCAATGGCGTCAGCAAAAAGTAATGAAGAGGATAACAATCCTTTTGCTTGTCTAGCAGGAGAATCTCAGAACCCCTATAAAGACGAAGAAAACACTCCTACTTTGGGAGACTTTTGGGATAGCATGACAGAAGTTATGACTGAAAGGCTGTCCTCTTCCAAAAAGAGAAAAGAAAAGCACCAATAATGCATAATACTGCCAAATCAACTTTCGGTGGCAAAGGACTCAATTATGGAGTCGTTTTGATGACACTCTCCTTTCGGTGAAGACTAATGTGACGATGGGGCCCCAGGTGTACCCGGTAGGAATCTTCATTTTAATTTGAGTGTAATTTATATTTCATTTGCATTTCATTTAGTTTGCCTTTGAGTCTATAAATAGCTTGGAGTCTGTATAGCTTAGGCAGGTTTTTCAGGATTATCCTCCCTCTCTCTAAAATCCTAGCTCTCCCCTTTTCTCTTCCGCTGTACTCTCCTCCCCCTCCAGTTGTAATATTGGCTTCGGCCTTTTGAATAATAAGGTCAGTTTCCTGTATACGATCCTTCTACTATTTGTGGAGGGGTTTTCTTCCCTTCCTGTGGTCTTTTCATTCTTGTGTTGCAAGCCCTACCCTCATCCTTTGCTGCATTTGCCTCATTGGGTGTGTTTGTAAGGGGATATCTATGAGGCCACCTATCTCCCTCCCATCTCCTCTTTGCAGATGATTGTTTCGTATTCTCTCTTGTGTGGTACTCAATACTGAAAACTCTCGTTTTTGACACAAGGTGTGGATGCGATGAGCGCGGGCGTGCCAAGACTTGTTGCGCCTAACTTCTTGTGAAGATTCCCGTGAATCTTGACTTCTATCGTAAGAGCGATCGTGTGTGATCCAAAGGTTAAAGATCACAGAGCGGTTCATGGTTTGCCACACGGTTGTGGACTTAATATTTCCTAGTCGTATAGGAAATGGACGTAGAAACGTGAAAACGTAAACTCTATTACTCCGGGATAATAAAGTTGATACAAGAAAGTAAAAGATCCAAACAACTTGATGAAGTGTGTTTGAATGGGGTTTGAGCACGTAGTACTCGATAATCTACTTTGCTGAAAGTAGTAAAGTATTGTGCTTCGCTGGGAAGGCTTTGGTTTGTAAGCGTTGAGCTTTTTGGTGTTGGACCCTTTTTTCTGTCTTCGACTCTGCTATTTATAGGCTCCAAGCTTGTGCAGAAAAAGAGAAAGAGCAGCCGGATTGTGGAGAAGTAGTGGCTGCATAAGTTGAAATCATGGGGAGTGTGGTTCTTGGATGTTGGACAAGTGTCCCATGTTGTGCATGGTAACTTCCCTTCATTTGCTGCTTGAATGCCAAGTGTCCACAATGGCTTGCAACTTCCAAGTAAAATGCCAACTGCTCCGATCATGGGCCATTCTACTTCCTTTTTCTCATAAACCATGGGGTAATGGGATCCCATTACTTGATTTCCTTCTCCTGCACGTGTAAACTAAGCATGATGGAGCCATTTTGACAAAGTCAAATGGCTTCCCACTTTGATTCTAGAAGAATTCCATAACTGCTCCAATTAGGATTTCCTCCAGTAACCGAAAAATAAAACATGGGCCAATTTTCAAGACTAAAATTAATTGGGTCTTGGTCCAAATTACAAAATTAATGTTGCCCATTAATTTTCAGCCCGAGAAACTTGTAAATCTCGGCCCAATTTAATTAGTATCTAATTAAATGGCCCTCCAGCGCTAATTCGAGATTATGTGTCAAAAATGGGCATAAACAAATACCTATTGTCATCAAGCGGGCCAATATTAATCTTATTAAGTTTGAGATCTTCGTTAATCCAAACATGTCTTTGGAAGAATTGAGAGTTGCTGGGTTCTATCTTGGGTGTCCAGATGGTGCCTTCTCCAGGCATTTAACTTTGGGGCCTCCTTAAACTTAACCTAGAATCCGCCCTGATAATCGAACGGGGGAGAAGAGTTGTCCCATACCCGAACGGATTGGGATTCAGGTATTCCCTGAACGGAATGGGAAACCGAATTTAGATACGTACAAAGTTAGGGAGTTTGTCCATTATCGGTCCATTATGGCTCTGACATATTTTAAACTTTACACGAAATAATTATTAGCGTGTTTTGTGGGTTTGGCCATACAATGCCTGTATCAAATTTGCGGATTTTGTAAAATAGCAAAGGGTTATGAAAGAGTCTCATAGGGCATTAGTTTTTTCATTTTGACTAGCTGCTTACAACATTTCTATTTTTCGACAGGAACCTGCTATGCATGCTTAGAGATACTTTGAGGGTCCGTTTTGGGTCTCAAAAAAAAATCGGAGCTGCTCATTTTATTTATAATGCTTTGTTTACGGCCCCTACAAAAAAATAAGTTCAATCCAATATTGGTTAGGGCGTCTACAAAACGTCCAATTTTGTCCTAGAATTCATGCCTGAATTCTAAGGCAAAGTTGGATGCTTTGTAAACGTCTATACCGATACCAGATTGAGCTTATTTTTGTAGGAACTATAGACAAAGTATTTTAAACAAAACGAGCGGCCCCGATCATTTTTTTTGGGACCTAAAATGGGCCCACAAAGGGTTTGTACCCGCTGGTACAGATTGCATTTCTGTACCATTATCATTTCTGCAAAAATGACTTTAACAAAGGTATTTCTGAAGGATTGACAACCTTGATCAAGGAAGACTACACGCAGCCATGATTGCTTCCCGAAAACAACCCCAGATTCTGGCAAGGCAAAGGGGTGTTCCTTCAATAACCTATCCCTCTTTTTCCAAGTCACTCATCCGACAACACAAACAGCTTGCTAGATTTGTATCACCAGCACTCGGGAAGAGATAAAACCACAATTTTTCGCCAGACATTTTCTAACTCAAATTTCCAATAAAGCTAATGAATCTATCTATCTATCTATCTATCAATATCCTAAGGGAATGTAGTTGAACTCTCAAAAAGCCTCCAAACTCTCAATCCTTATTTTCTAGATTTTCTATTTTGTTTAAAAAGAAAAAAAATACCCACGTTCACATCCCTCTCACACTTCCTATATTTTCTATTTAAAACAAAAAAAGAAAAACCCACGTTTTGCACAGCCCTAGCCCACGACTTCCTATATTTTCTATTTCAAAAAAAACCACCCACGTTTTGCACAGCTACTCCTCCAATTCGGCTCCGGCATCCATCTCTCTCTCTCTCCCTCTCTCCATTCCTCAACCGCCACCACCCCACGCCTCTCTCCCACACCCCTACCTCTCACTCTCTCATGGCCTATGAACCCCCGCCTCACTCCTCCTTCAAACTTTCACAGATTGACTTCCCCGCACTGTCCCGCCCCCGCTCTTGACAGAACCGTACCACCCCTGCCCTTGACAGAAAAGTAGGACTACTCCTCCTTCACTTCTTTACTCTCTCAAGCAATGGCAAATCAAGAGGACTGTGAGTGATGCTAATTTCGTGCTTCGGTGTACGATGTATCCGAGTATCTTCACAACAAAATATTGAGGTCAGTGGGTCTCTATTGTTTCTTTGTTCATTTAGCTTTGTTTGAAATGAAAAAAAAGAAATGGGTTTGCTTAGTTTTGTAAAATAGAAAATGGGTTAGTGTCAGAATCAAGAATTGGGTGGATATGATGGTTGTTTGAGTTAAATTAATGTGTGTGTATGTTTTTTTTTTTTTTTGCGTTTGATTTGATTCTGGGCATGGGTTTGGCATTTGGTTTATAAAACCAATTAGTTGATTTCCTCTTCGCTAAGTTCGACAGAATTGATAGATTGGACCCCAACTCCATTTTCCGCCATTCTGTTTTGTCCCGTGCATAAAAAAATGCAGAACTGGGTCATGGATCCTTCTTTCAAAATTTGGTTGTAATTTCGTTCGTTTAACTCTTATTGATGTTTGAATGGCGTAATTTTTTCATGTATAACAGAATGATCACATCCCAATTTCAGTTGGTAATTGAATTCGTGTACTTAACATGACAATATCCATTTTTCAATTTCATGGTTTAGTTTTGAATTTTTTGCTGGGTAAGCCATAAATGATCCTTTACCGCCCATAATTGTACAACTTTAATAAATTGACCATAGCTATCGCATGAAGTAAATTGCTGATCACGCGCCTTCAGGGATTTCTTGAATTCAACCAAGTAAGTTGATCCAAGAGAATTGATAGATTGAACCCAAAAATATTTTACTGGGTTTTTGTTTTTTTTTCAATTTAGAATCTAATTTAGTAAGGTTAATTTTTGAAATTTTGATAGGTTTATTGGGTCAGTAAAAAGACAAACTGAAAAAATTGACAGAGATAAACTTAAACTAACATTTAACATTTTACATGTAACATTTTACTCCCTTACTAGCGTGACGTTGAGGTGCTCATCTTTGTCATTCGTCAGATATCGTCAACTCGTATCTTCCGTAGACTATGTTGACGGTTGGATCAGTATCACCGCAGGGTGTATTGCTGAGTCGAATCGCTTGGCCAATAAGGTCGGGTCACAAAAGATACCCAAGATTACGCCACCCTTGTCAATAGGTGTCGTAAGGATGATTTCATTATTTGAAGCAATGAGGGTTTCTTTCCCAAGGATGCTGATTTTAATCGAAATTTGAGAGAAGCAATGTAGTTGGAAAATAGTACGGATACGACTAGCGGATTAAGACATGCCTTCCATAAATAGGATAAGTACAATAGAATGCATAGAGTTCTACTACAGGGAGGATTTATACAACAGTAGGCTGTCATGAGGACAGGCGTGCGTACATGAACAGTGATCAAGACAGATTGTTGCGGGCAAGCAGTTTAAAATTTCGAGACAAAATAGGATCAACATACTACTCGCCCGAGGCATTATCGGATACAAAGAAAAAAAAGAAAAATAGATGATACGGTGCCACTGCCATGCCTCGTCTGCGCCGGAATATCCTACCATCTATCATCGAAAGCTTGGAGCAAACGACGTTCGTATTCCTTTACGAACACCGCGAGTGCGACGGCTACCGCGAGAGCCCAGTACCAGAAGGTCTTGAGACGGTTGTTCCTATCGAACCACCGTTGCATGCCTATTGTAAGCACCGCACAAAACAGAATGAAGATGAAGGGTTGAAACCGTAGAGTTCGGATTGTCATGGTGAGTTCGGTTCGCTCGATTTCTCGGAATATGGCGTCTTCCGGAAATCCTCGTCGTCGGATTGCCATGGCGGAATAGTGACGTGGAGGGGTTAAGATAGTGGGAGAGATGAAGAGATGAAGAGATGGGAAGATAGTGGGGGGATATATATATAGGGGCGAAAAAGGTGTGTTGAGGGGGGAAAGGTTTTGAAATTTGAAATTTGAAATTTTGAAATTTGGAGGTTGGGAGAGGGCGGTTTTGCCGCGCCGGATGGGGTCGCGCTCGGCACTCGGTGGTAGGTTCTGCTCTCGTTCCTTAAGAGGCGTGGAAAAATATATATCCAATAATGGCTCCTCAACGAATTAGTAAATAAAAAATTGCTTAACGGGTAGTGTGCGATAGTATCCTTTTAAATAAAGCATGTTTTTCATAGATAAGTAGAAAATTACATTTATAAGCATAAAGTTCTACTACAAAAGACAAGTTAAGACATAAGATTCTTCCTAGTACAAGTTGGGACGATCCTACCTACTCCTACGTGGTCCGATTTGTCTTAGGGTGCCACAAGTGCGACTACGACTCTCGGGATCTTATCCTAAGACTATTCTACTGTTGAAGTGGGAATTGCATGCAATAGGTATAAGAATTAAGATACAAGTAGACGCGTAAATAATGATCAAGTACTAAAAGCAACATATAAGGACACATAGTAAGCAAAATGAGGCTTTTATTATCAAGCATAGCAATAGTACAACTTAGGAAACATTAAACAAGCAACGGTGATCCAAATCTTTAACATCCTACATCCCGAAGGATTACAACTATTGCTAGGTTTATTTAGGGGCACCTAAGTAGTATCCTTGGCTCTCACAAGTCCTCTAAGACCTCGTCCTCCTCGAGATTCCCTTCACTTGACAGGTTTTCTTCCTTAGCCACTTCCATGGCATCCTTATCGTCACTGACTTCTTCCTCCTTAACTCCATCCTTGAGGTTTTCCATTGGGGGAAGGACGCCGAAAAATTCACGGAAGACATATAGGATTGGGAACATTTCATGGAACCAAGGGTCCTCTTCCACAGGGATGGGGGTGTTTTGCTGCACCCTCATGAAGTCTCGTTTTTCTGCGAGCATGGCAGCAATGAAGTCGGGATTTTTCACCAGTTGATTTGTCATGGTTTCTAGGGCGATCTTGAGCTGACGAGCTCCAGCCAACAGGTTGACTAGGTGATCCAAGTGGTTCATCTACAAGGAAAGACAGAGTTTAAACCTCAATTAGTAACGTTGAGACAGAGTTTACTCGCGCTAAGGAAACTTTGGAATTTCTAGGTTCCACATTCGATTCTTGATTTAAGTCATCATCCAATTGTTCGGGAATTCCTAGCTCGGTGGTACTGCCAATTTCCGGCACCTTGCTTCAATCCGAAGATTGTTTTGACAGAATTCCACCCAATTTGGGACGGTAAACTTAAACTCAATTCACGTTTGTGCAACGGTCAAACTTATCTTATGGTTCTACCCATTCTACCCATGGCCGAGTGTTGAGCCTAAAGCTCTGATACCATGCTGTAACGCCCCCAATTTCCGGGTACGTTAAATAAGGACTTTATTGATAAAACCAAATGGAGTCTGGCTCGTTATTACATCATAATTTCCATCAGAGTGCTTTCATTACATAAGGGAAGGAAAATCTAGGGTTCCTATCTACGGCTCTGCCTGCTCCTCCATCCTAGCCAGCTCCTCGGCTCCAAAAGCCTCCAAAGTATACAGCTCTTCCTGTTCATCTATCAGGTCTGACACATTATACCAGCGTCGCCACCGATATAATATGTCAGGGTCACCAAAGGTAACACCGTGAGCTACAAAAGCTCAGCAGGATAATCCCATACCCGCTAACCCATAACTTACAAACAATAGATCATATAGGTAACGATTCTCAAATAGAAGATGTTCCTCACTTATTAACCCATAATTTAAGGCAACAGAACATAGAAGTAGCATACTATCTCATGTAAAACAACACATGCATAACCAATAAGAAATTTGTAATGACACATTCACTATTCATTTATCGTTGATGTCCGTGACTTTTCTGAGTTTCTCCTACGCGACTCGTCGTAGGTCGTGTCACCATTTCACTTTTCATTTCCAAATCAATATTTCGTAAATCGATTCTTTTACACACACACCACACAATGGGCAAGTCCGGCCACATTGTGGTTTTCAAATATCACACACGATGGGCTACCACGTCCGGCCACATCGCGGTTTTCAAAATCCACACAAGGGCTTTCACGCCAGGTCCCTATTGAGTGTACGGATAAATCATGTTACTAATGAAGCTACCAAGTCCGGCTTCATTGGTGACACACACACAATGGGCTACCAAGTCCGGCCACATTGCTGCTTTCAAAATCCATTCACTCAATGAGCTGCCACGTTTGGCCACAAGAGGGTTTAAAACACACCCAACCTCGGTTCCGCCGTTCCGGGTTCCCGAGTATCCTCACAATGGTTCCGCCGCACCGGGTTCCCATTGGCACACATTTGCATTGGCTCCTCTCCACGGATAACCAAGCCACACACCCAACCTCGGTTCCGCCGTTCCGGGTTCCCGAGTATCCTCACAATGGTTCCGCCGCACCGGGTTCCCATTGGCACACAATCACATTTCAAAGCTTTTTCTCCTTTTCAAAACACACACGACTCACATAATGACTCCCACATTGGTCATTATGTAATTTCAAAAATATTTTACCAAGTCATTGCCTTTAATCACACCCTAGGTGTCATGTTTCTAATTTTCTCGATCTTCGTGTCTCGTATTCATGCTTAGACTCCGCGGTGGGACTTTTTCACATAATTAACATAAATCATTTAATTTGAAATCTTGAAACTAAACTAGCAAGATCATCCAACTCTATTTTATTTAGCATGCTCAATTTAATCATACTCGAACATTTAACACACAAACTAAAGCATAGTGCCACATGGACGGACACCTTTGGAGTGGTAAACCACTTATGCTTTATCAACAACAAGTAGTCAAGCAATCATACAACAAGCTCATCACCATCCTTATGATTGAAACTAAGCGATAAATTCTAAAAGTCGTTCTTTCTTTCTTTGAAGGAAGTTCAAAAGAGCATATGTTTATTGAGGTTAAAGTTTATTAATCAACATGCTCATACTCCAAAATAATTTACATATAATTAGGAAAAATAGATATAGAATCTACGTGATCATACCATTATCAATTTAAGTTTCTACACTAAGAGTTTAGAAAGTAAGATCTATCCAACATGATAGTAAACATAAAAGAGAATCTAAGTATACTTAGGAATAACGGGGACGAAGAATCCTACCTTGATCCGAAACTAGTCGGGGCCGAATAAGCTAGTTGGAAAATCCCACGGGTGGTGAAACTCGCAAATCTGGACCAACTTTGGATGGCAATAACTCGGTCAATACTTGGCCAAATAAGGTCGTTCTTGAGTCGAAATCGAAGCTCTAGAAGTGCTCTACAACTTTTGTGAAGGAAGTTGATCCTAGAAACCACTTTAGGTAGGAGAAATATGGTGATAAAGGGGGGACAGTTTGCTGTCCAGAATCTGGAATCCGAATTTTTGCTGAACTTCGGACGTCGATATCTTTGTCGTTTCTTGACCGATTAGGGTGGTTCTTGGGTCTAATTTGAAGAGCTCGAAGTGCTCTACAACTTTCCCGAAGAAAGTTGGTCCTAAGGACTACTCTAAGCAGGAGCAAAATGAGGATTTGTGAAGGGCAGTAAGCTGCCTGGAAAAACAGAAATGGTTTCTAGAGAGAAGTGAGAGCAAAGGAGTGAGGTGTGAGTTGAATGGCAAGCATGGGGTGCTATTTATAGGCAAAACCTTGGCTCTCTCTCCTCCCTCTTGGCCGGCCTCTCTCTCCCTCTTTGTCCAATGGATTTTGTTCCAATGGCTTGTCATTTCAAGCATGCAAGCATGCCATGGCTTTGTCATGACTAACCTCCTAGACTTTAAGGCTAAAACCTAGGTTATTATGGAGGGTTCAAGGCCTTGTCTTGTCTAGGAAAGTCTTCTTGCAAGAAAGAAGAACATAATTGGCTAGGATCATGCTTAAAGTTAGCTAGGAAATGGGTTGGTAATGGTAAATAGGCTTAAGGCTAAACATGTAGCTTGTTGGAGTGTTCAATACTCAAGCAATTAACATACGATCTAAGGCATAGTGTCACATGGACGGACACCTTTGGAGTGGAAAACCACTTATGCCTTATCACATATCAAGACAAGTCAATCTAATAATCCTATAATCATGCTTATCCTTCTATTAAAAAAAAGTTACTAACTACCATGCATTGGATCATAAAAGTAAATACTATCCATCTTTCTTTTTCCTTTTTTTTTTTTTTTATTATACGAGGGGTAGAGTAGAGGTATTCTACGTACGTATACTTAGGATTTGAGAGTAAGGATATTCTACCTTCCTTCTTGGCGGTGGTTTTGGTTATGGAGAAAAGTGGTTCGTCGGGCGGAGTAACGTCTTACGGTGGCCTCCGGTTAGCTTCGAAAGAGAATGGTTTTCTCTCGAAACTATTACTTGACTAACTTTCTAATTTTTTTGGATCGAAGGGTGGTTGAGTGGTGGTTTGGTGGCGGCCTAGGATGAGTTTCTTGGAGAGTTTTAGAAAAACTCAAGAACACTAAGAACAAAGCTAGAACATGGTAAGAACACTTAGAATTTCTTAGAGAGAGAAGTAGAAGAGTGAGGTGTGAGTTGAATGGTATGGGCAAGGGTCCTATTTATAGTAAAAACTTGGTTTATTAACCAATGGATAACTTTTTCCCTAACAATTATTGTCCAATGGGTAATTTTTGATAGGAAGGCATGCCAAGCCTTGTCATATCCAACTCTAGGCTTAAGTCTAATGAACTTAGGTTATTATGGAGGGTTCATGGCTAGTCTTGTCCTTGGTTGGCTTGTTTGCAAGAAGAAACAAAATGATTAGCTAGTTTTTGGTTTAAAGTTGGCTTGTAATTAGGTTGACAATAGGTTTAAGACTATTGGTGGCTTGTACAAGAGTACAAGCATGCTCTCCTTTCCCCTCTCCATGGCCGGCCTCCCTCCCCCCTCTCTTCCTCTCAACTTTTTCTCTTTTGCACCATATGTGTCCATGTGTCTATCCTAGGTACTTAAAGTTTCAAGTAGGCTTATAAGCCTAATGGAAGAGAAATGATTAAGGAGAGGTTTCTAATTGGTAAGAACTTTGTCCCATGGTTAATTTTTCTCCTAGAAAGCAAACCTAGATGTATTAGGCATGCTTAAGTACTTAACTAGTCTTATTAGGCTTGAAAAAAATAATGACATGGCTATTTAATCATTGACCAAGGGTTAAACTTTTCCTAGGAAATTTTTATCCAAGGGTCATACTAATATAAGTTTTAAGAAAAATTAGAAATGCAATTAGGTGGCCAATTTAGGGTTAAGGCTATTGGTTTTAGACTTGCATGTGGCAAGACTAGTTTACTCTTTTTGAAACACTATGATGGCCTTCTATTTTTCCAAGTACCTAATTTACTAGCCTAATTAATTTAAGTCTCTTATTAGAAAGACTAGTTTTTATTACCCAAAGGTTAATTTTTCCCCTAACAATTAATAACCAAAGGGTAAGGGAGAAAAATGCCACATAAGTCTTTGAAATGACAAATCATAAGGTCAAATAATTATTTTTTGTAGTCTATTGGTTTAATTAGGCTTAGGAGGGTTCACAAGGTTCAAAGAGGGGTTAAGAAGGTCCATCTAAGGTTAGGGAATTGTAACTAGGTGAATCGGTAGTTAGGGTTTGCTAACTAATCGGTTAAAAACTAATTCTACATGCCATGTAGGATTTCTAGCCAAGAGATAAAATTTTAAGACCTTATTTCAAATACAAGGAAAATATACAAGTGCTTTTGTAAGCATACTTGTCTTTAGAAAATGACTATGTTGTCCGAAAAAATTTTATAAGTCTCTAATCCAATTATGACGGATTATTAGGAATTGAAAGGAATTTAAAAAGCAAATCCAAGTAATCAAAATAAAATTCAAATATTTAACGAAATTTTTATTTACCAAAAATCAGGGTCGTTGCAACTTTTTCGTAAATTATTTTTTGAAATGAACCTGTTGCCTTCTATTGCAATTATCACTGCTCAATTTCTTCGATCGTCAGTCCTGACCCACGTTCAATTCCAATATTCTCATATCTCTCCACCGTTTAAGTCCCCTTTCTTTCTATCTACACTATTTTGTCGATTTCTGAAAATATTCTCCAAGTGTCAACCAAACACTAGAAAATAAAATTTTAAAAGTTTATTTTTTGAAAAAACATTTTACATCAAAACAAACGGAGCCTTAGCTGCCAACCTCTCACATACACAAATGTATGTATGTATTTTCAAACAAGCCCGCCTTATATATATGCTCCCAAAATGAACAAAATAAATCTTGTACACATAAGACATAACACAATTATTCCATGAGAGAAACTTATTTATGGAGCCACTGCAAACAGTCTATTTACGGAGTCGTGCAATCTTAGCCGTCCGTTTCGACAATCGATGGTCCGAATTTTAAAAAAACTATTCACACGAATAATTTTTTAAAAATCTAAACCGTTCAATATTTGTTTATAGTTGCTCCGTAAACAAGATTTTCTCTTATTCCATTGTGCATGAACCCACCTTTTGTTTGTTTGGTAATTACGGAGTATATCAAAGGGAGGTGCCAAATTCTAATCGCTTCCTTGACTGTTTTCTAGGGGACCTTCTAAATGCACCCCTTAAATTTCTAATATAGTTACTACCGGCTTTACTAAAGTTGTACTATGGCAATAGTACAATAATATAGGATATTTTAATTTGTATATATCTGGTTTTAAATATCATTAATAATTATTCATGTATGGTTACTTATAATCTTAATAATTTTAATTTGATTTGATAAAAAAACCAGATATTTTACATTCTCATTTCTTAATTTCTTTCATAAATAAAAAATAAACACGTGACAGTTGAAGTAGCCTAAAGAAAAAATAAAATGATTGGTATACTTTAACTGCGTTAGGCTAGAATAATTTCAATTAATGTACAATTATGTAATGTATTGGAAAAACAATTTTTTATGATATACTAATTAGTATATGTTCTGATAAAAAAAAAAATAAGTCTGCAAAGCCAGCCCTCCTGGAGTCAACATCCTGGCTCCGCCACTGCCAGATGCAGTTCTGTCTCGAGTAAAGTCTTAAAGGGTGCATAGCATTGCTCTAAAATTCCATCCTCTAAAACAAAAAAAAATATCGTTTGATATTTTCCTCAATAAATAAACTATACCCACTTCAAACCCTAATTTTGTGTGTGCCACTTTTGTAACGCCCCGATTTTTCGAAAGCAAAATAAAATAATTTCTTAAGAAAATTTTGCTAAATAAATATAATTTCCAAAATAAAGGTCTATTACAATCTCAAAATAAATTTACCGATTCAAAATACATTAACTTCAGAGCTGACTCTAGGCTTGATACGAATCCCAAGCATATTCGATCTCTATTCCTGATATTCTTCTTGTGTTGAACTGCACCATCGTTGAATCCTCTCCATTGAATCCTGCGCCCTCTGGCAAATTGATCGCCGAATCAATCGATTTACCAGGATACAGACGTATCCGTGAGTGATAAATCACCCAGTAGAATAATCCAACCCAACCACCCCTCTTACATTACAGCTAGCAGATAACCGTATATTATTAATGCAGGAAAGTAAAATAGAAGTATCACACATGAATTTATTCATTTCTGTCCAATAGCCTAACAACAAGAGAAAACTATTCACGCCCAGACCATAACTAGGGTCTGCCTATATTAATCACCACATCAAAATTTCCACTGGACTCCCGTTAGTTCTGTCATCACAAAATTTCACTGAACCACCCGCCAGGTTTTATCAACATAAAACGTCACTGGACCACCGCCAGGTTTTATCATCACAAGACATCGCTGGACCACCGCCAGGTTTTATCAATAGAAAACGTCTCTGGACTACCCGCCAGGTTTTGCTGTCACAAAATATCGCTAGGCCTCCGCTAGGTTTTATCATCGCAAAACATCACTGGACCATCGCTAAATTTTATCAACAGAAAATATCTCTGGACTACCTGCCAGGTTTTATCATCACAAAACATCGCTGGACCACCGCCAGATTTTATCATCAAAATTTATCACTGGAACACACCAGGACTCTTAATTTACCACTGGACTCTCGCCAGGACTCTCGATGTTCCACTGGACTCTCGCCAGGACTCTCAAATTACCACTGGACTCTCGCCAGGACTCTAGATGTTCCACTGGACTTTCGCCAGGACTCTCGATGTTCCACTGGACTCTCGCCAGGACTCTCAAATTACCACTGGACTCTAGCCAGGACTCTCGATGTTCCATTGGACTCTCGCCAGGACTCTCGATGTTCCACTGGACTCTCGCCAGGACTCTCAAATTACCACTGGACTCTCGCCAGGACTCTCGATGTTCCACTGGACTCTCGCCAGGACTCTGGATGTTCCACTGGACTCTCGCCAGGACTCTCAAATTACCACTGGACTCTCGCCAGGACTCTTACCAGTTTCAATTCTCATCACAATCTCATCATATTTCAAAATCACGCCTACAGGCAATTTAAAACAAAAACTTTCCAATTCATCCATTAACTAACATCGTTTAGGTGATTTCTATTTCGCATACCACCCCATATCTCTAGGGTCCAATCTAGCATATCAATCAGAAGTTGAAATAATAAACAGGCAATCAGAATTCAAATTGAAATAAACAATACGCATAAAATCACATAACCTTTTATGAATGAACCGTTGCCCTTAGTTTTGTGTGACCAAGATGTGATCAAATAAATAAGAAACTCTTATTAAACAAAAGTTTTTATATATATAAAAAAAGAAAAATAAATAAATAAATAAGTCTAAGCTTGTATTATTATTTTTATTTAAGAAAACGGATTGATTAAAGACCATAATAAATACAATAAGTAATTAATAACACTAGAATAGGTAGCATGGTTCTGAAAGGAGTCCTAGGGTCCTACGTAACCTGTTCAAGTATCAACAAGTGGTTCCGGAGGGTTACGGAATTATTTTTAAAATAAAAATGATTTATAAAGTTGTCAAAAGTAACATAATATGGATAATAAATTATTTAATAAATAAAATATGTTGAGATTAACAACATATCATCTTTAGGATGTAAAGAATTTAAAAAAAATATTTCGGGAATTAATAAAATGGTTTATAAGGTCGCAAAGATTTTTTTCGTTTGTAAACTTTTACAAGAAATCAAATAAATAACTAATAAATAGTTAATAAAATAAAAAAATATGACATTAACAAGTTATGATCTTTGAGGTGTGGGCAGTCTAGGAAAAATAGATCGGGGGTCGAAAACGATGTTCGGAGGGTCGCAAAGTCGATTCGAACCAAAACAGTCCAAACCGCGAGGTTGGACCGGTCAGAGTTTGCGGCTGAGCATCCGGCCGCGAGGTTCGGCCTGGTGCTTGCGGCCAGCACCTTGCGGCCGCAAGGTTGCGTCCAGAATTCGTTTTTTTGGTTTTTCGGCTACGGTTTCGATGCATGGGGCTACGGGGGCTATTGGGTTAAGTATAAAAACATTAAATATACTTAGAGGAGTGTTTGGAATAGCTTATAGTACCTCGAATCGGGTCGGATTGATTTAAAACGAATCTTGAACGTTTGGAGAAGAAGACTTCGGTTTCTTCGATCGGGGAACCTTGGGCTCGAATTGGATGACGTTTGGAGATGCTTGGGGTTGAGGGAAGTGATTGGAACGATCAATTTGAGTTTCGGTTGATCGTAGACACGAAACCCACTTTTCTCTCTCTTTCTTTCTCTCTCTAAAACTCCATGGATTGGAGTTCGATTTTCTTCGAATTCTCTCTCTTTTCTGGACTGGTAGGGTATGAGGAATTTCGTGGTGAACCCTAGGGTCGAGCTTAAGGGTTATTTATAAGAGAATTTTCGATGCGGGTGAATAATTCGTATTTGAAAAGGTTTCAAATTCTCGGGTTTCGATGGGGACGGAATATGGACGAAAATATGGTTAGGGGAGTGGTAGAGATCGAGTAGGAATAGGAGATGGAGAGATGGAAGGAATTCTAATCATGCATGCAACTAATAAAAGAGATAAATAAGATAATTATATTTTTCTGTATTTATCTATTAAGGAAAAGGATATATATAAAAATAATAATAATAATTAAGATCTAATAATATTAACGCTATTATTTAAAAAAAATTTGGGTCGAAAATCCGAGTCGTTACAACTTTGTCCTTATTATCTTGACCAACCCTAATTTCTTTGCTCATGAGTCACCCATGAGTCACCCCTAGAATTCTTCAACTAAAATAACGCACATCCTAGTATTCATTTCATTCCAACCTATGTATGTATCATGACTCAACATTTGAAAGCTAACTCATAATAACATTTATATTGTGCTACCAATGCAGAGTATAGCATGTACAATATTAACCGTTTAGATCTAGTTTAAGGGTTGATTCGATGTCCCGACCGTTCATGTCGACTAATCTCGAGAACTACTTTCACCGTCCATTTGCGGACATTCATTCTGTTACTCCTTTTTATCTGCCTCCGTTACACGAGATTTATTTTTCTCTTGGTAACACCTTCCTAAAATACAGCAGTGAAAATAGTTCTCTCTCTCTACAAATAGCTCCCACCCTCAAACTCTGCATATTGAGACGTGGTTGGGAGAGAGTAGAGAGAAAGAGAGAGAGAGAAGGAGAAGGGGATTAAGGGCCATTTGCCCCTCTGATCACTACCCTTTTCATCTTGAGAGAGAGAGAGAGGAGAGAAGAGAGAGAGAGAGATTTGCACGTTTCATGGCCCACCGAGTTGCATGTCCAAAGATCATCCAAAGACTCCGTCCCTTCGCCAAGCCACACTACTCCGCCGCCCACTCCTCTATCACCGCCACCGTCTCTCCTCTCAATTTCGACCAATTCCTTAACGCTCCTCCTCCCACCGCCGCCGTTGACCACCCATCTCCTACCACCGCGATTCTCGACGTGGATGACGTGAAGGGGCTCTTCTCTTGCGTCTCCACCGGCAAGCTCCTCCGGTCGGCGGTCAACCTCCACGCGGCGGCCGTCGAGCCGATGATCGACCTGGGCATGTGGGTCATGAACTCCAAGCTCATGCGCACGCCGTTGCTGCGCGAGGCGACGGTGGGGACGATCAAACACACTTTCTACGATCATTTCTGCGCCGGCCCAGGCCCCGCGGAGGCGGCTAGGACGGCGGCGAGGATTTGGGATTCCGGGTTGAAAGGGATGCTGGTTTATGCCTTGGAACACGCCTCTGATAACGAGTCGTGTGATCGGAATTTGGAAGGGTTTCTACAGACGGTTGAATCGGCCAAGTCGCTTCCCACCTCCTCTGTAAGCTTTTTAATAGAACAGAGCAACCCACTTTTTGTTCATTCCTTGGATTGATGAATTATTATTTTTTCTCTCTCTCCTCTGTTTTTTGGTGCTTTGCCTTTTTCTGCATGTAATTTTGAGTACTTATTCGCCAGAATCACCGCTGCATTGATGACACATCACATGGTACCCAAAATGTGGTACTCAAATGTCGTCACCAAAGTATTATCGTCCCACGAGAATGTGTGATTGTGGATCCCAGACTACTGAATAATTTCGCTGTAATTTTCCGGTTGGGTTTTGTTGTTTTTGCTTTCTTATGGGAGGGATGACATTTTTTTCTGTACAAAAATTTCGTATTTGAGTTAGAACATAGTGATTTGGTAAGAAAATGGTAAGAAATGTACAACAGGGAAAATTCATATTTTTTTTTAGACAGTAGGATAGTGGCGGGACCATGGGAGTGTCGGTGGTTGAAACAGAAGCTGAGCACCTAACTTGAACTGAGGACCTAAGCCAATCGCGCAAGGTGTGGTGTTCAAGTTCTTAGTTGGTTCTCACCCAAAAATGGTGAAATTTGGTGGGGAGACAAAATCCACAATTTTTTTTTTGAAATATGAAGATCGTCCATCAAAGATTTTTCACTCTCCAATTAAAAAAGAACGAAAGGCTAGTGATTAAATTGATAAATGCGTACTCCCCTACTTCGTAGGTGCACTTCGGATTTACATTTTCTTGTACTTTGAGAATTGTATATCGAGAAAATTTGCTGCGGTGGTGAGATTAGTTTGACACTAGTTTCACACATTTCCTACAAAAAATAAATAGTGGATTAGATTGATACTTAATTTCAGATTTTTGACCTACGAAAAATGGGTTATTGTCTATGAACAGGTTAGCTTTGTTGTGGTGAAGATCACTGCCATTTGCCCCCTCGGATTACTCAAGCGAGTAAGTGATCTATTGAGATGGGAATACAACAATGAGTCTTTCCAACTTCCATGGAAGCTCAACACTCTTCCAATTTTCGCTGATTCGAGCCCTTTTTACCACACGCCAAGCAAACCAGACCCTCTAACCGTAGAAGAAGAGACCGATCTCCACTTTGCCCAACAAAGGATGCTCAAAATCTGCCAAAGCTGCATTGAAGCCAATGTGCCTCTAACAATCGATGCGGAGGACACCTCTGTTCAACCCGGGATAGACTACTTCACGTACTCAGCGGCTCTAATGTACAATGTGGGGGATAACCCAATCATTTACGGGACGATTCAAACTTATTTGAAAGATGCGAAGGAGAGGTTGATCATATCGGCGAATGCTGCTGAGAAAATGGGAGTGCCGATGGGGTTCAAGTTGGTGAGGGGAGCTTATATGTCAAGCGAAAGACAATTGGCTTCTTCCCTAGGTGTTGAGTCCCCAATCCACAATACTATTGATCAAACACACGCTTGCTTTAATGACTGCACCTCTTTCATGCTTGAGAAGATTGCTAGTGGCTCTGGCGCGGTGATCATTGCAACTCACAACATGGATTCAGGTAAATTTCCAATGAAAAACAAATGCAAACGTTGCATTTATTTGAAAATAGTGTTGGTACCGCTGCATTCATCGAAATGGAATCTACAGTCTATGGCAAGAGCAAACTAGTAATGAAATTATTCTTCGTTCATATCATTTTATACCTTTTGAACCCTAATACTAAATCAGGTAAATCTTGAATAGAAATCAATGCAGACCTTTTAGTTTTGAAAAGTACTATATTGATTTTGGTACCGTTGCTTTTATTTTAAATGGGGACCGCTGGTCGAATACTTTCTTATGGACGTATTTTGAGTCTGGAGCAGTATACCTTTTGATCTCTTCATTCTTACAGCTTGGTGAGGCATTGGTTTGATGCATAAGATATGTTGGATGATAGGAAACAAAGCGGCTGCGAAAGCACGGGATTTGGGCATCCAAAACGGAAACCAGAAGCTCCAATTTGCTCAACTATATGGCATGGCAGATGGGCTTTCATTTGGTTTGAAAAATGCAGGGTTTCAAGTCAGTAAATACATGCCTTTCGGACCTGTGGAGCTTGTTATGCCTTACCTTCTGAGGAGAGCTGAAGAGAATAGGGGACTCTTATCTACATCAACCCTTGACAGATACCTTATGAGGTATAAAATGAGAAATGCATATATAAGTTCGTGTTGATTTCCGCAAACCGCAATGCACTTTTTTCTATATTCACACGAACTTTAGAATAGAATATTTTCATGTGTGAGTGGGCAAACAGTTGAAAGGACAACGTTGTAAATTCATACGGGTGATGACGAAAAAGAAGTATAAAGACACAGGATTCTATACATACAGTGGTGGACGCAGGATTTGCGTCTAGTAGGGACTCCAACCACATGTATTTCCATGCTGATAACAACATATATATTCCATAAGTTTATACTGCTACTTGTGAGGTCAAAGGAAGAGACGAGATTGTGTCTATGCGCAAAGCGGCTGCTTAATTTTGTACACGCGACCTAAAAATGATTGATAACTTGGAATTTTAGGGATACTTGACACACATAGGAATTTTAAGAACAATTTTCACCGAAAGACTTGCAGGGTCAATTGCATAGAACTTTTCAAAAGTAACCTGGAAAACTAGTATAATATGTGAGGATATTTGAAGTTGTGCACCCCGCACCCCCTTGTGTCCGCCACGGTATACATGTGAATTTTCTAGTTAGTGATTGGTTTTTAACTGCTTATTTCTCCTCTGGTTGCAGGAAGGAGTTGAAGAGGAGACTGAAAGCTGCAATTCTGTGAGGCGGACCGAGAGAGAAGGCAACTTCAGTGAACCAGTCAGACTTCACAAATCAGAATTTTGGTATCCAAAAGAAAAGAAAAAAGGCTCTTAGTAGGTTTTTGTGTGTGTTTTCTCTTGTTTAGTGAATGTGCATCCCAAGAGGTACTTGGTGCATGTCTCTGTTTCTGGATTGTGATGCTGCACTAACGTGAACGTTGCTTGCGTGCATCTTTAAAACCGCTCATTCCTTCCATGTCTCCGGATGTGTATGGTGGCGATCGAATGAGCATGGAAACAAACACTTTTTAGTTGTGGATTTACCACAACCTCTTATTATAAAGTTAATCGCAGTTTTGTTGTTGTCATTTGATTTCATACTTTTGTGACATGTTTGTGGAGGATGAGTGCTTAGGATCATAGCGGCGCAAACGAGCTGAGCCGAACTTTGGAGTGTTCGAGCTCGGCTCGTTTGCTAAACAAGCCAAAATCTTGACCTCGAGCTGGGTTCATTTCTAAACAAGCCAAACCCTTAACGAGCTGAGCCCAGTTTACCACGGGTTCATCCCATTTTAAGTAAGAACTGACTATTTCTTCTTCTTCTTTTTAAGAGTAGAAATCCAAGTGCAATTAATTCACAAGTTATATTCCACGACGCAAGTTCGATAAAGTGGACCATTTGAGATTCTTCACTTCATCGGAATTAACAAGGCTTTCTGAAAGATTACTTGGGTAAGGACTAACCATGTGTATGCCACAGTCCAGAATGTATAGTTAGCGTGCGGTGGACTTGTGATCCGATCAAGTCCTTGCCAATCCGAGATGACAAATCCCTGAAATAATTTGTCGATTCGTACCTAACTTTAGTTACCTAGCTAGGGCTGTAAATGAGCCGAGCCGAGCTTTGTCGAGCTCGAGCTTGGCTCGTTTATTAAATGAGCCCAAAATTTGGGCTCGAGCCTTAACGAGCCGAGCTAAGTCATTTACTAAACGAGCCTTTTTAATTGAGCCGAGCCACTCTTAACGAGCTGAGCTTTTGTCAAATGAGTTTGGCTTGGCTCGTTTACTAAACAAGCCGAAAACTTGAGCTCAAGCTCGGCTCGTTTACTAAACGAACTAAGCATTAACGAGCCGAGCCAAGCAAAGCTCTCGAGCTGCTCGGTTCGTTAACAGCCCTTTGCTGCTGCAGCATCTGCTTGCTACCAGCATCAACTCGAAAACAGGAAGAGAGTACAATTATTGATTAAGGCGTACATGCCTAATAAACAAAAATGAAGTTTCCCTGTGAAATTTTACACGTTTTTGCGTGCTAAAAACTCTTCTCTGTTTTAGAACGGATGTCGCGCTTTCAATATCTTAACGAAACGCATGGAAAGATTGTCCATCCTACCCACCTGACAATAATGTGATTTTTTTTTTTTTCTTGCTCCAATCCCTTGTTTGATTAGTAGCAGTGTTAGATTTTCAAATACACTTCTGGGCAATTTCAAACTACATACAAACTCAGTCCCAAAGAGAGTGTTCGGTCCGCAATGAGAACCTAAAATCTTTACAAACAGAAATCAATTTTTTTTTTTTTTGCTGCTACTATATCAATGACTTCGGTTAATTTATACTAACAAAAAATCTAATATCTCTTGATAAAAATATACTATTTTTAGAGTAATCATATATTGTTCAAAGCACTGTATGTAAAGAAGAGTCCAACCGAAAGAATATCAAAGTCGAAAATAAAACTCCAGAATAACTCCACATAGAGCTAACGTTAACAGGAAAAACGAAGAAACTGTGTTTGAGGAGTGAATGCCCAAGAGCAAGGTTGAGCAAAAATCTAGACCACATACACACCAACCTCTGGGGCAAGGTTGAGCACGGACGGTTTAGTACCAAACTGTGTGTCGTTCAGATTCAAGCTCAACTTTACCCCAAAGGGCATTGAAGAATTTCGATCAAGAGAGAGGGGATGGGGAGGATTGAACCCTCAAAGGTGAACATCACAGGGTCCGGGGGAGCGATTGTGGAAAACAGAGGGGGAGAGAGAGTAGATTAGATGATTGTGTGTCTGAGAGATAGAGAGAGAGAGAGAGGGGGGGGGGGCTGTGGCAACAGAGAGGAGGATTCAGATTGAAAACTATATTCTTGCGATTAGAAAGGGGTAATAAACGTCACAATCGTTTTCCCCTTCCATCAGTATTTTCGTGTCCACAATTTCATGCATAAATAGAGAATTCTCCTGCAATTATCGTACTTCATAATTGCAGGAGAATGTAGAATGTGTGAATAGAAAATCAATAGACATTCCATTCTCCGATGAACATGACACAGTTATACAGAGCTCTGAATCTATTGATCTTGAGCATATGTTGTGAGTAACTTTTAAGATTCATCAGAATGCCATTCTACTATTGCTAACGTGTGACGGCCACCACAGGCAACAAGCTCTGCGCACCAACGTCCATCAGCTTCACCCCCACTGAGATTTTTTGGTGGTGGGAGGTTTATGGGCACCTCCGAGGGATGACCACTAGTCCCATGGTCGCCTCGGCCAAACTGTCAACACCAAATCTTATCAGTCAATTAGGAATACCGTAAGAAAAAAGCAAAAGAATTTCTTTGGTGATACCAAGATTTACTAGAAAAACACAAAAAGCGAGGCCCAGATAAAGAGTTGTTGGTACTGAACCCATGCTTGTATTATCACAATTTTGTTTCAGTGAGTTAACCATGTGGTGAGCTGTCCATCTTATTTATCTTTCTTTGTGGTTTCAACTTTCAACTATCATGAAATGTAAAACATGAAGTCCCAGCTCTTACCGAAAACATGCGGCCATCACGCATAAATGCAACTGAATGGGTGCCCCCACAGGACACCTGTATCATGAATAAAAATAGTAGTAATAAGCATCAAAATGTGAAAAATTCAAGAACTCAGGTGATTGAATGTTCACGTGGTGGGTTTCGTTCCCTTTTGCTGTAGCATGGTACACGGAACGAACACCTTTCAATAGGGAGTCACAATGTAGGCTTCTTCTGTTCTTGGCCCAAAAATTACCGAAAGAACATTCATCTATCCTTTCCTAGTACTGAAAAAGTAAGAATGAGTTAATAGGACTTCCTTCTAGTTAAGAATGGGTTCCCGCTAGAATTTTTTCAGTTTAGTCTGTGTCTGTGTTTTTGTTTTGTTTTGTATAGCTGATGTATAGGTCTTTGTAGATAGTTGGGTCCAGCTTTGTAATGGCTTAGGCCTTGGATTTTGTTTGTTCGAGCTTAATAGATATCGCATCTCAGTGATCTCACCCAAAAAAAAAAAGTAAATTCAAATGAAAGCCCTGTGCAAAATGATATTCCAAAAAACTGCAGTTCATGAACTATAGAGCGATCAGTGCCCCTAGAAGCAAGGAGTAGGCCAGTTCTAAAACATGATCAA
This sequence comes from Rhododendron griersonianum, assembly GCA_018127125.1. Lineage (NCBI taxonomy): Eukaryota > Viridiplantae > Streptophyta > Magnoliopsida > Ericales > Ericaceae > Rhododendron > Rhododendron griersonianum. Next base: position 9,383,436 of record CM030797.1, on the reverse strand, counting down.
GGGCTGATTGTTCATCCCAACTCCTTCGCCAGGCACAAGAACTCCATTCAAAAGCAAAGAGAGAGAACAGGGAAAATAAAAGTAAATCCATATCAAACCGCAGCGAAACCAATTTCTGCAAACCACATGCAATAATTTTAAGATTTAAGCAACGACTCCATCCCCAACTCAATCACCATTGGCATGACTAGAATCACGATGATTCTTTCCAATAATTAGAAAACATCCTAAACGATACATTTGTACCATCACATGTGGGAGAAGACAGACACATTCACTGATCCTAGTAGAGAACGTATATGTACCTGAATAATATCTTCCTCTACGAGAAGTTGAACCCTGAGGCACCATTATACTGCTCTTATCATTTCCGAATCCAAGCCTCCCATGTTCTCCTCTACCCCAACCATATACCTGCAATGAAGACCAAAAAATGAAAACCGCATCCTCTACAAAAAGCAGACATAATAGCGAGAACAATTGCCATTTCATCTTTTCCTTTCAAATCCCCGGATGATGGAGAACACCACACTCACAGTTCTAGGGATGCAACTAACAAATTTCAATGAATCCGCCCGCAGTTGCAATCTGATTTGTTTTGACCAAACCATTCTTCACATGCAAATCATGATAAACACGGAGTGAATTAAAGTATTACTCCTATTTCTTTTCAAAAAGCCTCATCTATGAGGGTCGATGAGTTCATTCTACTTTGCTTATTCCAATGAAAGAATTTCACCCAATTTGTCCCCATTAAGGGGCATCAGAGGGTTAGATCAAGCACCGACCTATAAATTGACCTTATATGCACCAAACAACTGTCATCAGATTTCGAACCCACAACCTTAAGGTTAGCTTGTTGAGTTTAACCGCAGAACCTTTGGCAAACAAACAGAAATAAAGTTTTCCATATAGATTTCAAAGTTTTAAAAGGTTATTTCATATTTTCCAAGCTTTCAAATCTTGAAGTGAAGGGACTCACACACAAAAAACCAAAACAACTCTTCCATGTCATAAAGGTTCCTCAACTATTTGGAATAAGACACCTTAAATGCTAGTAGAAAAAACCGACAGGTGAAAACAAAGAAAAATATCAATGAGTAATAATTGGATATACTACTTTTAGCTGCCAAGGAGACATTGTAGATCCTAGGCCACTACTCGATTTCAAACACAAATATGTATTGGTGGGTGCCCATATTGAAGATATGGTAGGGTTTAGGTTTTGGGTTTTCGGCAAGTGTTCTACTATTGACAAAAGTGTTCAGATACCTAACGAAGGAGTGATAGTTCAACGACATAGCAATTACTATCAACGAAATCTCTTCGGAATTAGAAGGAAATACCTCTCCATCATTCGTCAGGGCAAGTAGAATGCCATCTTCCAGCAGCAATATCAACCTGCACACAGAAACAGATAAATGTCCAAGTTCTTTTTACCTGTGGACATCAGCACACGTTCTCGGGGTACTATCATTGTGAGTTAGGAAAGAATTAGCATGTTATCCAGTTCAAGCTCATGCACAATTACGCATAACAATCATCTACAATTGAAATTGGTCCCCAACAAAGAAAGCAACCTAAGAAACAATGAAGAAGACCCAACACTTCTACAAACCCAAGAACCAATATCTCACCTAACACCCGACAATCTCTGCATCACCCTCAGTCAAAAGACCAAAACACATGGAGAAAGATTCCCCAAGACCTTCCAATAGAGGTGACATCAAATTCATAAGAGAAGCTGGAGCTAGCTGGCCTAGAGAGAAGGAAAATACTTCAACTCATATATATAGCACCTCAAACGAAGCTCCAATTCCAATATTAACAAGATTCCCCTGAGAGAAGCCATCCTTATTTGTGAGAGCAGACTTCATGCAGATTTTTAAGTAGATTTACATTGGTTGACTATTAGGACAAGTTAAAGCAGCATTTGATGATCCCCATAAGATTTCTCATTTCTCTGATGGAAGCTAACAAAAGCCTTCTCCCAACTTCTCACATGCATCAGATTAAGTTCTCCAGCTTCTCACTACATCAGATTAAGTTCTCCAGCTTCCTTCGCCACTAAATCATTTGCATTGAGTCATTCACAAGTCCTATTTTTACCTCCCAACATATTTTCTATAATCCTGCAGGCTTGACAACAATTAAAATCACTAAAGCCGCCCCATAGCTTCATAATTTATAATTTTCCTTCGTGAAATTAGGTGCAACCAACAGGCTATTCATTAGATTCAGGAATTAGCATGGTTCATCAGGTTGTTCAGGGCCTCCTTCCTGTATTGTCCCCTACCCTGCTTCAAAATCAGTTGTCATTTTTTTAAGGCTCTGACAGTGAAGAAATCTAGACTACCAACTTGCCTGGGAATCCCTCTAGTAGAGTCACAATAACAAATAACTTCAACATGCGGATGTGTGTCTCATGACTCACCAGACAATCGGAGCAAGAGAAAACTGAAATTGCTATACAAACTTTTCTAACAGCCTATAACATTGCAGCAGTCACACATAGCAAAGAAACTTAACTAAACAAGGTTTGGTTCGGTGGATTTTATGATTGGTTTGGTTCTCCAAATTCTCAATCCGTAGGTATTAATTTGGTTCTTGGTTTGCTATGAAACCGAACCAATCCGGTCCATGCTCACCCCTATTTAGTAGCAATTAAATATTCAAATACACTTCCAGGCAATTTCAAACTATATACTAACTCCATCCCAAAGAGATTGTCTGGTCCACTACGAGAACCTTAAAATCTTTTACAAACAGAAATCAAATTTTTTTGCTGCTACTTACTACTGGAGTAGTAAATATCAATGACTTCTGTTAATTTGTACTAACAAAAATCTAATAACTCTTGATTTTTATAGTTCACCTCTTTTTTTTTTTGGGGGGGGGGGGGGGGTTAAGGAAGAGTCCAACTGAAAGAAAATCAAAGTCGGAAATAAAACTCCAGAATTCCATCTCAGTACTTCAGATTCTGAAATCGGGAGAAAAAATAATTCCACATAGAGCTAACGCAAACAAAAAAACCAAAGAAACTCTGGGAGAGGGGAAGACATTGAATGCCCTGGAGCAAGGTTGAGCAAGAACCACACACCAACCTCTGGGGCAAAGTTGAGCACGAATGGTTCAGTACTAAACTGTGTGTGTCGTTCAGATTCAAGCTCAAACTTACGCAGCAGGGTCATTGAAGAATCTCTAGTGAGGGAGAGAGATTGAACCCTCAGAGGTGAACATCACGGGGTCCGGGGGAGCGATTGCGGAACTGAACAGAGAGAGAGAGTAGATGATTGTCTGTGTGTGTGTGTGTGTGTGAGAGAGAGAGAGAGAGAGAGAGGGCGGCGGCGGCGGCAACAGAGAGAAGGATTCAGATTGAAAACTATATTTATGCGATTGGAAAGGGGTAATATACATCACGATCGTTTTCCCCTTTTCATCAGTATTTTCGTGTCCACACGTACTCCTGTCGCCGCCGCCGCTCCGCCGATTCAATCTTCCTGGGCCGACGACTCTCTTCTCTCTGGCAGTTCTACCATTCAGCTTCCCCCTTCGTCGGCGATAAGAAGCCTCAGCAATATATATAGTTAGGGTTTCACTTACGCTCTGTTTGGAATTTGGGAAAAGAAAGGGAAAAGAAGAGAAAGTGATTATAAGAAGGAATAGAGAAGGAAAATTAAGGGAATTGATTTTTACACTCCTCATTTTATTATATACACTTTTTTTTTGTCTTTATTTGATGTGAATTTATTCTATTGTTCTTTAATATGTAAAAAAGTAAACTTATGAAATGGTGAAAAAGTAAATTCACATGAATAAAGACAAAAAAAAGAGTGTATATGGTAAAAAATGGAGCGTAGAAATCAATTCCCAAAATTAATAAGAGAAATTGGGAGGAAAGTTAGATTGGAATTTTAAAATTTTTTAGGAATTGATTTTTACACTCCTTTTTTGATATCCACAATGCTTCTTTGGTTTTTTAACGTTGAAAAAGTGTGTGTTTTTTTTTTTTTGATAAAAGACAAACAAGAGACTATAGATAGCAACAAAGGGAGTGTACAAATCAATTCCCAATTTTTCCAAAATTCATAACGTTGTGTTTGGAATAAAAGAAAAGAAAATAGAAGGGAGTTGGAAATGTGCACAATACCAAAAATTTCCTAATTTTTCATTCCTTTCTTTTTCTTTTCAACAAGCCAGGGCTGTGTATATTGTCAAATCATGTTTGATTCGTGTAGGTACGGATTTCATATTAGTGTCAAAACACTTGGTAAATTAAAAATGTTTATATCTTCGCGTTAGACCAACTTGAATAGAATCGTATCATGTTCAGATTGACAATATTAACCATTTACTCAAAAAATTAGTAAAACATGTACGTGAAGTTATAAACCAACAATATTATGCAAGAACAGCCTCTTAATTCATAATAACATGAGCACATTTTAATACCATCGTAACCAATAACCATATAATAAAATTTAAAATTCACAAGAAAATAACCAACAATAGCAAAATACTAGCATAGAGTCTCGGCTTTGCCACCGGCCTCATGCAAGGTCATGTTGTGTTTTAGTCTTGTCATTTTAAGTTAGCTAGTCAACAAAAAATATTAACTGCTATATATTCATGTTTTTATTGAGTTACGTGAGCGAAATATGCATTCATCTCATTTAATTTTCGTATCGTTAGATCATGTCATGTTGGTATTCGTGTCAAAAAGTTAACCGACTCGTGGGGAGTGAAACTTTCTGATGGAAAACGAACTCAGAAAATCAACCTGATGAAGTTTTAGGTCTCGTTTGTGCAAATATAAACGAAATATCCTCCATCCTTAGTTTAATTGTGTGCTTTATGCATTAAAATTATTTAAACGTTTGGTCATTTTTGTTGGTCAATCTAGTTATTATTCTCTCATACTCCATAAATACACTCTAGATTGATTATTTTTATCATATCTATACCTTCATGCCTATGAATCTACATCGCCGAATGATACCAGAACCGTTCTAGAGCTAAGATCGAGATGGTTTTGCTTGAGGAGTCAATGGAATCAAGAAGGGGAACGGAGTGTTAGGCAAGAAGAGAAGTTATGTGTGACTTGGGGTAAAATTTGATAATTCCTTACTTGTAGTCTTCTTGTTAATTCTTTTGATTTATAAAAAATTGAGGAGATTATAGGACGCGGACTTATGTTTAGGACATGTTAACCGAAGTAGCTTCCATGTATATCTCGTGTTCTTGTTCTTTAGTTTTATTGCAATTTACTTTAATTGTTGATTTGAATCGCTTAGTATGAAACTTTGTTCGTCTTTGAAGTTTGAACTTGTGGTTAAGTTAATTTTTAATTGATCGTCTCATTCATCCCGGGACGTTTTAGTCCATTACATAATTTCATAAACAATGTACATACGTCACTTTACTGTTTTTTTTTTTCGATCAAAAAACTTTTAGTGATTGATACTACAACTCGACAAAACACACCCCTTGAGTTTTGACTTTTCAATCCCCAATTTGAACTTTTCTTGGTTCAAGGGACTACCAATCTACACCCAAAGAAAATGGCAAGCAAACGGCCCCTTAAAGATCCTTTGGATCGTCAAGGTAGAGAGAGAGAGTCGGGGTGGGAACCTCCCCACCCCCTCCGCCGCCCCCCTTCCCCACCTCCCTTTCTTTTGGCCCCCTCACCCACCCACTTCTTTCCTCCTCACCACTCAATCCCCCCTTTCTTCTCTCCTTTTTCCTTCTGCGCTCGACTGGCTTAAGGTTGTGAGGTGATTGAGACTCTCTCTTTTGGGAGTTGAGATTTCTCACTCTCCTCTCCATTTTTGGACTCAGGAACCAGATCTGGGGTTCTAGATCTAGTTTTTTTTGGAATCAGCGTACCGGCGACGAAGACGGCGTCTGTAGCGACTTTTGCCTCCAGACTGTAGGGCTGTAAGTGAGCCGAGCTACTCGCGAGCTCGGCTCGGCTCGACTCGTTAAGGCTCGGCTCGGCTCGACTCGTTTAGTAAACGAGCCGAGCTCGAGCTCGAGCTCGAGTATCCGGCTCGTTTAGTAAACGAGCCGAGCTCGGCTCGGCTCGTTTGACAAAGACTCGGCTCGTTAAAGGAGGCTCGGCTCGATTAAGAGAGGCTCGTTTAGTAAATTACTAAGCTCGGCTCGTTAAGGGCTCGGCTCGTTAAGGCTCGAGCCGAGCTCGAGCTCGAGTATTTGGCTCGTTAAGTAAACGAGCCGAGCTCAAGCTCATTGAAGCTCGGCTCGACTCGGCTCGTTTACACCCCTACCAGACTGCGGCGGGAAGAGTTCTGAGTTGGAGCGGCAGGTCATCCAGGAGGGCTTGCTCCGTGTTCATACCTGGCCTCTCAACTTTGGCCTCTCCAATCCCTTCTCACGAGTGTGTTCGACTGGTCCGGCTCCGGAGTCGTGGTTCCATGCGGGTTTTTTTTTTTCTGTTTTCCTGTTTTTCTTTTGTTAGTTTTGTGTTTTGGGACCGATAGTGTCCCCTTAAATTACTTTGTATGTTTTGGCTGGATTTGATATAATATCGGGATGATTTGGTTTGCTAGAAAAAATATATATATCCTTTGGATCAAGGGGGGGGGGGGGGGGAAAGGGCTTGAGTTTCATGTCAAATTACTATTTGGATTTGATTATTTGGTGAGAAATGTACACTAACGAAAATTTTTGATTGGCTATTTCTTCTCTTTTATCTTGCACTTACGCACAACTCAAAGAGGCTGTTAATGCCGGCCATCAAACACGGCCTTTTTTTAATGATCATTGTGCTTTGTTTGGAAATTTTTTTTGAAAAATAGTAGGGATAATAAGTGGAGAGAGATAGAGAGAGAAATGTTAGAAGTAAAGAGAATCTAGATAGAATTTTTTGAAAAATTCTTTTTGAGAAGTGAAAAGAACACAACATTTGAACCAATTTACATACACCTCAACTAATCCCAAGAGACCAATCCATCAACGGGGCTCATTTAAAGCCAGAGCCTGGTCTTTAAGTTGGGAGGTGGCATCTACTCTTCCGATAAGATGGAATCGTTTTGGACCGCACAATTTTAAAACACCAAGAAGGTGCCAGATTTTCCTCATTTATCTGACCAAGAATCAGATTCTTGTGCATCAATTGTACCTAGACTGATCTGCTTCTCACCTCACCAGGCCTTTACTGTGATGTGGAGACTTTTTCCATGTAAATTGCATAGTGATGGTAACATGCCAACCTTTCTTTTGTCCATTTCTATCTAATCTAAAGAAAAGAATATCACTGAGATCGATGTAACGTAATGAATCATTTCAAGTCCGCTCTACCAGCGCTGGAACCTATACCCGAGCGTTCGTTTTGAACCCGTCTCAGGTCTCATGATAAATACAATTAGAGTCGCTCATTTTTGTTTAAATATTTTGTTGGGGGCTTGATGAAAGGTCAGGCCAATCGGATATTGTTAAGAGCAATTATTATACCTCAAACTTTATCTCTGAATTCAGGCCTGAATTATGAAGCAGATTGGACGTATTGTGAACATCTGAATTGATAATCCAATTGAGCTGATTTCTTACAAGGATCTTGAAAAAAAATACTTTAAACAAAAAATAGCAGCTCCAATAATTTATTAAAAACTTGGGACGGGTCCAAAACGGATCTGTACGAGAGTGCAATTCGAAATCCGTACCCATATCGTTTCTGCACTTCTTCTTCTTTTTTTTAATCAGAAAAAGGGTAGGAGGGGGTGACCAGCGTAGCAACCCTCTTGGGCGTGACCATATGGGCTCCCTACCAGCTGTGGAATGTCCGGTTCGAGCTATGGTTACTGTCTGTGACGACAGACCGTCACCATAACACCACCTAGGTACAGGATGACAAGGGAACAAATCCCTCATTCCCTTGCCACTGACAAGACTTGAACCTGAGTCTTACTTGAAAATGAATGAGGCTTTTGCCATCCAACCTACCACGATCGGTGGTTTTCTGCACTTCTTTTACTTCATTTTTCAATTGATGTATGAGAAAAGGAATATCATATAATCTTACACATGCTAATGACGTACTTATCATCCACTGCTAATCACGATTTCCAGTTGACATGGTGTTCTTATCCTCCAATAGGATGGCACGTGATTAATTATTCCACTAGAGTTGACATGGTGTTCTTATCCTCCAATAGGATGGCACGTGATTAATTATTAGAGTATATTGAAGAGGTTTTTTATTTATTGCATAGTGGGAACAGGTTCGTTTCAACCGCATTTATTTACTTATTTTAGTACTAGTATATATTCTGAAAAGCAAATGCGTTTATTTGATAATAATACGTTGTTTTCATGATGTTTCTTGAATGTTGACGGGTAAAGGTGAGGAATTTTGGTAGTAAAAAATTGAGAGGCCGAAAGGAGTAATTATTCGTCGACCAAGCACCCATATACCCCCTTCCCAAGTCCCCGTACATTAGATTTAATGAATGAAAAAAAATAAAAATAAATGTCACCCCTAGATTTTGGAGAGTTGACGCGAATTTTATATGTGCCCTTGATATACGTTATTTATTAGCTGCTGATTTTGCCACTCCTTTTTTGTTAATGTCACTCTTCATGCAGGTGTATTTTTGGTACTTATATGGTAGTATAAGTCTGTGGGGGGTTAATTCCACCTTGAATCTTTTTCTTCCTTTGTCCTGGGTAGAAAAGACAAACGGGGAGCACCTGAGTACCTGCAAACCGGAGGGTGGTGTTCCTCCGGGAAGAAGTTTCGACGACCTAGTTAGTAGGTGGAGGAGGAGAAGAAGAGGAGGAAGCTTTTTGGGAGAAAATATAGAGAGAGAGAATGTATCAGAGAGCGAACTTGATGGGGGGAGTCCTCTATTTATAGGGAACTCTGGAGTATCAAACAAGCCAGCTCACCTCCACGTGTCGTACTGTTCGGCTGACGTCACATGTCAGAGATATTTAGTGAGCCATCGCCCCACGAGGGTGACAGAGCCGCACTAGTCAATGTCAGAACTGTCACATCGGACAGAAACGTCACTTCGGTACGGAGCGGTCACTTTCGTACTGACACTGTTGACCGTTGAACTGACTGCTGGACAAAAAGGTTTCCGAAGAGAGACCATCCCGAACGTAAAACTCTCTGGGTGAAATAAGCTTAATGGTTCTGCCGAAGAGAGAACTTCCCGAACGTCAAGCTTGCTGAACGTAATGACGAATTATTGTCCCGGAGTAAACGAAATGACGACGTCGGCGAATTGCATACACTCGGAAGCCGAGTGCAATAGCACCATGTCTCTTCGGCAAATGCACAGAGTCCGAATCAATTAGGTCCGTAGGCCACAGGACTACATCGCTTGACCCCTTTGAACCTTTGGTATTTTCGGCCCACTACAAAGTCATTTCCCTATTTATTTAAATAAAATGTCTTTGCAACCGCATTTATTTACTTATATGGTAGTATTTGGAAAGAAGAAATTAAATAGTCATCCTGTTTCGTAGACTTATTTAGGTGCCTATCCTACTAGGTTTGAATACTTAAGTTGACATTCTGAAATTTAAATAATACCTAAAATACCCTTAATCATGACAAATATAGGAATTATGGCAAAATAATCAGGAATCATGACAAAACCATCCGGGATGTAAAACTAACATAGAAAGTTAGTTTAAGGTTCTAAAATTCTTTACTATATAAGTAAAGAAATGCGGGATGTAAAGAATTTTAAGACCTTAAACTAACTTTTTAAGTTAGTTTTACATCCTAAATTTCTTTACCTATAGGGCCCGTTTGGATGCCGGCTTAGGAGGGGGGGATAACTAATACCCCCATTTATACCTGGGCCCACGGCTTATCCCTCGTTTGGGAAGCCATTTGAGGCTGGGTATTGTTTTATCCCATTCTTGGGTAAGACCGGAGAAGGGGGTATACGGGGGTTTTCCCCATGGATAGGGTTTGAGGTATCCATAACTTATACCCCCTAATCCCCTCAAAAATTGACGATTCCACCCCTCCTTATCCCCCTTCCCTAACTCCTAACCGTTGGTTTTGTTTTCTGGAGCAACAAACAAAAAATAGGAAGAAATAGGAAGACGAAGAAGAACAGTAACAAGAACAGATCGGAGAAAGGAGGGATCGAACCAGTCATAGCTGTTGCTGTTGCTGTTGCTGTTGCTGCTGCTGCTGCTTTTTCTTCTTCTTCTTCTTCTTCTTCTTCTTCCGCCGCTGCTGTTGTCTCTCGCGCTCTCTCTCTCTCTCTTAAACGGTGACAAACAAAGGAAACGGTGATAAGAATAAAGGAAGAGAAGAATAAGAAAAATGATTGTGTGCATATGAGACCATGTGCTATCATACACCCTCACCAATAATTAATTAAAATGCACACATAATTAAATTATAAATATAAATTGGAGAAATGTATTACAAGTTCCCCACTTTAAAAAAAACAAATTAAGAAAATAAACACTTAAAAACAACAAAGGAAAATAATTATGTGCTTGTGTGACCATGTGTTATCATACACCCCACCCATAATAAATTAACATGCACACATAATTAAATTGTAAATGTAAATTAAAGAAGGGTATTGAAATTCCCCACTTTAAAAAAAACAAAATTAAAAAGAACACTTTATAAATGATTTTTAATTTATTATGCTTATTAAATTAATTTATGAATAAACTAAATTATTATTGTTTAATTATGAAAAAATAATTAATTTCATTGAATTTTGCACTTTTATATCTAATTTAATACTGTACAAGGGCAAAAGTGTCATTTGATAGCTTTTTACATCATCCACCCTTCCTTATACCCCCTATTAATCCTTCATCCAAACGAAGTACTATTTAATCCCCCTTCTCTAATACCTCATCCAAACAACCTACTATTTAATCCCCTCCATAAACATCACATCAATGTGGGCCCTCCCTTATTAACTAATACCCCCTACTATCTTATCCCCCTTATTAACTAATATCCCCAAATCTTTACCCGCATCCAAACGGAACCTCTATATAGTAAAGAATTTTAGGACCTTAAACTAACTTTTTATATTAGTTTTAAATTCTGAATTTCTTCACCTATATAGTAAAGAATTTTAGGACCTTAAACTAACTTTTTATGTTAGTTTTACATCCCAGATGGTTTTGTCATGATTCCGGATTATTTTGTCATGATTGCCGCTGCACCGACCAAATTAAATAAGGGATATTGACTTTATCATAATGTCAATATCCTTTATTTAATTTGGTCCGCGCAACAGCGCTATTAAAATGTAAAAAATTATTAAGGGCTAAATGGGTATTATTTTAATTTTAGAATGAAAACATAAGTTTTCAAACCTACAAGGATTAGGACTTAAGTATCAATGTAGGATAGGACCCCTATTTAAGTTCCCCATTTGGAAAAGCAAATGCATTTATTTGATAATATTATAATAATACGTTGTTCTTGTGATGTTTCTTGAATGTCAGATGGGTATAAAGGTGATGAATTTTGGTTAAAAAAAAATTGAGAGGCCAAAAGGAGTAATTATTCCACCGGCCAAGCAGTGCTGGTCCTAGATTTTGGAGGGTTAACGCGAATTTTGCATATGCCCTCGATATACTTTATCTAAATAAAAGTTTGTTCCAACCGCATTTATTTACTAATTTAGTAGTATTTTGAAAAGCAAATGCATTTATTTGATAATAATACGTTGTTTTCATGATGTTCCTTGAATGTTGATGGGTAAAGTGATAAATTTTGGTAGCAAAAAATCGAGAGGCCAAAAGGAGTAATCATTTATTCGGCCCTAGATTTTGGAGGGTTAACGCAAATTTTGTATATACATTAGATATACTTTATTTAAATAAAATTCCTAAAAATAAAATCCATTGTTTTAAAAGAGCGAATTAGCGAAAGTCAAATGCATAGAATTGGGCCAACATGGGGCCAAAAATACGAAACAAACTTGTTATTAATTGTAAATAAATGAGTTTTTGTTTCTACTTTCTTTTCTTTCTTTTAGTACGTCAAATGGAAGTGCCAGTATGGTACCACGTGACCTTTGCTAAGAAGTATTGCTCCGTCATACCACACCATTTTCTGTAGGGAATCTTACCCTTATCGTACATATATCTGTAGGACCATGTTCGTTTGGGGATTTAGGATTCTCTCTCTGCGCACGGTCTTCAATAAATTTTTTCCCAATTATTAATCTTATTTCTCTCTCTCTCTCTCTGTCTCTCTCCACTCATTACCCAAAATTCAAATACCAAAATGAACAAGCGGAGATCGAAACTAAGGCCTCCTCATGTGTGGTTGGTATTAAGAGTATGATTTATTCAAATAACAGAAAAAAAAAAACCCTTGAACCCGGGCATTGTTCGAGCAAATAAATAATAAAATTCGACTCTGCTCGACTCATTTGCAACCTTACCCCACCGCGGACCCTCCGAAAAAAGGATCCTACTTGAGAAAAAAAAGTACTCCCTCCGTCCCAAATCGGATAACAATTTTTGAAATTTGTGACATTTTTCATTATTTATATCTTTCAATCTATAAAGTTTTTTCACGAGTTTGGAAAACTTTGTATAATAAAACTAATCGAGAATTATCAAATAAGATCCACATCGCATATATTTTTAAATTCACATTGAAAGATACTACTATAAAGAATTAAAATTGACGCAGATGTCAAATTACTCCTACTCCATGTGACAGAAGTTTTTCGTTCAAACGGTTGGAAAGAGGTGTACAGTGAGTCCGTGACACAGCAAATGAAGTTTTCTGTTTCAAAACTTGGAAAGATGTGTGGTTGGCACGTGGCCCCGCCTAATAACTTTTTCCGCCGGTGGGCCCGATAATCCTCACAGCCACGAATTCGCCGAGGAAAGGAATCCCGCAAGAAACGGAAAAATGAGTGGCCAATAATTTTCCGAGAAAGTACGGGCCTGGGTCACAGCTAAGGCCGTGGCAATCCCGTGAATATCTCCAGAACGCATGGCAATCCCTTCCCCACGTCCTCTATATATTCGAACCAACCCCCCCCCCCCCTCTCGTCCATCCGTTCCAACACTCAAAGCAAAAACTCTCTCTGTTTCTCTCATTGCCATTCAGAAAAAAACCTTAGGGTTTCCTCAACTAAAACAAAAAGAATAAGAGAAACTAGGGTTTTTTTGTTTTCATAGCCGCAGGATCAGATCGAGAATCATGTAAGGCCAATAATCCTCCTTGCACCTCGTTCTGGTTTTCGCCTATCTTGTTTGGTAGAAACGGATTTCGTTTCTACCTTCCTCGTATATATTTATACATGTATATAGCTGTGTGATTGTGATTTTCTTTTTCGGGGGGAAGAGTAAGAAATTCATTGACCCTTTGGATGGATAAGAAAGGGGAACCCTTTCTCACCCAATCTCACCATTTTTTTTTGGTGAGAAAATGGTGAGATTGGGTGAGAAAGGGCAGTGACCAATCAAAATGTTTCTTTTTTTTTTGTACTTTTCTCTCCATTTCTTACCAAAATGTTCAATCCAAATGAGTTATTGGATAAGAAATCATAATCCTTTCTTTTTCTTTTCTCATGAAATCCCTCCAACCAGAGGGGCAATGAAAATGAGCATACAAATTACAGAGGAAAAAAAAACACAATAATAATGAAGCCACAATGGAAGTACTATAATCTGCGCTACCTCTATTCACGAGGTGACATACTGACATGAGGCATAAAGAAATGATGAGAGACGGACACAGACCGGAGTGCACGGATCCGGCGATAGATGTGTCCGGGACTGTCCGATGTGAGTCGGCCCGTATTTACCGTGTGAGACCCGCGTGTGTCCGAATCTGTGCACGAACCTGTGTTTGTAGCATTGCTTGAGGCCTAATAATCTGTATCTATCCTGATTTTTGTTCTTGACATGTTCTCAGTTTCTTAGAACAAGCATCTAGATCGTTTCTACCTTCCCTATGTCTTGTTTTCTTATCAATTTCTTATCTACGTTGGTTTAGGTTTTTAGTTCAACAATGTATGTTTAGATTCGTGGGTGTATATGGTTATTGTTTCCGATTCCTATTCGTTTGGATCGTGAATCACAAGTCTCGGATACGATATCTATGTGGTCGCTCATGGTTGTTCGTTGATTTGAGTTATCTTGATTTTGTGTGCTGATGGATGGTTTTGTGTTTCTTTCAGATTTCTAGGGTTGATTGATTGAAGATCGGAGTGGGTTCTTTCCTTCCCATTGGATTTCTGTGATAATTTTATTACTCGTAAGTACGGTGTTTCTGTTCCGCGTTTCTACATCCCTTTTCATGATTTTGGATATTTCTTTTGAGGGATATGTCCAGATACTTTCTACTTTGTATGTCTTTGATTATGTGTTATCCTCATGGGCCATAACTTTCGTATCTGCTAGGGATCAGTATCTTTATAACAATAAACTGGATCTGTATTTCTTCATGAAGCTTGCATAAATTTGATACACTGCTTCTATTAGTGCTGGGGAACATATTTCGTCGCACATAATTAGCTTTTTACCTTCTACTTTATGGGTTCTTCGCTGTTAATTTTTTTTTTCCCTCGAAACAATTGGGTTAATTATAATGTTGTTTTGCTGTTATTCAGCCTATCAAAAAAAAAATTTTCTCCAGTTTTTTGTATTATTGTTGATTAATTTGGACTATATGTCTCATCTGTCAACCAATTAGTTTTTCTAAAATGATACTCACATAATAATCCAAACACAACACCAAACACGATCTCTCACATCTATGTGGGCTCCACACACACTTCTATGTGTGGCCCCACATGTATGTAAGAGGTTGTGTAAGTTGTTGTGTTTGGATCGTTGTGTGAGTAACATTGTTGTTAGTTTTTTGGGCCTTCCAGCAGAGAGAATTTATTGTTTTTCCGGATTTAATGAGTCATTGTTTTTCCGGATTTAATGAGTTGTGCCATTCGATGTATGTAACCAAGAGCCAATTGATGTTCCTCTTTTTAGGGATGAATCTCCTTCGGTACATTTAAATGAGGATGTATACCTGATGGGTTTCTTGCTATTCGTTTGCTGATCAAGTTTCTAAGGTCATGTAATCATTTGGATTTTGGATATGTGCCAGTTTCTTGCTAAAGGAGTATACCCGATGAGTTTTTTGGGCTAATCTTTTTCTCAAATACTGCTAGTTGTGTGCAACAGTGGTGCTCAAAAACGTGCCTTGCACTTTCTTTTTAAGCATCTTTTGGGTATAGTTCTAAAAAACTGCTTGGGGATAATTCATATTCATCTGTTGAGAGATGTTTTTTTTCTCTTCATGTTTTGCTACTGAATTGCTTGCACACGGACATGGTGAAATAAATAACATAATTCTTTCTTCATATCTTGATCTGATGTTATGCTGTTTTGAGGCGTATACTCTTTTGCAGTTGGTAATGAGTTTGGTTTGTTTTTTTTTTTTGTGTGCAGGAGGGTTGAATGATCTAATGGAGACTAAAGGTGGGAAAAAGAAGTCTAGCAGTAGTAAATCCTTGTTTTATGAAGCTCCCCTAGGTTACAGCATTGAAGACGTTCGACCCGCTGGTGGAATCAAGAAGTTCAGATCTGCTGCTTATTCCAACGTAAGTTCAACTTCTAACTTTTGTCATACAGCATCGTGTAACTTGATGCACAATAAATAATTCTTTGTTCCTATGGTCTAAAATGCTACCTCCATCCTGCGGTTGTAATGTTTTGCAGTGCGCGCGCAAGCCATCCTGAGATTCACCAAATCGAGAATAACTGCCAAAAGTGGCCAAGGCCTCAATATTTGTACATTTGTTTTTATTGCTTTTCTACTTTGCTCGTCTTCCTCTCGGCTCACTTTGCAACAGCATCTCTTTCCCTTAAGGCAAGATGGCCTTGTCAGTTTCTGCTATTGGATTTGAAGGATATGAAAAGAGACTTGAGATATCATTCATTGAACCTGGGATCTTTTCCGACCCTGGAGGCAGGGGCCTCCGCTCTTTATCCAAATCGCAATTGGATGAATTTTTAACTCTTGCTGAATGCACCATTGTCAGCTCACTGTCAAATGATGAAGTTGACTCTTACGTCCTTTCTGAATCTAGCCTGTTCGTGTACGCTTACAAAATCATCATCAAAACTTGCGGGACTACAAAACTGCTACTCTCTATCCCATCCATCTTGAAGTTTGCCGATATGCTCTCCCTTTCTGTGAAATCCGTGAGGTACACTCGTGGAAGCTTTATCTGTCCTGGGGCCCAGCCTTTTCCTCATCGCAACTTCTCTGAAGAAGTAGCCGTCCTCGATAGCCATTTTGGAAGGCTTGGGTTTGGTAGCAAGGCTTATGTGATGGGTGGTGATGATAAACCACAGAAATGGCATGTCTACGCTGCTTCGGCTGAATCCACCAATGATTTGGACCCAATTTACACTCTCGAAATGTGTATGACCACTTTGGACAAGGATAAGGCATCTGTCTTTTACAAGACCGATGGAAGCTCTGCTGCTTCGATGACTGATGACTCTGGGATCAGGAAGATTCTTCCCAACTCTAATATTTGCGACTTTGAATTCGATCCTTGTGGCTACTCCATGAATGCTATTGAGGGGAGCGCAGTTTCCACTATTCATGTCACCCCGGAAGATGGATTCAGTTACGCTAGTTTTGAAGCAGTGGGATATGATTTGAAGGTTGTGAATTTGAACATCTTGATCGAGAGGGTGTTGGCTTGCTTCCAGCCGAATGAGTTTTCTATTGCCTTGAGCTCTGATGCTGGCAAAGAACTTGGTTCTGGTGTGGATCTGGATTTGAAGGGATATTTCTGTGGAGAGAAGAGCCATGAGGTGCTTGGAAAAGGAGGGTCTGTTGTTTACTACAGCTTTACCAAGTATGGTGGCTGTGGATCTCCTAGGTCAACTCTGCATAGCTGTTGGAGTGAGAGCGACGAAGACGAGAAAGTTGAGAAGAAGTAGAAATGAATCAGAAATATTGTTGTCTTTCTCCATTTTTGGCTTGAATTTGTTTATTATTGTCTTTTCTTTCGAGGGTCAGAGCACAATAAATGGTATTTGTGTCGCTCCATTAGGCCCCCATTAGTCCGTTATTTCTTTCTTGGGTGTTGGTGCCCTAGTCGTCTTTATTCGTGGACGACAGTTGTGGAATCTGGTCTTGGATCTGTATTGGTGTTTCTGATGGCTTTAAGGTGTTGAACCATCAACTTATTTCTCAAGGTGGTTATACTATTGTTCGCTTATCATACTGTTATTTATTGAAATCTCTCTTGTTCTGGGAGCAGAAGCTATTGTGTGATATTGACACAGCTAGTGCAGAGCACCTGTATATTTGTTCATAACTGGTAGTTCTCTAGGTGTAAATGGGGCTTTGGCTTCATGAATCATGATGTTAGCTCTGAGCTGATTTGACTGTTTGTGAACTTATAGTTTTTGGGGCAATATGGAATGGCCAATGTTCTGAAAATCACTATGAGCCAGCGGGGTGTATATAGGGCACCTAGGTGCCGACTAGCCGGTTGCCTAATCTAGGCGTTTGGACCATTGCCTGGTGCCTGGGGGAGGACTTGTTAGCCGGTTGCCTAATCTAGGTGTTTGGACCACTGCCTGGTGCCTGGGGGAGTACTTGTTAGCCGGTTGCCTAATCTAGGCGTTTGGACCACTGCCTAGTGCCTAGGGGAGGACTTGTCGCCTTGACATTGTCCATTGCAGGTTTTTGATGCCCTTCTGGGTGTAGGTAGGTTAGCCGGTTCGGTACCAAGCTTGTTTAAAAAGTTTGTGTTCCTTACTGCAATTTTGGTTCCAAACTCTACAGCTCATATCGAGGAATTGTGCTATAACGGAGTAAGGAATAGTCTTCTTGTTTGATCATCAGTGGTTTGAACAGATTTCGTCAATGGGCGGTTCTGGTTTATCCTTTGGATTTGTGCTCATTTGCTAATGAGCTAGGTTTCGCTTCCCCTCCAGCCTTGCCTTCACTGCTTCCTTCCTTTTCGTTTTTGAAGGGAAAAGAGAGGGGTCCGGGTGCCTAATGATGTGAACAATTTAATAGATTTACAAAGCTGTCTTAAGTATCTCTGTGCAGTGTATGCTACATCGTCGAGCATCAGAAAGGGCGTTGCTTGCGATCAGTAACCGGTGAAGACACAAAAGAAACAAAGACTTGTTATGTAAGAAAATATGAGCCATCTCAACAACGTAACGGGAAACTCTGGAGATCTTGCAAAACAACAAGTTCGTTCCTTGTGTTTTGGATTCTCGGGGTGTACCCTTCGCTAAATCTCTTTACCTTTGTTAGTGAAAAACATCCTTTTCATTAAGAAGGCTCTCTTTCTCTTTTTCAACCAATTCGTAATCCAAAACTGGCTCTCATCTTTGTTCTTTGTTGAAGACCAGTTTATTAATAGGTCAAAGATTTACATTTAAAAGGCTTTTTCCAAATTTGGTACGAGATGCTTTTGCAAATATTTTACTAATATTGTATGTACATGACATGATTATTATATTTATAATCGGAAGAGAAATCTCTGAAAATTGAAATAATTTTGATTTAATCTAGTAAAAAAATAAAGTTATTTTATACTATTGATTTTTTTTTTCAATTTCTTTTATACACCAAAATAGGAACACTTGAGCGTTGCAATTGTTGACTGGGAAAAAAAAAATTGCCATTAAAAAAATAAAATGCCCCAAGTTTGTGTTGGAGCAGCACTAGTTTAAATTTCCACCCGACCCGACTTCAAAGTTCGGTACTTTTTCCATGGGTAAGGCCTACCATGGAAAAATAAATACGGAGTAAATAGTTTTTTGATTTATTTTTGTCTTTATTCGAAAAATTACGAGTTTCGGTCATGAATTTTTTACTTTTTCGATTCCTCTAATTGAGACGATCAACAATTCATAAAAATTTGATGCATAACTAACAAATGGGAAAAAAAATTGAATGTAAAAAAAGCGACATGTCTTATTTTTGCCAAAATAGGCCTAAATACAAACAATCACCTAGGACTTTCACGTATTATGGCTGCCAAAGTTCTGAATACCATACCGGCATGGATACCGGTTTACTGGTACTGTATTAGATACCGGGTACTGTTTCAGATTTAGCGCTACTATCAATATACTACCATGAAATAAAAAAATACCCATACTATCCAATTAATTATGACATAAACTTTCATTATACAACAAAATATATAACACAGTGGACTTCAAGCCACCAATCAATTAAATATAAATTGGGCAACATTTTTTGAAATAATAAATTTCTCGAAGTTTCAAGTGACATCATTGAGAGTCTTTCCAAAAATTTGAACTTTTATTTTTCGGTATTTGCGCCGTGATATGGGAGTAAGGCTCCGTTCGGCTAAATAAGCTAATTGGCTTATTTTTTGTCTTTATTCAAAAAAAATTCGTATCACTTGGCTTATCATCAATTTTTTTTGAGATTATTGCATCCTCATGACAAGAGAAATCTAAAAAGTAAAATTTTTTGATCGAAATCTAATTTTTTTTAAATAAATACGAAAATAGAATACGAAAAAAATTTGAATAAGGACAAAAAAAAAATAGGACGCTTGGCTAAGCCGAACGGGGCCTAACTCAACCACGGTAAAAGTAATATTGAAGCCAATTTTTCTGAACCCCCGGAGTTCAAGTTGTCTCCCCAGTCCCCTCCTATTGTGATTACACGAATTAGGGTTTTAGCAACCCTTCTTCTTGTTCGAATTTTCAAGCTTTCTTGGAACAAACAGCATATCTGAAACCAGGTAAAGTGAATTTTGTTCCTTCCAATTACGCTTGGACAGTTCATAACATACTCGATGGCTAGCTTAGTTTCTCTAACCAATGAAACCCAATTTGTCAAAACCGTATGTGCAATTGTAGTGAAGGGACACTGGGACAATCTTTTGAAGCCCAAAATTGGGTCTAGTCTCACCTCAACAATCATTAACCAAGTACTTCTGTGCCTTCCCTTAGATGGGTCCTCTCTTTCTTGGTCATTTTTCAAGTGGGTTGAGTCAATTCCAAGTTACAAGCACTCTCTACAGTCTTCTTGGGCTATGATTCACATCCTCACTAAGCAAAAACATTACAAAACTGCACAAAACATGCTTGAAAAGATTGCTTCACGGGATTTCCTTTCGTCTCCAACGGTTTTGAATTCGCTTACGGGAAATGGGGATGACCCGGATTCGAACTCGCAAGTTATGAGCTGGTTGGTGATAGTTTACGCTAATTTGAAGATGACCCAAGATGCAATTCAAGTGTTTGAGCACATGAGAGTTAATGGGTTTAAGCCTCATTTGCATGCTTGTACTGTGCTTTTGAATTCATTGGTGAAGGATGGGGTGACTGATATGGTGTGGAAAATATACAAGAAAATGGTGAAAATCGGGGTTGTGGCTAATATGCACGTGTTCAATGTGTTGATCCATGCTTGTTGCAAGTCCGGAGATGTTGAAAAGGCAGAACAGTTGTTGAGTGAAATGGAGCTTGCGGGTATGTTTCCAGATCTTTTCACTTATAACACGTTGATCTCTTTGTATTGCAAGAAGGGTATGCACTATCAAGCTTTGTCAATTCAAGATAGAATGGAACAAGGGGGAGTGTGTCCCGATATTGTGACATATAATTCTCTTATTTATGGGTATTCTAGAGAAGGTAGAATGAGAGAGGCTTCAAGGCTTTTTAAGGATATTAAAGGTGCTGTCCCTAATCATGTGACATACACTACCCTAATTGATGGGTATTGCAGAGTGAATGACATGGATGAAGCTGTACGATTGCGTGCGGAAATGGAGACTAAAGGATTGTATCCTGGTGTTGTCACTTATAATTCGATTCTCCGCAAGTTATGTGCACAAGGTAGAATAAGGGATGCAAATAAACTTTTAAATGAGATGAATGAAAAGAAGATTGAACCAGATAATATCACGTGTAACACATTGATTAATGCTTACTGCAAGATAGGAGATTTGAAGTCTGCATTGAGAGTAAGACGTAAGATGTTGGAGGCTGGGTTGAAACCTGATAAGTTTAGTTACAAGGCATTGATTCATGGGTTTTGCAAGGCAAAGGAGATGGACAGCGGTAAAGATTTGTTATTTGAAATGCTTGATGCAGGATTTTCTGCAAGTTATTGTATATATTCTTGGCTTGTGGATGGATACTGCAATCAAGACAATGAAGAGGCAATTGTAAGACTGCTCGAAGAGTTTTTGAGAAAAGGTCTTTGCGTTGACATCTCAGTTTACAGGGCACTAATAAGAAGGCTATGTAAGAGAGAGAAGGTTCATTTTGCTCAACGAATTTTCATTCTTATGCAAGGAAAGGGAATATTAGGAGATAGTGTTGTGTATACTAGTCTAGCATACGCTTATCTGAAAACGGGGGAAGCAACTGTTGCTTCGGATCTGTTAGATGAAATGTATAGGAGGCGGTTAATGATAACTCTCAATCTTTATCGAAGTTTCAGTGCTTCTTATGCTGATGACAAGGGCATCTTAGATATCTTTTGGGGTCGTGTGGTTGAAAGAGGCCTTATTTCGAAAAGTATTCAAATATATCTACAGCATTTGAAATTACACTTGTAGGAAGTCTACGACACTCTAAAGCTTGAGAGAAAAACTGTTTCTAGACGTGCGGCGATGTAACATTAGTCACAAGTGGATGGTTTTGCAAAATATGCGGTTAGCCATACATGCCATACATGAACTTGTATAATGGACAATGGCCTTATGGTTTCATGCCAGAATCTCTTGCATAGACGAGTGTGGGCAGCCTAAAATTGGATGGCTCATTGCATCCTCATGTAATAGCAGCAGCCATGTATCCCACAATAAAAGGCTGCATTAAAGCCTCACTGCTAAATAATGGGCCTATATATTTCAAGAGTCACGTGGTGGCAGTATTGCTCTTCTTGATAGACCATGGAACCATCTAACCTCAGCTCTGGGGACATTTTCCTCGC
This sequence comes from Rhododendron griersonianum, assembly GCA_018127125.1. Classification (NCBI taxonomy): domain Eukaryota; kingdom Viridiplantae; phylum Streptophyta; class Magnoliopsida; order Ericales; family Ericaceae; genus Rhododendron; species Rhododendron griersonianum. Next base: position 9,361,478 of record CM030797.1, on the reverse strand, counting down.
CAGTGCCAGAACCCTGAAATTCAAGCATCTCTTCTTTGAAAATGCAGGTAAGCACTGTGCCTATGTAATGTTACATGTTATATAATGCATAAAATAGTGGAGTTTCAGGAGTTGGCATCTTCATGTTGTTTTGAATGCATTTATACCGAGTGTTTTTGGAAAATTCAAAATGCTAATTTGTGTTGTGTTCCTTTCAGTAGACTAAGTTTCTTGAAGTATTTGAATTTCGATTTTATGGTAGCGTAAATACTTTTATTTCCCCGTGATGGATTGGAAAATCTGTTACCATGATCTGACGAGATCTGACCAGATAATTAACAATTTGTCGTGTTGAAGGAAACGATTAGGAGGGGCACAGATAGAGCAACTGTAAATCTCCTTATTCTTCATCCCAGCAGATTTTTTTTTTCTTTTTATTTCTGAGGTAATGAATATTTGAATCACACTTCTGGCCGTTGGTTCGGTCATTAAACTTTCCCTTAACCTCAAGGTTAAGGATGTATTTTTTTTTCCCTTTCGCACTTCTCACTTCTGGTAATAGATTTGAGATTACTTGTTGCTTTAACAAAGTGAAGGCAATGAGAATATGTGCTTTCATATATTTTGAGTTCTGGACATGTCATGAAACATACCAGCGCTACTGCTATTTTTGTTTCTCTGTTGCTGCTTTTACCCATTTCCCTTTGATGAGTTTTTGTCTTTCTATGTTTTTCTGTTTTATGGAGCAAGGGGTCCTAAAGGATCTCTTCCAAAGGAAGCAAAATCGATATGACTTGGATAAGCCTGCACATGCAACAGTAGAATGAAGCTTTGAATTAGGGATCTCATGGTTCACCAGTGTTGTTTGGCTTTGGGTCCTAGAAACTGGATTAGTCATGTACTGATCTGAGATTTTTTTTTAAAATTTCTACATGTGCACTTATCTCATAGTACATTTGCATACACATTTGAGCATATAATTTAGGTTCTGACGAAGGTAAATTATCCTCACTGTTAGTATAGAAGGATAGAACTAGGGATTCTACTTGTTCAGAATTTATTTCAGTTACTTTTACATATAAAAATTCTGCCATTTCAGAATGATGTTATTGTTGAGACCGTGAAAGTACAACACGCTTCATGTTGTGTATTTCTCAGTTTATGAACTCCAAATGAGATATAAACCTCCAATTTTATTCTTAGTTGAGATAGAACAAGAGCTTTCTTTCTATGGATGAATTCGGGATGGATTAGTTTTCTGATATTCAGGCTTTTTTTGATGTTTTTCTTTAGGTATGGCAAAGTGAATAGAAGCTTTATGCCGAGCTGCTGAACTGGAGAATGTGATGAAGGCTAAGAGAAGCGGAAGCAGATGCATAAGCATTTTAGGTGCCTGGTTCCTTACAATGGTTGCGTCTTCTCACATTTTAACTAGTTTGCCGCTGTCTTCAACTCAGATTGGCAGAAGGGACTAAAAATGGCAGTAGGGAAAGTTTTTTGCGACACAAAATCACACCGAAAAGGCGACGTATGTTTTCCAGTCCCATGTGGGAGGTTGGTGGCAGTGGTATTACTTACTTTAGCTTATCTTTCCTAGTGCCATGACATACAATTGCTCATCTTAGGTGATGACATACAATAACTTATTGATGAATGATATCTGAAGGGCTCACAGAATTAACTCTAGCATGCTTAAAGAGAAAAAAGGGGGACACTGGCCCTCCTGTACTAAATTTGAACTTCAATCTGATCCGTAAATTTTAACAAAATGCGTAGTATAATGAACTAATTATGCTCAATGGATATAGGCTTTGCGCAATCAGTTGTACTAGAAACATTAGTATCTTGTGAGGACCATCATTTCGAAACGAAGAGCGTTGATATTTTCACAACTCAATTTGTTGGTGGAACAAATTATAGAGAGTAAAAGATAAAAATGCCTGCGGGGGGAGAAAACCGCGTGAAGCAAGCAATGTATTGCTGGCTTTAACACCACTGTTAGACCATGTTTGTTGGCACTTATAAGTTGACTTATTTAACTTAGAGCATCTCCAATGGGAGATGTCAAACATGACGTGGACGGTGCAACGGCTATTTTTGGCATCAATTCACCTTCCAACCCATTTGTCTTCACTCATGTCAAAGCTGATTATTTTAAACTCTGATTTGTAGCCTTTTTACTTATTTAAAGCTGGCAAAGCTATGGATGGACAAAAAGTTTCGTGATTTTGCAAAGTACCTGTGTATAATCATGAAGGACAACTTGGACAGTCATTTGGTAATAAGTATTCTATTAACCTTTTTAACCAAACAATTTGAACTTTAATTCAAACTTATTAACAACTATACAAAATATGTTTGCAACTTATATTAAATTACTTACGCAAGTAATCAGAAAATATATGATCAGAAAATCTAACTTATAAAGAGCATCTCCAACCATGGATGCCAAATTTGACATGGCATGCCAAGTGGATGAATTGGCACATGAATCAACTCCAACCAAGATGTCAATCACGTAGGTGTTATTTGACATCTACTCGCATGTCATGTCAAATATCTTCTTTCCTTATTCTACTCCCAAAACTTAATGCAATAAAATTTAAAAGGTTGATTAAAGTGAAAATGTATTTGAATATCAAATTTAGCATATGGGTTGGAGTGTGTATATTAGAGATGTCAAATCTAACATGTCATATTGCCAATTTGCCACATAAGCCTTCAAAAAAAATATGACATTCCCACATTTGATAACAAGGTTGGAGATGCTCTCCGTGATAGCAAACGGGGCCTCAGATGAATTTTGAAAAGGATACGATCTAAGTGATTCCCAGAGTTTTTGCGGAAATCTGAGTCAAATAAGCTCTGAATTCATCAAATTATTCATTTTTGGCCTTGCCAAAGTTTCACCAACAGTGTTCCCATTTTTTCAGGACAGGAGTGTACTCCAATGGATAGCAGAACTGTTCAAACGCTCCTCTTAAATCTCACTACCTTTGAATGTAACAAACTGATCCAGTAAATACTGGATCTCCATAACATACTCCCATCTCCAACCGATCGAAAACCCGAATTTCAGCAAGAGAAAACACCTGTCAAAATTGCTGTTACACGTGTCGAGCAATGTATGGCTTTCAAGATCTATAAATCTGAGGCAACTCTGAGGTCTCCATATTCAGGATTCATTCTTTGAACAATACTTGCATTTTTTGTCTTACACAAAGCATTTGAAGAAGATGGACAGCTCCCAGAAGGCATGTAACCAAGCTGGCCAGGCCAAGGGCCAGACCCAGGTGAGCTTCGCTTTCCCTACGTCTATAGAATACAAAAGTTTCAGTATTTCGCAAATGCTCTGACGTGTATAGAACAGTATGCATAAACTCGAACCTTAAGGCTTAGATTCAAATCTGATGTTTCGTGGTAACAGAATGAATTTTGAGCAGCGCATTCCTTTTTATGTGTGCTTTTCGGTGCAAGTAGCGTTCAATGATCTTTATTAGTGTTTTTAGTCTTATTCTGGACATCGTCCTGCGTTTTTTCAAATCAGTTGTAACGGAACCTTTGTAATCTCATCATCTTTTATATATGAAGTTCTTAAAGTTTGCCAATCAACAAAAGATGATGTTTGTCTATCTATATTAATCCAGGAGAAGGGAAACCAGATGATGGATAAGGCCAGCAATGCTGCCCAGTCTGCCAAAGAAAACATGCAGCAGGTACAAAATCTGTATTCTAACGTTGCTTCTATTGATTTACTTACAAGATGATTGGTTCCGGCGATTAAGAAAATTCCAGCAAAAACTCTGATGTTTGTGTAGGATGATATGTATGATTTTGATCGCGAAAATTTCTTGCGTAGGCCGGTGAGCAAGCGAAAGCTAAAGCGCAGGATGCTGCCGATACAGTCAAGAATGCAACTGGGATGAACAACTGAAGGCCTCAACGATGATGGATCGTCGCTTTTCAATAACCTCTTAGTTTTTTTTTTTTTGAATCAATTAGTGATTTCCTTTCTAGTTTTTTGGGTTCGGCAGATTATTTATGCTCCTCTTTTGGAGATTGCAGCCAAGTTGTTTCATGTTTGTCTCTTGAACAAACCCTAGAGATCTCTCTTTGAGTTCTCCCTTCATAAATGAAGTTTTTGTTACAGAAGTAATGAGATGATATTTGATGAGAATTTTCTTGGTTTGTCTTCCTTGCTGCTCTTATGCTTTTATCTCTCTAATCAAAGGGAATTCACCAGTAAGTCCTGTACTCAACTATCAAAGATGAAAATGAACCGAAAATTATTCCAGTTTCAGTAAAAGTCCACCATTTCAACTCAAATGGGTCCATTTTTCACGTCTTTTGAATATGCTATGTCGAATCCGGTCCATTGAGAGGCCTATGTCCAATATTTATTAGCGCATCCAATGCACTATATCAACTTATAAAAAAAATAAGACTATATCAACATCAATTCTAGTTTTAGCATGTGTAAAAGGGGTGGTTCTTGCGAAAAAGTGACGGATTTATCAGAAAAAATTATTAATTTCGACTCTAGCTTGATTGGATTTGTTTCGTAAATAACCCAAAAAATACATGAATTATCAACAAGTTAGCAGCAGCTTATTAAACAGTTGGCCTCCTTTCTCTTAATTAGTAAACCATAGGATAAACTTTTAATCCTCTCTTGAAAAATCTTCCCTAGAACTCTTCTCTTGTACTATTTTTTAGCCTTTTTCAATTTAAGATTTTCTGCTATTTTTAAGCTTCTGCTTATTTATGATTATTCAAATAGCTTAAACAAACTAATTATCAAGAACACCCTTTGGCTTTTGGTTTATCAATCTATTATAGCTTCCAAGTTCCCAGTCCACCAAACAGGGAATAACTAAGGTCGTGTTCAATAACAAGGATTTATGAAGATTTTTTTTTTCTAGAGAAGTTATAGTGAGAGAGGGGACATGCCTTCAATTCCTTAAGCTAAATCTCCTAATTTTCGTTTTTTATTTTACAAAATCTGGACCCAAATACCACCTAAATACTTAAAGTTATACATGAATTTCTTGCTATTGCCAGTTTAGAACTGACTTTATCAAGAGAAAGTGGTTTCTTTAGAGCATCCGTACCCACGAATACCATTTTGTCATTGCCATTATTATTTTGCCAAGAAAATGGCAAAGGTGTCGCACCCATGTTTTGCTAGTTATGACAAAGGAATTGGCATTTGCCGAATTTGAGAGAATTTTTAACTTATGGGACTAGCACCCAATTTGTGAAGCCCGAAAAAAACCTATGGGTACACCATTGATATTTGATGTGTACTAAATGTACACACCACATTGCCCGAGACTAATTTTGGGGTCTCCCACTAATTATTGGAGCTGTTCAATTTGTCTGAAACATTATTTGAAGGATTAGTACACAAAAAAAAAAAATTAGCTCATTCGAAGATCGGTGATGGCTTTCAATTCATTCAATTTTTGTTTGTGCGAATTCAGGAGCAAATATCGACTAAGCCTTTGCCAAAACCTGCACGAGCTGATTTTTTACAGGGACTTTTATGAAAATATTTTAAATAAATTGAACGACTCCGATCATTTATCTGAGACCCCGAAATGAATTCCATAACATTTGGTGTACCAAATGATGTACCCATAGTTTTTTGTTGAAGTTTGTTTGCTCGGCTTTGCCGTCGGATTAAACTATAGTAACTTCTAATAGATCATAAATCTTACGTTAATCTAATATTCTTGTGAAATTATCACGCGGATATGATTCGAAGTCCCACGAAATAATAAGAATTACATGAAAATATTACTACATCATTAATCTCAGATTAGTAGTCTGATGAGATTACCTGTAAGATTATGGAATGGGAGGGGCTGTAATGCACCTGTCGCACTACACCGTGTAGTGCGGCCGATCCGATCGTCTATCTCGGCACAAACAGCTTGGATATAATATGAGTTTTTACAAATCCTACCTGTCAATTGTTTGGATGAAAATCTGAGCCGTCCATTGCCAAAATGGACGGCCGGATAAACCGCCCCGGGTCCATTATGTTCCCCTTCGGCACTTCGCCTGTCAAACCAACTAGGATGAGTCAGCATTACCCACTTTTTGTAGAGCTCATATCGGATCTTCATTTTTTGATTATTAAAGCCACTCATTTTTCATTTTTATAACTTGATTCTTTAACTAATCTCATTCAAAAAAAAAAAAAAATTAATCAGCTCAATTCTATATTGGTAGTATCTTACTATCTTCAAATAACTTTTTGTTTGAACTTAGAGCTTTAGTTCCAGATTTTAGACTACTGATTGAATATTTGAATCAAGCACTAATCGACCCGACCTATTGTTGAACCATTTTTCTTTATTACACAAATACTCGTAACTACGTAAATAATTTCAGCATTGGAGATAATAAGCGAAACCAAATAAAAGATACTTGCGAAACCATGAGATCCAAATATGAAAGATGCTACTTGCGAAACCATCCGATGCACGGGGATCATACACGCTAAACAAGAGTCTCCACTCTCCACACCTCGACTAATCCGTAACACGTCTCTGTCCGGATCTGTGGACGGACGTTTGCGTCCGTGACATTTTTGGCTATCCCTATTTTATCAAATCTGGCAATAGCAAGACAAGTTTCACTGCCCCACTCCCCCTGCCCACTGGACTCCAACAGTGTAACTACCCACCGTCCAAAAACCCTAAAAACCTCCTTCCCCATCTTCACCACACCCTCTCTCTCTCTCTCTCTCTCTCTCCTCCCCACAAACCCTAACCCTAATCCCCATTTCCGAACCCTAAAACACCATGAGACCTCATCCATGGCGTCTCCTCCTCCTCCTCCGCTTCCACTCTCGCTCCAAACACCTCCACATCCCCACCCCCCTCTCTCTCTCCCACCCCCTTCCCCCTCGCCACCTCTCCACTCCCCTCTTCCACAACCCTAGCTTTCGCCCCTTCTCTTCCTCCGAACTCGCAATCGAACCCAAAGACTCCGACCACGTCGTCGTTTTGACCGATATCTTCTCCAAGTCGTCAACCAGCGACGAGATCAAGCTCGAATTGGATTCCAACAACATCGTTATTACCCACGATTTGGTGGTTAGGGTTTTGCAGAGTCTGGGTTCGGCCCCCGATGCGGCTCGGAGGTTTTTCGGGTACGTTTCGGAGAGGGAGAACGAGCGGTTGAGCTCAAAATCGTATAACTGGATGCTGGGTATACTTGGTTCAAATGGGTGTGTGAAGGAGTTTTGGGATTTGGTTGAGGTTATGAGGAGGAAAGGATATGGAGTGAAGAAGGGCGCAAGTGTTAGGGCGTTGGAGAGATTCGAGAGAGAAGGGTTCGGTAGTGATGTGGAGGGTTTGAGAGAGATATATGCGAGTGGGTCAGTCGATGATTCGGTTGAGAAGGTGTGTTCGCAGGTTTGTAAGGTGGTTAGGGGAGAAGTGTGGGGAGATGAGGTTGAGAAGTGTTTGCGCGAATTGAATGTTTCGTATTCGAGTGAGTTGGTTTCGATGGTTTTGGGGAGTCTTGGATCGGAGCCAAATAAGGCGCTGATATTCTTTCGGTGGATTCAGGAAAGCAATTTGTTTGAGCATGATGAGGGCAGTTATAATGCTATGGTTAGGGTTTTGGGGAGAGAGGATTGTGTTGAGAAGTTTTGGAGGATGGCGGATGAAATGAGGGGCGCTGGTTTTGAGATGGCGAGGGAGACATATATTGAGGTTTTGGGGCAGTTTGTTAAGAGGAAGATGATAAAGGATGCTGTTGATTTGTATGAGTTTGCAATGGGCGATGCCAACAAGCCCTCAATTCAAGATTTCACCTTTCTTTTGAGGAAAGTGGTGGTTAGTAAGGAGCTGGACATGGATTTATTTCTGAAAGTTATCCAGGCTTTTACTGAAGGCGGGAACGTGTTGACGGATTTGAATGTGTATGTGGTTCTTAAGTCCTTACTTAGTGCTGGTAGACTTGGGGAATGCAATAAGATCTTGAAATCAATGGTGGAAGACGGTTTCTTACCCACTGATACATTGAGGAGTAAAATTGCCTTCCAGTTTAGTAGCAAGGGGGAAAAAGCAGCAGCATATGAGTTTGTGGATACTATGGAAGCCTTGGGGTCTAGTTCAAATTACAAAGTATGGGCATCTTTAGTTGAAGGGCATTGTGTTGCCGGTCACCTTGATGAAGCTTCGGATTGCTTTCAAAAAATGGTTGAAGAAGAGGGCGTTCCTTGTGTTGCCTATGCGTTAGAATTGTTGGTTAATGCATATTGCAATAAGAACAGGGCAATGGATGCCTGCAAGCTAGTGATTGATATGATCAATGAGAAACAGTTGAAGCCTTCGCATTCTACATACAAGTTACTCACTAGCAAGGTATTGGTTCAGGGAGGTTTGAAAGAAGCTTTGGAGCTTTTGGGTTGTATGAAAGTTGATGGTTTTCCGCCTTTCTTGGATCCATTCATCGATTACCTGTCAAAGACCGGAACTGCTGATGAAGCTAGGTTGTTTCTGGAAGGGATGACTGTTAAGAGGGTTCCATCTACGGCTGTATTTGTTCGCGTCTTTGAAGCATACCTCAAGGCTGGAAGGCATAACGAAGCGCACAATCTCCTTTCTAATTGTCCGCGGTATATTCGCAACCATGCTGATATTTTGGATCTCTTCTTTACCATGAGGTCTGAAGCTGCGGCTGCTACCACATGTGTTGCTGCTTAGAATTCAGACTCTGTACCTTTGTAGCAGATATTTTGAGGTTGCGGTACTGTTATATTTCTTCAAAGATTTTAGTATCAATTTTCTTATCTTTCCCTGTTACATTAGTCATTTTGTTGGAGGTAGATCAACTTTGCTTTGCAATCATAAAGTTAGGGGTATTGAAAAAGTCTTGGTTTTCCTGTTGACAGTTTTCTCCTTTGTTGTCTGTGATATTTCAAGCTGTTGGTGAATTCGTAGACTTGTGATAGGATACAATGAAATGAGCAGGGTGTTGAATAATCTGAGTCTTTTTTAATGTCATTCCTATGCTAGAGGTTTCATTTTCAATAGGCTGAAGCTTTAAAAGCTGAACCCCATAATTTTTAGTATGATTGTTTGACCGAAACACCTTTTGTAGAATCATGAATTGACTTCTAATGCAATTTGTCAGACACCAGACACCTTACTGATACTTTGTTAATGCTGCTTCCCTTCTCTGGCCGGATTCTTCACTTGTTTTTTGTAGTGATGCAAGTAAACTCTTAAATGAGATGAATGAAAAGAAGATTGAACCAGATAATATCACATGTAACACATTGATTAATGCTTACTGCAAGATAGGAGATTTGAAGTCTGCATTGAGAGTAAGACGTAAGATGTTGGAGGCTGGATTGAAACCTGATAAATTTACTTACAAGGCATTGATTCATGGGTTTTGCAAGGCGAAGGAGATGGACAGCGGTAAAGATTTGTTATTTGAAATGCTTGATGCAGGATTTTCTGCAAGTTATTGTATATATTCTTGGCTTGTGGATGGATACTGCAATCAAGACAATAAAGAGGCAATTGTAAGACTGCTCGAAGAGTTTTCATCTCAGTTTACAGGGCACTAATAAGAAGGCTATGTAAGAGAGAGAAGGTTCATTTTGCTCAACGGATTTTCATTCTTATGCAAGGAAAGGGAATATTAGGAGATAGTGTTGTGTATACTAGTCTAGCATACGCTTATCTGAAAACGGGGGAAGTAACTGTTGCTTCGGATCTGTTAGATGAAATGTATAGGAGGCGGTTAATGATAACTCTCAAGCTTTATCGAAGTTTCAGTGCTTCTTATGCTGATGACAAGGGTATCTTAGATATCTTTTGGGGTCGTGTGGTTGAAAGAGGCCTTATTTCGAAAAGTATTCAAATATATCTACAGCATTTGAAATTAGACTCGTAGGAAGTCTACGACACTCTAAAGCTTGAGAGAAAAACTGTTTCTAGACGTACGGCGATGTAACATTAGTCACAAGTGGATGGTTTTGCAAAATATGCGGTTAGCCGTACATGAACTTGTATAATGGACAATGGCCTTATGGTTTCATGCCAGAATCTTTTGCATAGACGAGTGTGGGCAGCCTAAATTTGGATGGCTCATTGCATCCTCATGTAATAGCGGCAGCCATGTATCCCACAATAAAAGGCTGCATTAAAGCCTCACTGATAAATAATGGGCCTATATATTTCAAGAGTCACGTGGTGGCAGTATTGCTCTTCTTGATAGACCATGGAACCATCTTACCTCAGCTCTGGGGACATTTTCCTCGCCAGTGCCAGAACCCTGGAATTCAAGTATCTCTTCTTTGAAAATGCAGGTAAGCACTGTGCCTATGTAACGTTACATGTTATATAATGCATGAAATAGTGGAGTTTCAGGAGTTGGCATCTTCATGTTGTTTTGAATGCATTTATACCGAGTGTTTTTGGAAAATTCAAAATGCTAATTTATGTTGTGTTCCTTTCAGTAGACTAAGTTTCTTGAAGTATTTGAATATCGATTTTATGGTAGCGTAAATACTTACATTTCCCCGTGCTGGATTGGAAAATCTGTTACCATGATCTGACGAGATCTGACCAGATAATTAACAATTTGTCGAGTTGAAGGAAACGATTAGGAGGGGCACAGATAGAGCAACTGTAAACCTCCTTATTCTTCATCCCAGCAGATTTTTTTTTTACTTTTTATTTCTGAGGTAATGAATATTTGAATCACACTTCTGGCCGTTGGTTCGGTCATTAAACTTGCCCCTTAACCTCAAGGTTAAGGATGTATTTTTTTTCCCTTTCGCACTTCTCACTTCTGGTAATAGAATTTGAGATTACTTGTTGCTTTAACAAAGTGAAGGCAATGAGAATATGTGCTTTCATATATTTTGAGTCCTGGACGTGTCATGAAACATACTAGCACTACTGCTATTTTTGTTTCTCTGTTGCTGCTTTACCCATTTCCCTTTGATGAGTTTTTGTCTTTCTATGTTTTTCTGTTTTATGGAGCAAGGGGTCCTAAAGGATCTCTTCCAATGGAAGCAAAATGATATGACTTGGATAAGCCTGCACATGCAACAGTAGAATGACGCTTTGAATTAGGGATCTCATGGTTCACCAGTGTTGTTTGGCTTTGGGTCCTAGAAACTGGATTAGTCATGTACTGATCTGAGATTTTTTTAAATTTTTTTTCTACATGTGCACTTATCTCATAGTACATTTGCATACACATTTGAGCATATAATTTAGGTACTGACGAAGGTAAATTATCCTCACGGTTAGTATAGAAGGATAGAACTAGGGATTCTACTTGTTCGGAATTTATTTCAGTTGCTTTTACATATAAAAATTCTGCCATTTCAGAATGATGTTATTGTTGAGACCGTGAAAGTACAACACGCTTTGTGTTGTGTATTTCTCAGTTTATGAACTCCAAATGAGATATAAACCTCCAATTTTATTCTTAGTTGAGATAGAACAAGAGCTTTCTTTCTATGCATGAATTCGGGATGGATTAGTTTTCTGATATTCAGGCTTTTTATGATGTTTTTCTTTAGGTATGGCAAAGTGAATGGAAGCTTTGTGCCGAGCTGCTGAACTGGAGAACGTGATGAAGGCTAAGAGAAGCGGAAGCAGATGCATAAGCATTTTAGGTGCCTGGTTCCTTACAATGGTTGCGTCTTCTCACATTTTAACTAGTTTGCCGCTGTCTTAAACTCAGATTGGCAGAAGGGACAAAAATGGCAGTAGGGAAAGTTTTTTGCGACACAAAATCACACCGAAAAGGCGACGTTTGTTTTCCAGTCCCATGTGGGAGGTTGGTGGCAGTGGTATTACTTACTTTAGATTATCTTTCCTAGTGCCATGACATACAATTGCTCATCTTAGGCGATGACATACAATAACTTATTGATGAATGATATCTGAAGGGCTCACAGAATTAACTCTAGCATGCTTAAAGAGAAAAGGGGGGACAGTGGCCCTCCTGTACTAAATTTGAACTTCAATCTGATCCGTAATTTTAACAAAATGCGTAGTATAATGAACTAATTATGCTCAATGGATATAGGCTTTGCGCAATCAGTTGTACTAGAAACATTAGTATCTTGTGAGGACCATCATTTCGAAACGAAGGATATTTTCACAACTCAATTTGTTGGTGGAACAAATTATAGAGAGTAAAAGATAAAAATACCTGCGGGGAGAAAACCGCGTGAAACAAGCAATGTATTGCTGGCTTTAACACCACTGTTAGACCATGTTTGTTGGCACTTATAAGTTGACTTATTTAACTTATGTGCTTAAAGAAAGCCAATGAAGATTGTTTGTTAGCAATTTTGATAATTACTTATTTTGCCTTTTCAACTTATTTGACTAACAAAAGTGAGATTATTTTGAACTCTGATTTGTAGCCTTTTTACTTATTTAAAGCTGGCAAGGCTATGGATGGACAAAAAGTTTCGTGATTTTGCAAAGTACCTGTGTATAATCATGAAGGACAACTTGGACAGTCATTTGGTAATAAGTATTCTATAACCTTTTTAACCAAACAATTTGAACTTTAATTCAAACTTATTAATATATGATCGGAAATCCTAAAGAGCATCTCCAACCATGGATGCCAAATTTGACATGGCATGCCAAGTGGATGAATTGGCACATGAATCAACTCCAACCAAGATGTCAATTACGTAGGTGTTATTTGACATCTACTCGCATGTGATGTCAAATATCTTCTTTCCTTATTCTACTCCCAAAACTTAATGCAATAAAATTTAAAAGGTTGATTAAAGTGAAAATGTATTTGAATATCAAATTTAGCATATGGGTTGGAGTGTGTATATTAGAGATGTCAAATCTAACATGTCATATTGCCACATAAGCCTTCAAAAAAATCAGACATTCCCACATTTGATAACAAGGTTGGAGATGCTCTCTGTGATGGCAAACGGGGCCTCAGATGAATTTTGAAAAGGATATGATCTAAGTGATTTCCAGAGTTTTTGCGGAAATCTGAGTCAAATAAGCTCTGAATTCATCAAATTATTCATTTTTGGCCTTGCCAAAGTTTCACCAACAGTGTTCCCTTTTTTTCAGGACAGGTGTGTACTCCCATGGATACCAGAACTGTTCAAATGCTCCTCTTAAATCTCACTACCTCTGAATGGAACAAACTGATCAGTAAATACTGGATCTCCATAACATACTCCCATCTCCAACCGATCGAAAACCCGAATTTCAGCAAGAGAAAACACCTGTCAAAATTGCTGTTACACGTGTCGAGCAATGTATGGCTTTCAAGATCTATAAATCTGAGGCAACTCTGAGGTCTCCATATTCAGGATTCATTCTTTGAACAATACTTGCATTTTTTGTCTTACACAAAGCATTTGAAGAAGATGGACAGCTCCCAGAAGGCATGTAACCAAGCTGGCCAGGCCAAGGGCCAGACCCAGGTGAGCTTCACTTTTCCTACGTCTATAGATTACAAAAGTTTTTGTATTTCGCAAATGCTCTGACATGTATAGAACAGTATACATAAACTCGAACCTTAAGGCTTAGATTCAAATCTGGTGTTTCGTGGCCAACAATAATAGAATGAATTTTGAGCCGTGCATTCCTTTTTATGTGTGCTTTTCTGTGCAAGTAGCGTTCAATGATCTTTACTAGTGTTTTTAGTCTTATTCTGGACATCGTCCTGCGTTTTTTAATATCAGTTGTAATGAAACCTTTGTAGTCTCATCATCTTTTATTTACGAAGTTCTTAAAGTTTGCCAAAAAACAAAAGATGATGTTTGTCTATCTATATTAATCCAGGAGAAGGGAAACCAGATGATGGATAAGGCCAGCAATGCTGCCCAGTCTGCCAAAGAAAACATGCAGCAGGTACAAAATCTGTATTCTAACGTTGCTTCTATTGATTTACTTACAAGATGATTGGTTCCGGCGATTAAGAAAATTCCAGCAAAAACTCTGATGTTTGTGTAGGATGATATGTATGATTTTGATCGCGAAAATTTCTTGCGTAGGCCGGCGAGCAAGCGAAAGCTAAAGCGCAGGGTGCTGCTGATACAGTCAAGAATGCAACTGGGATGAACAACTGAAGGCCTCAATGATGATGGATCGTCGCTTTTCAATAACCTCTTAGCTTCTTCTTTTTTTGAATCAATTAGTGATTTCCTTTCTAGCTTTTTTGGGTTCGGCAGATTATTTGTGCTCCTCTTTTGGAGACGCACCAAGTTGTGCCATGTTTGTCTCTTGAACAAACCCTAGAGATCTCTCTTTGAGTTCTCCTTAATAAATGAGATGATATTTGATGATAATTTTTTTGGTTTGTCTTCCTTGCTGCTCTTATCCCTCCCTGCCTCCCTTAAGGAGGATTGGCTTGTTTAAGGGAGGGACGAAACCATTTTGTCAAAATACCAAAATACCCTGGTATGGTCCATCAGTTGGAAAATCTGATCGTTTGGTTTGGGATATTTTGTGTAATGGTAGGGGGCATTCTCGACTTTTCACCTGTTTTGTGGTGGGGACACGGTACTGTTTGGCTATTTTCCAAATGACTAAAACGGGTTTTCTGACTTTTCCACAATTCCGGCTGTGTCCCCAAAAAAGACATTCTATATTGTCTTCTAGCGTCTGGCATTTTGAGTTTTCTTCAGAGGTATTTTCGTCTTCCCAAGTTTCGTCCCTGACAGGTTCACGCGTATTCTGCAAAAGTTCACGCGTGGAGGAAACGGCTGCCTTTCTCTTTTCTCTCTCTCTCTCTCGACCTTCACTGGCTTCGCTCTCTCTCTCTCCCTCCCTCCCTCCCTCGACCGATCTCCAGCCGAAGGCAATCGATCTCCACCGACTTCCTATTCATCATCCTCACCGTCATCGTCTTTACTTTGTCACGCCTCTCTCCTCGCTCTTTCTTCGTTCGTTCTCCGTTGAAGATTTGGCGTGAATCGATCCGTTTGGCTCTTCTGGTTTGTTCGAATCAATCCGGTAGCCAGGTATTGCTTTCTATCAGGGTTTTTCCCTATTTTGAGTTTGATTTAAGCGAAAACACAGCGTTTCGTTTGGATCTAGGTTCACGCACAGTTTTCTCTTTGTCTGGGTTTGAGTCTGTTTTCAATAGATTGTTTCATTTTATATGACTGAGCTTATTGTCTGTGATTATTTCTTCTTGTGTGTGTTGATTAATTTAGGTATTTGGTATGGTATTCAGAGGTTTTAATTTAGTTCTCATCAATAAATATGGTATTATTTTTTCTGGCCAAAACTGGGGAAGATGTATCTCACCACTTGATATGGTTAGTGTATTTTTAAGTTTCACTTGCATATGCTTTTTGGTTTGGAGAATAAAAAGTACATAAGCAGGCTATTTGGTTATGAAAATAATCTTGGACAAAATGAAGCTCCACATAACCTCGGGTCAACAAAAAGGAAAAAAGTAATGATCTATATAGTGAAAATCAAATGAAGAAAAGCGAAGCACGTGTAGGTAATCAATGAAACTTCCAAGCACACATAAGGTGTTTGGTTGAATGTCTTAATGAGATGTAATTTTTAAGTCTCAGGGATGAAGTTATATTTGTACTCCAACTATGTGGTGATCTGGAAAAAGAAATCACAGCATTGCATTTCTCATAGTTATTTAAAGCATTTGTTTTCCTTGTGATCTTAAATGAAAACCAAACCAAATCAAATACAAAATCTAACTCTTTACTCGGTGGGAAAAAAACAAAACAAGCTTCAATAACATTGACTGTAAAAAAGACTTGTCTAAGGATCATCCTACATTTGCTTGCCCACAAAAATCTCTGCTGAATACCTATGTACCTGGATACTACATGTGTTGAAACTATAACTACACATAGTACTATCATATATAAATCTATATAGATTCGACTTTGACAAATTTGTGGATTTTGGGGGAGTCTTCTACACTTG
This sequence comes from Rhododendron griersonianum, assembly GCA_018127125.1. Taxonomy (NCBI): domain Eukaryota; kingdom Viridiplantae; phylum Streptophyta; class Magnoliopsida; order Ericales; family Ericaceae; genus Rhododendron; species Rhododendron griersonianum. Next base: position 9,345,549 of record CM030797.1, on the reverse strand, counting down.
GGTCTATCACATTCTGTTGGGTGATTGGTTCAGCATTAAATTTGCAAAAGGTTTGATATGGGCAATAGCAGAACATTTGGCAAGGAATAGAGGGCAGGTTATTTCTCTTTATCACCAACTACTGTGGAGGCTTAACTCCCTGATTTTTCCGCTAAACCTGGCAGCACGACTGGCAAAAAAACAGAGGTTCGTGCAATCTTCATGCTGACTTCTGAGGAGCATCAGTATTGTAAACTTAAACTGCATTTGGTTTCTCATTTCCTTTACATAATTTTCCACTCACTTTAAGCGCGCAAGCAATATATGATGGCGGGAGATGTTAATATTATATAGTTTCGCTAGGGAAAATTGGTTTCGTATATAGGACTGTGTATGTTTTAATTTGGCTTTCTGGAAAGAAGTGGCTTTACCACAATTTCAATATTGTTTGGCCAATTTAGACATCCCAAAAACAACTTTACTTTGTGGGCTTACTACATTTTAAGAATATGCCAATTGATTGGATCATTTTAATTGACTCAGGTATATATATATGAAAAAGAATATGAAATTAGAGAATTGTCATGTTTATGGCTTTGACTATGACTATAGATTGGTGCATTACTCTGCCAACCTACAGAGTTTGATATACGAACTAGCAAATGAACATTGGGTAAATGAGGTCTGTATTTCCCTGATGCTGTTATATTGTGCTTTTAGCTTCTACGGAGCTTATTGTTGAGTGCTCATTATCAGCTTAGGTATCCGGATAGATGCTTGCAATTCTAATATGATCCACCTTTCCCATAAGAGGTTTGTACTATGACAAATTAAAAGGGTCTCTTTTGAATTTGGATTTCTTTGGGTCAATTAAGCTAGATGGATGCTACTTCTTCGTCGCAAGATACTTTTCAATGAACAGTCTTGTCATAATTGTATTCTTCTCCTATTTCTTCTTGGTATACATTGATTAGGTGGTGTAACTCTTACTATGAAATGGAGGAAACTTGTGCTTACAAAGAAATCAGGGCCATATGCAATGTGTACAATACGCATGTTGAACATCCGGCTTCGTTCGCATGGTGTATTTGAAATAAAGGGTTTGAATTATTGTTTATTGTGATAGCTCAATGCAGCGTAGCACTTTCATGTTACTCTTCTACTGTATTAAGTTTATTTTGTATTCTCTAATAGTTTTGTTTAGGGGCCGGGCATGATAAAGTTTTAGAGTATATTGTGTTAAGTTACTTATAACATGTTACTGATGTGTCCATGGTTGAGCCATTTATTTAATAAAGTTGTATCCTATCTGGATGTGGAGAATTACTTTCATGTTCAATCACAAATTTCTTTAGGACAAACTAAGTTTGCAATATCCTCATCATGTGACTGCTCAACAATCCTAAAGGTTAGACACGAAAATGGACAACTTTCTGATTGCTTTTGGGTTAAAGCACTATTTCTGTTCTTTAGTCTTTTATATATGGTGCATCTTTATAAATGCAGTAAGGATGCTGGTAAATGGGAGTTACATTTATGTATGTCTTCTGATGGAATCTTAATTTGTATATTTCTTTGTTTCTTAAATGTGCCAGTAGGCAGGTAGTTTATCTTCCTCTTTTGAACGTTGATTTCTCTTTCTTTTGCAGACGTGCCTTATTGCTGATATTGTGCCACATTTTTTTGATGCTAAGCTGGAGTTTGATGCATCCTATATGTATCAAGAGGAAGAAGAGTATGGAAGAGCTGGATCCATTCACATCTGTCATTGCTTTGGGTTGCGTCTTCGTATGGTTTGCTTCTCCTCCTTCTGTCTTCCTCATCCAACCTTCAATCTCTAATCTTCTTCCTCCTTCGCTATGCAAATCTGCTGAGTTAAAAGACTTTCAACTGACAGTAGCCCCTTGGCTCTTTGATTTCTGTTTACTTTCACAATCTTTCTTATATGCAGCACGTTTACGAGTTGTTCTAATATCTTGGAATCCCGCTGGACCTGGTAGTGGATCTAATTTATTTTACAGCCCCCATGTGAGGGATTTGGATGGATAGTGTGGGTATTGAGTTCACACTAAATATTTTAAGTTTCATTTCAGTGTTTTGGGTTGGTAGACAGTCTCTATTGTAGATAGTGTCCATCTGCACACTTGCACCTACTTGTATGATGCTATATCAAAATTAGGAAGATGTGAATGCATAGTGTGTTGGTCAGAGTCGTGTGAGTGTTTCGTGTTGGTGAAGTATCCTCAAGTGGAAGGGGATAGAGAAAGGGGGAAGAGTGTTAAGAAAGGTAAGGAATAGATCAAGTTGATGAAAATGTGGATTGGAGCTGGTATGAATAGTTATATTCTCTAAAGCTACTTTTTGGGATATAATATACAATTTTGAGTCTCCAAAATGGAGATTGTGTGAGAGATGGGTTGGAGATGCTCTTAGTCAATAAACGGGTGTAGCTGCCGTCACACTTCTATTTGGTCCTGAATGCTTCAAACGCTGCCATCTATCTAAAAGCTGGAACAAAGGCTTGCTTGGACTGCTGGTGTCCACCAGATCTCATCATTTATGTGCTGGGAGTCTCTGCTTCGAACCTCCACATTGTATGGTTGTTTTACTTTGGACACCCTACTAATACTTTGAGTACGTGATTGGCCCAAGTTTTTTTCCTTAAATTATGTCATATCCTGATATAGGGAATAATAGTTTTGTTTTATATATATAGAAAAAAAAAAGGCAACTTGATGACACTTCTTTGACACTTCTTTCTATGCTTAGAATGCTTTTTAAATCAAGGTTCTGTAGATTTAATTGCATTGACGTGAAGCTATGGTTTATACCTTACTTTTGCTCATATCCTTTGTAGGTTAAGGGAAAAAGTTGTTCATTTTCTTAACTCTTGAAAACACACGTAATCACGTATGGGCGAATGTTGATATGGTGAATAGGCTTGGACACAGTTAACTATCAGTAATTCGATATGTGGAACTGGGTGTCAAGGCTTTTTATTTTCACGATAAACTTTCAGAATCCAAAAACATCAAAATTTATTTTTCTCCCAATCTGCTTTTAGAAGATGTTTTTGGCCGCAAAAGCCGAAACAATGGCAAAACAGACTTGCACTCCTTCCACGCCATTAGAATCTAAAAGCATACCTGGATGTTTAATTTGAAGAAAATGGTAACCCACATTGTTGGGCTGTTGTTGAGGGGAAAGTAGTATATACGCAATGTGAAAGGTTTGGTGAAATATGTGAAACTGTATTATTAGCTTCTAAATATCTATTGACTTTTTTAGCATTACACGCATCTTAGCACGGCCACTCGGTGTTTAGCATGACCCTTATTTATATAGTAGCTTTGAAACAATGACTTTAGCTTGGTTCTGAGTGAATCATTTGGACCAGCTCTACCAATAACTGAATATATAGGTCGTCTTAAAGTTATTATGGTCTTTTTCGTGTTTTTGTTCAAATCGTTTATTACCCTTTTGTCTTATTCATTGTTGTACTTGAATTTGCAGATGCTAGCAAAGAGTTTTTTGAACATTTAACCGTTCATCGTGTAGAAGGGAGATCTTCTGGTAAGTTGCCTTTTCTTGTGTTCCTCTCGCATGTTACTGCCATTTTCTGATGGTTTTGGACGTAACTCCTTGGATTCTGGTATTCTCGTGGAAAGGTGAAGCAAATGAGAGTAAAGTTTCTAAATTTGCAAAATGTTAGTGCGTTGAAATTTCTCGGTGGTGTATGATATGTTGAGATTTAGGTAGGAACTTTCTTACATTGGAAATTTTGAAGGCAACAAGAGTTGTGCTATTATGAAGTTGATGTTTAGCTGGATGTTTGGCAAGTTGTTCTGACCATTAGTTTCTATAACTCGTGGCATAGTGGCACCTCCACACTTTTCAGAGGCTCACAAACTTCATAGCTTCCCCTCTGTTACTTCATAACTTTATCATGCAATAGACGTGCCTGTGTTGTGGTAGGTTTAAGTATACTTGTCAAGGACCGCAATATAACAGATCATTCGTTTTTTAAGTATCCACTTTCTGATTATAGCCGGATGTTCGTTGCCCTTCTTTCCATCCCTAAAGGACTACTAGCTCAATTAGTCCAGTGTCGTTTTACACCTTTGCTATGTTCAATTTTGAGATGTGGTCAATTCTTGTGGACGCATATAGTTTGCAAAAAACCTCATTTTATGCAATCTTTCATCCCAGGGCACGTCAAGTGCCATTTCTTGGTGCTGATTTTTACTCTTTTTAGTGTGTCTGCGGCTCCCTGAAGTTCAGCTAATTCCTTGTTCTGGTGCATTATTTCAGGTGCATGGGGCCGGAATGAATCGACGGGGCATTAGTGAAGTTGAGGATGGTCGTCGCGTACGCATTTTTTCCACTTGCTTAAGTGGGGAAAATTTATACTCTCTGCATATCGAGCACGTTAGATACAAATATCCATATGTTGATTCTGTAGGTCATTTAATCATTTACAGTCCCTTGTAATTTTGCACTGCTGAATTTCTCAAATGAGAAGCACAAATTCATGAAATAGGGGTACCATTCCTTTGTTATTTTGGGGCCGGTCTGGTCCATATGGAGCTTTCTTTGGCTTTAATTGGGCTCGCCAGTAAGTGGGTGGTGAGATTGAACCCCAGTATTAGTTGAGGTGCGCATGAGTTATCAAAAAAAAAAGAGTGCCCAAGTCTTATTTTCATCAAAGTGCCGAATGGAGGATTTCATGCTTCGATTAATTTTGAGCCATGGTTTCGGGGTTTGATGTTATTCGAAATTCTCTCCTTTCAACTTGAAAACTAAGATGCGATTAAATAACAAATAATAGTGGCATGATTAAATTTTTCCCAAAATTCCTCTCCTTTTCACCTCTCTGTTCATTCCGGAACTTCTCTGTTCACTAAACTAACCTTACTCAATTCTAACTATGAAAGAATTATTTGGGAGCTCTTTAGTGTTATTGTTAATCTCCCTTCCTGTCTCCCTGAAGGAGGATTGGCAGATGGACGAAACCATTTTCTTGAAATACTTAAATGCCCATGTTTGCATGCACGAAACCATTTTCTTGAAATACTTAAATGCCCATGTTTGCATGCAGAGAGTGTGTATGGTTGGGTAGTGTTCTTGAGGGTGTTTTGGTAGATTTGCATGCTCTGACCGGTGGCTCAGGTAGATTTGGGTGTGCAGATTGTAGTTTATTTTATTTTATTTTAATAGGTTTTCAGACTTCTCATGTTTTCCTTCCATGTCCTTTTTCCCTTGTTTCAGTTTACTATTTGAGTTTTGGTGTGGGGGTGCTTTGGTAAAATCATGCACCTGCTCTCTCTTCCTCTCCCCAACGAATCATAATCGAATCTGATTTCATCTGCCAAATCTTGAATGGCAAATCTCTCGGTATATCTTGTTAATCATCTCTCTCTCTCTCTCTCTCTCTCTCTCTCTCTCTATATATATATATATATCACACACACACATACACAAACAGAGAGAACTGGACATAGTGGAAAAATCATGCGGTGTGTGCAGAAATCATGGGTGAGAGATCTGAACATGTATAGGCAACTCATCACTCCCAACAGAAATTTACCGAAAAATGGAACCAAGCCGGAGAAGATGAAGAAGACGTGGAGGAAACAAAACAGAGAGAGAGACGAACCAACAACCATCGTCTCCTACGAAACAGCTCGGAAGTAGTCCATCGTCTCAGAGAACTTCTCCTTGTTTGCGATTGGCACAGCCGGGTTCGGTCCATCGTCTTGCTGGACCAGAGTCATGTACGACCACTCCGGTCGAAGGCTCAGCATGACTCTCAACAGATCTATCGATTTCTCGGTAGGAGAGAATTGAATACAGTCCGAGTCCACAATCTGTAGCAATCCGAGAGGCAGTGAGAGATAGTGTGAGATCGAGAGAGATATCTGTGGTCTTTGATCGTGCAAATCGCAGTGTATAAATAATGATGCGGAAGGAAGAGACCTTGGTGGGTGGTGGTCCGGCATTTGTGTTGGTGGCTCCAGTGGTGGAGAGAGAGAGAGAGAGAGGGTGTTCTCCGGATTTTGAAGGAGCGACAGAGAGATGGGGTTGCAGAGGTGTACGTGTGAGAGAGTAAAGTTAGAGAGAGAGTAAAGTTAGAGAGAGAGAGAGGTGTTTTGATTTCGGGTTTTTTTGGAACTAAAAAAAGAAGAAAAGAGAAAAGAGAAAATTATGTGCCAACCGAAAGAAAAAAAAGAAATTAAACCAAAAAATTTCTTCCTTCGTTGGTATTGAGAAGTAAAGTAGGAGTAAAGAGTTGATCAATAACCCAATCAAAGTCTTTAAACTGATTGAATCCTATTGGATGAGAAGCTGTCACAAAGATTGCTGAGGTGGAACCCAAGTTGAGCTGGACTTCACCAAATCTGTTGAACCCCTACTGCCTTAACTAAACCATGACTTCCTTAATTATTAACCAACTAACGACCAACGTATAAAATGTTAACGGAAGTCATGGCGAACTAACACCGCAAAATTCCAAAACGCCAACTGAAGCCGTGGTTTAAAAAAAAAATCCAAGCCACGTTCGCCTCAGAAATTACTTAGCAGATATTAATGAAGCACATGATACAGTCTACTGGAGCAAAAATTAATGCATTCCGCCCCGTTACGCTTAATTTTTATTAGGTTAAAAATTTCACTTACCTCCCTTGAGGTTTCTGACAATTACAAACACCTCCCTTCACGTTTTTGAAATTGCACTTACCTCCCCTGTCAGAGTTGTCGGGTAACTTTTGCTAACAGAAGTTGTACTTTTACTTTTTTACCCCTTCACAAATTTTCTTACTACAATGTTATCTATTTGAATAAATAAATAACTCAAAAAACACAAAACTAACCACCTTAACATTTGTCCAGTCACCTATTCTCTATATGGGGTCTCAAAAAATAAAATTTTGAAACTTTTTATTTTCATTTATTCTTATTTAGTTCTTTACCAAATTCCTTAATCATTCTATATATGGAAAAGTATAAAATTGAATCAAAGGTAATAAAAGTTCCCTAACAAGTACTGTAACAACTATACAAATCCAAAAAAATGTAAACATAGTTAAAAAACTTTTTTAGTAGTTTCTTTTGTCTTTGTAGTAAAAATTAATTTGAGATGCCAAATATTCTTTTTATTTTTACGTTGGCTCAAAAAAGTAACATACTAGCTTTTAAGGTGGGTTTTAAAAGAGTTATGTTTGGTTATTTTCAGAGACTTATATACACTTACACAAGTTGAGGATACAAGCAAGTTTTTTTTCCCTGAAAACGCAAAGAAATAAATTTTCATTCATGCCAAACTAAGCTTAATTTCACATAAATGCCAAAAATTTATACAAGAGTTTATACATGTGTAGCTTGAAACCAAAAAAATAAATAAGTAGTTGATTAATATTCCAGAACCACCACCATATCTTAGAACCACCCATTTACTTATTACAAATCTATGGACCCTAAAAATTTAAAAATTTTACTATTTTTTTTGGCTTTTTTCTCGTCGTTAGTGAACCTTTTTAAACTTTTAGTCAATTATTTGTAATTTTTTGGTTCGTCTCAACGAGTAGAATAAAAAAATTAAAATACCATGGACCATATTTTTCAAACTTTAAAAAAACCCCAAAACAATCAAAATAAATTGGTTTATCTTGTTTATTTCATTTAATTTGTTTTAGATTAAAATAATTTCCAAATTGGTCCATATTTTTCTACTTCCTAGATTCCTCTTATGTAGAGAAACCAAAAAAAAAAAAAATAATTTCTCCCAAAACTTAAAAAAGTTCAGAAAAGACAACAAAAAAGACGTCACTTTTGGTTAGCCCAAAATGTTGAACATGTATTCTCTATTGTTGGTGTGTACATATATCATCAACATGTGGTGTTTCGATATATGTTTATTGCATTTTTCAAAATGTAAAAGAGAGTATAAAAAGCTAAAGACAAGAGATGATGGCAAAATGGGAAATAAATCTCCACTTTTGGCTGACCTCACCAATTTCCGTCATCTTTAGTGACAGCTGACTAACGGTTAGGGGTATGTGTAGCCGACAACTAAACCAGAGGGGTGGTAAGTGCAACTTCCAAAACCTGAGGGGAGGTGTTTGTAATTATCTGAAACCTCAGGGGAGGTAAGTGAAATTTATTACTATACTTTATAAGATTCTGTCGTTATAAAAAAAATTTAAACAAGAATTGGAAAAAGGAAATTCTTTTACTTTTATCCAAATACTTTTAGAAATACCTAATTTGAGGCAACCAAGGCCAACTTTTTAAAATTTTTTTTTGGGGCTAAAAATGGGTTATTATCCAAAATATTTGGGTAAAAGTAAATTTTCTCCTTTTTTCCAATTCCTATTGTCGAGCGCATTTTTTTGGGAATAACGACAGAACCTCCAAAAAAAACTTTGTGCTTAGTGGGTGTTTGGGAGCCTACTTTTAATTGGCTTTTCATTTTTAATTTTTTGGCTTTTTGATCATAATATAGTTTGAATCTGATAGAGTGTTTTGATAATATGTGCAAAATGCATTTTTTAATTTGGTAGTGTTTGGGAGATATGTGATGAAAATGAAGTATGACCTGATTTTTTATCATGTTGCCCTTGTTTATTTATTATGGGATATAATTTGTATAAATAATAGTTTAATCAATTTTTAAAAATAATTTTTAAATTTTCCCATTTTTAAGATTTATTAGCACACACAAAAGTTTTTTCACCCTTTGTATATTAAAAAATATGATTAAAAAATTAATTGCTTCAATTTTCATTTCGCTTGAATCGATGCGGGAATTTTTATCTTTCTCATTATTTTATTCTGAATGGTAGTAATGATTTTTTGCTCTAATGCTTTTCAATGTGCACCCTAAGAGATCCCTAAAATCAAATATAGACGATAATTTGGGCTTTTCTCCTCTTATGCTAATCATAAGTGGAAAATGAAAAGTTGAAATGTACTTCTTTCTCTATTTCTCACTTTTCGTCTCTAACCTTTAAAACAAAGAGTTTTGCCAGCACCTAGAAGTTGAAAATGAGAAGTGGAAAAGCCAATAAATTAGCAGATCCGGATCCTCTGTGAGGATTGTGTCTGAAGTGATTGTGTGAGGCTTTCATCAGGAGAACGCCACTTATTAAATGAGTGCATCCAATGGTGTAGAATAGAGGAAATCCCATCAACCTTTATTTTCTTACAAGCTGACACCGTTCCGCTTGAAGGCAGCCAAACACAGAGATAACGGTTGGAAAATGTCATGTGTCTTGTAGATTAGAGCTTAGATATGAGCATCTAATGTTCAAAGAACAAACCGAATATTGGGAAACCTAAATATATACACCATGTGGGTTCACTTTTGGGTTCTATATGAATAATTCAAACCATTCATTATTTTAAAGTAATTCTTTGAGTGGTCCTACAAAAATTCAGTCTAACTAGATATGTATAAGTGGTCGATTTAATCTTCGAATTTTTCATTCAAAGTTTAGGATCTTGAATTCTGAATGAAACTTGGAAGACTGGATCGACCACTGACATATCCAATTGAATTGATTTTTTACAGGATTATTCGAAAATTTATTTTAAAGAGGTTCGCGCACGCCGTATGTACAATAAATATATCAAATTAAGGGGTTGGCTAATGGTTACGGCTTGAAATTTAGGTATTTGCTCCTTAAGGTTTCAGATTCGAAACCTTAAGTGCTATCGATTCTTTTGATGTTAGTACATATAGAGCTTTACTTTAAATTTAATTGGGACCCCTGTAAGTAAGCGGCGGGATTGATCCCAAAATTAGTCAAGGTGCACGTAGGCTGACCGAAATACCTAAGTTATTAAAAAAAAAGAAGGGAAAATTCTAGGGATACCTAGAATAGAGGCCCCAAAAATGCACCTATGGGGACCATTTTTGGGTCACACACGAATAATCTTGTTTGTTAATTTTACAACAATTTTTTGAGTAGGCCTGCAAAAATTAGTTTCTTACAGTCTAACCTCAAGGAACGATCAATTGTGGGAGGACCGCGAACCAAACAAGGGACAATAATGGACTTTTGAATACTGGAGGGGAGCTAAACTAGGAAATAGGATGGTTTTTTTTTATCGCGGGAATGGGGGTTGAGAGAGTTGCATTCCAGAAAATTGATTTTAGGGTTAGTGGTACTCATGCAGCACATACGAGCTATTAAAAAGTGCAATTGACGGCTAGGATTGAAAGGTACCGAACAAATTAAACCAAAAAAAAAGGAGAAAAAAATTGTTTCAATCTGATCTATCAATTGCATTGTGCTGCATTAATATCGTGTGGTATCTGCTTTGCAAACAGAATTCCTTCAGCTTGAGAGAGTTGAATTCCTCCAAACAGAGTTGATTTGCAAAAAAACACAACCATGTGATCACCCTTATATTTTTGTTCAGCAACAGCTATAATTGAAATTTGAAACCATGAAACGGCAAAGCCCCAACAAAAAACTATGTTCATTATTGTCGATAGGTAATTTTGTTTTTTCAATGCCCATGTAATTGTGTTTTTCTAATTATTATATTGTCGTTAGGTAGTATATATCCAAAAACATGATGAGTGGACCCAAGATTTCGGGAAAAAAATCAAAGTGACCCAATCTCGTCCAAAAAAAAAATAAAAATCAAAGCCCCAAACAAAAACTAAAAATTATGTTCATCATTGTCGATAGGTAATTCTGTTTTGTTAATGTCCACGTAATTTGTTTTTTTCATATTGTCGATAGGTAGAATCCAAATGCATGATGAGTTGGTCCAAGATTTCAAAAAAAAATGAAACTCACCAAACATGCTATTAGAATTTTTACCATGCGGTGCTGTGTCATTCAAGTTTATCTCTCTTAGGACTATAACGGTACGCCCCCTTGGATGAAGTTGAACATGCACTCCTATCGGGTGACATTATAAAAAAATCCCCGGGTGATAAAAAAGAGTTGAATAGAAATAAGTATTGATTAAAAAATACCTTCACGAATAAGCTTTTCGTTGCATAAGATCCCTAATCTAACATGGCGTGCTTCTTTAGACGTTTCAGTATCGATATGACATACAAATAATGGCCGTTTTTTATTGCGTCGGGCAACATTTGGATTAACATTCTCATTGTTCATCTTGTAAACGAGAATCAATAAAACGAAGATATGGACCAAAAAAATGGGAAAAAAAAAAAAAAAAAACGAAAAGGACTAGATTCGAAAACAGCAGTGTGAATAACCAACTAACTTGAAAATGGGTTGAAGTAGTGGTATCAAGGATGGTAAAAAGGTCGAGGAGAGAGAGCGGGCACGGTGAAATACTTTTAGTTCTTTTTCAATCAGACTTGATGTGAGAGAGGAAAGCTCTCTCATTTGTGCAATGCCATCGTCGGAGAGATTTGAGCATTTTATGCAGAAAAAGAGTTGTTGTGTTGTTGGGTTGGGTTGGGTTGGGGTGGGGTGGGGTGAGAGAAAGAGACCTTGGTGGTGCGGCGACGTTGATGGTGTTCCGGCGTTGGTGGTGGTGCCAGGGAGAGAATGGGTGGTGTATTTTGAAGAAGAGAGAGAGAGAGAGAGATGTGGTTGCAGTTAGGAGAGTAAAGTTAGAGAGAAAGAGTTTGGAAAAGGAGAGTTGAAAGAGTAGTGGTGCATGGTGGTCGGTGTGCATTTTTGTTTTCTTTTCGTTTTTTTCCTCTCACTTTTTTTCATCTCCCCACTTTTTTTAATCCAGCTTCCCCTTTTCCAGTTTTTATAGGATTCTTTTGCTGATAATCTGTTGAGGATGCAGACAACTTTTAGCAACAGAGATCCGCAACCCGCGCAGAGGGTTTTGCGGTAGGTGGTCCGTGACCAGCGCGGGGAGTTCCGCGACAAGTAGGCACGCAGTCAGGTTCACGGCAGGTAGCACGCGACAGGCAGGCTTGCAGCTGGGATGGGACGTGGGCCGCGGCCCAAGTTGGTTAGAGGGGTCCAGCTGTCACTTAGGGTTTACCTATAAATATTAGTTGTTGTATTCATTATTTTTTGAGCAGTTTGCTCGAGAGACTGTACAGAGAGAGAGAGTGCAAGAGAAAACTTATCTTAGAGAGGAAAGAGAAGACTTGTAATATTTAGTTTTCTCGTTTCATAGTGGGCTGGTGTGGCTCCCGAGGACGTAGACAAGTTGCCGAACCTCGTATATCTGTGTGTTTTGTTTTTTTGTTCCTCTTTCTCTTCCTTTTTCTCTGGTTTATTTTCTGTGACGATATTATCCCAAGATCCTGAAGTGTTTTTGTTCGTTGTGAGTCGACCACGAGGCTCCGATTTCCCAACAATTGGTATCAGAGCCGCGGTTGTGGTAAGGGTGTTCAATAGTTTTCCGATTGAAGCTTTTGGGCAGTCCAAATTTCCGAGGGAGCTATGGGTTCAGAAGAAGGGAAATCGAAGATCGAGAAGTTCGATGGTTCGGATTTTGCTTTTTGGAAGATACAGATGGAGGACTATTTGTACCAGAAGGATTTTTATCGATCGTTGCTGGGTAAAGAAAAGGGGAAGAAACCAAGAGAGTGTAACAAAGAATGGGATGTTCTTGATCGGAAGGCAATGGGGTTGATTCAGTTGTCACTCTTGAAGTCTGTCGCGCACAATATACTAAAAGAAAAAACAGCGTCCGACCTGATGGATGCGCTCGCGGAGATGTGTGAACAGCCGTCCGCGGCAAACATGGTGCACTTGATGTAGAAGTTGTTCAACTTCGAGATGCCTGAAGGAGGTTCGATTATGAAGCATCTCAGCGAGTGCAATATAATAGTGGACCAATTGATCTCTGTTGGTATTGAATTCGACGACGAGGTTCAAGCCTTGTTGATCCTATCTCAGTTGCTAGAGAGCTGGCATGGTACAGTTACCGTGGTGAGTAACTCGGCTGGGAAGGAGAAACTCAAACTGAATGATATAGTTAATTTGATTCTGATTGAGGAAGTTAGAAGGAAATCGCTCGAGGGAGTGTCAGGCTCTAGCGGTTCAGGTCCAGCTCTAAGTTTTGAGCAGAGGAGCAGAAGCCAGGCCACGGGTGGTCAGAACCAGAACAAAAGCCGGTCGAAGTCGTGCGGCAAGAAGTCCTACGGCAAAACACAAGTACGCGGTATTAAGGGTGAATGCTGGAACTGTGGCCAGGCGGGTCACATGTCTTCAGTTTGCAAAGCTCCGAACAAGAATAATGGTGAGCAGGAGGCTCACATCGTGCAAGATGCACTTATTCTATCGATGGACAGTATCGCTGAGTCATGAGTGATTGACTCGGGCGCCTCATTTCACGCGACTGCTAGCAGGGGGGTTCTGAAGAACTATGTAGCAGGCGATTTCAGGCAAGTATACTTGGGCGATGATGAGCCATGTAGTATTGTGGGAATGGGTGATGTGCAATTTGAAACGCAGGGGTTTAGATGGTGTTTGAAAGATGTCAGACACGTCCCGCAGCTGAAGCAAAATCTTGTTTCAATTGGGCAACTGGGAGCAGCGGGCTATACCTCAACATTCACAGGAGATGCGTGGAAGGTCTCCAACGGTACCATGGTGATAGCGCGCAGAAAGAAAGTAGGTACTCTCTATTTAACTTCACATGGGAGTCATTCACTTGCCATCGCGAAGGGACTCACGGGGGTGGTCCCGCGCGAGGACCGCGAGGGTCTCGCGGGGGTCGTACTGCACTAGGTGTAGTCTCACGGAAGGTCCGCGGCCAGAGATCCAAGTGAGTTCAAGTTTGTGGCACGACAGGTTGGGACATATGAGCGAGAAGGGGATGAAGGTTCTGCAGACACAGGGGAAGCTGCCAGTTGAGTCAGTGGATTTCGACATGTGCGAAGACTGTATCTTCAGCAAGCAGAGGTGGGTTAGTTTCCAAAAAAGTGGCAGACCTCCCAAGCCAAACAAGCTGGAGCTTGTTCATACAAACATATGGGATCCCGCGCCAGTGCATTTTCTTGGCTGGTCGAGATACTTTGTTACTTTCACCGATGATCACTAGAGGAAAGTATGGGTCTACTTCATGAAATACAAGTCAGAGGTATTCGAAATTTTCATGAAGTGGAAAGCCAGAGTAGAAAACGAGACAGACTTGAAGGTGAAGTGTCTGAGGTCAGACAATGGGGGAGAGTATGAACTGGAAGAGTACAAGAGAGCCTGTGCTCTATTCAGGATTCGTTTAGAGAAGACTCTTCCAGAAACTCCGCAACAGAATGGCATAGCGGAGCGGATGAACAGGACTCTGACAGAGCGTGCACGGAGCATGTGGATACACGCGGGGTTGCCCAGGCAGTTTTGGGCAGATGCGATCAGTACTGCAGCATACTTGGTCAACCATGGGCCATCAGTTCCGTTGAACTTTGGAATACCGGAGGAGGTTTGGAGCAGTAAAGAGGTAAACCTTTCACACTTGAAAGTTTTCGGTTGTGTTGCTTATGTCCACCTCAGCGACAAAGTCAGAGACAAGCTAGATGCTAAGTCACTGAAGTGCACGTTCATTGGGTATGGAGGTGATGAGTTTGGTTATCGTCTCTGGGATGAGAAAAATTGGAAGATAATTAGAAGCTAGGATGTCATATTCAATAAGTTGGTGCTGTACAAGGACAAGGATAGCAAACAATGCAGTGAGAGTTCTACTGAGGATCGCGAAGGTTCTGCCGCGGAAGTTCTCGCAGAGGTGGTCACGTGAGAGGATCGCGAGACACCTGAGTACTTTAGTTTGGAGGATCTTCCAGAAAGCAGTGGGGATGAGTCGGGATTTGACCGGGCGGATGAGGCAGTCTCGCGGACAGAGTCTGGGGTAGTTCCAGAGACAAGGTCTAGCTCACTAGCTGTCGTGGTAAGGAGATCAACTAGGGTACCCAAACCTAATCTGAAATACCTTTCGTCGCTGTATTATTTGCTTTTGACAGATAGCGAGGAACCGTCTTGCTATGACGAGGCTTTACAGGTCAGTGACACTGTGAAGTGGGAACGTGATATGCAAGAGGAGATGGATTCTCTACACTCGAATGTGACTGGGAGTTGGCAAAGTTTCCTGCAGGGAAGAAGGCGCTACAAAACAAGTGGGTATAATGCGTCAAGTAGGAGAGTGAGGCAGCAAGAGGTTTAAGGCCAGATTGGTTCTGAAGGGCTTTCAACAGAAAGAAGGGGTTGATTTCATGGAGATTTTTTCCCCAGTTGTGAAGCTGACCACTATCAGAGTGGTATTGAGTTTGATGGCTGCAGAAAATCTCTACCTTGAGCAGTTGGATGTTAAAACTGCGTTTCTTCATGGTGACTTGGATGAAGAAATCTACATGAAGCAGCCTATTGGCTTCATTGAGAAAAGTAAGGAAGAGATGGTGTGCAGACTCAAGAAGAGTTTGTATGGATTGAAACAGGCTCCTCGACAGTGGTATAAGAAGTTTGACAGTTTCATGTAGCGCAATGGCTACACGAGGTGCCACGCAAATCACTATTGCTACCTTAAACGATGTAAGGCGAGCTATATAATTTTACTACTCTACGTAGATGATATGCTTGTAGTGGGGTCCTGTTTGCGCGAGATAAATAGGTTGAAGCAACAGTTGGCAGCATAGTTTACTATGAAAGATTTGGGTGCAGCGAAGCAGATACTTGGAATGAGGATCAGCAGAGACAAAACTCAAAGGTCTTGAAGTTGAGTCAAGCTGAGTATATTGAACGGGTTCTTGAAAGGTTCAATATGCAGAACGCCAAGGCAGTTGGCGCGCCTCTGGGAAGTCAGTTTAGACTTTCTAATTTATCTCTGGTTTATTTTCTCTGGTATATTTTCTATGATGATAGTATCCCAAGATCCTGAAGTGTTTTTGTTCGTTGTGAGTCGAGTGCGAAACTCAGATTTCCCAACATAATCATCCGAGAGAGATTACTTTTGCACTCTCTCAACTTACCCCTATATTAAATAAAAAAAAATACCCCTCCATGGAAAGAACAAGAAAAATATCTACTGCTCCCATTATCAAGAGATAGAATAGTTGGGTTTTGGCCATGTAATTTCTTTTTTATTGATAATCGCAATGTGGTATTATGATGGCTTTTTTCCTTGAGCCGTGAATTTGGTTTGTGGTTAGTGTCGAAGCTGGGGACAACAGAAAGTGTGCAAGCTTTTTTTGGGTTTTTTAATCCGCAAAAGGAGCGGTTAAAAAAAAACCCGCAAAAAGGACAAGTTTTGGGTAGTGCAATTTTTGTATGGCATGCGTGGAAAACGAGAAAATTTTCAATGGTGCTCGCTCGGCGTATCCGAGCCGTCTATTTCGGTTTTGGACGGCTCAAATTTGGAGAGAGAAAGTGTTGATGTGAGATGAGAGAGAGTGTTTTAATTTGGGCCGTTCAATACACTTTTAGACAGCCTGAATGTATGGCTCGGGCATCAGGTCATTCGGGTGACGTGATACTCACCCGACACCCAAAAATTCGTCGTGGAGAAGAAATAACTAATAAGGCGAGAGCTGGTCAGTGAAAGTGGATAAGCGTGCGTGGGTACAGTGCTCTGTGTGTAGAATCTTTGGGTACTATACATTTACCCATTAGTGAGTAGAGCTTATTTTGGATCCCATAAATTAATTTAAGCTATTCATTATTTTTAAAATTATTTGCTTAGTTGCCCTCGATGAATTAACTCAATCGGATAATTGTAAGTTTGATTAGGGCGTATTTGGCCTAATAAGTCAAATGGCTTATATTTTTGGGTCATTATTTAAACTTTTTCGCAATTTTTTAGTTTTTAATATTATTACTTCTTCATGACTAGAGGAATCTCAAAAGTAAAAATTACAATCGAAACCTGGATCTTTTGAATAAAGTAAAAAACAAGTCAATAAGTTGATTTTTTGGTCTTCATTCAAAAAAATCTGGGTTTCGATCATAACACAATGGGTACTAATCATTTACTTTTGTATGAAAAAATACAGAGGGTACTAATCATTTGCTTAGCTGCCCTTGATTGTATAGTAATGGTGTAGCGTTGGTGGAGTGGTGGAAGTGGCGGTGTTGTGGTGGCAGCGGCAACTACATGGTAGTGGTGGTGGGCTAGAGCGATGGGGGTGGTGGTAGTAGTGGTGGTGGTGGCGATGAAGTGTTGGAAGTGGTGGTGGTGGCGGTGGTGGAGTGGTAGTGGGAATGATGGTAGTGGTGTAGTGGTGGTAGATTGATGGTGAAGGTGCTAAAGTGGTAGCGATGGAGTTGCTAAAGTGGTGGTGGTGGAGTGGTGGTGGCAGTGGCAGTGGCACGATGGTTGTGCAATGGTAGCGTTGTAGTGGTGACAGCGCCATGACAATGGTGGTGGTGGAGGTGGTAAAGTGTTTATGAGAGTAATGGTGGTGGTATAGCGGTGGTGGTGGTGTGTTAATAGTGATGGCGGTAAAATGGTAGTGGAGTAGTGGTGGTGGTGGTGGTGAAGTGGTGGAGGTGGTAGTAGAGTAGTAGTGGTGGTGGATTGATGGTGGCGGTGTTGAAGTGGTGGCAGCGGCGGCGGTGATGGCAGTTGAGTGATGGTGGTGTAATGGTGGCAGTGAGTGATAGCGAGGAAGTGATGGTTATGCAATGGTGGACGTTGTTGTGGTGGGCTAGAGTGGTATTGGTGTAGCGGTGATGGAATGGTGGAAGTGGTGGTGGATTGATGGTGATGGTGGTGAAGTGGTAGTGGAGTGGTGGTGGAGTGGTAGTGGAGTCGTGGTGGTGGTGGTGGTGGTGGAATGGTTGTAGGAGTGGCGGTGTAGTAGTGGTGGAGCGGTTGTAAGGGTGGTGGTAGTGGTGGTGGGAGGAGCTGTGATGGTGGTATGATGGTTGAATTGAGAAATAGGAGGTGCTAACGGAAAGGGTGAGAATAGGAACCAAATTGTTCGGTTCAGTTATTTACTAAATTAAACCTAAACCAAATGTTGTTAATGAAATGTCTTCTTCTCTTATTGTGGATTGGGTAACAATAAATCAAAGACTTCAGTTAACCTAAAAGAACAAATAATTGATCTTATATGTTTACACTCACTTAAATTTCGTTACTAAGTATAATAAAATAGTCAGCTTCAATCTTTGGACAAATAAAACTACAAAGTCTTATTTTATAACCACAAGATACATCTTTCAATACTTAAAAAGAAAAATGAGTGTGTTTGAAATTTCATGTCAACTAAATTTTCCTCTGCCATTGGGTTTCATTATTACTCCCTACGTCTCATTTACTTTGTCTAAAATTCCCCTTTTTTTGGTCCCAAAAAGATTGTCCATTTGAAAAGACAAAGGTACAAACTTTTAAATTTTCCCATTTTACCCTTCTCCCAAATTTGACATTTGAAAGGAGGAAGTTTGAATTTTAAATTTAATGTACTTTTTTTTACCAGAATATCAATCCCATGTTCTGACTCCAATTTCGAGAATGATCAGAAAAATTCAAATTGGGGCAGACTTTTGTGCCTTGTTGGAGCCATAAATAGGCTTCCATCAACTCCTAAAAATCACTCAAGGGTATTATTGGAATTGTGAAATTTTGAAAAGATAATCATGATGTTTCCTTAAATTTGTAGTATTTCGAGATTGGACAATGAAAATGGAACGGAAGAAGTAATTATAAGGTACTAAAGTTATACAGCTTACTTAAGCAATCAAGAAAGTTAGACAACTAAGAAATTTACTCAAATTTCATTTTCTTGAGAAAAATAGTGTCACAAATATAAATGTCACAAAACTCAACGTCAAAACTTTT
Source organism: Rhododendron griersonianum (assembly GCA_018127125.1). Classification (NCBI taxonomy): domain Eukaryota; kingdom Viridiplantae; phylum Streptophyta; class Magnoliopsida; order Ericales; family Ericaceae; genus Rhododendron; species Rhododendron griersonianum. The sequence goes on along the minus strand of CM030797.1, from coordinate 9,326,841 downwards.
CAAAGATGGACATCTTACTTATGTTTGTATGAAAATTTAAATTACATATTAGAACACACTTTGGTTAACACCTATTCCAGGTAAGATTAAACATTTAATTTGAAAATGTTTTCTCAATATTACATCAATATAAAGGTGGTTACCAATTCACTTTGTATAGTTGTGTGCGAGCATATGATCTCTATGAAAAGAACGAAAGTGATACATTTCAAATAAGATTGATTTGAGTCAATATAGCTATCTAATATGAGTATTATTTTTCAATCAATATAATCAATACGAAAAACAAACCCGGCGCGCCTTGCGCGCCGGCATCTGACTAGTATTGATAAAATCAAGTTTGAATCATAGGGAAATTGTTAATATTTAGATATAAGATGCATTAATGGGAATATAAATTGGACATATTATGCTTTTATCTCTCTAATCAAGGGAATTCACCAGTAGTCCTGTACTCAACTATTAACAAAGATGAAAATGAACTGAAATTCTGAAAATTATTCCAGTCTCTGAATTTCACTCAAATGGGTCATTTTTCGCCTCTTTTGACCATGCTATGTCGGATTCAGGTTGAATCTAGTGCATAAACAGGCCTATGTCCAATATTTAGATTAGTGCATCCAATACACTGTATCAACTTATCAAAAAATTAAATAAAAATCCACTGTATCAACATCAATTCTAGTTTTAGCATGTGTAAAAGGGGCGGTTCTTCCGAAAAAGTGTCGGATTTATCAGAAAAAATTATTGATTTCAACTCTAGCTTGATTGGATTTGTTCCGTAAATAACCCAAAAAATACATGAGTTATCAACAAGTTAGCAGCAGCTTATTAAACAGTTGGCCTCCTTTCTCTTAATTAGTAAACCATAGGATAAACTTTTAATCCTCTCTTGAAAAATCTTCCCTAGAACTCTTCTCTTGTACAGTACTATTTTTTAGCCTTTTTCAATTTAAGATTTTCTGCTATTTTTAAGCTTCTGCTTATTTATGATTATTCAAATAGCTTAAACAAACTAATTATCCAGAACACCCTTTGGCTTTTGGTTTTTCAATCTATTATACAGTAGCTTCCAAGTTCCCAGTCCACCAAACAGGGAATAACTAAGGTCGTGTTCAATATCAAGGATTTCTGAGCAAAATCTCCTAATTTTAGTTTTTTATTTTACAAAATCTTGACCCAAACACCACCTAAATACTTAAAGTTTACATGAATTTCTTGTTATTGCCAGTTTAGAACTGGCTTCATCGAGTGAAAGTGGTTTCTTGAGAGCATCCGCACTCATGAATACCATTTTGACATTGCCATTCTTATTTTGCCAAGAAAATGGCAAAGGTGTCGCACCCATGTTTTGCTAGTATGACAAAGGAATTGGCATTTGCCGAATTTGAGGGAATTTTTAACTTATGGGACTAGCACCCAATTTGTGAAGCCCGAAAAAAACTATGGGTACACCATTGATATTTGATGTGTACTAAACGTACACACCACATTGCCCGAGACTAATTTTGGGGTCTCCCACTAATTATTGGAGTTGTTCAATTTGTCTGAAACATTATTTGAAGGATTAGTACACAAAAAAAAAAAAAAAAGCTCATTCGAAGATCGGTGATGGCTTTCAACTCATTCAATTTTTGTTTGTGCGAATTCAGGAGCAAATGTCGACTAAGCATTTGACGATACCCGCACGAGCTGATTTTTTACAGGGACTTTTATGAAAATATTTTAAACAAATTGAACGACTCCGATCATTTATCTGAGACCCCGAAATGAATTCCATAACATTTGGTGTACCAAATGATGTACCCATAGTTTTTGTTGAAGTTTGTTTGCTCGGCTTTGCCGTCGGATTAAACTATGGTAACTTCTAATAGATCATAAATCTTGCGTTGATCTAAAATTCTTGTGAAATCTCATGCGGATATAAATCGAAGTCCCACGAAAGAATAAGAATTACATGAAAATATTACTACATCATTAATCTCAGATTAGTAGTCTGATGAGATTACCTGTAAGATTATGGAATGGGAGGGGCTGTAATGCACCTGTCGCATTACACCGTGTAGTGCGGCCGATCCGATCGTCTATCTCGGCACAAACGGCTTGGATATAATCTGAGTTTTTATAAATCCTACCTGTCAATTGTTTGGATGAAAATCTGAGCCGTCCATTGCCAAGATGGACGGCCGGATAAACCACCCCGGGTCCATTATGTTCCCCTTCGGCACTTCGCCTGTCAAACCAACTGGGATGAGTCAGCATTACCCACTTTTTGTGGAGCTCATATCGGATCTTCATTTTTGATTATTAAAGCCACTCATTTTTCATTTTTATAACTTGATTCTTTAACTAATCTCATTCAAAAAAAAAAAAAAATTTTAATCAGCTCAATTCTACATTGATAGTATCTTACTATCTTCAAATAACTTTTTGTCTAAATTTAGAACTTCAGTTCCAGATTTTAGACTACTGATTGAATATTTGAATCAAGCACTAATCGACCCAACCTATTGTTGAACCATTTTTCTTTATTACACAAATACTCGTAACTACGTAAATAATTTCAGCGTTGGAGATAATAAGCGAAACCAAATAAAAGATACTTGCGAAACCATGCGATCCAAATATGAAAGATGCTACTTGCGAAACCATCCGATGCACGGGGATCATACACGCTAAACAAGAGTCTCCACTCTCCACACCTCGACAAATCCGTAACACGTCTCTGTCCGGATCTGTGGACGGACGTCTGCGTCCGCGACATTTTTGGCTATCCATATTTTATCTCATCTGGCAATAGCAAGACAAGTTTCACTGCCCCACTGGACTCCAACAGTGTAACTACCCACCGTCCAAAACCCTAAAAAAACCTCCTTCCCCATCTTCACCACACCCTCTCTCTCTCTCCTCCCCACAAACCCTAACCCTAATCCCCATTTCTGAACCTTAAAAAACCATGAGACCTCATCCATGGCGTCTCCTCCTCCTCCTCCGCTTCCACTCTCGCTCCAAACACCTCCACATCCCCACCCCCCTCTCTCTCTCCCACCCCCTTCACCCTCGCCACCTCTCCACTCCCCTCTTCCACAACCCTAGCTTTCGCCCCTTCTCTTCCTCCGTACTCTCAATCGAACCCAAAGACTCCAACCACATCGTCGTTTTGACCGATATCTTCTCCAAGTCGTCAACCAGCGACGAGATCAAGCTCGAATTGGATTCCAACAACATCGTTATAACCCACGATTTGGTGGCTAGGGTTTTGCAGAGACTGGGTTCGGCCCCCGATGCGGCTCGGAGGTTTTTCGGGTACGTTTCGGAGAGGGGGAGCGAGCGGTTGAGCTCGAAATCGTATAACTGGATGCTGGGTATACTTGGTTCAAATGGGTGTGTGAAGGAGTTTTGGGATTTGGTTGAGGTTATGAGGAGGAAAGGATATGGAGTGAAGAAGGGCGCAAGTGTTAGGGCGTTGGAGAGATTCGAGAGAGAAGGGTTAGGTAGTGATGTGGAGGGTTTGAGAGAGATATATGCGAGTGGGTCGGTCGATGATTCGGTTGAGAAGGTGTGTTCGCAGGTTTGTAAGGTGGTTAGGGGAGAAGTGTGGGGAGATGAGGTTGAGAAGTGTTTGCGCGAATTGAATGTTTCGTATTCGAGTGAGTTGGTTTCGATGGTTTTGGGGAGTCTTGGATCGGAGCCAAATAAGGCGCTGATATTCTTTCGGTGGATTCAGGAAAGCAATTTGTTTGAGCATGATGAGGGCAGTTATAATGCTATGGTTAGGGTTTTGGGGAGAGAGGATTGTGTTGAGAAGTTTTGGAGGATGGCGGATGAAATGAGGGGCGCTGGTTTTGAGATGGCGAGGGAGACATATATTGAGGTTTTGGGGCAGTTTGTTAAGAGGAAGATGATAAAGGATGCTGTTGATTTGTATGAGTTTGCGATGGGTGGTGCCAACAAGCCCTCAATTCAAGATTTCACCTTTCTTTTGAGGAAAGTGGTGGTTAATAAGGAGCTGGACATGGATTTAGTTCTGAAAGTTATCCAGGCTTTTACAGAAGGTGGGAATGTGTTGACGGATTCGAATGTGGATGCAGTTCTTAAGTCCTTGACTAGTGTTGGTAGACTTGGAGAATGCAATAAGATCTTGAAAGCTATGGAGGAAGGCGGTTTCTTACCTAGTGATACATTGAGGAGTAAAATTGCCTTCCAGCTTAGTAGCAAGGGGGAAAAGGAAGAAGCAAATGAGTTTGTGGATACTATGGAAGCCTTTGGGTCTAGTTCAAATAACAAAATATGGGCATCTTTAGTTGAAGGGTATTGTGTTGCCGGTCACCTTGATGAAGCTTTGGATTGCTTTCAAAAGATGGTTGAAAAAGAGGGCGGCCCTTGTGTTGCCTATGCGGTAGAATTGTTGGTTAATGCATATTGCAATAAGAACAGGGCAATGGATGCCTGCAAGCTAGTGATTGATATGATCAATGAGAAACAGTTGAAGCCTTCACATTCTACGTACAAGTTACTCACTAGCAAGGTATTGGTTCAAGGAGGTTTGAAAGAAGCTTTGAAGCTTTTGGGTTGTATGAAAGTTGATGGTTTTCCGCCTTTCTTGGATCCATTCATCGATTACCTATCAAAGACCGGAACTGCTGATGAAGCTAGGTTGTTTCTGGAAGGGATGACTGTTAAGAGGGTTCCATCTACGGCTGTATTTGTTCGCGTCTTTGAAGCATACCTCAAGGCTGGAAGGCATAACGAAGCGCACAATCTCCTTTCTAAATGTCCGCGGTATATTCGTAACCATGCTGATATTTTGGATCTCTTCTTTACCATGAGGTCTGAAGCTGCGGCTGCTACCACATGTGTTGCCGCTTAGAATTCAGACTCTGTACCTTTGTAGCGGAGTTTTTGAGGTTGCGGTAGTGTGATATTTTTTAAGGTTGCGGTAGTGTGATATTTCTTCAAAGGCTTTAGTATCAATTTTCTTATCTTTTTCCCCTGTTACATTAGTCAATTTGTTGGAGGTAAATCAACTTTACTTTGCAACCATAAAGTTAGGGGTATTGAAAAGTCTCGGTTTTCCCATTGACAGTTTTCTCCTGTGTTGTCTGTGATATCTCAAGCAGTTGGTGAATTAGTAGACTTGTGATAGGATACAAGGAAATGAGCAGGGTGTTGATTAATCTGAATCTTTAATGTTGTCAGAACTATGCTAAAGGTTTGATTTTCAATAGGTTGAAGCTTTAAACGCTGAACCATAGTCTAGTATGATTCTTTGACTGAAACAGCTTTTGTAAAATCATGAATTGACTTCTAATGCTTTTTTGTCAGACACCTTACTTATACAGTTATTCTCCATTTCTAATGATGCCTCCCTTCTCTGGCCAAATTCTTCACTTGGTTTTGTAGTGACTGGTCCAACATTGCAACTTCAATGCCTATGTTTATTGTTGTTTCCTGCTGCTTTAGTTTGAAATGTTTCTCTGGTCCCATGATTTTTGGGTTGTCATACAACTATAAGGGATTTCTTGAGCACTTGTTTGGGCTAGCTTTGAAGCATGTGTTTTGAGGGATTGTGAACTGTAGAACTGCTGGTTCCAGACTTCCAGTTAGACTTCAGTCAGCTCTAATTAGTTTTCATGACCATAATTTCTCCAACAATGGTTGGGAGTCTTGGGACACACATCTTGAGTTGTAAAATTGTATTGCTGCGCATGTAAATTTAGGATCTAACGAATTGCCATCCCTTGCTATTTTTCTGTCGTTTGCATTGCATTGGTAAAACAGTTAATTTTGCCACCATCATTTTTTGTTTTCCCTGGGTTTGATGGCCATATTGAGGTACAGTCGTACAGGTCATATTGCTTGCATGCTGTGGAAAACCAGAGCCTTTTTCTCTATGACTTGCTCCTCTTTATCAAGTTTTCAGATTTTTCCTGGTCATTGAGTGACTCTTAAAGCAAAGCCCCTTCTATGTTGAAGAGGGAACCCTGATCGTGCAATGTGATTTGAGTCACATCGTTATTATCCACGATTTGGTGGTTAGGTTTTTGCAGAGTATAGGTTCAGCCCCTGTTGAGGCTCGATTGTTTTTTGATTACGGTTCGGAGAGGGAGAGCGAGCAGTTGAGCTCTGAATCGTATAATTGGATGCCGGGTATACTTGGTTCAAAGGTATATGTGAAGGAGTTTTGGGATTTGTTGAGGTTATGGAGAAGAAAGGGTACGGAGTTAAGAAGGGTGCAGGTGTTAGGGCTTTGGAAAGATTCGAGAAACAAGGTTAGAAAGAGTGTAGGGTATGAAAGAGCTATATGCGTATGGATTGATCGATGATTCGGTTGAGAAGGTGTGTTCGCGGATTTGTAAGGTGATTATGGGAGAAGTGTGTGAGGAGATGAGGTTGAAAAGAGTGTGCGCGAATTGAAGGTTTCGTATTTGAGTAAGTTGGTTTCGATGGTTTTGGGGAATCTTGGATTGGAGCCGAACAATGCGTTGGTATTTTTTCAGGTGGATTTAGGAAAGCAATTTGTTTGAGCATGGTGAGGGGACTTATGATCCTATGGTTAGGGTTTGGGGGAGAAAGGATTGCATTGAGAAGTTTTGGAGGGTGGCGAATAAAATGAGGGGCGCTGGCTTTGTGGCGAAGGAGACATAGTTTGTTAAGAGGAGGATGATAAAGGATGCTGTTGATTTGTATGAGTTTACAATGGGTGGCGTCAACAAGCACTCAATTCAAGATTGTACCTTTCTTTTGAGGAAAGTGGTGGTTAGTATGGAGCTATACATGTATTTATTTCTTAAAGTTATCAAGGCTTTTACAGAAGGTGGGATGTGTTGACGATTCGAATCTGGATGCAGTTCTGGTAGACTTGGGGAATGCAACACGTCTTGAAAGCAATGGAGGAAGGTGGTTTCTAAACTAGTGATTCATTGAGGAGTAAAATTGCCTTTCAGCTTAGTAGTAAGGGGGAAAAGGAAGAAGTGAGTTTTCTTATTTTATTTTTTTAGCGGCAAAGAAGGAAGTGAGTTTATGGATAATATGGAAGCCTCTGGGACTAGTTCAAATTAGAAAGCATGGACATCTGTAGTTGACGGCCATTGTGTTGCGGGCCATCTTGATGAAGCATCCTAGTGGTTTCAAATTTCAGTAGAGAGTTTTAACAGAGGGTGTCTCTTTTGTTGGCTACGCGTTTGAATTGTTGGTTAATGCATATTGCAATAAGAACAGGGCAATGGATGCCTGCAAGCTAGTGGTTGTATGATCAACGAGAAACAGTTGAAGCCTTTGCATTCTACGTACCAATTACTCACAAGCAAGGTATTGGTTTGAAAGAATGTTTGAATCTTTTGGGTTGTATGAAAGTTGATGGTTTTCCACCTTTCTTGGATCCATTCATTGATTACCTATCAAAGACTGGAACTGCCGATGGAGCTAAATCGTTTCTGGAGTTAAGAGATTTCCATCTACTGCTGTTTTTGTTCGCATCTTTGAAGCATACGTCAAGGCTGGAAGGCATAACGAAGCACACAATCTCCTTTCTTAATGCCTGCGGTGTATTTGTGACATTTCTTCAGAGATTTTAGCATGAATCTTCTTTATCTTTTCTTGTTTTATTAGTCATTTTGAAGAAGGAAAATCAACTTTACTTTGCAGCCATAAATACCGGGTACTGAAAAATCTTGCTTTTCCCCTTGACAGTTTTCTCCTTTGCTGTGTGTGGTATCTCAAGCAGTTGGTGAATTTTTTGTTTTTTTGACTTGTGATAGTATACAAGGAAATGAGCAGGGTGTTCTTGATGTTGTCACACCTATGCTAGAGGTTTGATTTTCAATAGGCTAAAGCTTTAGAAGTTGAAACATGTTCTAGAGTATGATTGTTTAACCTAAACACCACCTGTAAAGTCAGGTATTGACTTGACTTCTAATGCTTTCTGCCAAACATCTTGCTGATATTTCATTGTTTATGCTGCTTCAGTGCCTACATTTAGTTTTTTCCCCTGCTACTTTAGTTTGAAGTTTGAACTGTTCCGCAAGTCCCAGGATTTTTGGGTTGTTATGCAACTATCAGGGACTTCTTGAGCACTGATTGTTCCGATTAGACTTGCAACAAGTGATCCTTAGTTTTCATTACATAATTTCTACAACAGCGTTTGGGCAGAGACATCTCGAGTCGTAAATATTGTGGATTGCTGCTGCTTATATGATTTTAGGATCCAGCGAATTGAAACCTATTGCGAATTTTCTGTCATTGGTGTTGCATTGATAAAACAGTTCATTGTGCCACCATCGTTTTCTGTTCTCTCCGGGTACAGGTCATATTGCATGCAACTCTGTGAAGAACTAGAGCCTTTTGTCTCTATAACTTGCTGCTCTTCACAGCAAAGCCCCTTTCTGGTTCGAGTCGAATTGAATAACCTGTAGAATTTCTGATGAGTGATTGATTGATAGACTCTGGACGCAACTACGCAAGTATTGTGATAGGACATGAAGTGGTGTTAACGTACTATTGATGAAAGCTTTATTTTTTTTATTGGGAATTAGAAATGTTTGCTCCAAGCCAATTGCTAAACAACTAGTCTAACGCACACTTTGTGAAACTCTCATCATTTCTCGCCCATCTATCCAAACAAGTGGTGAGAATCTCGTCTATTTTCTTCCAGAGGATAAGGCTGTGTTTGGATGACAGGTATCTTAGGAAAAAATGAGAATATGATTCCCGAACTCTAATATTCCTATGTTTGTGAAGAGTGAGAATGAGAATGAGATTATTGATCTCCTAATTCAGTAGGATTCACATTCCTGAATACAAGAGGAATCTGATTCCTCCCACGGTCCCACCCCCCACGGGAATCTTGAACTCTTAGCTCGATCAAATAAAAAGCAAATGTTTAACTTTAGAATATTTCCCAAATTAAATTATTCATAGCAAAAAATATTTAATTAATCTAAACGTCTGAATAGAATTAAATTACTTTGGGTATTGAATTCCTAGTAATTTGATTCCCGGTAATCAAATTTCTATTCCTACAAAAGATTACAAACATCTAAACTGAGCCTAAATTCTTTTCACCTCATGTGAAAACACCTCACTTTGTGGGTTATACCATACATTAATTGCAGTAATTTAAATCGTTCATTTTTTAGGACCCGCATGGTAGTACAACCATGCAAAAAATCATCTTTATCGAACATCAATAAGTATATCAAAAAATTAATTTTGATTTATAAAAATAGACGTTTTGATTCTTTAAAGTTAAACGGTCAATGACTGTCTATTTTATAAATCAAAATTCAATTTTTTATATACATATTGATATTCGATGTAACTGATTTTTTGCGCAAATATACTATTCTGCAGGTCCTATAAGATAAACTGCTGAGGTTATTTCAATGAATGCAAGGTAGGACTTACATTTGGGGGTGGAAATTATAGGGGTTTTTTTTAAGATGGAAATTTTGGCTCTATTTAGAACTTAAGAAAAATTAAAAAAAATTTCCATCCTATTGTTTGGTTGGAAGAGAAAGAAAAGAAAGAAAAATTAAATTTTTTCCGTCCTATTGTTTGGTTGGAAAAGAAAGAAAGAAGGAAATAATAATTTCAAATTTAGTGAATAGTAAATTTTTTCTCTCATTTTCTTTTTCTTTTCATTTCTCCCATTTTGCCCAAGTTCCATATGAAGTTGGTGACCAGGAGTTTTTTGGCTAAATAAGTTAATTGACTTTTTTTTTTCTTATTCAAAATTTTTCAAATTTATTTGTTTTTCGTTGTTTTTTTAAGAATTATTGTGTCATCAAGAGAAATTTAAAATAAAAAAAATTACGATCGAAACCCAATATTTTTTAATAAAGAAGAAAATAAGCTAACAAGTCAATTTTTTAAAAAAACCACAATTTTTTACTTTTATGATTCATTTCGTCAAGCCAAACCAATAATCAATAAAAATTTAACGTAAAATTAACAAATATGAAAAACACTTTAATAAAAACAAATTTTTTTTTTTAAGCCAATCAGTTTATTTGGCCAAATAGCCTCTACATTATATAAAAAAATTGGTCTAGGGTCCACTATAGCATGTTTCTAACCCACTAGGTCCACTGATCAAGTTTCTAACCCACTAAGTCCACTAATATGTATTTGGTAAGACATAAAGTCCACTGCATTTAAAAAGGGAAATAGTGCCTGACAGATTTACCCTTTCATTCAAATCCCATCCATTTAGCCCATTATCACTTATACGTTTGAAATCACGCAAAATTCTCGGGAAATAACAGTTACGTTGGATCAGTTTTGTATCTAACGTTATTTTACGTATATAACGTTATATAACATTGTATATTCTGCTTTGTAGAGTTACATCTTGATCTCAACTGCTTTGTTGAATTTTTTTTGAGTTTTGCTGCACAAAAACTCTCATATAACATTATATTTTCACTTTATTGAATTGGTCCGCGTAGCGGCCTCAATGACTTGCTTCTAGTAACAATAATACACACAAAAAAACGTAATACACGTGACAAAAAATAATCATATAACCTTATAACGTTATACATGAGATTTTGTCCTTTCTAACTCTAAAAAAAGAAAAAGAGGAGATCTCGTAACTTCTTTCCATTATATTTTCACTTTATTGAATTGGTCCACGCAGCGGCCTCAATGACTTGCTTCTAGTAACAATAATACACACAAAAAAACGTTATACATGAGATTTTGTCCTTTCTAACTCTATAAAAATAAAAAGAGGAGATCTCGTAACTTCTTTCCCTTTGTCGCCGTCGCCTTCTTCACAGTCGACTTCACAGGTAACTTAATACTCTTCACCCCTTGAACAACTGCACAAATAACATCATTTAACAAAATTAGTATATAACCAACATTGATATAACCATATATACTATCAATCGAATCCCTAACTTAATTCAACCATACCATACCGGATCAAAGATTGATATAACCACATATACTCGCAATCAAAACCCTATCTTAACTAAACCAATACGTAACCGATTAGAGTTTGATATAACCATCTATACTCGCAATCGAAACCCTAACTTAATCTAGCCAAACCATTCGTATAACCATATATACTCGCAAATAACAAAATGATATATGTAAACAACCAAAAAGAGAATATATAACGTCATATAATGTTACGCTATAACATTTAACATTACAATGTTATATGTTATAACCTAATGTTATATGTTTACATTTGAACTCATATATATATGTATTGTCACGACCTGGATTTTTAACATAGAAATAAATAACTTATTGAAATAAAGAACCATGCTTGCCATCGTATTCCCAAAATAATGTCCCACCTGTTAAACTTTACAAATAAGTCCCAGTTTCAAAAGAGTAAACACTATGGCACTCCGGCCCAAAATAGATTACATTTGCACAAATCTTTAAGTTACAACCTCATCTTTATCAAAAGAAAGTCTATTACAAAGATGACTATGTAACTAGATCAGAGTTAGCTTCCAAAAATCCTTTACACTTCCAGGCACGCAAGTCATGCAAGTCACTGTCCAGCAGTTAATCCTGAAAAGAAAGAATAGGTTGAGCTATGCGAGCCCAGTAGGAAAATCTTTACTAGACTTATGTGCATGTAACATGCTAAGTGCAAAAGGAAACGAATGAGAAGACATGGTCCATTCAAGCATGATAATGATCAACGTATTCACTCTGACCATCCCGACAAGACTCAACAACATCAACCTCCACTAACTGTATTTCCACCCCTTGCGTTACAGTACTACATCCCGTGAGTCACCGTGTTACCACCCCTTGCGTTACGGCGAATCCCAACACTTCGGACCATCGTGGTACCACCCCTTGCGTTACGAGGTCCACTAGAGTCTCCGTATTTCCACCCCTAGCGTTACGAGACTCCCTACACCAATCCCGACTCAACAACTTCCTATTTGACCAACACGTGAACTAAGACTCTCTCATATTCACACTCATGCGTGCAACATCTCACATCATGTCAACGATACCACCGAGATACCACAAATACTCGCAAACAATCAATCAATCGATAAATCTCATCCTAACAAGGTTTACTCGAATAAACTTAGAGAGAATCCTACTAATGAGAGGTCAATCGAACAAGGATACACCAATCGATCATTGGAAGTCAATTGAATAGCTTGTGATAGTGTAAAAGGTGTTACAAGGGTGTTAGAAGTGTTCGGGGTTCAAAACAATCGAAGTAGAAGCAGCGAAGGCAAAACTGCCCATAAGGAACTGGTATCGATACGGCCAAAATGGCTGTATCGATACAGGATGCTTATCAGCAAAGTTCATTCTGTTTTAATGATGTATCGATACGGCAAGAATCCCGTATCGATACGGAGAGGTTTCGAGCAGATTTTTCTGCAGATATCAGGATTTCAAGCTCAACAACAACAACATCATCATCAAGCACGGATTTCACACATTATCAAGCTATTTACACATAAAAGTAGCCAAGAAATCCCTACCTCGATCCAAGGAACGAAACCCAACACTTCGAACGAGCTCTAGCTCCCAACTTTCAAAATTTGCCGCGATCTCCTTCCCGAACCTCACCCAATGCGATACGAGCCCAGGGTTGTGGAGAGGAGGTGAAATGAGGGTGGGTTCTTGAGAGCTTTGAGGTGTTTTGGTGAGTTTTTGTGAGAGAGGAGAGGAGAGAGAGAAAGAATCGGTGGAGGGAGAGAGAGGAGCCGAGAGTTTTGGTTTAGGGGAAAATGATCCCATACTCACACACCACTCCTATTTATACTCTTAAATCAACAAATCACACATTTACCCCTTAACCTTCCGTTCTCTCACTTAAGCCCCCAATTCACATATTCACAAATAAAACCGTATTTTCTCAATTAGACTTTTAATCGATATCTCAAATATTAAAATTATTCGGGTCTCTACATGTATTATGTATAAGCACAAACCTGAACATATAACCATAAATATTACTCAACAGCAGCTTAACAAAAGTACAAAAAACATTTCAAAGCCAGCAAAAAAACCAGTTAAACCCTACTCTGTTGTCTATTACCTCTATTGAATTGGTCTGCGCAGCGGCCTAACAGATCTGAGTATATAACCATATATGTTACCTAACAGCAACTAACGAAAGTACAAAAAATAAAACCCTAACAGATCTTAACATATAACCATATATGTTTCCAACAGCAGTTAAACAAAAGTACAACATACAAAACCCTAACAGATAGGCAAGAGTAGATATGAGATTGGACTGCAAAACACCAACCTAGCAAATATACATAACCATATATACCCAAAGTTTTTCTAAGAAACATACCGAATGGATCGAAGCAAACGGAGGAGATTGACGGCAACGGGGATGAACCGAAGGGTTTCGACGGTGACAAGGATGCAGAATGACGGAGATGAATCGAACGAAATCAGAGATTGATTGATGGCGACGAGGATGTGAAACAAAAGGTGAACAACTGGGACGAGGATTTGACGGCGACGGCGACTGTTGGTGAACGAGGGCCATTGTTGGTGGATGACGAAGATCGGCTGACGACGACAACAAAGAACGTCGACGATCGAGGAATGGAGTCTCGGTTTTTTCTCTCTGGTTCGTTTGTTTTTCTCTCAGTCTAGGGGGGAGCGGGGAGGGGTTTTATAATGGGAAAGATTTTTTCAGATTAGGATTTTTTTGAAATGGCTGAAAAAATGGGGCAAACTGTTTTTAAAAAAGTAGGGGTATATTAGACTAATTAGGGTTATTATATCCTTATTAATAGGTTAGTGGACTTAGGGAGTTATAGAATTTAGAAGTGAACTTATGGGATTTGGAAAGTGGTAAGTGGACCTGGGGAAAAATTCTCCTACATTATATCCTCTGCTCTCCAAATCCTTCCTTCAATCCAGAGGGACTGTAAACCCCATTTCCGAACCCTAAAAAACCATGAGAACTCATCCATGGCGGCTCCTCCTCCGCTCCCACTCTCGCTCCAAACACCTCCACCTTCCCACACCCCCCCCTCTCTCTCTCCTCCACCCCATTCCACCACCCCACTCCTCCACTCCTCCCCTCTTCCAATACCCTAGTTTCCACCGTCCCTTCTCTTCTTCGTCCCCACAAAAACAAAACCCGTCCAAACGCAAAGGCTCGTCGAATCCCTTCACCGTTACAGCCGAGATCTTTTCCAAATCATCTACCGGGGACGAGTTCAAGCTGGAATTGGATTCCAACTACATCGTCATTACCAATGGTTTGGTGGATAGGGTTTTGCAGCATCTCGGTGAGAAGAACCCCGATGCAGCTCGGAGGTTCTTCGGTTACGTTTTGGATAGAGAGCGCGAGCGGTTCAGCGAGAGATCGTGTTACTTGATGATGGATATAATTCGCTCAAGTGGGTCTGCCAAGGAGCATTCGGATTTTTTTAAGATTTTGAGGGAGAAACGTTGCGTTCCTAGTAGGTTGGAAGCAAGGTATGGATTCGAATCTAGAGATGGTGGGGGATCTAAGTATCCTTTTAGAGACCTAATGTTCGTATTTGAATGGTTCGATATGATGGGGTGTATGCTGGTTTTGCTGGTGATCCGGCAACAAGTGTGGGGAGATTGGGTCGAAAAGCGTTTGCGCGAGTTGGATGTTTCGTATTCGAGTGAGTTGGTTTCGGAGATCTTGGGAATGGTGAAGGAGGAGGCGGCAATGATGTTCTTCCGGTGGCTTCAGGAAAGTAATTTGTTTGAACATGATGAGAGGACTTATGGTACCATGCTTGGCGTCTTGGGGATAATGGGTACTACTAATAAGGGTAGCATCGAGACGTTTTGGAGGGTGGCGAATGAAATGAGGGGCGCTGGTTTCGGCATGTCGGGGGAGTTTTATGTTAATGCTTGGCCTGATATATTAGAGAGGTGGCCAATAGAGGATGCTGTTGATTTGTATGAGTTTGCGATGGGCTTTGCCCTGAAGCCCTCAATTCGACATTGTTCAGAGCTCTTGGGCAGAGTAGTGGAGGAGGTTATAGAACTTCCAAATTCGGAGTTAGACGTGAATTTATTTCATAGAGTTCTCAAGGCTTTTACAGAAGGTGGGAATGCGTTGACGGATTTGAATATGGATTACGTTCTCCAAAGCTTAAGTATTCGCAGACGCAGTAAGATTTTTACAGCAATGCTGATCAAAAAAAAAAAAAAGATTTTGAAAGCAATGGAGGAAATGAAAAAAAACCCGTCCCAACGCACAGACTCGAATAATCCCGTCACCATTACAGCCGAGATCTTCTCAAAATCCTCTACCAGTGACGAGTTCAAGCTGGAATTGGATTCCAAGGACATTGTCATCACCCAGGATTTGGCGGAGAGGGTTTTGCAGCATCTCGGTGAGAACCCCGATGCGTCTCGGAGGTTGTTCGGTTACGTTTCGGAGAGAGAAAGAAAGCGGTTGAGCTCGGTATCGTGTCTTTTGATGCTGGATATACTTTGTTCAGGTGGGTCTGCCAAGGAGTTTTGGGATTTATTTGAGTTTATGAGGAAGAAAGATTACGGTGCTGGCAAGAGGAGGATTTCTGCATTGAAATTGGAAATTTCTGGATTGGGATTGGAAATGCTGCGATTGGGATCGGAAATGGATGGAAGATGGCAAACGTCGCTGGACGAGAGATGTTATAGTTTTTCTGCTCTATACTATCGTCCGTTGTTCGATGAGATGGCGTGTTCGCTGGTTTGTCAGGTGATCATTCGGCAACATCTGGGGGTGGATGGGGCCGAAAAGCGTTTGCGCGAATTGGATGTTTCGTACTCGAGTGAGTTGGTTTCAATGATCTTGAGAGAATTCGGAGGATGGAATTCGGAGAAGGCAATGAGGTTCTTCCGGTGGCTTCAGGAAAGCAATTTGTTTGAGCATGATGGGGGGACTTACAATACTATGCTTGGAGTTCTGGGGCCAATACGTCCTGGGGGTAGTTACTGCACGGAGACGTTTTCGAGGGTGGCGGACGAAATGAAGGGCGCTGGTTTTGAGATGTCGGAGAATGTCACACCAGGTGGTTCCTCACCTAGTGTCATACGAGGTGGTTTCCCACTTGATGCGATGAGGGATAGCCTTGCCGTTGTTGCCTTGGAGCTCGAGAAGCGAGGGAAAGAAAGGAGCAGCAGCGAGGGAAAGAAATAAACATGGGAGATCTTTGGGTCTGATTAAATTTAGAAAATGAAGGGGATCTTTAGTTCAAGGGCTTTGCCTTGCATTGTGGGTCGCCTTGATGAAGCTTCGGATTGCTTTCAAAAGTTACGGTTAAAAATAAAAAATAAATTTTTTTTCACTATTTTAGTAAAAACTTGGTTTAGGAAAATATTAATTTTGCGCCGCTTGTTTTGGCATGTTTCTATTAGTTAATACTTCCTCCGTCCCTTTTTTTGAGTCCATTATTCCATTTTGGGCTGTCCTTTAATAAATGTCCATTTTGTAAAGTTAGTGGGTAAAAGTTGGTGCATTGTCTATTTTGTCCCTAAAAGTAGATTCCATTTTGAAAAGTTAGTGAGTAAAAGTGTAATGATGATGGGTAAGTAGGGAAAATGGAGGAAAAAGTTGATGTGAAAGGTATAATGATAATGTCTTTTTAATAAGTTGGAGTTACGAAGCAGGACACTTAAAAAGGGACGGAGGGAGTAATAATAATCATAGCTACTAGTGGTAACTATTTTTTATTTATTTTTATTAGTCTTCTATCTTTGTTTCTTAATTTCCCTGGTTGTTTTTCTTGGTAGCAAGATTCTATTATTTTCTAGTTGAGCTAGAGGAGCTTATCTATCTATGATCGATCTATCTATCTATGTATAATCTATCTATCTATCTTACTTCTTTTAAATGTGTGGAGATGTTTTCTACTTTTTACTTTCAACAAATGCCCGAAGCACACAACTAACAGGAATGCTACGTACACTACACACTTTCACAATACCATCCACTACATCCCCAAAACGACGTCGTTTTGGGGGTCCCAAAACAAAAAAAACGGAAAATCTGAAAATCAGAACACGCATCCCGTTTCCCCTCCCCTGTGCTTCAGTCAGAACGGAGAGAGAGAAGAGGACCACCACACCCAACCCAACCCACCGCCAACCACCACCACTGCCGACGACAGCGACGATGAAGACGCCTCCACCATCGCCGACTTCCACCACCGCCGTACGCCAACTAGCTTCGAACCACAATCACTGGTATCGATCTCGAACATTGACGAAGGTCTCGACCGCCACCGCCGTACGCCGATGAAGGTCTCTCTATCTCTCCCTCTCTCAAACTCTGGTATCAATCGAACTAGGGTTCCAATTTCAATTTGTAGACATCGGGGATTTTTGCAAAAAAAATTAGGGTTCCAATTAGTGTTCCAATTTCTTTCTCTATTTGGCTTTTCAGTTTAACCTAAAATACAACGAATTTTCTTGCCTTGCAGTCTGAAGAATTCAAAAAAATATAATCCAGCGTAGTAATTTACCATTCCTTAGTCATAACTCATGAGAATCTTGCAAAACATTTGTACTCAATCCATCCCCAAACATTTGCTTGGCTGTTCATTTGTACTCAATCCATCCCTAAACAAACACACTGTCATGAGAATAGAAACAACAATGACAACACAACAAGAGAAAGCGACAGATATATTAGTTGCCAAACATTTTACCATCATGTGCTTTTTGTAGTTGGTTTTGGATTTGTATCCAATTGATGCAAATCCAGGGGGGAATTTCTATGAATAGAGAAGGTCCTGTGTATATAGTTGGTTGTGTTCTATAGGTATGTTCAAAGTAAAGGGATCATGCGCAGTAGAGAGATCTTAATAAATTTTGGTAATAATTATGGATGTTTAAGTTGAGTTTATGTTCTTGTCTTTCATTTCTAATCAAAGATATCGTCTGAAACCCATTACTTTGTCAATGTGTTCGAGTTTATTGTGACTAATTTATATTCAAATGCAGTCCCTGCAACCCTCCAAATTTCAGGGTCTTCAAAGACCCATTTGATCTTTTCGTGAAGGGATCAATTTGAATTTTCTTTTCAGAAAACAGGTATGATTCACCAATTTCGGTTTCTTTTTCCTCAGCTTGTGGGGATTTTTTCCCCCTGTTTTGTTCTTGTGTAATTAGTAATTACCCATCTACGGCCGTGGAAGGGCCAAAGGGATTAGTCCGAGGTGTGCGCAAGTTACTCATCTATGTTTGTATTTCGATTTGTAAAGATTCTCATATGTGTTAGTACGACTGAATAAAATTAAGTATTTTTTTTAAGGCATTTGGAGGGCGTTTGAGAGAAAGGGAATTGAGGATGTTGGGAGAATTCATCACCCGAGGACTTGTGTATGTTTTTAACCATCTTTTTTGCCGAGTTTAGATCAGGGTCATGCAAACTGTTATTGCACTTCAGACGTTAAATGAATTGCTTATGGTCTCCATTGAGTATAATCCAAACATGTTCCATAGATCACATTTTCCTTACCCGTCTCTTTGATACTAATTGGTAAATATACATTCAAGATCACACTGCAAAGAGAAATCGATGAAAGAGAAAGAGGACCGAACAGAAAAGGCTATGGGTCGCGAAATCCAATTTGTTTTGGTATACACCAAGTCATGTACCTGACTTTGTAATTTCATTGAAGACATATTGTGCCCATATGAACTATGTTCGCCTTCTGATTTCACAGGTTTCTTCAATAAAGAATATTTTACATGCTAGATTTGATTTAATCGTAACACTTTAATTTGTAGGCGAACACAAGCAATTTTGTGTTTCACTCACTTTGTTTGCATTTTTCCTTCGATTCGATTGGAAATCAAACCAATATCGCTTATCCAGATTCCATGAGAACGTGACTGTTACAAAGATGCTTCTTATTGTCATTATCTCTTTTTACGCTTCACTATGGTTAAACGTATAGTCCAGTTATGCAATTTTATGGGTAGAATTGGTCTATGCTCCATAGAAAACAAGGCGAAAGTACATAAATACTCCCTCAACTATCACTTTGTTCCATGGAGACCCCCTAATATTTATATTATACCTTTATTCTATCAGTCGTTGTTCTAATCGTTTTTTGTCGTTTTATACAATTTCTTTTTTTCCTTACATTAATCATTTTAAAGAGAACCTTCTGTATATAATCATAAAAAATAGCTCGAAAACCGTAGCGCGACGGCGGTAGGTGCCACGGTGGTTCGTTTGCTGATAAGAAATGAGAAGGAAGAAGACGAGGGAAAGCACGTGCACATTTACAATTCCTGTTAATAAGTATGAAGCATATGGGCATAATCAATAAAATTATTGAATTTTTCTCTCTTTTTCCTTGTGGATTTCAAGGTGTGCTCGTGAATTTTCAAGTGCTTTATCTAGTTTGCTAGAAGTCCGTGTAAGTTTTTCTCTACCATTGGAAACCCACGTTAGTTTTAATTTTATTTTTTATGCTTAATTTCAAAAACAACCCTAATCTATAAAAGGTTTTCATCTTGTATTCCGGATCCTCCCAACCATGGAAGCTTTCAGCCTTCTCAAGTACTGGAGATCGAACCACACGCAGCGGCTGCACCACTAACGTCCGCACATCCACAGCCGCTACAAGTCCTACAACCATTTTCTACTGGCATCACTCACTTGTATTGCGGTTGACATGATCAACAAGAAATAGTTGAAGCCTTTGCATTGGGGATGAAAATTTTAACCTAAAAAACGAACTGACTGACCGAACCGGCCATTTTTTAGTCAATTCGGTTGGTTTTGGTTCGGTTCAGTTTTGATTTTCAGAAAACAAAAAATGAGAAGTTCGGTTTTGTGAAAATTCCAATCGAGACGAACCGAACCGATACTATTAGAGGGTCTATACTTTTAATCCCTTCCATTCATCTAATCTTATGAATATAGTAGTAGATTTTTTCCCTCATTTACGTTTACAGTCAGAAAACCAAAAGACCCTAACTTCTGTTACGCTTACCCAGCGCCTCACCCATCTTTCCTGTTGGGGCAGGTTGGGTAAAGTGGGAAGTTGAGTACGTAATCATTTGATAATTTGCTGCTTGGTGTTTTATTTTGCTCAGGGTTCTGGGTGTGATTGGAATGAGGATATGTAAGATGGTGAGACAAGAGTAAGTCTTTCTGAGAAGTTGGTGGTCATACCGAGGAAAAAAGCCATATGAAACCTGGAACTGAGCTATATCGAGATTATCTGTATTATGGATCGAGGAGACCTGCTGGGTAAAGGATACAAAATGATGGGTTGAAGATACCTGATTATAAAACACTGTGAGCAGCTGGATTACTCTGGGTTTGGTGCGGGTGTTGGGTTGCATGATACGTTTGGAGAATGGTTTTTCGAAAATGAGGCGGAACGAATCTGGAAAGTAGATTGGTTAGTTTATTATGCGAGGCGTTTAGAAGGAGAATGACCATGAAGCTGCGGTCCTGCAGACTGGTACAAGATGAGGCTGGTTAGTTTGGATAGGCATTCACTGAAGCTTTGCTATTCTACCAAAGACCTGAATCAAGTCCTGCCTTCATCCAGGTTGAGACTGGCCGGCATGGTCAGGTGAGGCTGGCCCTTTGTGTGTAGTCCATCACAATCAGGCCTAGGCAAACTAAAAGAGAGAATAACATTTGTTCGCCTTTGAGTTGTTTCTGACTTTTTTCAGTACTTTGCTCATGGTTAAAGATCCATTCCTATACCATTGCTCCTTTGTTACATTTTGTTGACGTGCATAAGAGCTGGGATTGAAAAATTTATGGACTGATAAGAATTCGGAGATTGTTATTTTCGTTCCCTACAGCTGTGGTCCTTGTTTGGATGCATTTAGTTTTCACTTTCTTTAGTGGGAGTTCATGGTGGTGGTTTGTTTCTTCGTAGTAGTTAATTTTGGTTTGTTGTATTTCTGTTGCCGCACACACATGCTCACATTGTGCTCCGTTCTTTAGGCCTTAAGGTGGCCTTCGGTTGTCGTTGGCATCCCTCGGCCTTTATCTTTTGGCGATAGCATAGTTTGTTGCGTATTTTGTGTTTTGCGGATAAGCACTCTGTGTTCTGTTCCTTAGACCTTAGTTTGGCCTTCGCTCTTCGCTGGCGTGTCTTAATTATTATAACGTCGACAGCACCGTTGTACACTTTCCTTAATTATCTTTATCAATGCATTTCTAACGTGTTTGGCAGAGGCATCTTGAGTCGTAATTATTGTGGATTGCTGCTTATATGATTTTTGGATCCAGCGAATTGCAATCTATTGCGAATTTTCTTTCATTAGCGTTGCATTGGTAGAACAATTTCATTGTGCCACCATCGTTTTCTATTTTCCCCGGGTTTGATAGCCATATCAAGGTACCAGGTCATATTGCCTGCAACTCTATGAAGAACTAGAGCCTTTTGTCTCTATAAACATGCTGCTCCAGTGACATTTTTATGTGGTGGCCCAATTTATCTTTCTACCACACGTTTGTGTGATTCTTACTTCAACATATCGAGCCCGCACAAATTGTTTTTTTGTCCCGTGCATCGAACGGGCACAACGCTAGATGAATTTTTTTCAGTCCCGTATTCGATACAAGCTAGCATTGGTCCCGTGCATTGAACATGCACAAACGCTAGTATGTAAGAAAAGAGCGATCGGCGGTGGTCGATAGGATTATGCGCAGCATTGCTCCTTCAATCCAGAAGGACTGTAAACCCCATTTCCAAACCCTAAAACCATGAGAACTCATCCACGGCGTCTCCTCCTGCTCCTCCGCTCCCACTCTTGCTCCAAACACCTCCACCTTCCCACACCCTTCTCTCTCCTCCACCCCATTCCACAACCCCACTCCTCCCCTCTTCCAATACCCTAGTTTCCACCGTCCCTTCTCTTCTTCGTCCCCACAAAAACAACATGAACAAAACCCGTCCAAAGGCAAAGACTCGTCGAACACCGTCACCGTTACAGCCGAGATCTTTTCCAAATCATCTACCGGCGACGAGTTCAAGCTGGAGTTGGATTCCAACGACATCGTCATTACCGAGGATTTGGTGGAGAGGGTTTTGCAGCATCTCGGTGAGGACTCCGATGCGGCTCGGAGGTTCTTCAGTTACGTTTCGGATAGAGAGAGCGAGCGGTTGAGCAAGGGATCGTGTTACTTGATGCTGGGTATACTTCGCTCAAATGGGTCTGCCAAGGAGCATTGGGATTTATTTAAGGTGATGAGGGAGAAACGTTGCACTACTGGTCAGTTGGAATGGACACAAAGGTGTGAATTTGAATGTAGAGATGCTTACCCAAAAAAAAAAATTTGAATCTAGATATGACGGGGGATCTAAGGATCGTTTTGCACACTTATTTTTCTTTGAATCGTTCGATGAGATGGCGTGTATGCTGGTTTGTCAGGTGATTCGGTGACAAGTGTGGGGAGATTGGGTTGAAAAGCGTTTGCGCAACTTGGACGTTTCGTACTCGAGTGAGTTGGTTTCGATGATCTTGAGAGAATTAGGATTATTGAGGAAGGAGGAGGAGGCAATGATGTTCTTCCGGTGGCTTCAGGAAAGCAATTTGTTTGAGCATGATGGAGGGACTTACAATACTATGCTTAGCGTCTTGGGGAAGAAGGGTAGCAAAATCATCGAGACGTTTTGGAGGGTTGCGGACGAAATGAGGGGCGCTGGTTTTGGGATGTCGGAGGAGTTGTTTTCTCATGTTGTATCTTGGCTTGATGACACGATTCACACGAGTTGGGTGATAGAGTTTTTGAAAGCAATGGAGGAAATGAAAAAAAAACCGTCCAAACGCACAGACTCGAATAATTCCGTCACCGTTACAGCCGAGATCTTCTCAAAATCATCTACCAGGGACGAGTTCAAGCTGGAATTGGATTCCAACGACATCGGCATCACCCAGGATTTGGGGGAGAGGGTTTTGCAGCAACTCGGTGAGTACCCAGATGCGGCTCGGAGGTTCTTCGGTTACGTTTTGGAGAGAGAAAGCAAGTGGTTGAGCAAGGTATCGTGTCTTTTGATGCTGGGTATACTTCGTTCGTATGGGTCTGCGAAGGAGTTTTGGGATTTGTTTGAGGTTATGAGGATGAAAGGTTACAGTGTTAGGAGTTGGGAAATGTACGGATTGGGATCCTGCGATGAGGTTGGATATATGAATTTTGGAGAACTATACTTTTGTTCATCGTTCGATGAGATGGCGTGTTCGCTGGTTCGTCAGGTGATTGAGGGAGAGTGGGGAGACGGGCCCCAAAAGCGTTTGCGAGGATTGGATGCATCGTATTCGAGTAAGTTGGTTTCGATGATCTTGGGAAAACTAAGAGAAGCGAGATGGGCGAGATACAGGATCTTGTATTCGGAGATGTTCTTCCGGTGGCTTCAGGAAAGCAATTTGTTCGAGCATGACGGGGAGACTTACAATGCTATGCTCACGGTTCTGGGGACTCAGCTCGATAGGGACAGGGGTAGCCTCGACGCGTTTTGGAGGGTGGTGGATGAAATGACGGGCGCTGGTTTTGAGATGTCGGAGAAGTGTTATTGGGATGTTTGCTCCGCGCTTGTTTCGGGGGGGGGGGGGGGAATTTAAGGATGCTGTTGATTTGTACGAGTTTGCGAGGGGCGGTGCCGATAAGATACGAAATTGTAGCCATCTTTTGAAGAACGTGTTGTTTAGTAGGTGTACGGAGCTGGACATGGTTATGAGAGTTGTCAAGGCTTTTGCGGAAGGCGGGAATGTGTTGACGGATTTGGATCTGGTTGAAGTTTTCGAACCCTTGATTTGTCACAAAGGATACCCCTGTGACGGTGGACTTGGGGAATCCAAGAAGATCTTGAGTGCAATGGAGGAAGGTGGTTTCTTACCTAGTGATGTGCGGAGCAAAATTGCCTTTCAGCTTGAGCAGCTATTGGAAAAAAGAGAATGCGAGTCTAGCGCTCGTGGGCCTAGAGCTCCTACTCCTAGTTATATACTATGTAGCACGGACACGGACTGGGATTTGGACTCGGACACGGAACACAAGATTTCTTAAAAAATGGAGACATGGACACGGCATGGGACACGGAAAAAAAATATAATAATATTTGCAAATTTAACTATTGCCGTGTCATCATACATGTGTCTCTGTTGTGTCCTCCTAAAAAAATTAATTAAATTTATTGGACACGCCATGTGTTGTTCCATGCGTATTTTGCGGTGTCCCTTGTGTGTCCCCGGGTCGGACAAGGGAACATGCTGGCCTCTACAAGTGTTGGTGCAAATGTGGGCCAATTTACAAAATGAAGGGCATCTTTAGTTCAAGGGCTTTGCGTTGTGGGTCGCCTTGATGAAGCTTTGAATTGCTTTCAAAAGATGGTTAAAAATAAAAACTGTTACTACTATTTTAGTAATAACTTGGTTTAGGAAACATCTGTTAATTTTCTGCCACATGTTTTGGCATGTTTCTATAAGTTATTAGTCTTTTATCTTTGTTTCTTTTGTTGTTTTTCTTGGTTAGCATGATTCTATTATTTCCTAGTTGAGCTACAATTTATCCAATTAAATAAGGATGAAGCATGTGGGCATAATCAATAAAATTATTGAGTTTTTCTCTTTTTTTACTTATGGATTTTAAGGTGTGCTCGTGAAAGCCCGTGTAAGCAGCAACTAATTCAATGTAGGACCAGTTCCAGTGGGGGCCCATGCCCCCCACTGCACTTTCCAGTAATTTCACTTTCACTCCTAACTTACAATGGTCATGACATTTGTATCAAAAAAAACTATACACATTTTTCCGCTTACAACACTTACATCCCCGAGTATATTTGTCAAGTTTCCAAAAAAGTTCTTTCAACTTATTTGTTTTACATAAAGACCCGTTATCTACTATATATGCATTGAAGCAAATTTTAAGCTTTAACTTCATTTCTTTTATATTATTGTTTTTTATTGAAAGATAGCAAAATTGTAAAACTTGGGGCCACCGGAGGCCATTAATTTCATGATCCGGAATTAGTCGATGTGCGCGTAAATTGGTCCGATCATCCAGTTATCAAAAGAAGAAAAAAAGATAAAGAATTCTAAGATCATGTTTAATATTGGTGCCCCACTAAGTTAAATTCTGGCTACGCCACTGCAGCTAAGTTTTGCTACGTCATTGATGTATATTACAATAAGAATAGGGCAATGGATGCATGCAAGCTAGGGGTTGATATGATCAACGAGAAACAGTTGAAGCCTTTCCATTCTACGTACAAGTTACTCACAAGCAAGGCATTGGTTCGGAGAGGTTTGAAAGAAGCTTTGGAGCTTTTGGTTCCCCTATGTAGTTTTTGCTTCTTCTTTGTATGTATGAATAATCAGGGTTTTCCACGTTTCTTGGATTCAATCATTGATTACCTATCAAAGACTGGAACTGCCTGGTGAAGCTAAATTGTCCCTGGAAGAGCTGACTGTTAAGAAGTTTCCTTCTATTGGCTGTATTTCTTTGCGTCATTGAACTTTGAGGCATACCTCAAGGCTGGAAGACATAAACGAAGCACATAATCTCTTTTCTAAATGTCGGCAGTATATCCATAACCATGTTGATATATTAGATCTCTTCTTTACCACGAGGTCTGAAGCTGCGGCTGCCACCACATAATGCTGCTTAGAATTCAGACTCTGTATCTTGCATCAGAATTTTTGAGGTTGCTGTAACGTGACATGGAGTCAAAGATTTTAGTATGAATTTTCTTAATCTTTTCCTGTTACATTAATCAATGTGTTGGAGGTAAATCAACTTCACTTTGCAACCATAAATTTTGGGTATTGAAAAGTCTTGGTTTTCCCGTTGACAGTTTTCTCCTTTGTTGCCTGTGATGGGAAAATCCACTTAACCTATTTTAGGACTGTGACTCCAAGGGTCGCAGTCAAACCGATGTAGAAAGGAGAGAATTTTTTTAGCATTTCTTTAGTGTTCTTGGAGGAATCAATCCCTGTCTATTTATGGAATGATCTACATGAAAAGAGTTGAGGTATATTGCAAACAACAAAAGATGCTGCAAGAGCAGTTGATGCAGCAGGCATCTGTTGCCACTGCCTCTACCGCGACCATGTGTGGTACTCTCGTCGAAAGATGACAATTGTAGTAGTCTATCACAGAAACTTCAGAACCAGGTTTCTAGAGTTCTAAATGGCTTCTCGCATACTCCTGAAGTACAAAATGGAACCTACAACTTAGAAATACTAACTAGCCAATGCTTGAAGGCGATGGGCTAGCTGAGGGATGGGAAGCTTCGCAGAGAGTTGAATCATCCAAGTGCAAGTCATACGATCTCTCATCGTCTGAGCGATACTCTGATCTCACTAATGACTCTTCGCTACTGGTGCAAGCCATTGAACTCTCTGTCCCCAGGTGAAGTAGTCATGTTTTTGCAAGAGTTATACAGAACTATCGGAAGCACACATTATTATTATTTTTTTGTATTTGTCTACAGAAGGCACAAAGTTTGAAATTGGTTTGTTGTAATCAAGGTTTGCTAGCTCTATGCTGTCTTACTTCAACTTCCAACACTCCCAGTTAAGATCCTCTTATGTGATGATCCCTCGTGCGACACAAAATGTAACCTATCATCCTTCTATTTGACGATCTTAACAGTTAATTTTTGTAAGTCTTGATGTGTTTAACGTCCTTGCCAAAATTCAATTTCATTGGACATCGGTATCTAGTTGAACAAATCATAATTGTCTCAAATGAAATAGACGTGTCAGAGTCTAATGGTGTATTTTACTTGTGACAAAAATCATTGACCAATTTTTTACTGATCTCCAATCAACTTGATTTTTTGCATAGACATTAAACACGTCGAGATCCACTAACAAAAAAAGGTGTACCATGATTCAATTGACAAATCATGAGAACAAGGGTGGGGTGGGAGGATTCTCATCTCTTTGGGCAAATTAGTATTGTCGCGTTTTCTGATAAGAAAGTCTGTATATTAATGGTACACAGATTCAGACACAAATGGGTTTGGAATCGGCCGATGCACATGGGACCTTCATTATATGAGTTCTCACATGTATCGAACAGTTTTGAACACATTTCCCATAGGGACCTTCAACGCCTATGCTGTTTTTTGTCCTCCTACTGTAGTTTGAACTGTTCCTCCGGTCCCAGGATTTTTGGGTTGTCGTACAACTATGAGGGACTTCTTGAGCACTGGTTTGGGTTGGCTTTGAAGCATGTGGATCGAGGGACTGTGAATTGTAATACTGCTGGTCCAGTTAGACTTCCAACAAGTCAGCTTTCATTAGTTTTGATGACCATAATTTCTCCAACTACGGTTGGTAGAGACATCTTGAGTCGTAAAAATTATGGATTGCTACATATATAATTTTAGGATCTATTGAATTGCCCATCCATCCCTATTTTTCTGTCATTAGCACTGCATGATAAAACGGTTAATTTTGCCACTATTATTTTATCTTTTCCCTGGGTTTGATAGCCAAATTGAGGTACAGGTCACATTGGATGCAATTTTGTGGAGAACTGGAGCTATTTTCTTTAACTTGCTGCTCTTTATCAAGTTTCCATATTTTTCCTGGTCGATGAGTGGCTCTTAATGCAATGCCCCTTTTGATAGTGCAGTATGATTTGAGTCACATTGTATAACCTGTTGAATTCGTGCTCATTAGTCTGATGCTCTGGACCATGAATGAAGGAAGCTTGGTAATGAGCAAATGTTGGCTTTTAGGATATGTAAGATGGTGAGACAAGAGTAAGTCTGTGTGAGAAGTTAGTGGTGATACTGAGGGAAAAAGCCATATGAAATCTGGAACTGAGCTATATCGAGATTATCCGTGTCATGGATTGAGGAGACCTGCTGGGTAAAGGATAAAAAATGATGGGTTGAGGATACCTGATTATACAACAGTGTGAGCTGGCTTACTCTGGGTTTGGTGAGGGTGTTGGATTGCATGATACGTTTGGAAAATGGTTTTCGAAAATGAGGTGGACCAAATTTGAATAGTAGATTATTTATCTGTGGCGTATAGAAGGAAAATGACCACTGAAGTTGTGGATTGGTACAAGTTGAGGGTGGTTTGGATAGGCAGTCACTGAAGCTTTGCTATTCTTCGAGTAGAATAACGATCTGGGCTGAATATAGTCTCTTGGCAGTGGTACCAAAGACCTGAATCAAGTCCAGTCTTCATCCAGGTTGGGACTAGCATGTTTAAGTGAGGCAGGCCCTTTTTGTGTGGTCCATCACAATTAGGCCTAGGCAAACTAAAGGAGAGAATCACTTTGTTCGCCTTTGAGTTGTTTCTGACTTTTTTCAATTTATGGTTGAAGATCCATTCGTATACTATTGCTCCTTTGTTACATTTTGTTGACGTGCATAAGAGCTGGGATTGAAAATTTTATGGACTGATAAGAATTCGGAGATTGTTATTTCCGTTCTTTTATTGTCATTAGGATCTTGTGGGCAATTGATTGGAGTCTTTGGACTTCAAAATAGCCCAGGTTTATGTTAAAGTTATGGGTATTCCTTTCCAAAGCATTAGAAATTTTGACTGTTTGAGTTTTACGATTATTTTCCTTGGCATCTGGAATGGGATATTTTTGGGGGAACGAATATCAATCCTGTTTTGGTTACTTCTATTCTGCTTTTGCAACCTCCATAGAAGGTGAATCCATGCTATCATGCTTCTATCTACGGGGAAAATAAGAAAAAGAAAGTTCCTATTTTAGTTATCACACCTTTTCATCTTCATGCCTTGGGGCTATTAACTTGGTGATGTACTTCAGAAACTAAACAGTTTACCAGCAATGTTTCATTGCTGATTTTCGTGCTCCCAATATTTCCTTCATATAGTCCTCGTGTTATTCTGCACACCAAACCGAGAATCTCACCAATTTTCTACTCGAGGAATGGTCAGTGTTGGAAAATATTGAATCCAAAGGTTACGTTATATTCTATATAATATGAAGCCTGCATCTGCATCAGTGGTCTTATAATGTATGTACCTGCGAATGTTTGGCCGCAAGTAGTTGCCTTGTCAAAATTGATCCTGCTGAATAAACCTACACTTACATCCACCGAAAATAGTGACAACCTGTTGTTACCTTTGGTTTGTTGCAGCGGTTGGTCAACTTGCTTTCTTCAGGGTTGCGTTGTTTAGGAGGCCATAAATTGCATTAGGTTCAGAAATTAGGTTTATTTATTCAGTTGTTGTCTAGATGCGCGAAGGTGTTACTTGCCTATAGGGGCCTAATAGAATGAGTAGATTAAACCAAGTCCGCTACTCCAGCTCTATCATGTTCGTCTAACTTGTTAAGTGTTGTAAGTTAAATTGTTCTATATCTACGAATTCATTCACTTATTTATTTTTTCCTGACAATGGAGGCTACATATTTGTCGTCTTTGAATTGGGCATGGCCATCCTGGCAAAACATTTTGCTCTGTTCATGCATTTTCAGGATTCCACAAACCTTTCAGTCTGTTCTGCTGAATGAAGGATTCGTACTAGCTATAGACGCGGGAAGTCGGGAACCATCTTTTTATCATTCCATTTGCTTGCAGCAGACTTAAACTGCAGAACTCAAGAAAGCATGTGTTGCACTTAAATACAATCTCTTTCTAGTCACCGTGCTATGAAGTCGTCTTGTTATGATTGCTGAATTCTTGGCTAGTGTAAGCGCTTATATGTTTAATGTCGATTAAAACCCGCCTCCTCTTCGTAGCTTTATTACCGTCTTCTAGTAGGGAAAAAGCCGAGAATATGGTAGATAGGAGCTCAAAAAAGCAGGTGTTACCGAGGCTTGAAGGGTTCAGTCAGCATTCCGTTAAAGATCATGCGTTATGCCTTGGCTTGTACTGAATTATATGGGTTGTAGATATATCATCGTTCGTAAATACTTCTACGGACAAATAGCGAAAACGACATGACATGGACAGTTCTTTCTGTAGCTTTTGGTATGATCCTTGTTGTCGCTGCTAAGTCGGTGTCCATATGAAATTTAAGTTGGGGTGCAGGAGTGGGCGCGGGGGTTTGTGGTGCCATTGTGTAGCTGGCGCGAGGAACTGAAAACGACCTATCGCGGAGCAGAGCGTGATGAGCGTGACCAAACAAGACAATCCTTGCAAGCTTTCTTGTCTCTCTGCGGGGCTCCATCTGTGTACAGTTTTCTGAAAGATAAACTGGTGTGGAAAATCTCAGTTGGAGCCTTCTGTTTGATAGTATAGTGAATTCCTGAGGTATTCAGAATTGTAGGGTAAGAAACAAAAGGACAGCAAATGCTGCTCCAACCAATATGACAAAATGCCAATCATCTCGAGATGATTAGTAGCCTATTATTCTATTCAAAACATGCAGATTTCGAATTTGAATGCACAAAAAGTGTGGGACCAACAAAAACGGACCCGGAGATGCTGCCAAGCGGGGGACGACTCGGATCTTAATCCGAACAACGGACGGTTCAGATTTTTATAGGCTCGGATTAGATCCGAGCCGTCTGTACAGTGATGAACAGTCGGATCGGTTGCTCGGCACCGCTGCCAAGCACCCCCGCTTGGCAGAATTACCATTCCAACAAAAATCGGCCAATTGGCAACTGAATAAAACTATGGATACACTATTGGTGCACACCAAGTGTATATGGTGGGACTCATTTCGGAGTCCCCCACAAATGATCAAGCTGCTTTATTGTTTTAAAATGTTTTTTTTTTTTTAAGGATTTCAAAAAATAATAATCTCAATCGGATGTCGATGAGGGCTTAATCATTTTGTGTTAAATTGCTTGATAGAAAATTGAACAAAGAACTGATTAAGCTCTTACCGATATTCGACTGAGTTAATTGAACAAATGTTTTAAACAAATTTAACGACTCCGGTCATTTGTGTAGAACCCCGAGATGGGAGAAATTTTTTAGTGCCAGGTGGGCACGGACCACGTGGTGCCGAGCACGCATTTCGGCACGTGTTTTGGACGGCCCAGATCTGTTTGGGCTTGAGGGGGTGTTTTGATAATTTCACACTAAAAAATTACCCAAACAGATCTGGACTGTCCAAAACACGTTTGGACGGCCGAGATGGTGCTCGGCACCACATGGCCCGTGCCCACCCGGCACTGAAAAACTTCTCCCGAGATGGGTCTCCCACAACCCGGTGCACATTCCACGTACACCAATTGTGTACCATAGTCGGACTGTTTGCTGCCTATCTTAAGCCTTATCTACCAACCACAGAGAACAAAATCACAACTTCAAGTTATCCATATGTGTTGCTGCTATATCCCTCTTTGGGCATGTTTGCAATAGCTGTAGATACAAATTTTAGGTTTTAGCTTCAGATTCTACTGCAGATTTTAGATTTCGGATTTTAGTTAAAGTTGAGAAACATATTTTTTGCAGTTGCGAGATTAGAAAAAATTCTTTCCTTTTTTTGAGAATTTGTGTTGTATGAAGCTACCTAAACTAAGCTTTGGATTTTTGTGAATTTCTTTCTTGTTTCAGGTTCTCAAAATCTTTAGATTCTAAAAAATCAGTTTTGTACTCCCTCCATCCCAATTTAATAGTCTCTCGTTCTATTATAACCGGATAAAAAAACTAGTTTTATCCTTAAATCGGTAATGAATTTTATATCCAATATAGATATTGCTTGATAGATCTCAATTTTATCTATAATACAATATTTTCAAAATAACATAAAATATTATAAATTCCAAGATATAATTAATTAAAAAAATGGCACAAACTCTCAAAAATTACTATTACATTGGTACGAAGGTAGTGGAATTTTTGACAAACATTCTAAACTGATTTTTCGAAGTTAGAATCTAAAAATCTGCCAGCATAATTTTTCGCAAACACCCAGCTTCTATGGTTTTTGTTTCTAGTATGCATGATTGATATTTGCTCGCGTTTCATCCTAAAAAAGGAGTCCGATAACCGCTATAAAAATGACATGTTAGCCTCTATAATACTTCAATATAGACAAGGCTGTAAGCTTGTAGAAATAAGTCCTCGGTGGTTTGTGTTTGGCTTGAAAAACTTAACGAGCTTTAGAAGCATGTTCAACTAGACCAAGGAGAAAAACGGTATATTCTCTCTCCAGAACGGACAGGGGAAATCAAGCTCGCATTATTTTCTTGGCATGGAGAAATTTCGCCATTCGACCATATTCGTGTTTTCCCCCTCAAATATGAGGATTCCTTGTCACGGGCAAGATTTGCTCCATCCCGCCTCCAACGTTCAAAAAACAGGAGGAAAAATAAATGTGTCGAGAACCTAATAAAGAAAACCACTTTTTGAATTGATTTTTTTGGTGAGGGCTGCAAACGAACCGGGCTTTGTCCGCTTGACGATGCCTAATCGAGTCGAGTCTCCTTTAACGGGCCGAGCTTTTTTCGAATCAACCGAGCTCCACCCGGCTCGTTTACTCTCGAGAGGGGCCAAAACCACTCTACGACAACATTCTATTAACCGGATAAAAAAAAAAAATAAAAAAAAAAGGAAGAAGACAACATTCTATTATTAACAAGTGAAAATGTAGGGCCCACGTTGCCTGATATTGTGCAATTGACTCTTCTTTATTGCTTTTTTAACGCCAAGACATGATTATGTTGCTTTTTCTAATGTCGCTTTATAAAAAGAGAACTAAATTCAAAGCTCCTAACAGGGGCCAAAAGCACTCTACTCTCTTTTTTTAACGGTCACTGTGTCAAGGTTAGCTTACGCGCACCTCTCGACTACCCCTCTTCAGTTCGGTCAAAGTTAGAACATTCATGCCGTAACTAAAAAATTATTCACAATAAATTACTTTCTTGTGGTCTAATCCCAAGAAACGAACCTTGGTCAATTGTATAGAAAGCAAATCCACCAACCAACGAGAGTAATCCTCGGGGCTAAAGCGCACTCTCCTTTAAGCAAGCATGAAATGATGCTGCTGGTAGTCCCTTGAAAAGCATCTCAAACATCCCTCCACAGAATCTATACAACCATTATGAATAATATCCAAAGATCATTAACATGTTTTTTACAACACCCAGATTGTAACCTGCAATTGAACAATCGATCGGAAGGTACGATGAACACTTATTAGACCAAACTCCGGATCCCACGTGGTAGCGTTAGTAACGCGTTCAATGGGCAAGTGGAGTGGTAGCCAAGTGCTAGGCACCATGTATTCTCATGCATTTAACATAGGTTCAAATCTCACTAACTACAACTAATAATGATGTCTTTTGCCGAGCAAAAATAAACGTGTTCAATAGGGTCCGATGAATCGGCAGGAACTAAGGAACATAAAAAAAAAAACTAGTGTGGAGGGCGTGGTCCGGCGGAGGGACCAAGACGGTGGCCACGTTGCACCAATTAGCCGGACCAGTGAATCTACTACCCGTGGGTCGGCGGTATGGGTCGGTGGCCTATCCGAGTCCGGCCGGGACGGGTTAAAGATAACCGAAGTGTCGATCCATGGAAGGGAACGGTCTGGTTCGGCGTATGTATTAATCGATATGATCTAGTTCGGCGGTTCCCCGCCGAACGGGTTGGTGTTTTCCCCTGTTGAAGTAATCATCGCCGTACCATCGGTCCGGCAGAACCTGTACTCGCCGAGCCTCCTGTCCTCTAAACTTGGAGAGGAAGTTAGGAAGAGTTGGGCAGGAGGAGGGAACCTCGCGTCTTATCCCATCCCTTATATTCAGGAGCAGAGTATAGGAGATTGGATAGGTTCAGGATTGAGATGTCTATCTGGATCCGAGATAGGCGGGCTCATCATACAAATAAGTATTCTAATGGGATTTGGACTCTGCATTCCCTTTGGCTATAAAAGGAGGTATTCACCTCCAGAATAAGGTACGTTCAGAACACTTTCTCAAACCCTAAACTATACTTTGATATCTCCTCTCCTGTTTACTGACTAGAGCGTCGGAGTGCCTGCCCCGGACACCACGCTCCGGGTTTGGGCACTAACGCGGTTGCTTCGTGCGCAGGTCTAGCCCATCTTCGTCCAAACCTCAACCATCCAAGCCACAAGATCCAACCATAGAAAGCTTGCCACCACAATTGGCGACTCTGCTGGGGACAATATTAACAAAACACATCTTGTGGTGAAGCTTTCCCTCCGTTCTTCTCTTTTTCCAGTTCAAGATGACAACCCCGGACGGACGACCTCTCGGTCTGGATAACGTCAATCCAAACCTGGGTCACCACTCTTCTCAGCGGACGGTGATAGGGCGGGATGGCATCCCCGCTGGGGGTCCCGGCGACCCCAGGGTGGTGGATTCAAGCGTCCCTGACCCAAACAACCAGGGTTTAGGAGCAGCGGCGTTCCACATAGATGGTGTGCACCGCTCTGCAACGAGCCTCACGGTCCCTCCTCCTCCTCCACCAGTGCTCCCGGTGAGCATGGCGGAGGAGTTAATGCGACTAAGAACACAAGTACAAGAGATCCAGGCACTTCAGAGCGCCCCGTTTCCAGGTCGCGGGAACGGCGACGAAGGAGGAATGCTCTCCAAACGGCTGACACTGTTAGGGCCTCTGCCTTTGCAAGGCTCGGCCCACTGTGTCGCATTGATGCTAGTGGCATTGTCCACCTGAAACCCGGACACCAACCGATGCGTCCGGAAATGATAACGTTCGCCGAGCATTATTTCCAGCAACAAGCGCCACGGCATCAAGCGCTCGTTCGAAGTCAAGGGAAAGGCCGGACCAGACTCAAGGACTTCCTCGGCTCGGCAACACAAGAGGTAACGCGGGAGATCCTCTAGGTCACCCTTTTGGGTCGCATGGTCACCAGGATAACCAGCGAGCGGACAGATCTGAGGGGTGGCGATACGAAGAGGAGGAAAGGGAAATGAGCACTCGGCTCCGCCGGAGGTCGACAGCCCATTCTACCAGTCACTCCCACCACCGGCAGTCTGACCAGGGGCACCACCGGCGATTGCCGGGTCGATCTGCCGGACAATCCAGACTTCAGGAAGAGAATGGCCAGGGGCTGCTACCGGAGGAGAGGTGCGAGATCAGCGCCGGCGGCGGGGCTTTAATAGTGGTAAATACTCGCACCGGCGAGAGAACTACTTACCGGCCCGTCCGGCATCAGGAAGAACCCCCGGTAGTGGGAAACAGGAGGGCCTCGGGGTCGAAGCGCCGAACCCCAGAGCCAAGTATCGGTGGCCGAAGGGCTCGGACCCCACCAATCAATAAAAGGATAAGGGATGATGCCCAAGAGAAAAGCTCCGCGCCTTCGGCAGTAGTCCCGCCGAAGGAAGGGGTTACAGCCACCTCGGCGAAAGGTGTCTCCCCCTTTTCTAAGGCTATAGCGGAAGAGGCTCTCCTTCCCCACTTCAAGGTCCCCAAATTCACCATGTACAACGCAAAGTCGGATGCACCGACCCATGTGCAGCAATTCAAGTCCATGGCTGCGCTCTGCGGATTGAGCGAGGCAATGATGTGCCGAACGTTCTCCCTGAGCCTCCCGGATACTGCCATGCTGTGGTATACACAGCTAAAACCAGGTTCAATAAACAGCTTCGGCGAACTAGAGCGTTCGTTTACGGCACGGTTTGTGGCAAGTAACCGAAGGCCAAAAACAATAGAAGCCTTAACGGACCTTCGGCGGAAAACCGGCGAGTCCTTGAAGGATTATTCTGAGCGCTTCTATAACGTATACAACATGGTTGAGAGTTGTGACCAAAAGACTGCGGCTACGTCGTTCAAACGTGGACTGGATAGGAATTCTGACCTGTCCAAGGAATTGAGGCCGACCCAAGTCAGATCAAGGCCATACAAGAGATCAGGGCTCCTGCCACGGTGAGGGAGGTTCAGCGCCTCGCCGGTATGGTTGCCGCCCTTAATCGCTTCATCAGCAAATCTTCGGATATATGCCGACCTTTCTTTCAATCAGTAAAGGGCACGAGCCGAAGGAGCTTCATATGGACGCCGGACTGCGATGACGCGCTCACCGAACTAAAAAAAAATGTCTATCTCAAAGCTCCTTTGCTGGAGGGCCCAACCGGGTGGTTAAGAAGGTTGGCTATGGCTCATATGAACTCGCCGAGATGGATGGTACGGCGATACCAAACTACTGGAACGCACAGCTGCTACGGAAATTTTACGCTTAATTTTCTTTTGGCTTTTCGCCTCGGCTATGTGTTCAGCCTTCAAGTTTTTTACAAGAGATTTGTTTCAATAAAGACTTGTTTGTTTCTGTTTTAAAATGTATTCTGTTAGCCTCGGTGGTATTATCATGCTCGGTTTGCCGAGGCACGCCTTTTCAGATTCTGTTCGGCAAAGACTTTGCATGTCATATCCTGAAGGGGGCATTCCCAGCTTCGGCCGTTCCTTTTGATCCGGCGGAACCAACCTTGGTGGTAGGTTTCCTCCGAATCAGGGGCTGGGTACGGCGAGCTGGGACGGATAGTTACTAGAGTTTTTTGTTAGACCATGTGCATGAAGTGCAATACATGGTCTTAACACGCATGAAGTGCAAATAAGTATACTAGAGTTTTTTGTTAGACCATGTGCATGAAGTGCAATACATGGTCTTAACACGCATGAAGTGCAAATAAGTATGAAACATAGACAGAGCTGGGACGGATAGTTACTAGAGTTTTTTGTTAGACCATGTGCATGAAGTGCAATACATGGTCTTAACACGCATGAAGTGCAAATAAGTATACTAGAGTTTTTTGTTAGACCATGTGCATGAAGTGCAATACATGGTCTTAACACGCATGAAGTGCAAATAAGTATGAAACATAGACAGAAAACTTGAAACTTTCATCATAACAACGTTGGTCCATTACAAATCAAAAACAGGGGGCTCGGCTGAACAAGATACTTTTGCCGACCCTCGATTCTACAACATGCAAAATAAATTCTACACTACGGTGGGGTCGTCAGTTGGCTTCAGGATAGGCTGCTCGGTGGGGGCATCAGTTGGATTCGGCGGCTCCACAATGGTGGGGATAGGCTGCTCGGTGGGGTTGATGGGCTTGGCCTTGGTAGAATCTGGGTTCTCCTCCGCATTCTGCGGCTTGTCAGGCTTGCCAACAGTTGGGTTGGGCTGCTCAACGGGGCTCGGTGGCGCGTCGGTGGATGGGTTGGCCTATTCGGCTGGGAGCAGGTGCCTCGGCAGCTCCACAGGAAGCACCACAGGATTTTCCCTTCGGTGGTCGTCCTTGGGGACTTCGGCGTAATCAAGGCCGACCTGGAATCCGCGGAGGAAAGAGGAGGCATGGGCGTTTTCGAATCCTTTTCGCTCTCCATCCTTGAAAGCCTTGGTAACAAGGGCTTCCACCTGCTCCTTGTAGTAATCGCCGGCCTCGTTGAAACCCTCATCACTGGCCTCCACCAGCTTGGCCGGCAGCTCAGCCTCCATCTGCTTCATCCTTTCTTTCAGTTGGTCCCGCTCGGCTTCAACTTCTTTGAGCTTCAGCAGCAGGCGGTCCCTCTCCTCCAAGCCAGTCTTGACTTCAGCAACTTGAGCCTCCAGCGCCTCGATCTGGTCGTTGGCCTCCTTCACCTCCTTCCTCATGGCCTGGAGGTCCCCCCGTTGGGTCTTCTTGGTTGCAAGGAGGACCTCCATGTCATTGAAGGCTTTGCTGGCGCACTGCCCGGCCTACGAAAAGAGAAGAAAGAGTTAGCGTCAGAAAAGGGCAGTAAGATTGAAGGAACATTCAACTTTCAAAAGGATAGGTTGGGAATCCATACCTTGGCAAGGAAAAGGCACAGTTCGGCCATGTTGTCGGCCTTGCCTGATTGCAGCTTCTCCATGTCCTTTGGGAAGGCCAGGCCCTTTAGAAGTGTCATGGCCAGATGGGGGATCTCCCCCAAGCTGTCGCCGGTGGAGATCACATGCCCATCAGGGCAAACCAGGCTCGGTACAAAGGGCTCCGAGGATGCACCTTCGAGATGGCCGGCGTTGAGGATCTGTGCATCCTCTTTGGAGATTCTGGCCTTCTTAGTAATATGGGGGCCCTCCCCCTCAGCGGTTGTGCTCTTCTCTCTTCGGCGAGAGGGGCGCGGTATCACAGCAGCGGCTTCGGTGGGCTTCTCCTGGGGCTCCGGCTTGCTGGTGGGAGCTTACACCTTCTCCTCCCTTTTTGGCAGCCTGG
The DNA here is from genome assembly GCA_018127125.1 of Rhododendron griersonianum. NCBI lineage: Eukaryota > Viridiplantae > Streptophyta > Magnoliopsida > Ericales > Ericaceae > Rhododendron > Rhododendron griersonianum. The sequence goes on along the minus strand of CM030797.1, from coordinate 9,288,800 downwards.
AGGAAGAGAGGTCTTGGGCCAAGTGCTGCTGCTGCAGTGCTTGCCCGGCGATAGTGGCAAGGTCGACTGTTTTCCTCACCATGTTATCTTTATTCTTTCGACCGACGTACCCGTGGTAAAAAGGGGTGTAACCGAGGAGGGTCGGTGCGTCTCGATGGGGGCACCGAAGCAGGGCGATCAGGTTCGTCCACTTGTCGGATATGAGAAGTCCCTTGTTCGGGGCGGAGCAATCTGCAAATAGAAGAAGAAGATTAGTATGAAGGATAGCAATTAATATAGAAGACAATGCACAGAGAGAAGTATATACCGGGCTTGTCCCCGTGGCCGGGGAACCCTCGCTCTCGAGGGATTTTATAAGGCCTCTCGATCTCCGTCCCTCTCCTGGTTGGAAAGGGGTAGTCGAGTTGGGGGTTAAGGGGACCCCACTCGAAATTGCCGGACACCTTGACCAGGACCATCCACCACTTTTCAGTATCGTAGAGGCGGTCCACCAGGTGGTCGAAGTGTTGGCGGGTGGTGAGGTAGTACTTGTCATACTTGGGGATCCTTGATACCACGTACATTAGTATCAGGTCCCCAAGGGTGAACGGCAGGTTGTTGGTCTCTGCCAACTTGATTGCCGAGCTTAGGATGCGCCAGGTGTTGACTGCAACCTGGATCGGTGCAAGGTTGTAATCCGCCAGAAACCAGCGGAGGAAGGGGTTCATGGGGAACCTTACCCCTCCCTCAATGATGGCGTAGAGAGGAAGAACGATGAAGTCTTCGCCGAAGGGAATCCGTTCGGTGGTGACCCTTTCGACTAAGACGTCATCCGGGATCAAATATTTGGTCCGGAAGGCTTGTGTGAAGCCACCCGGCCCATCGCCGAAGAAGTGACTGTACGGCATGGGTCCAAGACCCGTTGGTAGCGGAGGGATGAGGTCAACGTCCCTCGGCAGGGGTGGTTCGGCACCTCCTGCTGTATCAGAGGTGCTCGGCGGCGCACCAGCTGACGTCGATGTGCTGGCCTGGGCCCCGGTGGCTGTTCGTTCCCTGTTGGCTTCTTTCGGGACGGAGCCATGTGTGTCCTCCTCGGCGGATTCACCGGGGGAGTCACTCTGCCCGGAGAGGATGTCCCTGGAGGACCTGTCGTCAATTTGGAGGGGGATGTGGATGCCGGGGATGATTGGGCAACCGGCCTGCTGGGCGAAGTTGCTGGAGCTTTCATTGAAGCTCCTATACCCTCTGCCGAGCGCTTGGATGGTCGCTTGGAGGTCTGGATAAGCTTCAGGATCGATGCTCGGCAAGAGTGAGTTGGGATCCACCATGCTGAAGACCTAAAATAGAGTAAGAAATTGAAGGGGTGATGAGAATTCCTACTTCAGCATGGCTACTCATGTGCATCTAGATCCTTGCCGAGGGGGATCCTTTAGGATCCACCTCGGCGGAAGCCGTGGTTTCTTATCAAGTGCTAAAATTGGCTCGGTGGAGGACCGCCGTTGTTGGCGGTCCAGACGGCGTCCCACGGCCGCAGGCGGCCTTGGGAGATCGACACTGTTCAAAGTAAAGAGTGTTTTTTGTGCAAAAGTGGTGTGTTGTACTTTGAAATGTTCAGAAAGAATCAAAAGGGGTAGCGGAGTTACCTGAGAATGCTGGTGTTGGATGGTGGCGAGTGGCGGAGCAACGGAGGCGTTTGAAATGGCAGCAGCGGTTGAAGTTGCAGAGCAAAAGAGGCGAGAGCAAAAGTATCCTTCTGTCCCGCCTCCCCTCTTATATAGAGGATGGAATGAACGGGTGGGAACCCTAAGCGTCGAACGCGAGAACCGAAGCGTCGCCGCTCCGCCCACTCTCGTCGTGCCACGTGGAAAGCCTGCACCGTTTCGTACCGGCGACGTTTCCCCTTCCACCACGTGGCACCCCACGCCGTTTGAGGCTCCTGATGTACCGTTCGATCTCTGGCTCCCAACGGTCCCATCAACCCCCGTTTGCTGCAGAAGCATCATTACCCTACCGTTTCGAGAAGGCTCTTCACTAACCCTCACTGGACCGGCGGTATGCGCTCGGCACGTTTGCCTTAAGGACGCCCTCGGTAGCAAGTTTTCCTTATGTGGGCAACCCCTCCCACCTTTTGCAAAGGAGGAAGAGGTTGAGGGGCTATTGTGGAGGGCGTGGTCCGGCGGAGGGACCAGGACGGTGGCCACGTTGCACCAATTAGCCGGACCAGTGAATCTACTACCCGTGGGTCGGCGGTATGGGTTGGTGGCCGATCCGAGTCCGGCCGGGACGGGTTAAAGATAACCGAAGTGTCGATCCATGGAAGGGAACGGTCTGGTTCGGCGTATGTATTAATCGATATGATCTAGTTCGGCGGTTCCCCGCCGAACGGGTTGGTGTTTTCCCCTGTTGAAGTAATCATCGCCGTACCATCGGTCCGGCAGAACCTGTACTCGCCGAGCCTCCTGTCCTCTAAACTTGGAGAGGAAGTTAGGAAGAGTTGGGCAGGAGGAGGGAACCTCGCGTCTTATCCCATCCCTTATATTCAGGAGCAGAGTATAGGAGATTGGATAGGTTCAGGATTGAGATGTCTATCTGGATCCGAGATAGGCGGGCTCATCATACAAATAAGTATTCTAATGGGATTTGGACTCTGCATTCCCTTTGGCTATAAAAGGAGGTATTCACCTCTGGAGTAAGGTACGTTCAGAACACTTTCTCAAACCCTAAACTATACTTTGATATCTCCTCTCCTGTTTACTGACTAGAGCGTCGGAGTGCCTGCCCCGGACACCACGCTCCGGGTTTGGGCACTAACGCGGTTGCTTCGTGCGCAGGTCTAGCCCATCTTCGTCCAAACCTCAACCATCCAAGCCACAAGATCCAACCATAGAAAGCTTGCCACCACAACTAGGCTATGTTTGATAGTCGGACTATAGTCACTACGTGTCCAATATTTCGTAGCGGAATAGGAGAGTGGAACTTGGTTCACGCTACTACCACAATATCCCATATGGGGGGATATTGCAACAAATTCAGTGGCAGTAAACGCTATTTGAAATGCCCGAGCTAGTGGATATATAGTGAGATTGATTTTCTGAATTGGTCTGTTCGGTTGGAGACCAAGCTATAATAAAAAGCTATTCTGAATGAAAATGGGCAAGTCTGATGCCTTTTCCCGTAACAAACAAACTAATTGAAAGATATAACGCAACTTCAATGCAACAAGTTTAGTCCAATTCCTCTCAAGTCTCAACTAGCCAAATGGTGCCAAACTTATGCCAAACTTGGTCTAAAAAGGCAATGGTGGTGGAGGATAAACAACTTCAAGTTGCTAATTCAATCCAGTACAGGAATTGAACTAATGGTGATCAGGATATTGTAGCCGGTAGGGGAGGTCCTGCTGAAAAATAGCTCAACGAACTTTGGTACTATTATATATATCGTAGGGGTTGGGCCGGTGGACAAGCAGCTCTGAGACTTAGGGTTTTGCTTTTTTCCTAGGGTCTCAGATTCGATACGAGATTGGACCCCCAAAATTAGTCGAGGCGCAAGTAAGCTTGCCGAATACCTGAGTTATCCCAAAATTTATACCCCAATCTGGACAAGGGCTGTCCCACTCCTCTCGGCCGTTGATCTCGTAAATCAACGGCTGAGATGTGCCGAGCACTTTTTGCTCCAAAACGACGTCGTTTTTGCTCGGCACATCTCAACCGTTGATTTGCGAGATCAACGGCCGAGACGAGTGGGACAGGCCCCTGTCCGGATTGGGATCGGACAGGGGATCCGGGTCCAGTGGGGAAGGGGAGAGGCTTTCCAGGTTGGCTAGTTACTCGTCTGAGATGGAGACAAACAATGGGGTCAGGTAACTGTCTAAAGTTTGTCTTCTATCTATGGCCATGTAAGGTCTCAATCTTTAGGTGCAAATGGCAAACCAAAGTATCTATCATGTGATGATGTGCCCATGTGTTTGGAAGAGTGGTATGTAGAAGTTCAAGTACACACTTGTGTGGCTCTCTGCCTCTATCTTCAACCATTCAAACTTGATCAATAAGTGCAAGAGTTTGTGATTATTTTCGACTCATTTGGGGATGCAAATATGGGTCCATTTGGGATCCTACTAGAAAGACAATTAATAATGCTTTTGCAAACGAACTTCTTGACCTGTGTGACTGGCTACTTCATAATAGATAGGTATCACGTCAATTTTGGATTCTCATTAACTTTATAATTAATGGGGAATATATTATCACAAAAAACATGGGGTTGGCTAGTATATATTTCGGTGTATGTTTAAATCAAGAGAATCGGACTCTCCGTAAAAATAGAGGCAAGACGTTCTGCCGACCGCATCATGATATAAATCGTGAAGTTTTTGCACTTGGTTTGACTTGTTAACAAATTGAAATACTGTAAGGTATACACAACTAAGCACAAGTAGTTACGAGTGACAAAAATGTGTGAACCCATAACAACTTTGTATCGTCCATTATTGTATTCTCTTTAAGGTCACACCAATCCGATCCTGATTAGTACCTCTTAAGTGTTTGGATCAATGGGTGAGTTCTTGTATTTCTTTGCTCAATGCGTAGCTTCAAGTGATCTCTCTATAGTCATTGGTGGGACTAAACCTACTCTTTTAACGCTTTGAGCACGCAGTGAGACCTAAGCTCGGTCGGGACGTAGGTACGATAAGATTCCCAACAAATGACTGTGTGATGCTGCCAGGCAATAAAATAGTTACTGAATAAAAAAGATATATGTGTACCTAGTCTAGGCAAAAAAGTACCCTAATAGTGTCATATGGAATTAATCAGACAGAGAATGTAATGTGTGGTGTTCAAGCACTCCATACACATGGATGTTTGTTAATTTTCACCATTATTTGCCCTAGCTTTAAGGAAGAAAAATCAAAGGCTGGAAGCCTGGAACCATATACTGGTTCTATGTATCTAGGTCTAAGCTTAAAATGGTCCCAAACACCACTGAGTTCCTATCCTCTCTTTTTTGGGGCAGTGATGTGATGAAGAAAGAGACTTTTTTTTTTTCCCCATTCTTCAGTAGTAAAGATTAGAGCACTCTCTTCTATCCTCTCTTTTCACCTTTTTTTGGGTATGTACGCGCAAATGTGCTCACAACGTGATTTGGCCCTCGGGCTTCATTGAGTTATATTCAATAAACATTATTCTAGAGGACCCATCGCTTCCGCTAACATTTCTGCTCTCAAAATTCTCGCTCTCGCGCATTATAATAGTTTAAAATATTTTCAAATGATGCTTTCGCACTCGCGCTCCCGCTAACTCATTGTACGACGTGGGTTCTACATGCTAATCCATCTAAATCCCATGATTTCAGACGCTGTTTGGATACGAGTGTAGCTTATCCTGGTAGAATTGCCCCGTTCATCTGTTCTGGGTTTTGTTGTTCTGGGTCCCCCCATTGCAACTATTTTTTGAGTAATACAGTATTACGTTACCAACGAATTTTGACTGGTCAAAACTAGATTCATCAGCCCCTTTGTTGTGGGTTCGGGTTTTTTTGGGGCCCAGTTAATCAATGATCAGTAGATTCAGTACAAAGTAGAAGCCTCCAAAATTATACAGAAATTGTGGTATAAATATTTGAGCCTAACACACATTTTTAAATGGTTGCATGTCACGTATGTATAGAATGTGCTTCTTTTCTCCGGGTCAGGTTACGCGTATCTCAACTGATCTCTTTCCCGCTCTGGTCAAAAGCAAACCATCCACACCGAAATTAGAGGATTTTGCAAGAAATTATTTTCTTGCGTCTTGACCCCAAAAATCGAATTTTGATCAATTGTGTAGGTAGCGAATCCACCGGCCGATCAGGTAGGAGCTAGAATATTATGTGCTTTGCTTTGCAGTAATTAACGGCTAAAAGATACTTTTTAACTTTGTGTATCCTTCCAAACGCAGGACTGCAGGAGACAGGCCCGACTCCTGAGGCAAAATCTACAAGGCCTGAGCTTTGATTCTCCAGAATTCACTTAGAATTAGTAGGATATTTTTTTTTTTTTTGCCAATCGGTAGTAGAGATCATTGCATCATCTATGAAGTACAAAGGACAAATCATGGGACACTGCATCTATTGTGAGAGTCCACGAGATAATCAAGCCGAACAACTGAACCAACAGGATGAATAAACCTCATCAAAGGGATCACAATCACTATAAGCCCAACCCAACTACAAGCTCCGTACAGGGGAGAAATAACCCCAACAAATACACCCACACGCAGGTGGAAAGATACGAACTCTTGATCTTCTAGTGAGATATAAGAGTTCTGACCAACTGAACTAGCCTCAATTGGTTAATTAGGAAATTCAAATTGGAAGGATGTTGTAGTAGATACTACTATACAAAAATAAGTCAAATTAAGCGAATGAACACCCAAAAAAAAAAAAAAAACGTGCAAATGGTAAGAGAGGAGTTTGAAAATAATTTCCCCCTATCAACGCAAATAATGTTCATATTTAGAGGCGTGCAAACAAGCTTGATGGTTCTTCACACACCCAGGGGTTGTCCCAGTAGGAGTACCCTGTAGTAAGTGGAGGGGCGTGACTGATGTGCCGCACTAGCTCTCTCGGAGGTTTGGGTTGCGCAGTCGAGTCTATATAGTGCTTTGCTTATAGAATTGTTCCTCCGTTACCAAAAAAAAAATGTCATAACAAGCTTGTAATTGGTTCTTCTTCTTCTTTTTCTTCTCGTAATGCAAGGTGTCTCGGACTTTTTAGAGATTTAGAGACACATTAATATTTTGGGTCTTCAAATATAAAGACACAAAAGTAAATTTAGAGATTAAATCTCTAAAAAGGACGATAAGTCTCTCCAAGATTCTTTCATAAAGTACAAAAAGTTGAAGGGAATGAAATAAATTACAAAATCTCTCTCCAATAGTCTTTACAATACCGGTAGGGAACCGAGACCGATTCTCTTTAGAGTTGGTGTCACATGTTCTACACTTTCAAATAGAGATTTAAAGTATGAGTGAGAGAGGGGTGGGGGAGGAGGCAACTTTTGCTTTTTAAAGTGTTTGTCCTTTTCTTGCGGGAAAATTAGACTCATACCCCTTGTATTTTAACTATTTTTTGAATCCATTCTCCCAATTATAGATTTAGACGCCGGCACCCCTTAACTATAAGATAAACTAGGACTATCAGTATTTTTTGAAAATACAAACGAAAAATGAATTTGATTTCTTTGTATAATTTTTCATCTCTTAAAGCGTATTTTAAATGCCTACTGTATAATCGGAGGCTATTTTTTAAACACTTTTTTTTTTCCTAAATATTACTCCAATATTGGCTATTTTCTAGGTTGAACAAACTTATTATCTAATTATACGATTTTTGGTTTAGAAGGTGGTTCGTGACCATTTGGATTCTTGTTCTATCTAAGGCAGGAAAATCGCATAAAAGGCGTTCAACTTACGTTTTCTTTCGTTTCGACTGAAATGTTAAAATGGTCTCACTTTCGATGATAGTTCACGGGGTGCAAGTGTTCACTTTCATAATCGAGAGAATGTACGTAAAAGTTGCTCAAGTAAAGGGGGGAGTAAGCGTAGTTTCTGCTTTTCTTTTGGAATTTAGTAGGAGTTTGTTTGGGCATCACTGTCTGCTGAAGGAAGGGAAAAGCGTGGGATTCTTTGGCTGAAAGTGGCATTGTAGAATCAATAAAGCAAAACCACACTCATTCATCATCACCAAAAAAGTTGTGCACATGAAGAAAATAGAATCCTATCCCTTTCGTTTCTTTTTTGGAGTACAGTATTTTATTTTCGGCTGTCTTTTAATAAGAGCCTATTTTGTAAAGTTAGTGAGTAAAAATTGGTATATTTTCATTTTGTCCCTAAAAATATATTCTATTTTAAAAAATTAGTGAGTAAAATGTAATGATATGTCTCAATAAAGAGTATGTAGAAAAAGTTATACTCCCTCCGTCCCTTTTTTAGAGTCCAGTATTCCATTTTGGACCGTCCCTTAATAAGTGTCCATTTTGTAAAGTTAGTGGGTAAAAATTGGTGAAATTTCCATTTTGCCCCTAAAAATAGATTCTATTTTGAAAAGTTAGTGAGTAAAAATGTAATGATGATATTTCCATAAAGGGTAGGGAGGGAAAGTGGAGGTAAAAGTTGATTTGAAATGTGTAATGATGATATATTTTTAATAAGTTAGAATTACGAAGCAGGACACCTAAAAAAGACGGAGGGAGTAGCTTTTACAGTGTAGTATAATGATGATGCCTCCATAAAAAGTTGAATTTACAAAGTGGGACTCTTAAAAAGAGACGGATAGATCACTATTTTTTTTTCACGTCAGGGGTGTCCGGGCCACCTAACGCATATATCGATTAATTTCCTCCTTAGTTCGGTCAAAGGCAAAGGCAGACCATATATGTAGAGACTATGGAATGCACAAAAAATTACTTTCTTACAATCTAACCCCAATTTGAATCCTATTCAATTCTGTCAGGAATAAATCCACTAACTAACCGGACTAATAAAATACTATTAATAGTAGTACTAATAAATACTCCTACCAAAGAAAGATCCTCCCCTACTCACTCACGAAACCTCATCGACCATAAATCACTCCTTGGCCTCGATATTCTCACATTCTTTCTTATTAAATATGTTGGATTTGGGTTTTAATGAATGGCACTACTCAGGGAATGTCGGATTCCCCTCTGCCACAATGTCCCCATTTCCAAAAACCATTACTATATGTGTAATTTAGAGACTCTCATTTGTGTTTTTGATAGTGCAGAACTAACGGGTCTAATTAATTTGTCCCGTATGAATTGGCTCAACACAATAAATAATTAACAGTAATTAACAGTACACGGGTAAGAGTCGAACCCCAAATAAAAAACTTCCCGATGTCTTGATTGCCAAACGATTATCATTCCGCCAACCTGTAGACGTCACGAAGGATGAGAACTTATATGGATTGGAAGTAGTAACAATTAAAGAGAGAGAGCCCTGTTCCAATTGTTCATGCTTGAATTAATAATCTTTTAAAACTGAATGCAAACAAGCAAGATCAGGGATGTAGAGTGCTCCTAGAGTCTCTTGGAAATCAAACCAACATATCGTATGCTTATATGATACATATGCATCCATACAGTTCTTTTCATATCCAGTCGACCGGATTTTAGTTTGGTCCGGATTTTCTGTCTGAGCCGTTGGATCTAATCCAACGGCTGTGAAATTAAAAGGGAGACACGCGGGTCTCGCGGGTACCATGGGTTGGGTAAAGAGGTCTCGTGGGTCGTCCGGGTTACATTTCGGGTTCAGCTTCCACAATACGCTTCTTTTTCCACTTCGTTCTTCCCTCAGTCCCATTTCTCCACACCCAGAGAAGAGAAAAAGGAGGCCCGACGACGACGAACCAGACGAAGATCGAAGCAAACCCAGGTATATATATATCTCTCTCTCTCTCTTTCAAATCTCTGGGTCGTATCTCTCCCAACTGGACTGGAAATTAGGGTTTTTTTTCCTTATTTTGAATCAGATTGACGAAGAACGAAGAACGAAGCTGGAAAACGAAGACGAACAACAAGGTCTCTCTCTCTCTTCCTCTATGTTTGAGCCTGAATTGTATGATTTGAAAGCCCTAATTTTGGGTTCCGAGTAAAAATTTGGGTGTTTTTTTTTTTTTTTTGATTTCCCTGCTGCAATATTTGTGTTTTTTCATGGGAGAATGGGTTTACTAAATCAGCATATAGTTATACACTTGCTCTGAAGTCAATATAATGAGCAGAAATGTTGGCCTACCAACACCAGGGTTCTAAGCCAACTAAATATTCCACCACACAATAATTCTTTTTTTGAAGAGCCAGACATATGGCTACAGATAACAAGGCTGGAAATCTTTTCCATTTCTAAATGTTCATTGCTTTAGGTAGTTCGTCTAACGGACTTGTGTATTGGGGAATACTGTCCTTGCAAAGGTCCCACCATGCAATAGCTTTTTTCAATTTTGAAGAGCCAAACATTTGTTGGTAAAAAACAAAGCTGGAAATCTTTTCCATTTCTATATGTTCACTGCTTTTGCTAGTTAGTCTAAGATGGGCTTTTGAATTGGCAATATAATGTACCTGCAAGTCATCCAAGTCATCCAGAATAAATATGTCTGAATTCAAATTCAATTATGAAAATATAAGGCATCTGTCACATTTTTTTCATTGTTAATAACTTCATGTCTGAATTCAATTGTTTAATGGATTGGGTTTTATAGTACTCATCAGATATTTTGGTAGTTTATTGTCCAGTAAGATGGAAGAACAAGATTGAACCAATGTTGATCCAACCCCCTTGTTTCGAGCACCACCACCACCGAGGTATCTCTCTCCCTCTCTCAAATATTTGTTGCATATTATAGCATAAAGGGAGACACATAGACTGGTATTTGTTGTAAATGTTTGTTTGCATGGTAGTAATTGTTTTCTATTTTGATTTTTAGAATGCAATCTTTGGATGACATAGCAGTATCACCGTCACCATTCCAACTGTGTCAATCATCTGTGAATTCGTGTCAAGAAATTGACAGTCCTCCAGTTAAAAAAGCAGTGATACCGAAAATAGGCCAAGAATTTCTCAATTTAGACGACGTTTTTGAATTTTACAACGAGTATGCTAGACAAGCTGGATTTAGTGTCCGAATCAATTCTAGTCGGTTGGGTGAGAATGGTATAGTAATGAGGAAGGAGTACGTTTGTTTTAAAGAAGGGGAGAGGAAAAATTCTAAGGCCATGAAACGGCGTCGGGGTTTAACTAGAGAGAAATGTGGTGCAAAACTTGCTGTTGTGAGAAAAGGTGAAGTGTTTGTTGTATCAAAATTTGTCGAGGGTCATAACCATGACCTTACAACGCCGAAAAAGGTTCATTTGTTAAAATCTCATCGCCGAGTATCAGCCGCACAAAAAGCTTTAACGCAACAATTATCTGCTGCTAATGTACCAACTTGCCAACAAATGAGTATTTTTGAGTTGCAAGCGGGGGTATTGAAAATGTTGGATTTTTACCACGAGATCTTTACAATGATAAAAGAGATAGGAAGAATGGTGTACATGGTCATGATGCGAACATTTTGTATGAGCATTTCGAGATGGAACAACAAAAGAATCCGGGCTTTAGGTTCACATTCGAGAAAGATGACAAGGATAGAATGACTCACTGTTTTTGGGCTGATGCGACCTCTAGAAAGTCATATCAATATTTTGGGGACGTGGTAGTCTTTGATACTACGTACTACACAAACAAATATTCATTGATATTTGCACCTATATTGGGGGTCAACCACCATAGGCAAACAACACTTCTTGGGTGTGCGTTCTTGAGTGATGAAAAAATTGAATCGTTTGTGTGGTTCTTCAATGAATGGTTAAAAGCGATGCCAGGTGGACCACCCAAGATGATCATAACTGATCAAGATCCGGCGATGACAAGAGCAATTGCTTCTGCTCTTCCGAATACGTTTCATCGATATTGTATTTGGCACATTGTGAGCAAATTTTCTGAAAAATTGGGTGCACTGTCATATAAGGAACATTATGATGAGATCAAGGATTGTATATGGAATTCTCAAACACCTGGAGAGTTTGATGCAAGATGGGCAACCATTGTAGGAAACTCTAACTTGTCTAGTAATAAATAGTTGCAGTACATGTATGAAATTCGTGGTAGATGGGTTCCCGCATATACGAAACACATATTTTCTGCCCATATGACTAGTAGTCAATGGGCTGAAATTTCTCATTCGTTTTTCAAGAGGTATGTGTCCAGAGAAAATTCAATGATGGATTTTGTCACACGATTCAATAGGGCACTTGCCAAAATCCGACATAATGAATTGGATTCGGACCATAAAGATGTAAATGAGAAGCCTCTGTTGAAAACCTCGTGGGCAATGGAAAAGAAAATGAGTGAATTATATACATGGAGCATATTTGAGAGGTTTCAAGGGGAAATGTAACGACCCTATTTTTTTTTTTTTTTCAATAAAATTATAAGTTTAATAAAATTTCTTTTACTCGTTTACCTTTTATTTATTTGAGTGTTGATTTTGTTAGGCAAATCGTAATGTATTAAATTTAGATGTGGAGCCTTAATAAATATACATACACATACTTGGAGAGAAAGCCGGATGGGGTTTTTATCCAAAGAACCTGTTTTATCACGTCATCACTTCTCTTACACCTCTTATCCCTTTCCCATCAAAATCAAATTTGAGAGAAAGAGTTACTGCCGAGAATAGGGGGGAAGGGTGAGATAGGATTCTTCCGGATTTTTACTCCTGCACCATCATCACCCTAGACAGTCTATTGAGACTAGCTTGGTCAGGGACTCAGGTATTGCCGAGAGAGGAAAGGGAGAAAGAGATAAGCTGCCATCATAAGATTTTCCCACCACTTGCGCCAACACATCAAACCCCTATATGGGATAGCTTGCAGGCTAAGATTATTTAAAAATTAAGAGAGTGATGGTGTGTGTGCTGTGTAGAGAGAGAGAGAGAGGGAGTATACCCGAGAGAGAGAGAGAGGAAAAGATATGAGATCTTCAGGGAAATCTCATCACAAATAAACCTACTTCATCCTATTTTCTTAGCCTTGTAAGCCAGAGAGAGAGAGAGAGAGAGAGAGAGAGAGAGAGAGAGAACGGATGAGAGGGGAGGGAGAAAAGTCAAGCTCTATAAATACCTCTTCTTTTCTTCCATCCCAGTACACCAACTTCCTTTGTACCTTTCCTCTTTTGGAAAAAGTAAACTGTGAGGAATAGAAGAGAGAGAGCCGAGACTTTTGTTAGTCAATTTTAGTTAATTGCTTTTCATTTCTTAAGAAGAAGAAGTTAGGTACTCGGTCAAACCAAGGCTTTAAAGAGACGTATCATTCGCGACTCGATCCAACACTATCGTAGTCAACCCGCTACCGCCAAGAAGTAAGGTAGAAACCTCCTATCTACTCACCTAAATATAATAGTGCTACGTGTTCGTTGATCTTAAAAAGTATTGAAATAATGCTTAGATGATAAATGCATGTAAAAATATATATATATTAATAGTGGAGGTATAACCTCCTGGAAAACAGAAGCGTACAGTTATTTTGTTAGATTTCGAAAAGCACGATTTTGATTTAATTACTGGAAATTGGATTAGACGTTACAACATGTTAAATGGTTAGTTGTAAAGTGTGATTATCGATTGCATGATAGAAGTGTTGCTCATAGATTATGTGCCGTTATGTTTTTTTTTGATTGATCAGGTAGAAAAGCATGGAAAATTAAGATTTATTAATATCATGATTTTAACAAGCTTTGAAAGAATAATGTGTTCGCGAGAAAATGATGCATGTGTACGAGACACGAGAACCGAGAAAACGATATTTGAAAACGAGAAGAGCAAAAAGAGAAATTTTGACATGTGTAAACCTGGGAGACCGGAACGGCGGAACCAGTGTTCGGGAATGTGTGAGTAAACCTGGGAGACCGGAACGGCGGAACCAGAGTTTGTAAATGCATGGTCGACCGTCATTCTGAAAGAAGGAGTAAACGGAACCAGTGCTAAAGGAAAAGAATTGATAATAAGTGAATTTGACGTTTTGACACAGAGTACGATACACTATTCTGAACCCGACACTCGACACTTTTATTTGTATGATATCTCTAAATTGTTGATTTGTTAAAGTTATGTGGATGCCTTGTAAAGTAGATATTATTTTTGATAAAGTATGGGACATAGGGGTAGGAGTTAGTTACTGAGCTTAAAAGCTCACGGTGTTACTTTTGTGGCCCTGGCATCTTATGCCAGATTTAGAAGGCGAACAGGAGGCGTACTATAATCTGGAACAATTTGGAGCAGAGCAGAATATCGTCGAAGAAGGCAATCACCGCGAAGAGTAGAAATTTCCCGTAGTCCCCCTCCCTATCCTTAAATAAATGTAATCTTGATTTGAGAATAATTTGGGATGTAATGACTTATTATTCCACTTTTAGTTATTAAATGTTAAGTTTGAATAAAAATAGTTACAATCAATGTTCCCAAAATTTGGGGCGTTACAGGAAATCTTTGAAATTAATGCGTATGTGGTTACGTTCATACGCGAGAAGCCAAGTGCCTCTTTCTCTCGGAAGCCAAGTGCCTCTTTCTATCGGAAGCCAACATAGTTTGAAAGAACCACTTCAAGTAAGGGCAAAGGGTTGTGGTAAGCGTTTGGAAGGAGGAAAAGAGAAGGCCGTCAAGAACAAGAGGAAATGTAATGGTTGTGGGTTAACGGGGCAATCGCATGACAAAAGAAATTGTCCAAAGCTTATGAGCATGTAAGTGGATGTTAATTTGTACTATGAAATTTATACACGGAATACATTGTAATTGTTATCTTCTTTTATTAGGTCTTCACAAGATGTTAGGTTGAGTGATGACGACGACGACGACAACGTTGACGATGCGTGTAAGTGTTTGTGGTACATCTAAGTTTCATTGTTTACTTGTTCTTGTCTTTCATTGTTGATGCCTGATTTAGGAATTATTAGAAGCCTAGCTGTGATGCCTGAGTTAGGAATTATTTCTGCATCCCATGACTGTCAATGAAGGGTTGTGGTTTAAAAAAAAAAATTAAAGAAGAAGAAGAAGAAGAAGAAGAAGGGCTGTGCAGCCATGATCTTCTTAGGAATTATTTCATTGTTTACTTGTTCTTGTTCTTGTCTTTCATCTAAGTTCTTGTCTTTTGTTTCGTTTATTGATGTTATTACGTATTTGGGTTGCAGGATGGATTGCTGCTCCTGTTTAGCTGTCCGAACTACAATGGGGGATATGAGTAGTTTGGCAGTTTTTATTTTCTGTTCGGGGGATAAGGACGTTGGTTCGGTTTGATTTCACTATTGCTTTTTCTGATCTACAAAGACACTTTTCTTCATTTGTTGTAGTCATTTGCAATGGTTGTGAAGTAATGGTTGTGAAGTCTGTGGTTTCGGTAGTTCTTCATTTGGTACTGATATGTTTGTCCAGACAATTTTTGTTGAAATGTATGCCAAGTTTGATTGCATACAAATTTCAAGAAGTATGTTTGTGGTGGGAAAGTTTGATTGCCCAGTTTTTTTTTGTGAAGTATGTTTGTGGTGCGAAGAACTGGGTTTGGCCATGGCCGAGAGTGATGAGAAAACAAATGGTGGTGGGGAGGGGTAGTGGCAATTTTTTGTGAGTGTGGTGGCAGAGGCACTGGAGGAAAGGTTGTAGTGTGTATGTGTGTGTGCTTATGAATGAGTTGTTAAATTTCAGAACTCTGCTACCTAAATGCTTGTCATAATTTTGAGCCTGCTTTTGGAACTTGAACATTAAGTGGTATTAAATCTGGGAACCAAATGAACCGAGTTTGTTTTCTAACACTCCAAATGAACCGAGTTCGCAAAAATATGCTTCCACTGTGTGGTCAGGAGCTTTGGTGATTCAGAATTTTATGAATTAGGCTTCTGCTATGGGTCCAATGGATTCTGTTTCGGGTCAAGTTATTAGATGAGTCATTATACGGGTTTTATTGTGTGAGAAATAGTCTCAGTAATCGAAAGGATCAAAGTTTCATATAAAAATGTAATTGTAATTGTAAATAGTCTCGTAATCTTCCATTTCCAAGCCACGTACGGTGAATAGAAAGCACATTACATAGAATTTAGAAAAGCTTATGGTACACTTCTGAAAAAAATTTCGTGTCCCTACTGCCTTGTGATCACTTTAGTCTGCAAAGAACAGGAAAACATGGTTGCGACCGTGAAGCATTTCTTGGCGCTGCAATTGGAGTGCTTTGCAGTGCAAGATTGAATCCACCAAGGCTTTGCAGTGCAAGATTGAATCCAAGTGCTAAAAAAGGAAACGACATGCTCTGATCCCAACTTTCATCACTAGCTTATTTTACAGAGGTATGAAGTCTGAATTAGAGGAAATGATTGGCAAGTAATCACACCATAACTACTCAAACCATTACTAGCTTAATTCACTTGCTTGCCATTACAACAAATAATCACACCATAACTACTCAAACCATAAGATTAAATTCTCAGGAGCATTACATTCATCCACATAGTTCCATTACATTCATTCTTAGAGCAATACATTTTCAGAACTAAGGTTTTAAACTACCGATTACAACAAATACTAACGAATACAAAGTACATTCACTTAAGAATTGCAATGATAGCCACTACCAAGGCTAGCCCACTTAAGAATTGGCAGACAATCAGCATGTGCTTTAAATTAGCCACGGTGAGCTCAAGTGGATGTGCATCACTATTTACTACTTTCACCTCAGGTGCAACACGTGGGTTGGGTTCGTGACACCCAATTTGATAGCACCACTTCCAGTACCCGCATTTTTCTTTGTCCTTTGAATCCTTAGGACACCTATAGTAGAGCCTTCCAGGATTCTCATTTGACTCTGAAATATGCACAGCAGCTCTCAACCCACACCAACATTTCTTATTTTCAAATGTAGGCTGACGAGATTGAACGCTACTCCTGTTGCTTGAACTGGACATGACTGCACACACAGACACAATGTCTACACACACCCACACAAATGTCCAACACAGCTAAATAGTAGAAGTAATATAAACAATTGAGAGAGGTAGTTTTGGCTCAGAAAATTTTCATCATAGCCAAATAAAGTGGCTCAAATAAATGAAATGTTCAAGACACCACTTTTTTAAGGCACTTAGGCGGCAACATTAGTTGCCAAGCTGACCATCTAATGTTTCCAAGCCTTAGTACACATTATATATACAGTTCTTTTCATATCTAGTCGCCCGGATTTTAGTATGGTCCGGATTTCTGTCTGTCTGTGCCGTTGGATCTGGTCAGTCCTTCAGCCCTATTCAGTCCCATTTCTCCACAGCCAGAGAAGAGAAAAAGGAGGCAAAGACAACGAACGACCAGAGCTACAATTAGCCCTAATGTCCAACACAGCTACAACACACGTAACTCATATACAAAATTTAGATAGGCGATTTTGGCTCAGGAAATTTTTCATCATAGCCAAATAGAGTGGCTCAGATAAATGAAATGTTCACGACACCACATTTTTAAGGCACTAAGGCGGCAACATTAGTTGCCAGTTGACCATCTAATGTTTCCAGGCCTAAGTACACATTGCATATTAATTTATCATCATAGCCATCAAATAGGGGCAAATAAATCCGAAAATAGGGGCAAAATCTCCCAATGGCTCAGAAAATATTCATCATAGCCAAATAAAGTGGCTCAGATAAATGAAATGTTCACGACACCACATTTTTAAGGCACTAAGGCGGCAACATTAGTTGCCAATTGACCATCTAATGTTTCCAGACCCAAGTACACATTGCATATTAATTTATCATCATAGCCATCAAATAGGGGCAAACAAATCCGAAAATAGGGGCAAACTCATAGAAAATCCGGACCATACTAAAATCCGGGCGACCGAAGATATGAAAAGAACTGTATATATATATAGATCACAATTCTAAATGATATAACACCAAACAAACCCCACTTCAAAATTCTCTGGCCAAAATCACCATAACATGCCATTTCGAATAAGCAGCCACAAAGTGAACAGAGCAGTCACTATTAGTAGTCACTATTAACGTAGGGCTCAGACACAAATCCGGACCATACATGCCCCAAATCGAATAAAACCAGTCCAAATAGCTATGGAGAAATGGGACTGAAGAGGGTTGAAGGGGGATCCCGAGATCGATCGAAACCACACAAAAAATCACCACACAAACAAATCACAGAAATCAGCCCCTATTCTTCATTTAGGGTTTCGAAAATCGAAGATATACTGTTAGGGTTTTGAAAATCGTAAAGACAGAGAGAGAGAGAGAGAGAGAGAGAGATACCTTAGGGCTGATCGTAGCTCCGATCAATGCTCTGATCGTTCGTCGTCGGCCATCCCCAGATCGATCCAAACCACACAAAAAATCAAAAAATTCAGTTCAAAAATCACATGAACGAGAGAGAGAGAAAGAGGGAGACAGAGAAAGAGAACGAGAGAGAGAGAGAGAGAGAGAGATATACCTGGGTTTGCTTCGATCTTTGTCTGGTTCGTCGTCGTCGGGCCTCCTTTTTCTCTTCTCTGGGTGTGGAGAAATGGGACTGAGGGAAGAACGAAGTGGAAAAAGAAGCGTATTGTGGAAGCTGAACCCGAAATGTAACCCGGACGACCCGCGAGACCTCTTTACCCGACCCATGGTACCCGCGAGACCCGCGTGTCTCCCTTTTAATTTCACAGCTGTTGGATTAGATCCAACGGCTCAGACAGAAAATCCGGACCAAACTAAAATCCGGTCGACTGGATATGAAAAGAACTGTATATGCAAGCGTACAATAAGAGTTACCTAATCCCAATAGATCCAACACATTCACCGGTGAATGTGTCGCACTTAACCGGGTTGCTCTCTCTCTCTCTTAAGTTTCACGTCTATCAATCTGCGTGGGTCTAGTTTGTATTAAGCTTTGCACCGAATGGTTAATATTATGCCTTTGAGTGACTAATGTTGTGCCTTCGAGTGGTTAATGTTATGACGGGAGCACCATAAAAAAATGAATTTTATCATATTAAAAATGTTATGTCATTTTTTAAAAGTGTTTGGCATTCGAGCGTTCGAACGGTTAATATTATGCCTTCGAGTAGTTACGTTATAGGAGAGGATACAGTAGTATTATCTTAAATGAGTCCTGCTAGTGGACAATGAAATTGGTTCCTCAAAAATTAGTCGATGTGCGTAAACTAATCTGAACACTATGAGTATCAGGAAAAATGAACAAATAAGACTAACCTTGTGAAAAATTTCGGCCCTTTTCCTTCTTCCAATAAAATCTGGGAGTGTGAATTGAAGATTCTCATATATCCTTTCTACGCAAATGCATGATAATAATTGGCTCTAGGGTGTAACTTAACTATATTATGCAAATGGACAAAATAGTGTTTTTATGTCTGCAAAAACGTATGATAATGTACATAAAACAAAGGATATTTTTTAGTATTTCAAAGAAAAATACTTTTTACTTTGTTTGGTTGTCAATTTCAATAGTATAAAAAAAATTGTATAAGTTTTTCGTATTTTTTCATCTTTAGTCAATTTGTTCGCTATTTAACAACTTTTTTACTTTAAAAAAAGATACGTTATATACATTCAAAAGTAAAAAAATTAACAAAAAAAATTGATAAAAAATCAATTGAGATAAAAAAAATATGAATAACGAAGCAGTCAAAATTTTGAAGATAAATTTGTTGAGAGGAGCAAAGCAAGGCAATTTTTTCTTTTATAAAATCCAGTGTGAATCCTTAATCCTTTTCCTCTCATCAGTAACTGTTTCAAACTTTGAACTTTGGTAGTAAAATTTGGTTAAACCAAGGCAATAATATATTCTTTCCTTTTGGTGACCCCTGACCCAGTGACAGGCATGCGAGTTCACCTTTTGCTATACAAAGACCGTTCTTTTCTCGGGCCTGCCATCAGTCTTTGCAGAATGAAATTCTGGAGGAATGGAAAGCAGTGGTGGGTTTTGATGCGGAGATTACGCTGAGCAAAAGAAACTCTTTTGGGCCCTTATCTGCAAACTTGCTCCCTCAATCACAATAAAACTGTTTCAAGCATCTGGGGTTCCTCTGTTGTTCCTGTGAATTTTTCAAGCCAGTGGAAATGAGAGAGAGAATAGAAGAGGTTGGATTCTGGTTTCTTATCTTCTCCTGGGTCTGGACTTCTGCAAATTGTATGCTCTCTCCTAAAGGTGTAAACTTTGAAGGTAAAAGTTGCTCTTGTTTTTGGTTTTCTTCCCCAAGGCTGTGTTTTTCAGCTTCTGAAAAAAAGGAAAAAAATCTGATTTTTTTTTTTTCATCTGGGTTTTGTTCTTTTCAGTGCAAGCATTAATGGGTATAAAAGCTTCTTTAAAGGATCCTCATGGTGTTCTTGATAATTGGGATGGGAATGCTGTTGATCCATGTAGTTGGACTATGGTCACTTGTTCTACTGAGAGTCTTGTCATTGGCCTGTAAGTCCCAATTCCAAACCAAAGCCATTTTTTTTTTCCTTTCTATCCAAACAAGGACTATCAGGTTTGAAAATCCTAGGAAATGGGTTCATACTGTTTTTGAATTTATTAACGCAAGTGTTTATTGGCAGGGGAACTCCAAGCCAGAATTTATCTGGTTCTCTTTCTCCAAGCATAGGCAACTTAACAAATCTCCAGATAGTGTAAGTTTCCCAAATTTGTATATTTTATAGCCATTTTTATAGAATTGAAAGATTGGAGTTTTTTTTTGGTTCTTCTTCCTATTTGGGTTAATTTTTAATGGGGATGGTTTTGCAGGCTATTACAGAACAATGACATAACAGGACCAATTCCACCAGAGATTGTAAGGCTATCAAAGCTCCAAACACTTGATCTTTCCAATAACTTTTTCAGCTGCGAAGTTCCATCTTCTTTAGCTAACTTGAGAAGTCTCCAGTACTTGTAAGCGTTTGAATTTTTTCAACTTCCGAAAAAATACCAGATTTTAATCAGAAGCAATTTTCCACTTATTAAAAGAAAAAAATAGTGATGTGGGTTTTTTTTTTTTTTTTGTTGTGGACTGGATTTAGGAGGCTTAACAACAACAGTCTCTATGGTGCTATTCCAGAGTCATTGGCCAACATGACCAACCTTGTCTTTCTGTAAGTTTCTTGAACTTCATGAATTGTTTACAATCCATAGTTTGTATTAATCTGTAGAGTGGTGCATCAAAAGAATGGTTTTGATATTCCTTGGATTTGTTGATTGTAGGGACTTGTCTTTCAACAATTTGAGTGGTCATGTACCTAGAATGCCTGCTAAAACATTCAGGTAAGGACTTCCTAATAATTTTCATGTCCATCTCCCTCTCTCTAGAAAGGAAGCTGGCTCACTGAACTCCTCTCCGCCTTCGTTTTTCTTCTGTTATTGCAGCATAGTTGGAAACCCTTTAATCTGTCCAACAGGTTCTGAGAATGAGTGCTTTGGAACCGCATTGATGCCGATGTCCATGCCATTGAATGGGTCAGAAGGTATGGGATTCAAAACTTCTCCATACTCCCCTTTGTTCTTTTCAGTTTTTGTCCTCCTCACTTTATTTTGAAAGATTTCTTCAGTCTTTGTTTTTTGCATCGCCATTGGTTTTTTCCTTAGAATTAATTTGTGTTCATAACCTTTTCAGCTCAACTGGTTTCCCTTAGTCATAAAGATTGTTACATTTCCCCATCCTCTTGTCCTATTCTGACCTAATTCTCCAAATTTTGTGAAGGTGCCTTGCCTTTGGGAAGACCAAAAAGCCACAGAGTCGCCCTCGCCTTAGGGGTAACACTCGGGTTCATCTGCTTCCTCATCCTCCTGCTGGGGCTGCTTTTGCAGTGGAGGCAAAGACGAAACAAGCATATGTTTTTCGACGTTAAAGGTTTGTAAAGTTTGAGCAACTTCTGCTGATTAAAGGACTAAATAGCTATCAATGTTAGAAATAAGGTTACAAAAGTCTTTCTCCTACTAATGCAATGTCCCTTTTGGAATTTCAGATAGGCATCATGAAGAAGTTTCCCTTGGAAACTTGAGGAGGTTCCAATTCAGGGAACTCCAACTTGCAACAGACAATTTCAGCAGCAAGAATATACTAGGAAAAGGCGGTTTTGGGCACGTTTACAAAGGACATCTCCGCGATGGGACTGCCGTGGCTGTGAAGAGGCTCAAAGATGGTAGTACTGTTGGAGGGGATAGACAATTCCAAACAGAGGTTGAGATGATTAGCCTAGCAGTGCACCGAAACCTCCTCAGGCTTTACGGGTTTTCCATGACTGCCACAGAAAGGCTTCTGGTTTACCCCTATATGTCAAATGGCAGTGTCGCTTCACGTATGAAAGGTAGGGGTGTTTTGTTTTTACTTTTCTTGACGAGTGAGTCTTTATTATACCACAATGAGGAAAATGTACAATGAGTCTTTATGCCTAGCAGTGAACTAAAATGCCGTCACATCCAGACAGAGTCGGGTTAAAGAAAGCACCACTTGCACCATAGAAGTACATTTACAACAACGGGTTAAGACCGGACATCAATATCCTTGTCCATTCATTGTTTGCTCTACAAGGCTTGTTAGGTGATACACATTGCCAAGTGACAGATTTTCATCGCTTTGTCCCTTGCGAGTTTAAGGTGGAGAATGCTTTCCTCAACCTTCCTTTGGTATTCCTCCCTACAGGAAGATTTGTCACCCATTTTTCCTTCTTTCCCACTTTTATTTTGGCCACCACTTTTCTGCTTTGCATCCTAGGGCATGATGAATCAGCCATAAACACAATAGCATAAGAAATTTATCTGTGCGTTGAACACTTAGAATTTCAAGTCTAGGCTATTAACGCATGTATCTTGATTGGAATTGGTTTTCCTGATTTGGCAGCAAAACCAATATTGGATTGGGGTACCAGGAAGAGAATAGCTTTGGGAGCTGCACGGGGCTTGTTATACCTCCATGAGCAGTGTGATCCAAAGATAATACACAGAGATGTGAAGGCCGCAAATATATTGCTTGATGAGTATTGTGAGGCAGTGGTCGGAGATTTCGGGTTGGCAAAGCTTTTGGATCACCAGGATTCACACGTGACAACAGCCGTTAGGGGCACTGTGGGGCACATAGCCCCCGAATATCTCTCCACCGGACAGTCTTCCGAGAAAACAGACGTGTTTGGGTTCGGGATTCTCCTGCTTGAATTGATCACAGGACAAAGAGCTCTAGAATTCGGAAAGGCGGCTAACCAGAAAGGAGCAATGCTTGATTGGGTAAGTACAGTGGCACTAGTTCCGTCATTCAGTAGTCAAAAAGTGCTTATTTGCAGCTTCTTTAGCTCAAATTTCATTTCACATGTTATCTGTATTAAGGGTTTTTTTCCCACCACTTTACAGCTTAGTTAGCTTAAAGTTTCGATTCGTATGGTGGTTTAGCTCCAATTTTTGTAGGTTTTCAGCTTATTTGCCTTTTCAACTTAAAAAGCTCGAAGTAAGTAACTTAAAAATTCGTTTTCTATTCTTTTTCTAAGCTAACTATTTTAAACCTAATTCAACGCCATTTTTCGTAGAGAGGAAAAAAACTAATTTAGTTGTGATTGCAGGTGAGGAAAATTCATCTAGAGAAGAAGCTAGATTTGCTTGTTGATAAGGACTTAAAGAACAACTACGATCGGATTGAGCTTGAGGAAATGGTCCAAGTGGCTCTCTTGTGCACCCAATACCTTCCGGGCCTAAGGCCTAAGATGTCTGAAGTGGTTAGAATGCTTGAAGGCGATGGGCTAGCCGAGAGATGGGAAGCTTCGCAGAGAGTTGAATCATCCAAGTACAAGTCATACGATCTCTCATCGTCTGAGCGATACTCTGACCTCACTAATGACTCTTCGCTACTCGTGCAAGCCATTGAACTCTCTGGCCCAAGGTGAAGTAGTCATGTTTTTGCAAGAGTTATACAAAACTAGGAATTTTGGAAGCAGGAAACTTTTTATATTTGTATTTGTCTACAGAAGTCCAAAGTTTGAAATTGGTTTGTTGTATAGAGGCAGTGTATCTTAGCTCCAAAGGGCTTTGCTGTCATTTTCTTACTGTACATATCATGATTTTGATAAGTGATATGGACTAGATTGTGAGTTGCTTATTACTCTACTTAGCAATCTGCAACTGAGTTTCTTTAACCAAAAGAGGGGTGTAGATTGTTTTTACCAAGAAATATTTAATCAAGGTTTGCTAGCTCTATGTTGTCTTACTTCAACTTCCAACACTCCCAGTTGCAATCTTCTTATGTGATGATCCCTCATCTAACACAAAATAGAACCGATCATTCAACTATTTGACGATCTTAACAGTTAATTTCACAAGTGTCGACGTGAAATAGACATTTCATAATTGAACGAATCATAATTGTCTCAAGTGAAATAGATGTTTCAGTCTAATGGTGTATTTTACTTGTGACAAAAATCATTGGCCAATTTTTTTACTGATCTCCAATAAACTTTATTTTTTGCATAGACATTAAACACATCGAGACCTACTACCCAAAAAGGTGTACCGTGATTCAATTGACAAATCATGAGAACAAGGGTGGGGTGGGAGGATTCTCATCTCTTTGGGGAAATTAGCGTTGTGGTGTTTTCTGGATAAGAAAGTCTGTATATTGGTACACAGATTCAGACACAAACATGTTTGGAATTGGCCAATGCACATGGGATCTTCATCATGGGTTCTCATATGTATAAAACAGTTTTGAACACATTTGTGTCCATGAACGTCTCTGCATGTCGTATTGTTCCCGACAGAAAATTCAATGAGTACAATGCCTCCAACCAAGATAAAGAACAAAGCATCATCCCAAATAAAAGCTCCAAGGTAAGTATTGCCACAATCGTAAAGATGGGGTGAGGGGCTTCTGCTTCACACATCAGTCGGAGGTCTCATCCGAATCAGCCGTTTGATTCTATCCTTGTCCGTGTTCTCTAGCAACCCCTTTCAGAAAAAAAAGGGAGAAGCAGAATCGTTAAAAACATGAAAGTAGAATGCAAATCAAATGTCAATAATGCTCTCCATTTGTTTAGGAAGAAAATGTTTTCCGGAAATTTGTTGAGAAGAAGAGTTCATGAAAATATTTCTAGAAACTTGGTAAAAATATTTGACCCTTGGATTGATGTTGGTTCATTCCCTTACCTTCCATACAATCTCATCCAGACAAAGGCAGATCTTCCCATACTTATCCAGGAAAAGGCGCTCCGTAGGGGGTTTCCCACATACATCCCTTATGGCCGAGTTTATAACAAAAATTGCTTCTGACACTTAAAACAGACCAGCCGAATTAGAAATAAAAACGCAGTACATAATAGGATATGGAAGTCAATATCTCAGCAAACATGGAAGTCAAGGAGGTGTATTCATCATCACTTATGGGCCAAAAAAGAAAGACCGTAACACTTCCATACAAAATTGGCAAGGGGTGACGGTTCTTCTCCACCAACAAGGACTTCATATCACAAGAACAGAATAGATAATCACAAGAACAGAATAGATACAAGATATACTCACATGCAAGTTCATCATACTCATCCTTGCCAACAAGGAATATGCTTACATCTCCAAGCACCGTGTAGACAACATAAACTGATCTGGAAAAGAAAAGACCAATCAAACATGTGCAGCTAAGGTCCAACATATAAAGCTAAGACAATAATTCTCAGTAGCTAATTTTTCCCCTTCAGTGCAGGTCATAATTACGTTAGAAATGATGCCTCAAATTAGAGTTCATCATGCAGCCCGTGAATAGTTTGAGGCATAAGTTTCTTAAGCAACACCATTTTTATGAGACAAAGCCATCTAAACAAGTGGAAGACGAACATACATGAATTCGCCATTTTTACATGATATAACCCAACAATGGATAAAGACAATCAATGTCTTCCGTTTCTTTCGCCAGAAAAAGGCAAGTAGACAATCACAAGTGTCCTTAGTACATGCACTTCTACAATTTGAAGGGAATTTATTTATTTATTTTTTGACAGGTTGATAACTTAATGGCAAGTGTAGAGATGAACAATTTTAAGACCACTTGAAAGGCTATTCTTTGATCCTCCTTCAGTATCTTCTGATCAACCAACCAAAATGTTAAAATGAAAAGAGCACATAATTAATCTACAACAAAACATAGAGCAATTATATGGAAGACATTGGCACCGCCTTAACGGAAAACGTATCCAAACCAAAGAGGGGATTTTACATACTTGTGGCAAGCAACTAGAAGCTCTTCATTCTTAACACCTCTAAGGTTCTCTGCTCCCAGCTTAACCAAGAAAGAACGCCAGTGCAAACGTTCCTCAGCTGGAACTCCATTGAACCTGCAATACAACGCGGATCTCAACTCAATAGCTCAGCCACAAAAAATATGGTCATGCCAGTAACATGTATGCAACAAGCGCGATTATATTGTTTCTCCATTATGGAAGATTATGTATACTATGTTTTCATCAACCACAGCATCCCACCACGTTAGGTGGTCAGACACAGGTTTTGGAGTGTCCAATAGCTCTTAACAAAGCATAAAATGTAACGAAAATTTTCAAGATATGACAACATTCAAGATGCCTCAAAGACACATTAAGAAATGATGAATTGTGCCAATACAAAATGAGCTATATGCTAGGCTAAGCTACTTTAACTGCACATTTATCACACAGTAATGAATACAGTTATCGTCTCCACATTTGTTGCTTTTGTTTATCAACCCCGAGAAGGATGTTGGCTTTGATACTAGGGGAATTGACAAACTTCAACTTAAACCTAAAGGATGTCTGCAGTTTCAATACTAGTTTCCTTTTCAAAAGAAAACGAGAACTTCACTACAAAGATCATCAACAGGAGAGGCTAACTAAGGGCAACATGCAATCAAAACCAACAGAATTTGCCCACACACGCTACTTACACCGATATAATCTCTACGGGATTCGTCAAAATTCGCCTCAGATTGAGCTTCACAGGTCCTTATAGCCGTTAAAACAAAAGATCACCAAAAATAGGTCCTTTTCAGTTGATGGATATTGGATACTATACAAAGACAGCTCTCGACTCCAAAACCTCTCCGGTTTTGTTCTGCCCATCTAACAGACATAAGCAAAAGAAAACAATTGTCAAGCTTTCCTCTGTTTCCTAGCTATACCTTGCAACCACCGGTGCAGCATTTGACCTCCAATGGAAAACCCAATACATCAGAAACATGACAATATATAGTGACCAAACCCCAAACAAATATCATCTTAACCTTACCTAGTTCCCTACAACAAGTAAACAATTGGAGAAGTAAACACAACAATCTCCAACCGTACAAACTTCTCCTGAGGGGAATTATCCCACAACACCAAAAAATTATTGGACACTCGCACGTGGTGCCCCAAGGCCATTCAATACAACAAATTTACATGGGTCCAAGTCCAACGACTAAGTGTGTGGTTCCACATAAATGTATGTATTGAAAGGTTCCAGGGCACCACGTAGCGGGCCCCAGGGGCACTGAATAATTACTCCAGAACACCTGGTCCCACTCTCTGGACAAATCCACCACAAAAGCCTCCTCCTTATCACCATTCACCAGGAAGGTTAAGTATACCAAGAAAAGCTCTCCACTTCCCTCACCACCTAAGAAGCACAGACACTTAAGAGGTGGCATGGCGTATCCATGTCCAACACGTGGCGGACACCGACACTCCTCGGACTCGTATCCAATAACCTTTTTATCGTGTCCGAAACTAGGAAAGTAGGAATAGAAATCTTAAATTCGGAAACGTGTCCGACACTCCATTTGCAAATTGTCTGCCAATTTTTTGATACCAATGACTAGGAAATAAATGTGATTGGCACTTCTTGGACACTTGCTAACATTTGATCATCAAAGATTTCAAAATTTGGCCTACAACTCTTATACACAAAGTAGGAAAAATAGTAATTCTTGCGACTAAAAAGATTTAAATTCACTTAGAAGTTTTCTAAAGATTTCTTGAGGATTCCTACTGTGCCCATCTCCTATTTTTTAAGCAATTTTTGAGTCCCATGTCAATCAAGGTTCTTAGAGCTTGTGAATACCCAACGTGTCCGTGTCCTACATTTTCAAAAAATCACATATCCGTGTGTCTGTGTCGTGTCATATCCATCTCCCGTGCAATGTTCTAAAAATCGCTAGGCGCTAGTCGGGCGGGAAAGGGGCACCTAGCGCCTAGGCGGGGACTAGGCACCCGACTAGTCGGCTATCTAATCTAGGCGTCGGACCACCGCCTAGCGCCAAGGCGGGGACTAATCGGCCTTAGAACACTGCTCCCGTGTCAGTGTCCTTGCTTCTTAGCTCACCACCAATGATACCAAAAGCTACCTCGTTTAAACACACCACCAAAACCATCTTCCAATTAGGGAAACTTTTAGAGAAGTAGGAGTACATGTTTTGCTACTGAACATTAAGAACTTGATTTCAATAAATAAACCCATGGAAAAATGTACCTAATAAGGTTGTGTATTACTGGGACTAAAATATTAACATAACTAGCCTTTGTGGTTCAATATAGATGATCATCTTACAGTAAATGAAAGGTGTCAATTATGTAAACGTCTATTTTTTCCTCTGATTATGCTAAATGCTAATGATTTTAATGACCCAAAAGTACTCCTTAATAGAACAAGAGTTTAAATCAACTCACAAGTAAATGCATGTACAGGATTCTATTCTCGATAATAAAATATTTTGTTTCATTAGATAGTTCTTCTTTTTTAGTATTTCTACAAAATAGGTGTCATCATCTTTGAGACACTTAAAAAGTAGCCTTTTTCTTGAACTATTACAATTCAATTGTGAAATCATAGCTCTTACACTAAGTTTAGCAGCTCAGTCAAAAGGACTATTTTCGGAAACATGAATATCGTTCCAATTTCCATCTTAAATAAACATTCTTGATTAGGCATTAACTCCCGTTGCTGGATTAAATTGATAGCACATAAAGAGTGACATGTTTCTGGATAATGAATTTAACCACGTATCTTTTCAACAATGTAGACCAAACAACTTCCGGACTATTTGATAAAAAGGGTAAGTCCAAGTTGGATAACTAGGGAGGTTGTTTCACCATACAAGGAAGAAAAAGTAAAACTTCAATTACAATTGTAAAATTCCACATCTACCAGCAATCAGCATACACCACTGAGAAAAACAACATGAGGACTTCATAATTTACAATTTCTATAGCCAAATGCACTTTTACACATATCTATATGCTTTCAACATGTTTCAAGACGCTTCTTGGACCTTAACCACCACCATTGTGTTATGCTTAGAGCCTCTCCAACCTCCTACTCAATTTCCTTCTAAATAAAACCACCTAAAACCCACTCCAACCTTTGACTCAAACCAATAGAAGATTGAGTTTTACTCAAATCAAGGGAGACTCAAAAATTTTACTCAAACTTTACAAGCTCATTTCTTCCCTCTCAAATTTACAACTGCGCCAAGACGAACCACTTACTCAAATGCAAGCTTTATATTTGGATTTGCCCGTTTGAGCTCTTCATACCAAATGAAGCCCTCGCTCAAATTTGAGTGATCTTAGCATTTCCCTTCATCTTTTTACGCATATACGTGCACTCAAAGCATCGAAATTAAGGATAGATTTCTTCCCAAAAACCAATGTAATTAATGGACGATGATAAACACATGAATCAACTCAATTGACCTTACTTACCGCAAAACAAACTTCAATTACCAAAAGGGCGCATTTTTTAGAAACCCTAAGTCGATTAGATCGGAGACTTGGAAGATCAAAGGATTACAAAGCAGAAAAGAAAAGCAATAAAGTAAAAAAAAAAAACGTCATACGAATAGAGAATATGAAGAATAAAAGGTCTGGTAGGGTTACCGTTCGACGAGGATGTTGCCCTCGGAGTTGGCGATCAGTACGGCCAGAAGCATATCTTCTCTCTCTCTCTCTCTCTCTCTCTCTCTCTCTTCTTCTTCTTCTTCTTCTTCGAAGGGTGAATCAGATCGATGGTCGATGAATGGGAGAAAAGTTCTGTTTGGTTGCAAGTGCAGTGCTGTTCTCCTTGACGATATGATGTCAGCCCAGATCCTAACAAAGGAAAGAGGAGAGAGAGAGGTCCGATCTGGACCGTTCAAAACACATTTGAATGACTCGAATGAACGCTGGGTATCATCACGTGATGCCAATTTGCACCCAAAAACTTCTAGTCCAAAAAGTCTATTCTCCCGTCCCTTTTTATTGTCTACTATTCTATTTTGGATATCCCTCAATAAATGTCCAGTTGAAAAAATGAAAAGTTAGAGTCCGTTCCAGAAACCTTCTTAAAAAATAAACAGTTTATTTCACATTTTCAAACTCAAAAATAATGTAAATGGAAAATAATTTTTTTTTTTGCATCGTATAAAAGATCTCGATGTGATCTTTCAAACAAGATCCATATTGCATATTTTTATATTTCAATAAGTCCATAATTTTTTAGCTTGAAATTGCCTTATTAAAGGGCTTTTTTTCGGTTCTGGAACTGGCTCTAACTACTAAATAAAAGTCGATGAATTTTTTATTACTATTTTGTCTTTTTCTATTAGATTACCTTTTGAAAAGTTAGTGGAAGAAAGAGTAATGATGATGTTTCTATAAAGGGTAATTGTGAAAAATAAGAATGTTTAAAATGTAATGGGTGCTATATTGCACCCCTTAACCTCGTAATTAGGGTAGTACTTCAGTCCTTATGTGGGTCCATTGGCTTTGCTGGCACGTTCTTTCTTTGTGTGTACCAATGCAAGTGTCAGTCCGAAATGAGTATATAGCAAACACATCTGAAAAGACAATACTACCCCTAGATTCTTTTTAAACAAATTTTGCTCCGTCTACCTATGTAGTACGTAACTGCCAACTTTACCTACTTCTTTATTTTCTTTTTCTTTTCTTTTTGCTTTTTTTTTCTTATGGGGTTAGAAGTTAAGGTAAAAAAATTATATTTGATTTTTTTTCTAAAAGGGCTGTTTTGGTTTGTTTAGGAAGATATACTATTTGACAAATTCTGAAACAACCCAGAATTAAACAACCATTTTAGAAAAAGTCAAAAAATTCATTTGTCAGTTACATAGGTTGAGAAAAAAAAAATTGTTGGTTACATGGGTAGAGTAAAAAGCCAAAAATAATTTTCTTTACGGTCTGGCTATCCAACGCCACCATGCACTGGTTAATTATGCAACACTCTTGACTTTTTTAGAACAACAATCCCTAAAACTGTCTAAAAGGTGCAGGTGCAGCAACAGTTGCCATTGCAAATTTGACAGAGCATTGATAGCATTGGTTCAAAGTTGCAGGTGCAGCAACAGTTGCCCGTTGCAAATTCGACAGAGCTTGGCCTATATATTTAGTTGCCTATATATTCACTTGTGTATGCCTTGGCCTATATATTCACACTACTCTCATTCACCACATCCTCACAAATCCCTCAACTTTCATTTCATTTTCTTAATTCATAGAAGAACATTATACATCAGTACAAATTTTCATTTTTGGATAGTTAGTCAATTGGGAATGATGTTCCTTGTGGGGAGAGCAGCTCCTACATTAGGCGTAATATTATACATATTTGTTGTTATTATACATTTTTTGAACCAACGGACAACTTAGACGGTTTTAGACAGTTTGCCAGTTTGAACCAATAGTCATAATTAATTTTTTTTGAACCAACGGGCAACTTTGAACCAATGCTTAATTTCTTTTAACTTTTTAGACAGTTTACATATTAACAAATATAGTTAAAAAATTAAGTATTCCAAATTTCAATCTGTTTGAACCGGTTGAAAGATTTTATTTTTCTGATCATTTTATCCTAAATAGTCATAATTAAATTTTGACTTTAGGGCTCTCGTTGATTAACCCTAAGAGATATTTGATTCTACGATTTTCTTAGGATTAATCAACGAAAGCCCTAGAGTCAAAATTTAAATTATGACCATTTAGGATAAAATGATCAAAAAACTAAAATCTTTCTACCGGTTCAAACGGAATGAAATTTGGAAGGCTTCGGTATTTAAACATTTTATTCATCTTCTGCAAAATATAATTTTTCCGTTTTACATTATTTCACCATCAATATTAGGCTCGTTTGATAGGTTTCGTTGAGTAGATTTCAAAAATATAAAATTTATTTAAAAAAATATGTGAAAAAAGTTATTAACATTTAAAATTTTATAACAAAAAAATAAAATGAGAGTGAGAGCATGTGGGGGTGGGGGTAAAAGGGGAAGGAGTGGCCCGTGTAAATTCAAAGATTAAAAAAAAAGGTACTTGTAAAAGTAATGGGGTGGGAGTGAGTACACGAGGTGGGAACTGGCAACAATAAGAAGGGTAAAAATGTCATTTCAAATCACATGGTAAAAGTAATGCTGCACACTCTGTCATTGACTTGACTTTCCCAGCAAAAAAGTTGCAAAGCTTGCGCGTGAGTTACACAAACCGGTGCTATATTGCGCTAGTTAGCATTTGGTATTGTTGTCATGTCCTTGGGAAAATAATAATTTGGCGATAAAAAAAAAAGGAAAATAATAATTTGGGTTTTGTTTTTGGTTTGCCATTCTCTTACTATAAAAATTCTCCGATCATATATGAGCATCGAATTGAATTATATTAACAAGAGAATCAAATATCCGTTGTCCTGCTATATATTTTGTTATATAAGTTAAACATGTACTACAGTATTAAATTTCTTTTCTGCTAAAGCTGACAAGTTTTAAATAAAAACGAGCTCCAAATCAGGAATATGGATGATCCGAGTGACTAGTTAGGCTAGCCCTTCATTTATGAATCAGAATTCTAGGACAATAACATGTAAAAGAAGTCCGTTCTTCTCTGGTCTTCATGGACTAACTGAACGGTTCAATCCATTTTCATGGATCAGAGAGAATCCTCTTCCAACTCAACATGGTGTTCTTTCTTAGCTCTTACACTACGTTTCAAAACTTATACTAATGTTATCAATGAAAAACTAGTTGGAAATCTTTCCACTGTCATCAAAACTAATTATTGCCTAAATGCATGCACTTAAATGTTAAACAAAAATAAAATAGTCATAATTGACAATTCTGCTCCAATAACAAGCTTTGTATTGGACACATTTGTAAATTTTCTTGAAATCGTTGTGCTCTTTTGAAAAGGAAAAAAAGAAACCCTATTTCCCATGAATAGTTCAGCAATGCTTCCCGGCAAAATCATTACAATGGCCATGAGAGTGTGATAATGAGTTCCTTGCAATGTTTTAAAAATTGTTAGGCACAAATTGAGCGGAAGAGGGGCATTTTTTCTTGTAGCAACCAACTAGTCGGCAGCATAGAGCCTAGGCAGGGTCTACGTGGCCGACCAATTGGCGCCTAGGCTGATTTTAATTCAGGCGTTGGACCCCGCCTAACACCTAGGTGCCGACTTCATCGGCCGCCTAGACCAATTTTTAGAACACTGCTTCCTGGTTTCAAGGAAGAAAACTGGTTCCTTGTTTCCAGTTTCTTCCTTTGTTTTTTTTACTGGAACAATTCCAAATGCAAATTTCAATTTCTTCCAAGTTTCAATCTCCAAACACGCCCCATGAATTGTGCACGCTTTCTCACCAAGTAATTGTTTCAATTTTTTTATTTACTCTTATCAATAACATGCAGCAGTACAGGCTTCAAACATTTCCTATTTGCTTTCCAGACCTTAATTTTTAGGAAATGCTAAACAGACCACTGCCACTTATATAACGAATCACCTCTACAGAATCAATGTCCAACATCAGTACTATAAAGTTTATGTTGTCTCAAAAGTAGACATCAATAACCTATGATGGAGGTACATTCAGAAACGAATGAAAAATGAAAGCCGCCCGGTGACAAAAGAAAAAGAAACGAAAAAGCAAATGGCAGCTAAAATTTTTGGAAGTGCAACACTGGGATCAGGGGGATCGAATCAACAACGCGATATTGCTATTTCTGAGCCACAAAATCCATCTTTAGAGAATATCTCATGGAGTACAAAAGAATCATCTTCATGTATACAAGACCTTGAAGGTTGGTCACATATCAGAACTAATGCATTCACAACCAAAACAATAGATGGGGGATCGTCAAAAGAATGAGTAAAGCAACCAGGATGTGCAGAAACCTGAAAAAATACATGCAAACTTTTACCAAAAAACGTAAACCAAAATGAACTATGACAGCAACCCAATCTCGGAGGACACTGCATCTGAAAAGTTACCTACAATTTTGTTGCAGAGTAGTAAGAGAAGTACTCACCTAGAGGCCAAAATTGCACACTTGTACGAATTCCATCTCATAATCAACGTATTTTGTCCAGAGATGCTTGAACTGGTTCAAAGCTATGTCCAGCCAAGGCTTCATGTTTCCATTGAAATGGATAACAGCGGCATTATTGATGTGATCCATGCTAACACTAGGATTATACCCAAGTCCGAGGACATGCCATGATTTGTCCAAGAATTTTGTTGTTGAGTAGAAGGCAATCAGGCCAGCCGGAAGTGTCCCCGATTTCCACAAAGTTCGATCCTCATTCTGATAAGGAAATTTACCCAAAATGTAAGTTGGTGGGAACTTGACCCAGCAATTCTAAAAGTTAGTACAAAATATCAAAAAAACAAAAGGACACCCTTTTGGAACCTATTGATGGGTGTCAAGGCAGGGGCAGGCAGATTCTGTGATAGTTGGGTCAAAAACTATAAGCATACATAGTTGGGGGGCTGAGACAACCGGATTGGAGCAATTTTTTTGCCCCAAATGGTAATGAATTTGAGACTGTCTATTTGGGTTTGGCCGTTTGGGGCATTTTTTTTGTTTAGAGGGGAAAATATAGGCATATTATGCATATAAACCCTGTTGGGGCTTTGGAGGAAATGAAAGTTCATTGGGGTCAAGTGGTGCTGGTATACACAGCTCCGCCCTCGTGTCTAGGATCCAAGTAATCAGAAAAGAAAATAAGTACAACTGAAAGCAAGATAACACTTACCAAGTTAATTTACCCAAAAAAAACACTTACCAAGTTCTGCCAATAATGATATTCCTCGGTGCATTTCTCACGCCTCCAAGCATCAAGGTTAAAAATATTCATTCCGAAAGCCCAGGCACAAGATTTGGGATTGAACCTCTCCCTAATAAGAGGATGAGAGAAGTTCAAATACTGACCATATCGGTGGAATGACCCAAAGCATGTCTCAACAGCCCCATTCACTTTCCCATCCATATTGATTTTCCACAAGGGCGTTAAATCCTTCTGAACCACGACATCATCATCGAGGAAAAGTATCCGGTGCAGCTTTGGGTACATTTCTGGCAAGTAGAATCGGAGGTGATTCAACATGGACAAGTACTTGGGGTTCCTGAATTTCATGTTATTCACATCTTTAGTGGCATTCTCCGCCCTGTTCTCAAAGTAAAACTTCTGCATGTTCACAGATTCAAGTTGCCGAAGCACCGGAACATAAGAGGAATTCAAAAATGGGAAATGCTCCACTGATTTCACCTCGACATAAGCACCTGGACCCCCTTCTATGGGCCTCCTCCTAAACCAAACCTTCATTGCTGCTAGATTCATTCTATCAGTAACAACGTGGAAAACATGTTTCCATGGCTCTGCCGCATTCTTTATTGCTGAATTTACTACAACAGAGACCGCAATGACGTTATCTGAAAAGATAGCATAATGGTATAAAGTCGGATCCTCAAACTCAGGCTTAGGCTCCTCATCACTATACTTGTCGGGGTGTGCAATCCTCTCCTCCATGAGCCGCATTGCAAGACAATGCAAACTCTTTGGAGTCGATTTGGCAGCAATTAGGCTAGCAAATGCACCGTTCTTCTTAGCCTTAATGAGCAACTCATTAACTGCAAATATCGTATCCTTCAATTTCTGGATTTTTAACTGGTTATCATAAGATTCTTTTGCTTCCAAAATCATTAATCTAGCAAACTTAACTTTTTCCTTAACCTCCTTCTCAAACTGCCTCAATACATCCTCATCCACTGGCCCATTGGACTCAAGCAATGATGCCCGATAACTAGGTTTCAACATAATTTCTGAGATATTCTGTGCCAAGTCATCAAACATCCGCAACTGCTTAGAGCTCTCAAGCTTGAGCTTTCTCGCATAAGCCGCATAGGCATTCACAAGTGCAACATGATCTCTCGCCTGCTTATGGATTAAATCTAATCTAGTCTTGATCGGATCAGACTTCAAAGCTAGAAATGTCCGCTGAACATAGGCATTTCCAGTTGTCGGTATCACCTATTCAAACAACAAACCATCAACAATTAATTTGGACTCCTGAATTTCCTTAAGTAATTTGTATTCTAGTACTTCAATTTGCCATCTCAATACAGTTCCTGCAATATTGCAACGTATGTGAATCTGATAGAAAATCGAGTGAAAAATGTCAACATATATGGACGGTGACTCTATAACATTCCAGCATAAGTTTCGAACCACATATGAAATGGTATCTTACTTTGACAGGGTGCAAACACACCAAATGAATAAAAATCAGTAGGAATTTGAAGGTTCATTATTTTAGTATGGACCTTAAGTAATCCATTTTCGCCAACTCAGATTTTTCATATAGTTTATGCTCTTATGGGCTTGAGTTGTAGTATCTGGATAGTTCTAACCCTATTCAAGGATATAACTGTCCTAAAGAAACGTGTTTGTCAAAGCAAGGAGGTCAAGGGCTCAACTCCTCCTCCAAGGTGTTAATCTAACTATTCTACCATTACTGACTTTCACCGATTAAGAAAAAAAGAAGAAGAAGGAAGTCTTTCCTCATTTCTCAGTTTTAATCGTTCTTCTCATATATCAGATTTCACAAATCTGTAACGTATCTTTAACAAAACGCATCTTCTCAATCACCATAAAGAAACCAGGGCCCTTGGCCCAACGGTGCGTAGCTACACTTACATGCAGTGAGGGTGCGAGTTCAATTCCTCTGGAGAGGAAGTTAATACACCCTTGTTAAGGGGTTGGGAAGGGGTTTGGATAGTATAAATTCTTCTAACGTATGACAGAAAAATTACCATAATGAAGGAACTATTCTGTAGCCTTAAATTTGACACATTTTTTCGTACTTAACAATTAACATCCCAACTAAACATAATCAGCTCTTCGAATCATTACATTACCAAACGTTCCCAATGGATTTTAAACTTCAATTTCTCTCCTCTTTCCTTTCCTAGGTCTTGAAAATCCTCCTCCTGATATACAAAGGCACATATGTACATCCATTATCTCTTATGGAGTAACTATTACAAAGTGAACACCTTCTTGTCTATTATTACTATGATAAAGGGAACACCTCCTTGGTGTTCTCGGTGAACGACGTGGCAACACTTCACCGGACCATTCAATTGGTAGGAGCAAGACGACAGGTGCACACCAAAGGCGGACCCATCGACCCAACCCAAAATCTAACTTACGAGCTTTTTAACTGCCGTTATGAAGCAGGCTGGCACTTCTAATTTCTTAAAATACCACTTTAAATGAAACTGTCAGTCCTAATTTTCTTTAACCCCTCTTTACTACTACTCCTTTCACATCTCCGATTCCATAACGGATTAATCTCAATGGAAGATTTTCCAATTTCTCTCCTTCGCATAATGCGATTCGCGCACGCGTCGCTTGTGCCCGGCGTCTAGTGTGTGTATATATATATATATTTAGAGAGAGAGAAGGAGACGTACAGAGTCTTGGTACGAGGAGGGGTGGGAAGTGAGGAGGACGGAGAGAGTGGCGAGGAAGAGGAGAGTGAACATGGCGGAGACGAAGATCCGGTACGATAACAAGTGGCGGAGGCCACTGCCGGCGAATGACGACGATCCACGGCCGCCTCGGACTGCAACCGCCATTGGATTTGGAAACCCAGATCTAATGACTGCCAATAGTGACCCACTTTTTCCCTCGGTTAAATTGAATAGAGGGATTTCGTTCTGACGACACAAAGAGGAGAGAGAGAGAGAGAGAGAGAGATTGGGGAGGGGATCTGGAAATGGTACGGGTCGGAGAGAGAGAGAGAGAGAACGAGTCACTGGACTGAGTGATGAGTGATCCGTCCCGCGTCGGCGGATTTTTTTTAATTTTAATTGCGGCGGCGCTGCGTCACTTTTTCAACTTTTTAAATTAAATTTTTTTTCGAGCTTTATTTACAGTATTTTTTAATCAAATGCATTTCTTCAGACTAATTACAATAGTCAAGTTATTTCGTTAAATGATACTGTAGTAATATTTTAATTAATGTATATGAGAAGATGAACTTCTTAGAAAATCGATGAGTTTTGGTCCGTGAAGTTTAGTGAAACACCCTTTAATCTTTCAATTAATTTTTTGAATTTATTAAAAAATTAAAAAAATGAGCAAAAATAGCATATGGAGAGCAATTTGTAAATGGCATCCTCTAAATATTTTCAATATTCAAAAAACTAGTGATTTTAATTCACATTTATTGTTTCTTGTTTTATATCTACTTTTCAAAACATATTTAATGTTTTTATAATGTACTACTTCATAAGTGCACGCAATTTGTAGAACTAGGTAAACGTTTTTATTTTGAAAGTGATCATTTTCAAAAAATGAATCTGTTACAAAGATTTACGAAATGCTTCTGAATTTAGTTATCTAACAAGATTAGAGGAATGATAACTGTGGAATAAAGAAATCTACAAGAAAGTTTGGTGAATCTTGAAATTTATCCAAAACAATCTCATGCGGGAAAGAAAATTTTATTGTTTTGAAAATATATACTGAAACTAAAGTCAAAACAATTACTTTGCTGCATTTGTCAAAGAAAGAAAAAGTGCTTCCAAAATTTCAATGCTTTGCAGTGAAAGAAAAAATTAAAAGTGAAAAATGAGTTCCAAAAAAAAGTGTGCTTTCTATTTTATCATTAAACAAATAGGTACATCAAGAAACTGAAGGATTAATTAATTAATAATCCATAGTACTATTTGACGTAAATGATTGAGGCTATTACTCTGAAAACAAAGGTCAAAGGTCAGAGATCACACCAAATAGTTAGCCGATAGTGAAATTATTGAAACCATAGGGGTACGACAACAAATACGGAGTATTTAAGAAACAATAAACTATTTAGGAAGGGGTGACTCTTAGGGCTGTTACAAACCCGACCGGACCAAAAAAGACCGAAAAATCGACCGATTGGTTCGGTATCCGGTCGGTCCAGGGGCGTTTTTTGGTGGTTCGGGGTGGACCGAACCGAATCAAACCTAGGTCGGTTCGGTCTTAGTTTTTTGGAAATCTATACGGACTGAACCGACCGAACCATATATATTATATATATTTACTTAAATCGTTTTAATCTTGACCTTTAATCAATTTGGTGTTTTAATCTACACCATCCACTCCCAACTAAGGGACTGTTTACTTCTAGGCCTAACAGTTCATTGTTTTAATCTTCCAGACCCAACAGTCCATTGTTTTGAAAATGGCCCAAACAGCGGCCCAA
Source organism: Rhododendron griersonianum (assembly GCA_018127125.1). Lineage (NCBI taxonomy): Eukaryota > Viridiplantae > Streptophyta > Magnoliopsida > Ericales > Ericaceae > Rhododendron > Rhododendron griersonianum. The sequence continues at coordinate 9,249,731 of CM030797.1, read as the reverse complement.
CTAAGGCCCATTTCAGGGTGGACCGAACTCCCCGAACCGAACCGAAATTAATACCGGTCGGGATCGGTCCCGAAATTACATACCCCGAACCCGATCGATTTCAGGCAAAACCACCCCGAACCGACTGAATAACACCCCTAGACTGACTCTTATTACAAGGTCTGCAAAATTGAGAGCATATTCAGCCTTCACTTGTACTCCATTTTCATTCAAATTTGAGCAAGATTTTCATGGATCGAATCCTCTCTAATCCAAGTTTTGGATTTGAGAAAATAGTCCAAATGTAATTTAGACCGTACATTGGGAAAATTAATGGTTCGGATTTGCTCAAAAACTCTTCGCACGAAGAATTCAATTCTTTTAGCGAAGAATCTTTGAGCAAATCCAAATCATTAATTACAGTATTAAACGGTTCAGATTTCTACTATCTCCTCCGGTCCAAGCTTTGGACTAGAGAGGATCTGCTTCCAATCTTCATTTGGTATTAAATGTTTAAATTTAAGCTTTAATTTAAATAAAAACTTTACTCCATTATGGTAAAATTCTAAGTTTTTTTTTTTATCAGCGGTAAAATTCTAAGTTTGAGGAACACAAAATATAGCCTTCTAAAAATTCGAGTAAAGGTTTGAGTAGTCCTTTATCTTAGCAAAGTTGTTAAACAATTGACAAAGAGAACTTGCCAATTTATAGGTCCCCCGCCCTCCTTCATTTTGGTGCCAAAAAATTTCCACAACTCTTTGCATATTGTGAGTCTAATTTCCGTTCATATAAGAGAGAGTATTGTGCTTTTTTGGTTTGCTAGGCTTTGGAGAGTGTAGTGTTTTTTCTACTTGTGCGAGATCATTCTATCCTTATAGACAATAGTCCTTCAACAAGAGCATAGTAACGTGCCTCGATAAAGACCAGAGCTGCAAACGAGCCAAGTCGAGCTTTGTTGAGTTCAGAAACTTTGGGAAGGTCCTTGCATTAGTTAGAAATCTTAGGAGAGATTAGCCAAATTTACCTTATTTTTAATATATTCATATAGAATAGTCAATATTGTGCATTTATAACATCTCATCTACCTACAACAACCAAACGTGTAAAGCTAGGGACACTGACCAAGGGAGCCCCGATTCTGCACCGATTGTCGTGTGGAGCCCACTATGGATTCTGCACATATGATCTAAACTGTTCAATAATTTTAAAACAAAAAACCGAGTGGATTAGCGAAAAATCAACTCAATCCGATATATGTAGGTGCTCGATCAAATCTTCTAATTTTTTAAAAATTGGATAAAATGGGAGGATTGGATGACAAATGGAAAGATTGGATTGAGTATCTACATATATCGAATTTAGCTGATTTTTTAAGAGATCAACTCGATTTTTTTATTTTAAAATTATTAAATGGCTCGAATCATCTGTACGAGACCCGGAGTGGGCCCTACACGACGGTCAATACAGAATCAGGGCCCCTAGTCGGTGGCTGTAGCACTCCTCCATAATGTATTGTTTGCTACTTTTTTTTTGCTAAAACTAAAGACGATGCTACTAAAGTTAAAACACCTTTCCATCTAAATTTTGAATTCTAAACTAAGATTTTAGTTTAGACTTTTTGGATAAAAAATTTAAAATGTTTATTTTACCTACCCATGCCACTCTACAGGCTGTCTGTTGATCGGATTAATTTTAGGTAATATAATATGAGGAGAGAAATGATAAAACAGATACTCCATAACTGAATAATCTCTATTATAAAACAGAATGGTGTAGGGACAAGTTGTTAGAACGGCTTAGATTCATTTGATCCAAAGGCTATAGTGCATCCTCCCACTTTCCAGTTAAGTTCCTATGATTTTCACCTAAATCACACAACTGTCATTCCCTTCCAACTGGAACTGGGATGCGTAGTGCCGTAGGCACGGGTTAGTACTAGTCTACCTAATAAAACACAAGGTTGTGGGGACCACACAAATACAAGTTGAAAGAAGGGCTGAGATTTATTTGATCCAAGGGCTGATTTGTGTTTTCTAACTCTCTTAAGAAAACACCCACACTCTTACAAATATATTACAAAAATGTCATCGGTTCTTTTTACCCACTGCTCGACTTTTGACGTTGGCAAAAAAACAAAAATATATTACAAAAATGCACGTGCCTACGGCACTACCGGAGTGCGTAGTGCCCGTAGGCACGGGCAAACACTAGTAACATATTATAAGAGAAATATGTTGGAAGAAATTAAAATAGGCAACCACTCCGGTTAAATCTATCGAGAAATGCGAGAAAAAATCTGCTAATCGGTGAGAGATGGTAAAGGTTACTCGTCAAAAGGGAGAGAGAGAGAGTTCCCGTTCCGGCCAGTTTCTTTTAAAAGTTCCCAATTTTCTTTAAAAAGGAAATTTTAGAAAAGAAAGATAAGTTCAAGCTCAAAAATCATTTGCTTATGCAAATAATTTTCCTATCAATATGGATCTTGTTTGATAGATCTCATTGAGATCTTTTAAAAGGTGCAAAAAAAAATTAATTTTTTTTAATTTTCATTATATTTGAGCTTGAAATTATATTCTTTTTGAAAAAGAAGGGTTACAAAATACAAGAGAGGGACCCTATTTAAGTTCCCCAATATGTTATAGTAAATGGTTTTTTTTGGGATCATTTTATAGTAAGGGGGCGACTATTCGCAATCCTTTATTTTCTTCCGTAGCCCGTTAAAAATTTTTGAAAATTATATTTCAGTAACTACATGTCGAAAATATGTTCAACCTTCGGTAAACAACTGCCGAACATACATTTCGGTAAATAGCTGTTGAAAATAAGATTATATTTCGGTAACTACATGTCAGAAATGCACAAAAAACATATATTTCGGTAATTGGATGCTGAAAATGTATCTCAATTTCGGTAACTAACTGTCGAAACATATGAAAATTTTTAACGGGCTACGGGAGAAAATAGAGGGGTGCGAATAACAGCGCCCTATAGTAAATGGTTTGTTTGAGTAATAAAATTTAGGGTAAATTTCACTTACCTCCCCTGAGGTTTTTGACAATGATAGACACCTCCCCTCACATTTTTGAAATTGCACTTACCTCCCCTGTTAGACTTGTCGGCTAACAGACGTTAACAGAGTGCGTGAATGTACAGTTTTACCCTTTTATTGACCTCCCCTGAGGTTTCTAACAATTGCAAGTACTTCTCCTAGGTCTCTATCTACTATATAATTTAAACTATAATTTAATTAAGATATTGGAGTTAATGCAATAGTTATCTAGTCTAGAATTTAAAAAACGAAAGTTTACTTCATCTTATCTCTAAATTTCTCGTGAAAACAAACTTTAAAATTACTATAAATTTTTGCCTATTTTCAAAGATTTAAATATTTAGTTTTAGATTTCTAGTTTCATTGAAGTTGTGAAAATTTAATTCCAGCAAAATTCTAAAGGTATTTGTATAGGGAACCCATTACATTTTTTATTCCAATTATAATTTTGTTGCTTTATAAATTAAATTAAATTTTATTAGAATATCCTATCGTAAATATCATTATCGAAAAAAATATACGGGTAAATCATGTAGCCATAAGGTCCTTTTCTGAAAAATAGAAGATTAATTTTGACAAAAAAAAAAGACATGTGTACTGCTAATTTAAACCAGCCTTAATTAGCAACTATATTCTATATACCATAGAATTTTTTAATACCATGAAATTTTTAAACTTTTAATCACAAATTTGTTTTACAAGATCCAACAGTTCGGAAAAAATTCGGTTGGAGAAAAAAATATGGTTTGGCTAAGAAACTATGTAAGAGTTTTGGCCAAAATATGTCTTTTTACTCCAATCAATTTTTTCCCAGTTTGGATGACATGTAACCTTAATTTAAACATGTATTTTAGAAAATTTTGTTATTCTTTGCAAAAATAATAAAAATTGAAGCTTTATGTAATTTCTTTGTAGTGCTTACGTAGCGTTTGTCTTCAAATAAATTCAAAAGCTTTTTCAATCACCGTTGAAAAAAATACTTATACATGCATATTTAAAATCAAATGTATATATGTAATCGAAAAGTTCGAAAAAGAAATCGGTTGGAGAAAAAAGATGTTTTGACTAAAATTTTTAACATAATAATTTTGGTATAAAGATGCATGGTGTAGGGTTGGGGAAAAAAGTTTACCTTAATTTAAAGCCATATTATTTTTAGAAATTTTTGTTATTCTATGAACAAAAAAAAAGACTTTTGAAGTTTCATGATAAATGATAGGGTTGAGGAAAAAAATTTACCTTAATTTAAAGCCATATTGCTTTTAGAAATTTTTGTTATTCTATGCAAAAAAAAAACTTTTGAAGTTTCATGATAAAGTAAAGAAATTGTAATTGCTTTGTATTTATGTCTACATTTGCATTTGACTTCAAAAAAGTCAAAAGTTGTTTCAAGTTTTCTTTAAAAAAAAAATGTAACTTAATCTCTATATTTATGCCTAATATGCATTTGACTTCAAAAAATCAAAAGTGTTTTCAAAGTTTTGTAAAATAAATGCTTATACATGCAAATTTAAATCAATGTATATATGTGTTTAATTTTGAAGATACATGTGCATGTGAGATATGTATAATAACTTAATCTCTTTTAAATAGTTTTAATTAGGAATATTAATGTCTTTTAAATTAAGTCTAGAAGGAAATTCATTTCGCAAAATCATTCTAAAGGGGTAAAATTGGTAATGAAATGTGTAGAGACTCGCAAATTT